>JAFREQ010000130.1:0-620000 GCA_025331565.1 Holacanthus passer
ATGCTGTAGCCTAAGACAGTAAACTCCCTTTTAAAACACTGACAACAACAACAGCAGCTTTCAGAAACTGAAACCACATGAGGTGGGGGAAAAATTTTATCATTCTGAATATTTCAAACAGGAATGAGCTCGTGTTCAAATTACTCTGACAATCAAAAACTCTTGACTTCCTCCTTAAATTCTGCCTCATGTTTTCCAGACATCACGCTATTCTCTCCTCCTGCTTCTTCATTGAAGCTCTTTTTTAAATCAAAGGTCTTAAAAATCATCATCCAGTGGAAATATCCTACTAGCATCATGTTGAACACAGGGAACAAGAACTCAACAACGATGAACAAAACCCCGCTGAGCTCCAAAAAAGTCACCGACCCAAAGGCTGAAACTATAAACCTGCAAAAAAAACAGAACAAAAAACACCAGCTTGAACTGAAAACAAACATTTTTTTTTGGAGCATAAAAAAGAAACTGAACCACACAAAAAAGTCCAGCGCTTTAGATGGGAAATGGGGCCATCTTTGAGTTCTTTGAATTAAAAATTTGTGACGTCCCAAAAGAACAGAAAATATTACTGATTGTTTCTGATCAAGTCTGATCCACTGAAGAAATGTTCATAAAAAAAATGCAGCTTGAATCACAAAGCAAATTTGACAGAGAAGAGAAAAATGGGGATGACATGGTCTGTATGAACGTATGGATGTTTGTATGAAATGAAAGTTTTTATGTTTGGGGAAGTTAAGGGCCGTGAACAAAACCGCAGCTGAAAAGCCGAAGAACGCCCGCGCTGAACGCGGCCCCCGGGGATGCCGAACGCCGTCGAACGCCTTTTAGAACGTGGCTGCCCAAAATGAGAACGTGTAGTTTAGCGGAAGTTTGTAGCCTGATTTGAACTCTGGTGCCCACCGAACGTTACGCCTGCGCCGGAAGCCCGTAGCTGAAAAGTCATAGAAAAGCCGAACGCCCCCAGCCTGAACGTCTTACGCGAGAAGTGGGACGGAAAGTTTAAGTTAGGGTTTAAGCCGGAGGGAGAATCTGGTGGTTTGTTTTATGAAGTTTGATTTTGCGTTTTAGCTTTTTTGAAGTTCTTTGAAAATTTAATGTTTTTAGTTGAAAGCCTGTACGTGAAAAGGTTCGTTTAAGCCTGGGCGCCTGCGCCGAAAAGCCTGCGCGCCGGTTTCTGAAAAGCCTGCGGCCTGTCGTTGAAGCCGCGGCTGCGAACGCCCGTACGAAATGGGCCCCTCTGAACGTCGGGAAAGCCTGCCTGTGCATGAAAAGCCGGCGCTGAACGCCGCTGCCTGGGTGCCTGAAACGCCTGCGGCTCTGAGAACGCCTGTACGTCGAACGCTGGGCGTTTCGTCGCGTTCCCTGCGGCCGAACGTCAGGGTGCCCGGGTTTTTTTCCCGGCGAAGCTCCCGGCCGTTTTAGAACGCCGCGGCTTCCCCTCGCCCGGAAAAGCCGGGGCCTGAAGCCGAACCACCCGCATGAACGCCCGCCCGGGGCCCGAAACGCCCGATTCCCCCTGGGCCTTGGGGCGCCCGAAACGTCTGTACGAACGCCTGCGGCTGGGCCTTTTAGAACGTGCGCCTGGTTTGAGGGGAAAGTTTTTGCCTTCAACGCCTGTGAGGGATGGGATTCCCCGGGGAACGGGCGAAACGTTGAAAGCCCGAACGTTTTTGCCCGGGAAAGCCCCCGCCGGGGCGCTGACGCTGAACGCCTGGGCCCGGGGAAGCTCGCTGCCTTTAAGGAGTGTAGAAGTGTAGTTTAAAAGGAAGGGGGAGAAAAGTGTAGGCTTTTAAGTAACGGGGAAGTTTTTTTATGGATGAAAGTAATTTAGGGAAGTTTGAAAGTTTTGGGGGTAAGGAAGGGATTTTTTTGGGTATTTTGGTAGAATGTTTATGTTTTAAGTTTGATGTTTTTAAAGTGTACGGTGAAAGTGGGGTTTTTTTAGCTGGAAACGTGTATGGGAAAAGGGAAAATTTTTGTTTGGATGAAGTTTGTGGGTGCCCGAAACGCCTGTACGTACGTACGAACGCCTAAACGTACGTACGAACGATCTGTACGTACGAACTGGTACGCCTGCCCAGGCGCCTGAACGCATGAACGTCTGGAACGCCTGTACGAACGCCTGAACGCCTGAATTGCCCAGAACGAACGTGAACGCTGAACGGCTGAACGTCTGTACGTACTGGATGTACGTGAACGCTTCAGTACTGCCTGAACGCCTGTACGAACGCCCGTACGTACGAACGTCTGAACGCCTGTACGAACGCTGCGGCTGCCTGAACGAACGAACGCCTGTACGTCTGAACGTCCGTACGCAATGAACGCCCGAACGTCTGAACGTCTGTACGCCTGAACGTGCCTGAACGTACGAACGCCTCAACGTCTGACATACGTCTGAACGTCTGTACGTATTGACGCGCCCAGGCTCAGCAACGTCTGTACGTACGAACGTCTGTACGTCTGAACGTCTGTACGTACGAACGTACGTACGAACGAACGTACGTACGAACGCCTGTACGAACGCTGAACGCCTGTACGTACGTACGAACGTACTGTACGTACGAACGCCTGTACGTACGAACGCCTGTACGTACGAACGTCTGTACGTACGTACTGTACGAACGAACGTCTGTACGTACGAACGTCTGTACGTACGTACGTACGAACGTCTGAACGTACGAACGAACGCCGAACGAACGTACGTATGAACGTCTGTACGAACGTCTGTACGAACGTACGAACGTCTGTACGTACGTACGAACGCCCAGGCTGTGAACGTACGAACGTACGTGCGTACGTACGAACGTACGTACGTACGAACGCCTGTACGTACGAACGTCTGTACGTATGAACGGAAACTGAACGCCTGTACTGAACGTCTGAACGTCTGAACGTACGAACGAACGAACGCCTGTACGAACGTGTACGTACGAACGCTGTACGTACGTACTGTACGTACGAACGCCTGTACGTACGAACGCCTGTACGAACGTACGAACGAACGCCGTGAACGCATGAACGTCTGTACGAACGTCAGGTACGAACGTCTGTACGTACGAACGTACGTACGAACGTCTGAACGTACGTACGAACGTACTGTACGTATGAACGTACGAAACGTACGCTGAACGCCTACGAACGTACGTACGTACGAACGCCTGTACGTATGAACGTCTGTACGTATGAACGTCTGTACGTACGAACGCGCCTGTACGAACGAACGAACGTACTGAACGTACGTGAACGTACGTACGAACGTCTGAACGTACGAACGTGAACGTCGTACGTACGAACGCCTGTACGCATGAACGTACGTGAACGCCTGAACGTACGAACGAACGAACGTACGTGAACGCCTGTACGAACGCCTGAACGAACGTACGTACGAACGTGAACGTCTGTACGTACGTACGTACGAACGAACGTACGAACGTACGAACGTACGTAACGAACGTCTGAACGTACGAACGCCTGTACGAACGAACGTCTACGAACTGTACGTACGAACGAACGTACGCATGACGTCTGAACGTCTGTACGAACGAACGTCTGTACGTACGAACGTCTGTACGTACGAAACGTGAACGAACGAACGTACGAACGTACGAACGAACGTACGTACGAACGCCTGAACGTACGTATGAACGTCTGTACGTACGAACGAACGAACGTCTGAACGTACGAACGTACGAACGTCTGTACGTGAACGTACGTACGTACGAACGTCTGTACGTACTGAACGTACGTACGTACGAACGCCTGTACGTACGAACGTACGAACGAACGAACGAACGTACGTACTGATGAACGTCTGTACGTACGAACGTCTGTACGTACGAACGCCTGAACGTCTGACGTATGAACGCCTGAACGTCTGAACGAACGTACGAACGAACGAACGAACGTACGAACGCATGAACGTCTGTACGTACGAACGCCTGTGAACGTACGAACGAACGTACGTACTGAACGTCTGTACGTACGAACGTCTGTACGTACGAACGAAACGTATGAACGTGAACGTACGTGAATGTATGAATGTTTGTATGTATGAATGTATGTTTGTATGTATGTATGTTTGTATGTATGAATGTTTGTATGTATGTATGTTTTTGTATGTATGTATGTATGAATGTTTGTATGTATGAATGTTTGTATGTATGTATGTATGTATGTATGTATGTATGTATGTATGTATGTATGTATGAATGTTTGTATGTATGTTTGTATGTATGAATGTATGTATGTATGTTTGTATGTATGAATGTTTGTATGTATGAATGTATTGTATGTATGAATGTTTGTATGTGAATGTATGTATGTATGTATGTATGTGAATGTATGTATGTTTGTATGTATGAATGTTTGTATGTATGTATGTATGAATGTTTGTATGTGAACTCTGAATCTCCAAATTAACCAGTTAGAACTGTGCTGAAGTCAGTCGTTCCTTCCTGCCTTTCATCGAGGGATTTAAGCTTTACTTACCTTGTGTGTGTGTGTGTGTGTGTGTGTGTGTGTGTGTTGGTTCAGGAGGTCCAGGCCTGCACGGTGGACATGGGGATGACGACTGACATCTCCAACCATCCTGACAACAAGACTAAGAACAGATACAGCAACATCCTGGCCTGTGAGTCCACTTCAGTCCAGATCTCGCTGTGCGACGCACAACGTTTCCGAACAGAACAGAAAATGAAGCTGAGGTTTTTCTGTCACTTTACAGAGGTTCACCATCGCTTCCTTACTACTGAAAACAGAACACGTCTCTGCCACTGTTTGTACATGTCAGACAAAAGGACGTAATTACATTCTAAATTATTCAAAAACTATTCAAACTCCTCACTGAGCCTCACTGTTGTTCCTTCATCACCATGAACTCACACACTGTCGTTTATCTGGACTCAATCTCACAAAGACTCACTAGAGACCAAATGTGGATTCATTTCTGAACCTTTCTTAAAATGAGTGAAAACATATTTGTGAGGTGTTTTTATGTCAGAAATCATTGACCGATGGACTAACATGTTTTTTGTCTTTTCATTTGATTTATTGGCAATAAAAAAAATTAAAATCCCAGATATATGCTTAATTCAAAAAGACAAAACCATGTCTTCCATATTGATCTGATCACATGTTGCTCTGTTATTTGTCTTTAAACCTCAGACGACCACAGCCGGGTGCGACTCTCGCCGCAGGCTGACAAAGACGGGAAGACGAGGGATTACATCAACGCAAACTACGTGGATGTGAGGATCCTGTTTCTGCCTGTTTTTCAGTTGTGTGAATGTTATTTTAATTTTCTTTTTATTCTCAGAGCCACTTCACTTTCCCTCTGTCTTCCTAACGCGTCCCCCCCGCCCCCCGCGTAATTCTAAACCTATTCATTCGACGTGCTGTTGTTAGCAGGGACCTGGGTGGCTCGGCATTATGCTCATCAGAGCCGGCGTACAGCTTACAAAGTTGGTAAAAGCACATTGAGGATCTCTCAAGCTCGTACTTTTGTCTGCGTCTCACGGTATGAAGGCAACTTCACGCTGTCAGTCATGTGAAGGTTATTCAACTATTAAAGTGAGTGATTGAATGCTGCCCTCTGCTGAGAACATGTGACACCTTCTTTCCTGCGCTGCCCTCAAAGGTGCCCTGTGGAGTTTTCTTTTAAGCAAACAAAAGTTATATTTACATTCACGGCTTTGCACCAAAATGAATCAGGTGAATCCTTGAGTTCTAACAAATTTGTTGAATTCATTTCCTCCTTCATAAAACATTTGCAAAGTATTTTAAATCCGACATTGTTTACATCCATATCTACTTCAGTGTTCTTCTTCTCTGGATTTGCTGGTGCATTGTTGCGTATCTCGGTGTCACACAGCCACCTGTGGATCAGTGTGACACACATGAATCAAAGTCACACGGTCTCACAGTGAGTTTGACTCTGTCTGTCTGGATCAAGTAAAATAGGTTGCAGGTGTCTCATGAGATGAATTCATTCATTCTCTGTTTAATCCTGTTGTTAAATCAGTCTCATAGCTGCATGACTCAAACGAGGCTTCGACTGACTGAAGACGCTACAGTTCAGGAGTTCAGGGAGGGACATGAATGAGATACTGAAGGTTCAGTTATGACCGTTATCATCTCGACAAAAATTGGATGGATTGCCATGAAATCTTGTACAGACATTCCTGGTTCCCAGAGGATGAATCTTATAGACTTTGGTTCCCCTGACTTTTCCCTTTGCACCAACTGGTGAACTTATTTTGCCTTTTAGTCAAATTGTAATAACTTTGATGATTGACCGACTTTCCTGGAGGTTTACATATGTGGTTTTTTAGTAAACGTTTCAACAACCTTTGGCTGTATTGCCTTGAGCTGATAAACACCGAATGAACACAGGGGAGGTGCCACTTTAATGCTGCGGCTTTGGAGAGAAGAGTTTTTTGTGTGATATAAAAAGCTCCTTGAGGAGTTTTTAAAAGCTGATTGACTGTGTCTCCGCAGGGTTTCAAGAAGTCGCGGTCGTACATCGCCGCTCAGGGTCCTCTGAGGTCGAGCACCGAGGACTTCTGGAGGATGGTCTGGGAGCAAAACGTCTGCGTCATCGTCATGATCACCAACCTGGTGGAAAAAGGACGAGTGAGTGACCAGATCTTAATGACACAGTCTGAACTTACATTAATGTTTGTGAGGGGAAAGACTCTTTATTGTACTTCACAAATAATCAGACTCCATCTGATCTCTGGAGTCAAGTGAACGACGTACATGATGATGATTGTTCACATACTGTCATAATCTAATACCGTTAAATAAAGGTACAGAACTGTTTAGATTTTCTCCTCATAATCCCAGTTCAACTCCAGTTTACAGATTTATATATCTTTAAAAAAAAAAAACTAATTCCCATGAATGAAAATATTTTTTATTTCATTTGATATAGAATGTTCATAAATTGGGTGAGAAAGTGAAATTAATTTTAAATTTGCATATCAATGCTGGCAGACAGTTTGCTTTTCAAAACCTGAACATAAAGAGATTTTACATTAAGTTATGTCTTTATTTTTATTCACATGGAATTAAATCGAACTTACATTTTCCACCATAACTCCTGATGTTTGCTGTGCTGACGTCTCCTCAGAGGAAGTGTGATCAGTACTGGCCGGCGGAGGTGCAGGAGGAGTACGGCAGCTACCTGGTGACGGTGAAGAGCAGCCGGGCGCTGGCGTACTACACCCAGAGGACCTTCACCGTCAGGAACAGCCACCACAAAAAGGTCTGACAAACAGCCAATCAGATCACAGAGTCACTGGAGCAGCTGCATTCAAAGGTTCTCAGAAATATTATCGATACACATTAAGGACAGAACAAGCGGACGAGGGGAACTAGAAGCTCTCTGGTCACGTTAATATTGAAAGTAAGGTAGCTCAAAGATTTTGTTCAAATATTCAAACCTCAGCTTCAGGTCTGACGTCCAGTTCCATTTTGGTCTCTAATGCAGATGAGTTCAATGTGAACATGAACTGGTTGCTTCACCAACACTTTCTGTCATCCACAAATTATATAGTATCTTGTTTTATTATAACTGATTAACTGAAAAACATTTTTAATGATACAATACTAAACTCAACATTTAAAAAAATCATTGAAGTAGGCGATTAATAATTCTCTTTCCTCTTTTTTTAAATAACGAATTGAATTTTAATATGCAGTTCCAAAAGTAATTTAAAAATGTTTTTAAATTGGACTTTTCTTCAGGTTTACTAGACTGAGTACGGTGTAGCCTGTAGTCTCTTTTTATAGTTTGTCCATGTTACATATCCTCAACCCAGATTAACCTAACCCAGATTCCAAAAAAGTTGTGACGCTGTGTAAAACATTAATAAAACAGAACGTGATCATTGTCTAAACCTTTTTCACATAAACTCAACTGAAAACAGCACAAAGTCAATATATTTAATGTTTGACCTCATCAACTTGAGTCTTGTAAATATCTGCTCATTCTGAATTTGATGCAGCAACATGTTTCTAACCAGTTGGACAGGAGCAACAAAAGACTGTGAAAGTTGTGGACTGATCCAAAAACACCTGTTTGGATCCTTCCACAGGTAAACAGGTTCATTGGTAACAGGTGATAGGATCATGATTGGGTCTGAAAGGTTCATCCTGGAAAGACTCAGGATGGAGAGAGGTTCAACACTTTGTGAACACAGGATTGGATAAAGATTAATACATGGACTCAGGAAGACTTTGTAAAACTATTGTAAGCAAACAGTTTGATTGTAAATGATTTCATTCTGTTTTTATTTACCTTTTACACAGCGTCCCAACTTTTTGGAATCAGGGTTGATTTCGGGATCGAGAACGTAGCCGTCTGGTCCAGCTCCCTTTTAGTTTATGTCTCGACTGAAGACGTTGAGTCCCTGCTGGAGGTTTTCTTTTAATCACTTCCTGTTTGCTGGTGTCCACCTGCAGGGCTCCCAGAAGGGGCGGAGCAACGAGCGGACAGTGATGCAGTATCATTACACGCAGTGGCCTGACATGGGCGTCCCAGAGTTCGCTCTGCCGCTGCTCAGCTTCGTCCGCAAGTCGTCCACAGCCAGGATGGACGACATTGGGCCGCTGGTGGTGCACTGCAGGTGAGAGCGGATAAAAGCTTTGTTTTCATTTCCAGCCTCACGTCAGTAAATCCTGGATTCATCTTGCGTTTCTCTCTGGTTGCTGTGCAGTGCCGGCGTGGGCCGGACGGGCACCTACGTCGTCCTTGACAGCATGCTGAAGCAGATGAGAGAAGAAAACACCGTCAACATCACAGGCTTCCTCAAACACATCCGCACACAGAGGAACTACCTGGTTCAGACAGAGGTCAGAGGTCAACTTTCTGTCAGCCCACACACATCCACACAGTTCTTCGGCCGTCAGATGTTACAGTTCAACAGGTCGTAGTTTGAACCCAGTTTGCAGGTTCAAACACAGCTAATTTGAAACTGGACTAATGGTAGTTGAAAGTAAAAGTTTAACGACAAGGTGAAATATAAGCATTTATTTCTGTGTTGTGGCAGAAAACTTCTTGAGAGCACAGGGAGTGAATGAAGTGAATGTCTGCTACTTGAAATGTAGAAAGGAATTTGAGAACGGTTTCCTTGGAGTCGTCCTCTGTCACTTGTCCACAAATCATTTCAAACTCAGGCTTTATATGACACAGAACTTTGCATAATAATGACAAAGGTCGGTTGTTCTTGAACTGGTTCCTGCATTAATCACAGGGGACAACACGAGCAGAGTCTGACCTCAGCACGATCTGTGTCCTCTGCAGGAACAGTATGTTTTCATCCACGATGCCTTGGTGGAAGCCATTTTGTCCGGAGAGACGGAGGTGGCGGCGGCTCACCTGCACAGGTACGTGGACGAGCTGCTGATCCCGGGGCCTGCTGGGAGGACGCGTCTGGACAAACAGTTCAAGGTGAGCAGCTCATCCGTGACATCATCCATCACTATGACATTTTTGTGGTCATGAAACAAACAGGAAATAGTCCACACCCCAAAATGTCTCCAACTTGACTTCAGGCAAATATTGGGAATGAGACATGAACTTTTACAGAAATAAAATCATCACAATCAATGAGGTGAAAAAAAAACTAAATTAAGGAAACAAATAAAACAAACAAAAACAACTCTAAATAAAGTAAAATAAGTTAAGGTTGTTTCAGTGACCTTCATTCATTATTGTCGTAGAAACAAGTGAGGCTCTGTGAGGATCTGAAACATAAACTGAAAGAATGTTTGACATTTTAAGGGATTTTTGTGACTTTAACATGGAAACGTATTCTGCTGTTATTGACATATGTAATTGTCAAAACATTGGAACAAATGAAAAAAACGAAAGACGATTGTTGCAGCTGCATCTTCACGGCTGAACACATTCATTCAGTCGTCGCTCACTAACAGATGTTTGGTGTTTTCCACAGCTGGTTTGTCACTCCGGAGTGAAGCAGTGTGATTATTCTGCAGCTCTGCAGGACGGCAACCGCAGCAAGAACAGAAACTGCTCGGTGATACCTGGTGAGTCCAACATGTCTGTCAGACGTCAGCGAGCCTGATGTTAGTGTTGAAGGTTTGATTTGCTGATATGAGTCGAGACTAAGAAAGAACAATTCTGTGTGACTCTGAAATCTTGTTTGTGTCGTTGCAGTTGAGAGGTCGCGGGTGCGTCTGTCTACGACGGCGGGTGAAACATCAGACTACATCAATGCATCGTACATTACAGTAAGAACAAGTTCGTGCTGCTCAGGTTTAAAAGGAGATGGATTATTCGTTTAATCACAATCACGTTGACAGACTGCGCTGGAGTAATATTGTGTAATGAGATAGAGACATTAGACATTGACAGGTATCGTCCTCTTGATCTGATTTTTTTGTTCCGTCACCATGTGAAAGTAAAACACTAAGCCACGGCTCTGTTCCTGTAGGGTTACAGGCAGAGCAGCGAGTTCATCATTACCCAGAATCCTTTGCCGGGCACCATAAAGGACTTCTGGAGGATGATATGGGACCACAACGCCCAGGTCGTTGTGTCTCTGCTGGGGACGTCAGGCGAGGTGACGCACTGAATTTGGTTCATTCTCTTTGTCCTGTGTGTTTAAAGTTGTATTTATCTCCTGTGTTTGTTCAAAGTCTGACCATTCAGCAAGGAACAGTTACACATTTTGGGAAAAGCAAATATTATTCTTTCAGAGTGAGATGTTCCGATGGATCGATCTCATGTCTGTGTTGACACTGCATTCATCCAGAGAAGGGCCAGAAAGGGAAAAACTATTTCAAGATGTTAAAGAGCCTGAATGAACTACATTTGCTGTGTTATCTATTCAGAGAGGTAAAATGACATGTGAAACCAGGCACAAACAAAGTCTTGGCTCAGCTGGCTCGGTCCAAAGTTAGAAAATACACCTCTAAAGATCACCGATGAAAATGTTGCATCTTTGTTTAATCTGTTACCAAACAGCTTCGCAGCAAACAGGTGCTAAAATGACCAGAAAAGCCAACACTAACAGCAGTTACAGCTAAATAAAATCCACTTTTAACACTTAAACATTCAGTTTGTCTAATTTCAGAGGGTCAATACTTTGTTTGTATCTGGTTTAAACTGTTAACTAGGTTATTTAAATGGCGTCACCACAAACCTGCCAATGAAATAATGCTGGAACATAATGCTGTTTCCCGTTCCCACCATTCGACAGACATGTCATGAATGCAGCATTTAAAGATTAGTGCGAGCATTACTGAGGCTAACTTACCCTCGAGCAGCAGACGCTCTGGATTCCACCATATTTCTGTTTTCGCTCTTTGGAGGCCGGAGCTTCTGAAGGAGCCCTGAAAATGGCTGACTCCACCTTTAACACATTGAGGTTGACGTCCATCATCTCTCTCAGACAGAAAGAGTATTTCATAAACTGCTCCTTTCTAAAAAACCTGCTCTTCTGTCGTCTCGTGTCGGATCAGAGTGTGATGTAACGTCTGCTGACTTCCTGTGTTGTCAGACGGAGAAGGCGGAGCTGTCTGTCGTTTGGCCTCGTAAAGGGCAGCCAATCAACTACGAGATGTTCACCGTCACTCAGAGGAGCGAGAACCACATCTGTCTCGCCAACGAGGACATTCTGGTGGTCCGGGACTACGTACTGGAAGCTACTCAGGTGAGCGCAACCTGGAACGTGATGGCTTGACTAACCCTGTGATCACTGAGGATGGAGGCGAAGGTAACGTCACTGTGGATCCGACAGGAAGTAAACAGACAAGCAGATAAACAAACAGATAAACGTCACATTGTCCTGAGCAAAGAATAGAATAGAGGTGAACGTGGTGAATTTGTGCTGCTTGTGGCACCAAACACTTAAAGCATTTAACAATAACATCTCGTCATAGAAAAAGAGAAACACAGATCACAATGAGAAAGAGATGTTGTGTTAAAGCCACATTTCCACATTAAATTGTCTAAAAGCAAGTTGACCTATGTTTTACATTTGGTTGAGTTGTGTTTTTACATTATGCCAAATGTTTCCAACAATGTTCAAAGGTGAGGAAGGAGGTAACAAAACTAAAAAAACAACGTGAATAAAACTTGATCTCATCCATGAACATGATCCCATGCTACTTCACGAGGTCATCAAACTCTGTCTTTTGTAGTTGTTTTGATTGAGAGACCTCTAGTGGCAGAAAGTAACTGCGCATTTAAATGTCCTTTTTCAATGAAATGCCTGGTTTTGGGAGGGTCATAGAAAAACAGTTAAAAACTCACCCTAATGATGTTTCATGACAGACCTCTGATCCTTTTCCTCCTCATCTCGACAGGATGACTTTGTCCTGGAGGTGAAACACTATCGCGCCCCCCGCTGGCCGAACCCGGACAGTCCCATCAGCAACACCTTTGAACTCCTCAACCTGGTGAAAGAGGAGAGCGCCGCCAAGGACGGCCCCACCGTGGTCCACGATGAGTAAGACCTTCACTCACCCGTCCACCTTCACCATTTCAAGAATTTGAAAATCAGAGGTTTGATGTTTTTTTTCTTTCCAGTGTGGGTGGAGTCACGGCGGGAACGTTCTGCGCTCTGTCGTCTCTGACCCGCCAGCTGGAGGCCGAAGGTTCGGTCGACGTCTTCCAAGTGGCCAAACTGACAAACCTCATGAGACCAGGAATCTTCAACGACATCGTAAGGCTGTTGTCTGTCTCACAATACGCTGATGATCATGTTCCGTCTGTTGCACAGTTTGTGACTGTAATAACATAGTTTTCACCAAGTTAATAGCTGAGCTCTGGGAATAAGGTGACATCATTAAAAAAAGGTCTGACTGGTTGGGAAACAAACCTCCAGGTCGGAAACACTGATATGGAGAAAACGAAAAAGTGATGTTATAAAGATAATCTAAATGATCTGAAAACAGTTATGAGTCCCTCCTCTCTTTAATGATGTCACCCAGGTCCCAGATCTCAGTTATTAACTTGGGGCAGTGTTATTATTACTGATAGATGAACATGTGAACTAGTCATTTTAAATTTCAGTGACAACATTACAATCCAGTTCATCACCTGAAATACAACTATCAGTTCCTAACTATGGTAAAATTGCTTTTGGAACAAGATGTAATGGATTTTTTTGGGATACTGATGGTTAAATTGTTACAGAAATGATGGTAACACAAATTGTTGGTGTCATTTACACTGAAGTCTAGCGTCAAAGTTAATTAATGCTTCATTTTACTGGGCTGTAATTTCCTGAAAAACATTTCATTTATAATGAATAAATCCCAGATAATTACTAGAGTAACCTCAGCAGAGGGAGGAGTGATGTTTACTTTGCTTTTCTCCATAATTTAGTGCCAAACTATATTTTTCTTACCAGCTGACTTTCTGGGAAATTATTCAGAAATTACAGACCCGTAAATGAACCTGTGACACTGGAACCCTAAATGAATATATACCAACTGGTTACCTGTGCTGGTTTCCAGGAGCAGTACCAGTTCCTGTACAAAGCCATGCTGAGTCTCATCGGGACGCAAGAAGACGAGAAAACCCTGCAGTCGTCCGACAACAACGGCACCATTGTGGTGGGAACCGCCAGCGCTGCCGAGAGCCTTGAATCCCTGGTTTAACTGCCACAGAAACACACAAAGACTTTTACAAACAGCATTTTGTTCTTCCTCTTCCACCGACAGAACTTCTCCTGGTGCCGGACTCACGCTACAACTATTAAATAAAAGCGCTCGTCGTTCACGTCGCGGTTTGAGGCCGATGTGAATTTCTTCTTCTTCCTCTTCTCTGGATCTGGACTCCCTGCGGTTTTGTAATGTGTGCCTTTTTGTATTTTTCACCCTGTACTTCTAACTTTGATACGAGCTGTAGACTAACTGTCCCATGTTTTAACGCTGTACTGCCCTCAGACATTTCACTCGACTAACAAACTTTTCCTAGACCTTTGTATTTATTGGCACTGAGCCAAATGGGGGACAAAAGGGAAAAAAACTGCATCTTTTTACATCAAATGAGATATTTTGTTAGCTTGTCTTTTATAGAGCTCCTGCACTGAACTCCTCTCTGTAAATACCATCACACCGGTAGCAGCAGTTTGCTATTGAAGTCAAATATAAAAAAGGGCCTGGAATAATAAAAAATAATAATCTAATGTAAATAATATTATAGTAATCAACTCGATGGACCAAATTTCTATTTATACTTTTAGATTTTTATATTTTACCATTTTTAGTGCATTCAAATGTTATGGTTTAATTCTAATTGCTTAGTTGCAGAACATTAATGCTTTTATATTCTGGATTTTGTAACAGACTAAATGTGATGCATGGGGTACTGACATGTTTCTTTTTTAGCCGGACATGAAACACTGCTGGATTATTAGTTAGGGGATTAAAGAAGTGAACGAACACCAAAGAAAGAGGCTGTTGGAGTGTTTTGTTACTGGGAGCAGAGCTATAACTAAGCCACAGTTTCACCAACAAACAGATTCGTGTTATTAAAGGTTAAAGGTCATGAGGTTCGCTCGGCGCTGATCCACCGACACAGTATCGTCCGCTCAGCTCAGTGCCGATGTAGTGACATGTTTGCAGGCAAGTTTATCAGCTCACGAGCAATTTTCAGCTGCTTAGTGTGAGTTAAAGGAGATTTGTGACCATGACATTCACACAGAGTCAAAGTGAAAATAGTACTTGGAGAGAAATTAGAAAAACTCATTTAAATTCCCACTGAAATTTTAAACCAACAGTAATGTAGTTTAAAATCCCACTGGAGCACAACTGTTCTCTTCATCACATGCTTCACTTCTTATATCTAGATAAGGATGGTAGCTTTTAAAAAGACATCGCGGCTCAACAAAAACTCACCAAGGAGATTTTGTACCACCCTGTGAGTTTTTGACTGTTCATAGCTAATCTTATGAACTGGCCGGTTGTTGTGAGGAAGACGAGGACAATGAAGATGCAAACAGACACGAGGCAGAGAAAGCAGGTTACATTTACATTCGAGACCTTCGGCCGATGTGTTTATCCAGAGTGACTTACAGCGCCAAGATGAGCC
This sequence comes from Holacanthus passer, assembly GCA_025331565.1. NCBI lineage: Eukaryota > Metazoa > Chordata > Actinopteri > Pomacanthidae > Holacanthus > Holacanthus passer. The sequence continues at coordinate 15,068 of JAFREQ010000130.1, forward strand.
TCGGCTCGTCGACCGGCAGGAAGGAGGACGAAGGTCAGAGGTCACAACGGCAAGACGAGAGCTGGAGCCAACAGCCCTGCGAGCCCGACAGGCGAGAGGTGTCAACGAACACAGAAACAGAGAAAATAAACACACGGCCTGATGAAAACCGAGTCCTGCCCGACCTGTGGATTATACATCTTCCCTTTATGGAGTCATGCTTTAATCCCTGCGCTGAACCCGTTATTCCAATTGATTTCCCACGTGTTAATCCGGGTTAAGACTCTGCAAGAAACGCGCCTTTTCAGGACAGAAAATAGGTCAAGTGTCCAGACGTCGTCTTGACCGGCCGCCGTATCCACACCTTCATTTGCATGTTTGACTTCTCATAATTACATGCCCAATTATCCGGTGCTTGGTGGCCTAGTTTGCATGGCTGCCTCCAAATTAAGAGGAAGCAAACAGGCTGATTGTCTTTTTTTTTTTTTTACCAGAGGAGCTGAGCTGGAGGCCGAGAAAAGACGTCAGAGCAGGATCAGAAAGATAATGTGGGATATTGACATGTTTGAACAGCTGCCGGTCAGAGATCACGGCCTGATGAGCTACATCTGCGACTGGCTTTAAACTCAGAGTCAGACTTTAGATCAACACAGTGGTGGAAATATGCAGACGTTTTAAGCAGAAGTAGAATAAAACAGCGCAAGTACTGAATTACAAGTGAAAGTTCTGTATTTAAAATTGTACTTAAAGTAGAAATATTAAAAACAAAATACACTTTAAACTTCTAAAGTGTACATGTATATTGAATCTACATATGTTTCTCTTGCAAAATATAAATCTGAAAAGTAACTAAGAACAGTCGTAACATAAATAAAGTGGAAGAATTAAAAACAGAAATACTCAAGTACATTTATCTCAGCACTGTACTTCAATATTTCAGTATTTACAAAATGCAGGATTTACAGGATTCAAGTAAAAGTGATCAGTTACTTTCCAGCACAGAGCTGCTGAGCTCTTGGAGTTCTTAACTACAACTTAGTTTCTAATTGAAATACAAAGTTTGACATAGGACAAGAAAGTTTTAAGAAAGTTTGAAATGATCAGTCGATTAACTTGACAGAAAATTATTTAACAGCTATCTTAATAATCATCCAGGTAATAAAGGCCAAACATTACAGTTGAAAGCTGAAGATCTTCTCTGCTGCTGAACTTCACTTCAGTCCTGCAGAAAACAAAGGCAGCATTTAGTGAACAAGGACAACTGGAGCAGGACGGGTCAGTGAGGAGTGAAGGTTTCAGAGAAGAAAACAAATCGACAGGAGCTTCACAGATTTTCAAACAGTTAGTAAAAAGTATCCACTTACCTGCATCAAGGTGCTGATTTACTTTAAAATCTCCAAAATCTCCTTGACCCCGAGACTGTGGAGATGAATGAAACCTGTTTTCTGGTTCTCAAAGCTAAAAAGAAAATCACATTTGTTCCCCAAACTTTCATTAGACAAACAATCATGGAGGCTCTAATGCGCCAACAGAGTAAAAGACTTTCAGTGTTTAGTTATAATGAATTGATACAAAAAAAAGCTACTAATGAATTAATTGCATTTGTATTGAAGAGATGCATTAATAAACTTAGGCGTGAATAAAAATTGTGCAAAGATTATTACATTTGCAAATTAATAGTCTGTCTTTAAATAGTGAAAGATGAAGAAAGAGCATAACAGAATGATTTTTATTCAAGTGACCACTTTTACATTTTCATAAAGCAAAACTGTTCCATCAAAACAAGCTTTTTATAAATGAATGCGTGTTTGGTAACTATGAGCGGCATAAACGTCAACTCAAACATTAAAGACAGAACAAAAAAAAACCAACAAAAATAAAAACTGTGTTCGCAGACGTCAAACATCACGATGTGTTCATTTTGTCGTGTTCCGTTTGCACAGTTTGTGTTTTAGAATTAGTAAAAACAGGAAGTCTTTGTAGCAAAATATGAAAGAACACGCAAATATAAACCACATATCAGGTATATATAGATATATTATTTTCAAAAATATATCTCAGGTACATGTAAAATATCTCTCTGGGTAAATCATTTACAAGACGCCCCCAAACATAATAAATATTGCTCAGGTGGCAGCAAACAAGAAAAGTCCCACAAACACAGTATTCACTCGTTGAAACGTCTCAGATTTCTACCTGTGAGCTCGACCTGGAGCCGCCGACCGTGTTTCCAAAAGTGAAACATTTGTAGTGCTCATATGTAATTTTTACCCCAATATATTTTTACAGTGTCTCAATCTGTGTATTCATTTGAGGAAAAATTTCGATTTTTAAAAACAGTGCTGTGATTGAAGTTTAAACTGCTACTCTTACTCCAACTTCAGACCAGTGACTGACAAACAAGATGTGTTTGTATTAAGTGTAATCACAAATTTACAGTTTCTTGTTTTATATGAAAATAACCAAATGATGTTATTGTTATTGTTGAGGTCCGTTGTTTTCTTCCATAGAAAAATGACCGATTTAGCCCACAAGATATTTCATTACTGGTAAATGTGACTTTATAAATACAAATGTAGTCATGGTATCCAGAAATGTTCACTGACCATCGTTAACTTGACAAACTGCCATTAATGTCAATCCTACATCTGTAAAAACAAACTGTCTCAGTCCAACAACTGAGGAGCTGATCAGATGTTTAAAGCCTGATGTTTAATGGGATTAAATCATATAAACTCTTCTGTGTTCACCTGTTTCGATTTTAACATGGTTTTTATGTTGAACATCTCAAATACCAGTCAACCTTCGGCTGCTGTTTCGCCCGATTACTGAGACGATGTTTGAGCTTTAAATTATGTCAATTTCTAAAATAGTGTTTGATCTGTCGACCTTTTACGCATCTTCACAGAAGAACTTTTCTCTGAAACGGTCGACACCAGTGAAACAGTTCCAGTTTGGCGCAGACGAGCTAATTTAGCCAAACTCAGGACGATAATATTCAATTGCAAATTACTGAATATCATCAGCAGCAGCTTCTTTTTCGGCTTTTTGACCTAACGTGTAACCAAATAGGAATAAAGTTGAATTTTAATAAGATAAAAATAACTTTGGGATTAAAATATTTGACCTTCTCGGCTTTTTCCAGCCCGACAGGAAACGATACAACACTGACTATCAGCCAGCGTTTGTCAGAGGATGAAGCTGGTGGAAAGGCAGCTGATACCAGGTGGATCTCTACTCCTGCACGGTGCTCTTGGACATGAAGTGAAGCCCCTCGTCCTTCAGTCGGGCCAGCGCCGGCCCGTAGACCTCTTTTATCATCGGGACCACCAGTCCCTTCGTACTGATTTCACCTGCAGAGAGGAAACGCACAGGTTTAGGTTCACTGCTCACGACGTCACTACTTCAGCACTGACTTCAGTTCATGTTAGAACAATGAGACGGTCACACATCACATGAAGCATGAAGTTTGTCCCGTCAGTCGAACATTAAGTTCACAAACTGCAAACTGACATTAGCTTCACGGCCTGTAAGAACAAACCGATGTCAGCTTCTCAGACTGACAAGAAACTAATGTCGGCTTCGCAAACTGAGAAACGTCACAGACAGAACTTTTTTCATTTTTAATTTAAAACCAGAACCTGGTCAGAGGTTGAAGTTCACAAAAGTTCTGCGGAACAAATTTAGCTTTTTTCCACATACAATAAAAATCAAATCTATCATGAAGTCTTTTGGTTTCTCAGGCAGCAGTCGCACTTTTCTTTTAATCAAAGTGAATGTTATTATATTTAGCATTTTGTGTTTGGGATTCAAACTTTTACTGTTTTTCAGTCTCACTGTTTAATGTTTTTAGTGAAGTTCAGGGAGAAACAATCTTCCTGACTGACGTCACTGACCATCAAGGACCATGCGAGCACCAATGGCTGCTGGGTATCCGACAGTCTTGGCCATGGCGGAGAAGCCGTTGGGGTCGCCGTACACCACCAGGCTGATGCGTTTGGTCTCCAGCTCGCCCGTCGGGTGGCGGAGCCCCACGTCGTTCCTCAGGATGACCATGTCTCGCTCGCCCTTCTCTGCTCCCAGGAGAGAAATCATTAGTGGTTCGTGTACTAATATTACATATAGCGTTGGTCTGATCAGTGCTAATAAAACGGGTTCGTGTCTCACCAAAGGAGAGTTTGGCTTCCAGATGTTTTGTCAGAGCAGCCAACATGCTGTCGGCACGAGGCACCGACTCGTCGCTCAGCATTCCAAACCTGAACACACAGAAAGACCAAAAAAACAAGACTTTTCCTCACAATAGAGTAACCTTCATAAAGCCGTTTTAAAAGCTTTAAAAGAAAATTACTCTGCTTTAACACCCCGGCAGCGCCGCGCAGGCCCACACATCCTTGGCTAAATCTAAAGAGATGAGCAGTTGCTTTTTGTTACCGTTTTGCTGGTGAATTGAATAAATGAACAACAAGTCATTCAATTTGAGCTGCGAGCGCGTTGGCTTTTTACTCTTTTAACGGCACAGATGGAATGTTTCCAACAGTTCACTTTTACCATCGGAGGAATTTACGTTTCAATGCCAGCGTGCCCCTCTTCCCCTCACCGCCAGCGGCAGCAGAACAATGGCAGCGCGGAGCCTTGGTCTGAAGAGACCCTCAAAAAAGTTGATTTAAATTGAAGAGTGTGCGCGCTACACCACTTCAGGCGTCCTCATTAGAGAGGGAAGTAAAAACGTGTGTCGGCCTTGTTGTCAGCCCGCCATCCACGGCACCAACACTAACTTTGAAGAGCGGGAGATGTCAGCCGCTGCACCTCATCTGCTCGCAGAAGGTTGTTTAAAGGGGCATTACGCAGGATTTGGACCATTTCTTAGCACAAACTGACCAATCGGAAAGAATAAAATAGAGAGCGTTATAGAGGAGCTGCTGAGATTTGACACGATTCAAACGACATCTGCAAAGAGCAGACAAGTGATTCTGAGGTCCCCAAACCAGACACTCATCTCTCTCTCCAGCTGCGACTTCAGATCCCGTCCATGACCATCACAGACTGTTTTACCTGAAGCTACAACAGAATGTACTCCATGATCTGATGTGGTTAAGCTACGTTTAAATCACATATTTAAATGTATTAGACCAATACATCAGAACTGATTTCATTATAAATGTTAATAGTAAATGAACCTTGCAAAACATTGACTGGTTGATGTAAATAATTTAAATAAAGTTTATTTTAGTTTACTTTGTTTTAGCTACTGCATTTTCCTTTTGAAGGCACTGAAACATTTCTGTTACACAGTTTATGTGAACACTTTAAACCCTTTTTTTCTCATATTCACTTCTGTAATTACTGCGCTTTGCTTTTGTAGAGCACTTGACGTTTATGACTCTCCAAATATCTCCAGATATTTCACGGGCGCATTGAGGCTTCACATTAGATCCTGGAGGGTTATGGTTCAGCATTAGTACTCACAGGTTCAGGAACTGATTTCATCTCCAAATGCCTGTTGGAGGCACGTTTGAAAAATGTGGACACATTTATCCAGTGGGAATCCTGAACAGTGTCTCTCACCATCTCAGGCTGTCCATCACAAAGCCGTCCTTCCCGACACGTTCGTATATGGCTTCTTCATAGGCATCATGGGAGACAGAAGAGGACAATCCCATCTGCTTACAGAGGAGCTCTTTCTGGAGAGAGAGCAGATCAGTTTCTCTTCTTGGGTCCTCAAATCCGAACACATTCAAACACTTTAAATCTCACATCACGTTTCCTCTCATTCCAAGAATGTCTCTGTCTTTAGCTCCTCAGTATCTAACACATTGTCTCCTCGTTCCCCTTTAGCCGATACATAGCCTCCTAAAGCTCCTCTTTGTCTGGAGATTAGACACTTTTAGAAATGGCTACATTAACCTTTGAGGAGGCTCCAGGACATTTATTCATTTCTCTCGCTTCTCAGTTCCAGATAAAAAGAGTTTCTGAGTGTTTTCAAAAGTGGAGGGATTGAAATTTGCTAATCATGCTTTGGTTTCTGATAAACATATTGTGAACACGCAGCTCTGCGTTTCTCTTTAGCCTCAAAAAGATAAAAGACAGCAAAGTTTATCTGTTGTGAATTCTCCTCTGTGTCAGAAAGCCTCGGCTCACTGCAGCCTTGATGAGCTATTGACAGTAATAGACTCTTCAACAAACCCACTTCCACAGTCAGATGCTTCAAGTGGAAGAGCTGCAAAACAGACTGGAGACTGAGGCAGGAGGCACGGCTCGGAGCTGCCTTTCAACCGTCTGTCTGGATGTTTTCATCTCCACCCTGAATGGACCCTGAGCCGAGGTTCTTACCCAGGAAACAGGAGACGAACTGTGGTGCAGGATGGGACAGGCCTCACTGTTGATCAGACCCAGTTTGACAAACCCGCTCATGGCCTTCGAGAAACCCTACGGGACAGAACGAGAGATGAGCCGAGTCCCAGTGAACACATTTACACAAGAAACAAAAGATACTGGGAGAATTCAGGTTCAGGCAGGAAAAGTATGATTTTTTTTTTCTTGTCTGACGTTTACAAACGGCTCAGAGATGTAAAATCTCTTATTTAAACTATAGTAGTTAAAGTTTGATTTGGACTTTGGAAGTTTGACTGATGTTTCCTGGAGTGCACAAAAAAAAAAAAAAGCACGATTCAGGAAAATAAATGAAAACAGAAATACAGAGATGTTTCTGCAAATCAACCCTTCACAATACAGATGGACTTTGATAACAGTCTGTTTCTTTATGTATATTTTATGTTGCTGCTTCTCCATGATGTAACTCTTTCTTGTGTGTGTGTGTGTGTGTGTGTGTGGTACCTTGAAGCGCAGCGTCCCTCTGACCAGTGTGTGTGCTGTCTGGATGCCGTAAGGTTCGGCGTACTTGGTGCTGTCGCGGTTTGGAAATCCCTCCAGGTTGAATCCAGGGAGGAAATCCATCGGCATGGTGGAGTCCATCAGAGAGCCGCCAGCCGGGATGCTCACCACCTGAACACACGCACACTCAGTTCCTTTCAGAGAAAAACACATTTTGCGTATTAATAATTAATGGTCCTTTGAGGCCTCCGTACCTGGTTGTCTCTGAGGAAGATGGCCGGGCTGATGGTGTTGAGGAGGACGCCGTAAGGACTCCAGCTGAACTTGTAGCGAAGAGGATTGTCTGAACACTCAGGAGCAGGAAGACCTCCGCAGAACGAGCTGTAGGACTCCACCTGGACCACACCACCATTTATACTGTTATATGTGCATCAATTGTCCTTTTCTGTAACAGATTTTCTGGAAATTCAGTTCAGCACAACATTTGGATGAAAGCTTGACGACGGGCGCTGATACAGGCAGCGCATATCTGCTATAAGCTCATGGATTTGTACAGTCCAGATTTGGACAGTAAACAATGATACATTATTCATTCACTTTCTGTTTAAGTCTATATATATTCTACTTATCATTTCAACACAAACGTGTTCAGTCACTTGGACACATCAGCTCATGTCTGACTGCGACGCCGTGTGTCTGTGGGAAGTTCAGTCTAAACATGTGGCTGTTTAATGTTGGATGGATGGAAGCCCGCATGTGTTCAAGCAATCATTACCCTAACAAACAAACACAACACACACACACACACACACACACACAGAGTCAGAGTGTGTGCAGACTCACAGTGCAGCCGTCAGCTTTGGCCTGGTCGATACACTCCATGGCCAGCATGTGGTCGATACCCGGGTCCAGTCCCATCTCATTCACTATGGTGATACCTGCCTCCTCCGCACTGACACACACACACACACACACACACACAGTTTCAGTATCTTGATTTAACACTTTCTTGACACTGTAAATCAGTTTCTCATTAAACATCATCAGACTAAACTAGTTTACTTGTTTTAAATTTCATTTTCTTTCACTTTTGTGTTTTTTGTGTTTAATTTTCAACTATCTGCTCAGTTTATCTAGATTGTACAACATGTACTTTGTTCTTTACAAATAAAATAAAATATTCATTAAGTATCCTCTTTCATTTATTCTCTTCCTTCTCCCTCATTAGAAAATCCAGACTCTATGAATATGCAATTATTGTTTAACAGCTGGACACAAGATGTCTCCAACTGGAGCTTCACGTTTCCACAGCACACTTGTGTAAATCCACCCGGTCGTGTGCTCATCACCTGCTCTGCAGCTCCTTCATGGCAGGACTCAGGTAGCTGGCCGTCACCATGTTCACCTTCCTGTTGATGCAGTGTTTGGCGACGATCGGGTGAAACGCGTACGGCAGCATGCTGAGGAGCAGAGGGAGGAGCTGAGGTCAGGACAGAAGGCCCATTCACTCATTCAGTACAGAGCAAAAGATGATGATGCCTGGAAAACAGTGGGCTCACACGGCTGCTGGGGAGGTTACACACTTCCAATTATCATCTCAATTAGGGACTTACAAAGAAATAAACGTATTAATCAACTATCATAAAGAGAAAAAAGAGCAGTTCTTGAATTGGGTCCAGGCTTACTTCAGCTATAATTTATATAACCAGTTTTTTAATGAAAACACAAAGACCTGAGGAGAAGACAACGTGCTGATATCGAGCACCCAGATGGTCACTGAGTATTGGCAGTCCAGCAATGTCGCTTAAAAACTAGATGTCAATCAGATGACCAAAATGACGACAATGTCCTTTAGGCCCCACCTCCTTTTGGGGGTGTGGCCAACTGAAAAATTTGTAAATGGGTCAATTAAAAGGCAACTTTAGAGAACTAGAAGGAAATCTCATCGTGATATTCACCTTGTGGTATATTATTACTTCAGGATTTATGAATTAACTAAATAAATTAATTACTAATATTTGACTTTTACTTTAGGGGAAGAAATGACACGGCAAAAAGACCTGGACCTTCTCCATCCATCCATCCATCCATCCATCCACATGTTCAACACTTTGTACGTCTGTCAGCAACAAAACATTTTGCTCAGGCTGCACCTGATGACCAGGTCGTGATCTTTGACCAGAGAGTCGAGGTGTCCTTCCTGGCTGCCGGCGTCCAGCGTGACGGGGATGGTGTTGGGATATTTGGCTGCCAGCTCCTCGGCCTGTTTCAGCAGCACCGACGCTGAAACACAAAGAGAAGACAAACTTAACAATGTCAAACGCTGTTTTAAAATGATAACGTATTAGTGTGGATGTGATCATGTGACTGAAGTGTGGAATTTGAGCTGATAAAGACTTTGAGATGGAAAATAGACGTTTGAACTATGATTATGTTGTTATATATTTCAAATAAGAAAGACTAAGAAGACTATTATTGTACTTTTGACTTGAAAGACAAACTCACCCACAGTGACCTGAGTCCTCTCGTCACGAGTTAAATACTCAACAACGGGTCCGGAAACGTATCCTGAACCCAGCAGCAGAACACGCTTCATCCCAGACTTCTTCATGATCTGAGCCTTTTCCCTGAAGGACGTTAGACACACTAACTTAGAGCCACGTCATAAAAACATCAACATGTAAAACATCAGTGGGTCCAAGCTCCTGCGTTTCCATCCAACAGGCTGAGATGTTGAACACTCAGCTACACAGACTGATGACAGCATCGTAAAGAAAGCCATGATTTTAATTAATCAAATTTTCAAAAGTGATTTTATCAAAATCTGGTACTTAAAAATGGAGGATCGGATGGAAACCAGTCTAGTCACCCTTGAGTGTTGTCGTCTTTCTGACTCAGCTTTGACTCTTCACACATTTTGTTTTAAGCTTCCAGTTATTTTGGGATCTCTCAAGTTTATTTTCAGTTTAAAGTTTTCATTTTTCTGAATGTACAACTTCGGATGATAAAGAAATATCATCACTGTTCCTTGTTGAATTTCAGTTGGTTATTTCATGGATAAAGTGGTTTTCAGCTCTGCAGAAAAGCAAACTGCAATGAAGTGAAACAACAGAGAAAAAAGTGAGGAAACTTGAAAACCCTTTAAAGAATCAGTTCAGGAACCGTGACGGCTTTTTCTTTAACTGATGCTTTAAATGTTAGGGTTTAAATTTATCAGATCTCAGATCAGTGTAACAATGTGTAAAAAGTCAAAGTGGCAGCAAGATTTCTGTGATCAAATGAAATCAAACAGTGTCGACGTGACTGATGAGGATCTGGGCTGAACCAGGAGGATCATCATGGGAAGGGGCCAAGAAATAACCAAATACATTAAATAATGAATTAAACAATTAAAATAGAATTAAAATCTGTACATTTTTGCTGAGTTTTGTTGTTTTTTTTTAATCTAAACTTGTTTTTTAGTAACTATCAGGCTGCTTATTGCACAAAAAAAGTACTGGTGAGATTCATGTTCTCTCACAGGAAATGTCCTAAAACAACACGTGTCTGTGTGTGAATATGTTGCTTCATGTGTGATATTGAATGTGAAATAGCTGGATTCACATTTGGCTATATATAAATTTTTACATTTGAAAATAAGAAATTCACTTATTCTATAATTTTTGAGGGGAGCAGCCAAAAGAAGAAGATGAAGTTTTAACTTTTAGTAATAATCAATATGAAAGTTACAAATAAAAATATGATATTTTAATAATTAATACATTAATTGGGATTATTCTTTTGAAACCTTTAAGTGATACTAAATAACAAATATCAATCAACTAAATGTTAAAACTATAATTCTATCAACCTTAATTGACTGAATTACTGTTTTTCTACACGTTTTCTCATCAACACGCTTGTACATGTGCGTAATGTTTTCTGGGGGCCACAAGAACTAAACCTCCATGAAACATTCTAGAAACTGTTCTATAAACAAAGTGGTGGTTAAATGAAATATTACAGAATAAGAAGTTCGGCCCCAATCTCATATGGAAGCTACAGTGAGACTGAAAACCATGTGGAGGAACCAGGAAGCATCAGCCCGCTGAATTAAACCGTGACATCTTCTGCAAACTACTGGATTCAGTTGAAAAGTCTGTGCATGCTGGATCATCACAACAATGACACCATAACAGAGGCATCAACGCGAGTGACCTGTGACATTAATATCCCACCACCACCACCACCACCACCACCACCACCCGCCTCAAATCCCCCAGGAGTCCGAGCCCTGGACTCGTTAGCTTTGGCCTAATTGGATGCGACACTGCACACATGCACGAGTCGCAGCGGGACTGACTGGAGGTCCGACCGGCGGCCTGTCCGCCGCCCGGCATCGTCTTCTTAATTAAAAAAAGAAAAGAGGGACGTTCCCTCAGGAGGATTTCTCCCTGAGTTTACATATCTTAAGGAGCCAAACTCAATCAAAAGGATTAAGATTTAGTGGCTTGTCTGGAAAAATGATACAATGAGGAAGAAAACTCATCAGGTCTTAGAGGCGGCCTAAATATGAGGGAGCAGGACTCCGGTGTGAAAGACTCGAGTCTCAAGAAGAGGCTGAAATAAAGCTGTTTATTAAAGAGCAAATCTGCACTGAGCCGGAATATTAATAAGATAAAAAACATTATTACTGTACCCATAAGAGTTACAGAGAGATCTGAAAGGCTCATTAAAACACAACAACTGAAGCTGTGAATAAGCAGTGAGGGCCGTGGAAAGAAGCAAAATGTGGAATCATTGACAGAATTTAGCCTGAGAAATTAATCAGAACAGATTAAAAAGATAAAGTGGAACAAGGAACAAGATGCTTGTTGAGTGTTGAGAATTTCACAGATGGTAAATGAGAAACATGCAGATGAAGAATTTGTCTTATAGTCAAAGTCAGAGGAGAAGATCAGTTTCATGTCTGTGCATCCAGGACGTGTTCAGCTTTGGCAACTGGAGGAAAGTCACTAAGTGATCTCACTAACAAGACTGACAATCATCCGGAAAGAGGTCATTGAAACGATAAAAGGATCTCTTCGAGACCTAAGAACAAAGTACAGCTGAGAGCGACTGATTTCTGTGACTCACATCACCAGACAGCTTTGGAATTGGATTTGTTTTTCTCTTTTAATAGCTTGCACTTTCCCTCCACTTCCAGCCTTCGTGCTAAACACGTCTTCGACCACTTTGTTTGTTTGCACAGAAATAAACCTGACAATCATCATCTCATCGGACTCTGGTGAAGGCGACCTAAAAACTACAGGTCAAAACAAGACGAAACAAGACAGACTGATGAGACAGAAGGGTGACGGCCGGTTTTGTGCAAAGTGAGAAGAAGAAAAGATGTTTCTACCCCTCGATACCCAAAGGTCCAGTGTCTGGCGTCGGCTAGCAGCTGTGGCTTATTAGCACGCTAGCCATGCAAGGTGTTAATGCAGAGGCAGGTTGGTACAGCAGACACCAGAGGGCAGCACTGTGCAGGAACAACCACAGAGCGACTGTTAGTCCACACGTACATGGGTATTTCTGAGAACAAAACAATCCCGTCCACACGAGCACCGTTTCAAAAATGAAAATGCAAAAACACACAACTGAAGTGCCGTGAAGAGCCAAACCAACAGGCAGCGATATAACCCGAACCCGAAAGACACGCTGGCCAATCGGGAGCCTGAAACTTGCACCAATAAACTAGATGGCGGGTCTCGTTGAAAAGTCTGCGATGACCTCGGCTGTGCATTCTGACGCATCGGTTCCTCAGCACAGTGGAAGAGTAACTTTATCCGTGAACATAAAAAGTCCTGCGATCAGGTGAGAAGCAGCACTTTTTTAGCCACGTCCACTAAAGCATGAAATGTAACACAATCTGAAGCCACGAGACAAAAACTCCCTGCCGACACTGAATATCAACAACCTGAATATCGTCACTGTGGAGGGAGTTTTCCAAAAAGTCTGTTTTTTAAAGACCTAAAACGCGGTTTGTGTGAGGATTAAAGGCCGAAATGCAGAGAAAAAAGCTTGGTTTTAAAAAAATATCCGTGTACGTGTGGACGAGGCCTGAGTCACTGCAGGTCCAGTTTTCAGCACTGCTGGCTCGAGGACACTAAAACACACACTGCAATGTGACAAAGGACGAGTTAAGGAGGGAAATCAGCAACAACAGGAGACTAAGAAGCACAAATATTACTTAGCTTTTAGTAAACTGCTATTAACTGATACGACCTGAGCTTAGCTGAGCTACATTAGAACACGAGGAACAGAATTCAAACGTTACCTGTCTTGTAATCTTTAGACATTTCATCCATAAACTGGTTGCATTAACTCACAGATGGAACAGGTGTGTGCCAAAGTAATTTTTTTTTTTTTTTTTTTTTTACATGTTCATGAATAATTCAAAGAAGAAATCGTTTTAAAACACACTATCGACCAAATACAGCACTTTACAGACTCACAGCTCGAGTCGGAAATAAGTTTTACCTTTCCTCTCGAAGTTTTTCAATGTATTCAAACTTTGGGGTGAGGGCTCCGTTTGAGGTGATGACGGCCTTCAGAACAAAGAAATCAAAAAGGTGACATCAAATTGTACAGAATGAAATCAAATGAAACTCTAAACGAATATTGAGCATTGAATTCTCTTCATAGCCTTCAATGCTTCTGCAGCAAATACATGAAACATTTCACTGCTTCTAATATTTCATGACTTACGTCTCTGACTTGTGGGCTGAAGTCTTCTTCCTCCAGCAATCTGGTGGCGTCTGAAGGCAGCTGATGACGGCAAAACGTTGAGTTTACAAAAAAAGAAACTGGCAAACACACAAGCTCCGTCTGTCTGGGTTTTTAATTCACTCAGCTCAACCTGCTGCAGCGCTCTCCCACAGCAAATTCAACCAGGGGTCGGACAGAAACAGCAACAAACCCAACGACAACACCAGCTGCTCTCACCGAAAACCCGAAACCGTCTTACCATCTCCCAGATGTAGGGGAAGAGTCGGTCTCCAAAATACTCCGTGGCTTCGATGGGGAGCTGAGCGGGAAGGTTGTCGATGGAGCACATGAGGATCCCGTTTCCCTCCACGCTGCCGGAACCAGAAACAAAATACTGTTCATTGATCAGAACACAAACAGCTGCTACCGTCCACATTGATCACATTCAGAAAGAAATTACATCACAACCCGACATTTAATACAACAAGTGGCAGTTAGATATTTTTGCTGAAATGTTTTACAAAGCTGAATCTTCCATTTTATCAGCACTAGAGAAGAAGAGATGGGCTTTTCTCATATGAAAAAATGTGATTTCAAGTGTCTATAAAAGCAATAATAGGATTCTACAAGCTGATTTTCCAGATGAGATTTCCAAATGTGTTTCACACATTTGTTCCACTGTTCTTTAATTCTAAAGTAAAGTCAAATGATTTCATCCTGAATGTCAGCACCGTACCTGTCGTGATCGATGTGCTGGTCAGCGTCGTACATGCAGAAAGGCTTATCGATGGTGGTGCACTCGTTCATGAACTCTATGGAGCCTCCGGTGTCAGCAGATATGTCGCAGATGGCCAGCAGTCTGCAGAAAGAGAGAACAGACTGCGCTGAACTGCCGCTCTGTAAACACGGCCGGAGATAAAGATTTGACTTTCGACCTCTGTGGAGATACAGCGGGTAACACACTGCACTTCTGTCCACAGAGCCGAGCAGACGCTCAGCCACAGGTACGCCGCTCTGCGACAGGTGCTGCGTTGACTGACGGGTCAAAGTCACAGCAGTGGACTGATTCCTTCATTTTGTGCTGATGAAAACAGACATTTGCTGCCCTGTGAAGCTGTGAAGCTGACTGACAGCTGAAACACAGCTTTTTATGTTTACATTCACAGCACTTTTCAATTATTTAAACTGTTGTAACTGAGTACATTTCTTCTAATGTCTTAATACCTCGGCCCGGTCCTGCACTGTTCGTAGACTCTCGTTGTTCTATGTAGCTCTGGAGGCTACAGTCGACAGCCTTGATATTATTACACTATATGGCCAAAAGTATATGGACAACCCCGTTTTCCTGGTTTACCCCTTAGATCGGAGGAGAAATCTTAATGTTACAGTATACAATTATATTTTAGATATTAGTGATTCCTTTGCCTTTGTGTCAACAGCTTGTGTTTCAACACGCCTCTGTGCACAAAGCCAGGGCACGTGCACACTGCTAATTCATGTGGTTTGGTTAACAGTGTGTTAGATGATGTTTGGGACTTGCCACTGGGATGTGGTTCATTTGCAGCAGTTATTGAGGTTTTGTGTTTTCTGCTCTGCACATCCTCTCTGTGAGAGACACAGCACTCCAGTTCACTTCATGGCAGATCGGAAAACGCTGCCATTCAGCACACAAACGTTAATACTAGACAACCAGAGGTGAGATCACTCCGAGCGACACAGACTGAGGCTAAGATGCATCTGTCTGAGGATAAGATGCTTCAACTGGAGTCACACATTCAAGGATGCAGTTGACTCTTCATGAATAGAGACGGGAGCAAACGGGAGGGAGTTGAAGGAAAATAAGAGAAGCAGCCGGAGCTGAAAATAACTGAAATAATTCAGTGGTTGATGATCTTCCAACACAATGCTCTTACTTGTGAGGCAGAACTGGTGATCCCTCGGTGGATGCATGTGAGCTTTTGAGCGGTCTCATCAGCTTCTGGGCATCTAGTCGTCTGAGGAGTCGGGGGGTGTGGGGGTCCCAGTAAATACCATTGATCAGACAGGATGTGTAGGGCGCCACCTGTGGTGAAGACGACACAACAAAAGATTAGGTGCTAAAGCAATTGGTAATTCAACGCAAGATTCATCGGCAAAACATTTGATACGATTTCAACCAAAACACGTAGTAGCTGTTTTTCTGTTTTACATCATCATGAATTCATTATCTTTGGGTTTGGTGGAATAAAACAAGACTTCTGAAGTCATCACTGTGGATTCTGAGAAATTGTAGGAGACACTTCCTAACAATTTATAGACCAGAAAATAATCAGCATTTTAATTGATATGAATGACTGTTAGTTGTAATAAAAAGAATTATATATTTTTCTATTTAAATAAAGTTTCCTTTTTCATAGCAGAATTTTTTTACATTCTTGTAATGTGAATGATCACTGATGCATGAGTTTGTCCATTGAGCCTGTGGTGAAAGTCAACACAAATTTAAAGGGGATCACCTCTGTGTAAAAGCTGCCACGTGGCGTGCGTTTTAAAACACCAACACACCAACCAGCAGCTGTTTCGTGCTGAAGACTGAAATAGAGGACGAGGCCTCGGAGTGACCGACAGGAGCAGGTGGGAGTTTGAGGAGTGTTGTAACTGGGCAGTGAAGGGGTGGAGGAGGAGGTGGGATAAAAACAAACTCACGCTGGTCCTGAAGTGTGAGGTGTACAGTTCCGGGTGGTTCTCATACTCCATGGGGTCATAAATGCCGTCGCTCTTCCTCATCAGGTGGTGGTGTCGGCTCAGAACGGTGGCGTACACTTTGGTCATATCTTACAAGAAAAAAAAAAAACACACTGTAAATGGTCCTGCACGTTTTCCTCTGTATGTTTTTATTGCTGACACTGGGAGCTGCGCTGGAAGGTTGGAAGAAGGCAACAGATTCGGAGTCACTCTGATGAACCATCAGACAACAGCTGAGTACGTTGAAGACGATGCAGATTACATCACATTCATACAACACTGAACCCCAAAGATAAGCACAGGTGTGTCATACCTCCTGTTTCCGAAACATCCTTCAACTCATGTGGTTCAACATATTCAACGGGAAGCTCGTTCAGGATGTCCTGGGCTCCCTGCAGGACAAAGACGGGAGAGCGATGACCTTAGAGGCCACTGACAGTCGCGTGTATTTTCTTGTTTTGACTTGAATCTCGTTGTACCTTGGAGACGTTGCCGGTACCGGTGAAACAAAACGTCACAGGGCCGATTGATTTGGGCATGAGCCCCATGGAGATCTCATACCCACAATCCCTCACTGCCTGGATGGCCTGGCTGACATTCCTGTAGTTATGAGCCATTCCAATGTGCTGTGAACACACAGAGACAGGAAGCGGCTTTTTATGACAGATTTTGGGGACAAAGTTATGTTTGGTTAAATTTACAAAGAATGTTCTCTAACCATGAAGGGAGTGTGGTGTCCGAGGGCCAGGAAGCGCAGCCCCAGTCCATGCAAAATGTTAATCATTCCTACAGAGGAACAAAAGAGCAGATTAATTCTGATTAAAAATACTACTTTGACGTACACACTCACTCTGCAGGTGTCCCATCTTGCCTGGCTGCATCAACGATTCAGATCGAAATGTTTAAACAATCCCACGAAATGATTGACCAGCTGAGACACACTGAAATACAGAGAAAAAGAAAAAAATCATACCTGCGACACCGGCCCATTGACCAAACGCTACGATCCGGTATCCGTTAGCATCGACCATCTTCTCGTAGTCGATCAGACGAACCTCCTGAGAAGACAAAAATAATTTCATTACAGTTTGAGAGGAGTTTGGTTAAGGGAAAGCTAAATACGCAGAGAAACAAGAAGGAAGACAGAAGAGTGTCGTAGCACGTTGAAAAAGTCAGGAAGTTGTTTCTCTTCCCCTGAGTCTGTATGTTTTGGACTTGGGTTTGCACTGAGCAGATTATTTACTTCACATATTCACTTCTGTTTGGGCAGTGGTCGGCTGCTGTGGAGTTATGATTCACCTGAGAAGTCAATGATTGACTTAACTTGTCTCAGTTCTCCTCAGGCTTGTGGTCACTTTAACCCACGTCCTGCTGCTTCTTGACCTTTTGTTGCCTCACGTGTGGCTGCAGGTGTGTGTTCACATACAGTTCTGACCTGCTGCGTGTACATGTGGGTTTACAGTAACCAGCCCAGTACAGTGCATGTACACACATTCTCCAATTATCCACAGAACCTGGTTTCTCTGAGTAACCTGGTATGTGCACATAAAATATATTCAAGCATAGACTGGAAAGTAAAATGAACAAATAAATGCTGCACTGCATACAGATTAACACAGTGAGAGTCAAGAAGTCAGTTTCTTCTATGCTAACTGCTAAAACACCACCTTCAGTAAACAGTGGCCTTTATGTTACGACTGTACTGTATTGTGAACAGGAGCACTGAAGGAATTTTTTAGGGATCTTTTGAGCGCTCTCACCTTCGTCAGCAGGTCCTCCAGAAGCCCCATGTTGGCCTCCTGAGCCTTGATGGTGTGGGAGAAAAAAGCATATGTCTTCCTGGGAATGACCTTCTCCTCCGGCGGCCTCTTCACCCCGATGATCAGAGACGCCTCTGAAATGTCCTCCTGAACGACGGCCCCCGCTCTCATGTAGTACTGAAAACAAGAAAGGCTGAATTAAATGGCTTAGATTATAATTTTTAAGTTTCCCTTAAAAGCTGTATTTCTATTTTTGTGAAATCTTTAAAACTTCAAGTAGTAATTCACAAGTGACAAGTTTGTACCTGTGAGATAATTTGAAAGAATAAAATCAATACATAAGAATTGTTAAATTAAAAGGTGTTTTCTGACCTTAAGAAATCCACTACTGCAACTCCTGCAGCCATATATTAGAATATTTCATAACAAATGTACAGGTGTGTATGTAGGTGTATGTCCCATGCATCTATGTTCTTTCACTTATCCAGGGTCAGGCTGCAGGAGGCTGAGTAAGGTCGTCCAGACGTCACTCTCCTCCTGCTCCTCCTGCTCCTCCTCGGGGATCCTGAGGAGTTCCCTGGCCAGATGAGCTATATAATCCCTCCAGCGTGTTCAGGGTCTATCTCAGGGACTCCCACCAGTCAGATCCTGATCAGAAACCCAAACCACCTCAACAGCGGCTTTACTCCGAGCTCCCACCGGATGTCTGAGCTCCTCTCCTTGTCTCTAAGGCTGAACGCAGCTGCTTGTATCTGCGATCTCATTGACACAAGAAGCTTGCGTCCACAGATGAAGGCTGGAACACAGATCCACCGGTAAATCAAAAGCTTCCGGCTCAGCTCTCTCTTCACCTCAACGCTCCGGTACAGACCACCAATCCACCTGTCCGTCTCCACGTGACCTTCACTCATGAACAAGACCCTGAGATCCTTGAGCTCGTTCACTTGGGGCAGCAGCTCACTCCCGACCCGGAGCGTGTAAGTATAAAGTATTCTACATAAATAGTAGCTTCCAAACATATAATCAGGGTTAAAATGAGAAGAATGTGTCTCTTGGTTCGGGGTCTCACCTTCTCGTGGATGGCTCTGCGGTTGGACGGTTGGACCAGGACTTTGACGCCGGCGTTGGTGAGCTCCTTGACGTGGCGTGGGGCCAGTGGCGCCCTCCTCTCCCAGGGGTTGACGTCCTCGCGGCGGATGGCCATGACGGCCCTGTGGTGCTCATAGCGCCGCTGGCCTGCGAGGCAGCTCCGCGTCCTCCTGCCTTGGTGACTGAGGAGTCTGAACATGACTGAGGCCCCTGCTCAGGACAGAGACATGGAGCCACAGGCTGCTGATCACACCACATTCATCAAGCATGTTGACCCGTGACAGGATCCAAACTGTCCAACTGTACTTCCATGCAATTAGGCAAAGCTTATTAATGTTGCAGATAAAATACACTGAAATGTGAACGTGTTCCTTTGAACCATGTGCTTTTGTGTGTTTGACCCTGCATGGAAATACAACAGGACAGTCAATAGAAAGTGTGACTGAGAGGTCAGAGGTCAAGTTAGGTTTGCTGCTGGGAGAGAGCGGCTGAGAGACAGGTGGTTTTGTCAAAGCATAAAAACCCCGTGAGACAGACGTGCAGCAAAGTTTCGACACACAAGTTGTTCCAGTCTTCATGCTAAGTTAAGCTAAATTAAGCTAAGCGAAGTTAAGCTAATAGCTGCTGGTTGTTAGCTTCATATTAAGAGCACAGACATGAGGCAGGAAGCAAACTTCTTATCTAACTCTTGACAAGAAGGTGAATTCATGTGTTTCCTAAAATGTTGTTGGTGTTGATCTCCAGGTTAGGAACCACAGCTGCTACAGTGTGATCTCACTGTACAAAAGTATAATACGCTAAATCAACAGAATTATACAAAGTAAATATTTAATAGCAGAAATACCATCAAACGTCTGCGGACACTGAGTCACAATCTGTTCAAATGTCAATGGATTCTGTGTTGAGCTTGTGTGGGGCTTTAACCTCCACATGGCTCAGTTCCGGGTTCTGATCAACACAAACACACATTAATCGATGAAGTTATCGATGATCGATAACCGGGTCGAACTCACCTTTCTGAGCGGCTCCTGACGACGAAACGTGGCGACGGTTCACCGACGACACCGGGAGTCACACAGAGGTGAACCGAGCAGCAGCTTCAGCCTCGGACCGACCGGACTTTACTTCATCCGAGAGCCGCAGAGCCCACTCATCCGCTTCCGGTCGGCTTTTCAAAATAAACTCTAACGTCTCGTCAGGTTCTGAAATACTTTCTGTAAAGGTGGTTTTCTCTCCTTCATAAAAAATATTTAAATTTTCTGGATTATAACATTAATCTCACGTAACTTAGTTTTGATGGAAAATAATATGTTGAAATGTTGAATCTCTGGTTTAGGGGTTAGGGTTAGAGAGACGTATATAGTAGAATAGTCTTTTATTCTGAAGGTAAAAAAAACATCGGTTTTCCTCTAACTCTTCCTGCTTCCTGTGGGTCAGAGACATGTTGACAGGTAAAAATAGCCTGACTTTACTTTAGCAGAGCGGTTTTATGTTTGTGTTGAATACATGGAATTTCTTCTTAGAAATAAACAAGACAGAGGTTGACTTTGTTTTTGTTTACAGCGCAGCCCGTGTGGGCGGCGTCAGTGCCGGATGAACGTGTCTCGTAGGTCTGGGTTTGTTTTCACTGAAGAGAAACGAAGTGGAGGAAACTCCGTGCGTGTGACCGCCCGTACGAGGTCCACGTGTTAAAACCGAGCGCCCGTCTGCGGCCACCCTTCACGGAGTCACCTGTCCGCGAGTTGCTCTGCTCGGATTACGTCAGCTCACGTGGTGTCTCCACAGCGCGTGTTTAAATGCAGACACTCCCTGACCCCTCTCGACCAATCAGCTTCCAGAGCTGAGGAGCCGCCCCCCGCTCGGCCCGTCGCAGCGTGATGACCGAGGCAACCGGAAGAAAGGTGGAAAGAAATGTTCATTTAATGATGATGGTGTAAATTTATCATCCGTTTATATTTAATGAAAAAGATTTTCTTAGTTTAGTTCATTATTTAGAACCGGAAGTCCTGCTCTGTTATTTTGACTATATGTTATCTCAAATTATTAGAAATGATCATAAATCAAAGTTTAGTTGCATGAAGTCAAAGTTTCCTGAGTTTGTCACAGAGGCTGAATGCAACTAACAACTGAACCTGTTAAAATATTTTTTTTTGTCATCATCTGAATTTGTCGTCTTCAAAGTCATGTAGTAGTTGTAGTACTTCTTACAGAACAAAAAGAAAAACTTTCCAGACATATTGTACATTTCATTTAGTGTTTTCATTAAACATCTGTGTTGTATGGGAGCCAATTTCTGCCCGGGAAAGTAAAAAATGATGAAAAATTCTGAAAAAAAAAAAGTCAAAACTATGAGATGAGTCAATTAAAAAGTCTGAACTGTAATAAAAAAAAGTAATGTATCCCATAATTTAGCAAAATCTTGACGTCATGAATCTGATTTACTATCACTTTGCTCTGATTGATGTAGTTCAGACTTTTGGCCTTGACAATGTGTAAATTTGAATTAAAAAGTAACACTTTTGATTTAGTTTTGTATAATTTTGACATGATTGACTTCAATAGTCATAATGATTTCATTCTGACTTGGTGTCTCACATCACAACTCTTCTGTATTCATAAATACATTTTGAAAAACTGGAGTATGTCAGTGTTTCTGAAATAATTATTCTACAAATAAATTTAGAATATATATTATAAATTATAATCATTTTAAATATATATTTTTACCGTATCTGTGCTACTCAGCAGAAAAGAGACTTGGAGTGTTCAGACAAACTTCAGGCCTTTACTGAGTGAAATAGTTATTTGTTATTTTATATTGTGAAAGAACTGCTGTTGTGTTTTCTTACATGATAAATCTTTTAGGTTGAAACCAAACTCAATGCAGATTCTCAGTGTATGAATAAAAAAATGTATTTATTTATATTTTTACTTCTGTGAAGCTAATATGCAGCGAACAGATCTGGTTTAATATTCATAGTAAATGTTTTAAAAATGTGATAAAAGTGATCACACACATTTGATTTTATTTATTATTTTTTCCTTGTTAAGCGTCTGCAGCAGGAGGCTCGAAAGAAACTAACCTTCACCGTGACAAGAAACTTTTTTATAACAGTGGTACAATTTAAAATAAATATCATAAAACACTTCTTTTTACAATAATCCTGAGATTGAAATCAAAAATAACAACAGACTGAATGACGGAGAAAAACCTCAGCTGGTCTTTCATCTGTCAGTCAGGACCAGAGATGTTCGGGTGAAGCTGTACAGTGCAGTTTTTTTCAGTTTCTTTTGGAGGGTGTTGGTTCTGTGGTCCAGCAGGTTGAAGTTTATATGAAACAGAAGTTAAATTTATCACTGTTGACTTCAACTTGAGGGCATTTACATTGAATAACATCAACAGAGTAGGAGTTTTTATATATAGTGCTGAATGTCAAAGGATGGATCTGGTTTGATTTTTGAAAAAGTTGGGACTCTGTGTAAAACATAAATAAAAACAGGACGTAATAATTTACAACAAACTGTGTTTCCTGACAACAGTTTCCTGACGTTGTTCCTAAGTCCATGTATTAATTAAAATTAAAATTAATGAACGACTGAGTCTTTCCAGGATGAACCTTTCAGACCCAATCATGATCCTATCACCTGTTACCAATGAACCTGTTTACCTGTGGAAGGATCCAAACAGGTGTTTTTGGATCAGTCCACAACTTCCACAGTCTTTTGTTGCTCCTGTCCAACTTGTTAGAAACATGTTGCTGCATCAAATTCAGAATGAGCAGACATTTAGAGAAATCAGTGAAGCTGATGATCAAACATTAAATATATTGACTTTGTGCTTTCAGTTGAGTTTATGTCAGAAAGGATCAGACAATGATCACATTCTGTTTTAATCATGTTTTACACAGCATCTCAACTTCTTTTGGAATCAGGGTTTATTATAACCAGGATCTTATTTTCATAGTTTTTGACCATAATTTCTATCAGTACTAGTAATGTTGGTAGCTGAATCCTGATGTGTGTCTGTGATAAATGTTTGTAGATACACAAACACTGGAGGAATCATTTTAACAAGGTTTGGAGGTTTGTTTCCAAACTGTCCGATAGACTGACTGCTTGTGTTTTTGACTCCTCAGACCTTTTTTAGTTTTAACACCGTGTTCCCAGATCTCAGCTCTTAACGTTGTGAGTGAAACATTATTATTACTGATGATGGACAAAATTACATAAATGAAACCCAAGTTGTAATAAAGCCAACAGATCGCAGTACGGATGTAAACACACGTTCCACAGATATGACCAACACTTTTGTGTCGACTGAGGAAACTCCATTTGTCGATGACGATATTTTGTCAAACTTTTGTTTCATATTCAAACTTGTGGACAAATTGGAAGAATTCAATCAAGTTTTCGGGAATAAAGGTTTGATTCTACCTCCAATGATGAATCCTGTCATGAACATATTATATATGTATGTATTGTATAAAGTACAAGTCTGAAGTTATTCTTTATTTTCTCATTGTCAACAACTGTATTGTAGAGTTTCCTCAAACAGCTGCTCACTGGAGTTTTTATCAAACAAGCAGGAGGAAGTAGTGCATTTGTTGGGGACTATTTTCAGTGGCGGATGAATCCACATTTGTGTTTTAAAAGTTTTTTGGGCAACAACGGAGCTCTACGGCAAAGAGGAAGAAGACATATCAGGCTTTGGTAAATAATACATGTTGGATGAATTGATTCATTGTTGGTCTTCATGGATCTCTTGATAATAAAAACAGAATATCGACAGACTTGTGCTTTAAAATGTTGGCATGAATTCTGTTTTTGACAATAAACTCCGGTCACACATGAGTTGATGAGTGTTGTTTCACCTCTGCAACATCTCTGGTCTCAGGGTTCGTCAATCTCACATCCTGAGATGCAACTGAAAAATAATGAAAACTAATAATCACTGATGACTAATGATATAATAATTAGCCACCATTATAATATAATTGACTAATAATCAGAGGGCAAGAGAGTTAAAGTTCAGTTTGTCCTCAGTCCAACACCAGTGACAGATGGCCAGTCAGTCAGTTTCCAGGCCGGCGGCAGGGCCAGAGGGGTCAAAGGTCAGGGGCCAGGGGTCAGGTCACATCGGGTCTGAGGGTCCACTGTGGGGCCTGGAGGGGTTAGGAAGTGTCCTGATGGCTTTTCCAGGGTCAAGTTCAAGAGGAAGGGTCAAGTCTGGGGTCAACGGGCCTGAGAGGCGACCGGAGGAGTCGAGGGCCGGGCTCCTTTTGTGTTTCTTCTGGGGCACATTTAGGGCGTCGCTTCGGGGAAGACACACACTAACCTCATCAGAAATATTTACTTGAGCTTAACTGACCCCAAACTTCTTTATTAAAATGTGACAAAATACTGTTGGATTTTATAGGTTTGATGTAAAAATGTGTCCTTTTAAAACAGGGCCATCGTCTGGATTTTAGAAATACTGAGGCTCAAACGTTCCTTCCATCACGATTTTCAACTGTCGTCTGAGACGGATCAAGGTCGGACTCACGACAGGCGTCAACACCAGTTTCAGACGGACGTCGCCTGAACGACCGGTGACCACCTGTGTCAAATTTAAAGGGCAGCTCCACCAATTCAGTTTATTACTCACGGCCTGTGAAAACGTGATTAACGTCTTTGGCGCCTCTCTGTGTGCTGTGAGGAGAAAATAACCCTGATGATGTCATTGTGATGTCACAGTGATGCCATCAGGGTTACTCAGCTTGGTACAAACAGAACACCTACGTTACAAACTGGACGCGTCGAGTTTGAAAGACTTGGCTGTTTCCCAGGCAGGGAGGGTCGAATCAACAGTTGCATTATGGGAAGTGTAGGATCCAGTGTTTTTAGAGTTTAAACCAAATTAGGCACTAAAAGGATGTCTTCACCTCTGCTGCTTCGATTTTGACCTTTTGATTTTCTTTGGACTGAAAGAAGCCGTCCGAGAGCAGGATTTAGTGATTTTGGGGCAAATGTTTGAGGATGTAAGTTACTAGTTTGGGGGAACAAAGCACACGAAATGGTCATTTGAGGGCACAAAATCTCCTCCCTGAGCCCCACAGGGCTCCGTAAATCTGGCGTATGAGGACTTTAGTTTCAGGCCTGATGGGGGCGCTCAAAGGAGACCTGACATATTTTTTTGGCGCGTTGGGATTCAGAGGACAGAGTCAGTGCTCAGGCCTGCGGCGGCGACTGAGGGCCAGCCGGGTCGTGCAGCTTCCTGATGTGCTTCTTCAGGTCAAAGTTCCTGCAGAAGCCTTTGCCGCAGGTGGGGCAGGTGAAGGGCTTCTTGTCGTTGTGCGTGTGCATGTGGAAGGTGAGGTTGTACACCTGGTGGAACGCCTTGCTGCAGATCGAGCACTTGAACTGCTTCTCGCCGCTGTGCGTCAGCTTGTGGTTCTTGTAGTTTCCTGCACAAAGTCAGAAGACGAGAAGTCGGATCAGGATGAGAAAACACAACAGTCGGTTCAGTTTCAGAGACAAATAATAAATGATGCGTGTTCACGAAGTCAAAACCTGTTTGACGACTGATCATTTATAAACAGTTCAGTTCAAACAAAAAGGGAAGTTTCCTTCATAAATGTTTTGGTGGAATATTTTTTAGAGGCAAACTGTTATTTCACGATAAAATAAATTTTTAAAAAATACAGAAAATGCTTAAAAATATCCTGGATTTTTGTGGGAAAAACATTATTCTTAATCCTGTTGTGATCCCTTTAGATTTATCATCTGACCCCAGGATGAGAACCACAGGAGAAACATGACGCTGATACTGAATGAGAAAGAGAAACATTTGAAGTGACTGAAAATTACAGACTCTGCTATAAAAACTGATTTTCTTCTGACTTTATTCTCTTATAATTCTGAAGTTGATAAATTTGTATTTCTCCGTGTTGGTTTTACAATAAAACAGAGAAGCAGAAAGTGTCTGATATTAAAATCCTGGATGTTCGAAACCGTCAGACTTCAGTGTGACTTCAGTTTTTGCTTCAGGCCTGATTTCACTCAGAAGACGTTGATAATTCGCTGAAATCAGTTCATAAAAATGACATTTTAAGAAAGATGCAGGAGGTCAAATGAAGTCATGTGACAGGACAATTTACTGAACCAAGGAGACTAATTGACTGCGACTGACTTATCTGAAGGAACAGAATGACAATATGTTGAGCACAAATGAGCATCTTGAGGAAAATGATCAGTAATTTGAGGACACTTTGCTTGAGAGTCAAATTTAAATATGAGCTTGAAGGTTCCATCACCGTCCTGCTGATCTATGAGCTGAAAACCCTGAAAACAAAAGAACGTTTCAGTTGTACTTTACTCAAACAACCCAGCTGCGAATAAAGTCATTAAAATGAACTCCACCTTTAACAACTGCAACTTTAAAGTGACGAACACATGAATGCATCAATGAATATGATCCAATAATAATAATGATAATAATAAAAATGTTATGTAATAAACGTAATAATTTTTTAAAAAGTGCTGCTGCTCATCATTTACGCTTTAACATTGTACTTCAGGAGCTTTGTGAAACTTTTCAAAAGTCTCATATCTCATTTATATCTGTGTGCATTCCTCCTGTCTTTGTCAGATGTCTCATGAATTCTTTATGTTTCCTTTTTTAAATTCACGACAGTTTGATTTGGCCTTTTTGACTCATGTTGTGTTTTTAAATCAAAGAGCTGCAAACTGACCTTCAGCCTGATTTGATCCTGTGATTAAAAGACTTTCTGTAAGCTGGTCAAATTATTGTTTCTCCCTTTGAATTAATTATCATATTAAAGCAAAGCAAACTGATTTCTGCCACATTCAGTGCTTCCAGAAAGATTTAGATTAACGTGAAAATGAGAGTGAAAGGGACGAAAAATATCACAGTGAATTATTATTATTATTATTATTAGTCTGACATATAAACACATACATTGAATTAGTGGAAAAGTTGTTGAGTAATTAATGTCACTCAGAAGTGTTTGAGTCAATGTGTTGTAAATCACAATAATTATAAAAAAATTAATTTGAATAATAAAATTGCGTCTTCAAGGTAAAACCACCATCATCACGTGTGCTTGTGTTGTGTTTCAGCAGGTGTTCGCTCACCTTTCTGATGAAATCCCTTCCCGCAAAACTCGCACACGAACGGTTTGTATCCCGCGTGGATGCGCGTGTGCGTGTTGAGGGTGGAGCTGCGGTTGAAGGCTTTCCCGCACTGATTACACTTGTGCGGTTTTTCCTGCAAACACGAAGAAGGAAAAAAATATATTAACAGCGTGGAAAATGAAACAGGTGAAGAACATTAATGAGATATTTCAGAGGCATCTTTAATTGATCTAAACACGTTACAGGGGTTTTTATTTTCCTTCAGTCGCTTCAGGGTTGAAATATTTTCCCACACCTCCAGTGGAAACGTGTGAAGATTGTTTGTGTGTGAATGAGGATCTCGGAGTTTCAGCAGGAGGAGCTCAAACACAACAAACCGAACACTCAGCAGCTTCCGTCACAATTTAGATCATTTACACAAAAAGTTCAACTTTCACTTCGACTTTAAATCATCGGTGACGTCATCATCATTTATCTTTTCAACAAAGTCATTTGTTGCTGATTTAAAACTGAAACAAGGACACAACGTTTGTCTTTAAGGCTTCATTGGTCTTTAAAATGACAATAATTTTGCCGTGTTTGATTTTTCCCATCAAACTCTTCGTGTCATTAAACGTCTCAGAAAGCCCCGCCCACAACAAAAATGAACGCTTATGATTGGAAACTGGTATCGCTCTCAAATGGACTGACAGGCCCTTAAATACAGGAAGTTGTGAGACAATGTTAAAGTCATTAATGTGTTCTGTTAATAAGGAAACGGCCCGTTCATGGTGATCACGTGGTTTCTCTGTTAAAATCCGGGTTTGATGAGTCACAGAAAACTGGGAGAAAATATGTTTTCATTCCTATTATTAATTAATTTGGAAAACAATAAATAAACAAAATAAATATTAATAATACACGTGGTCTTTAAAATGTGATTCTCTCATCATGTTGTTAATATTAAAATGACCAAACACAGAATCAAATGTTTAATCTTGTTTGTGATTAAAGATGTTTCTTTTGTGTGTGTGTGTGTGTGTGTGTGTGTGTGTGTGTGTGTGTGTGTGTGTGTATGTGCTCCCGGTCCTACCTGAGTGTGGATGATCTTGTGTCGACACAGTGTGCTCGC
Source organism: Holacanthus passer (assembly GCA_025331565.1). Lineage (NCBI taxonomy): Eukaryota > Metazoa > Chordata > Actinopteri > Pomacanthidae > Holacanthus > Holacanthus passer. Next base: position 43,424 of record JAFREQ010000130.1, read on the forward strand.
CTGCCGGAAGCCTTTCCCGCAAACTTTACACACGAAGGGTCGCGCGCCGGTGTGCACGGGCATGTGTCGGGTCAGGTTGTAGTGCGCGTTAAACACCTGACACACACACACAAATGCAGTCAATATACATCAATGATAGTAACCTGTAAAAATAATAATACATTAAAAGCATGAAACAAATCATAAATACAGCCGTTTTTTCCTTATAATAAAACTACATTCACATTAGTTCTATATTCAAAAGTCACAGCGACATAAACTTCACATTATTTAACTTAAAAACTCTCGTTTTTTCCTGCACTGAAGGAACTGAAGCAACACTTCGGAGTGTTTTCATGTTTTCCCATTTAATCATAAAAGAATGAAGGAAAAAAAAGATCTGGTGTCCTTTAATTATCAGATTGAGTCTAATTAAAGTCAACCTTTCAGGGTCATTTAATGGATTTGAATTCATTTAATGGGCCGTTTAAAACAGTAATAAGCATGTGAACATCACAAAGATCCAACATCTCCTTAAAAACACGTTTTATCTCTGATAGAATTTGGCGTTTTAAGAATTTAATAATAGAATTAATGTTGATTTAATAATAAATTAACACTACGGTTAAATATTTATCTTATTTTAGAAAAACATTTTGCACATCCAGCTTTTTTATTTCTATGTCAAAATCTGAAAAAAAACCCAGCAGAATCAGACGTCGAAAATAAAAGTCTGAACAAAATAAAGCGCGACTGAAAAAACCTGAACGACGTTTTAATTATAATCAAAACCAGCTAATTAAAAAAAAACACATCGTGAAAAAGCAGCGAAATAAAATCAAACATCAAAAGTTTTGTTTCCACATTCAAGCAAAAATATGAATTCAAATGTTAAATCGTTCTTGAAAACGAATCTTTTGTGAAAATCATCATGTTAAAAATAATTTTATAACAAACTCGTCACAGCGTTTTTATGTTTGAAGCTTTAAACATTTAAAAATCCACCGTTCAGATCATTTACCTTCAAATTAGAGGAAATTCAGATCATTTAATGGTTTTAATCTAATTTTCCATCTTTATTTCGTTTTTCATGTTAATTTTTTTTTAATCTACGAAAACAGTTTCAATCTGGTTTCAGGTTTTAATCTGCATTTTTTTTAATGAAGGAAAAAACGACAGGAATTATTTACAGAATGTGAAATTAAAGCCTCTGATGTGAGAGTTGAATGAACCCGCAGGTTTTCAGGGACCTGCTCCAGCTCGGACCGGGTCCCTGCCGGACTCACCTTGCCGCAGACCTCGCAGGTGAAAACTTTGGGCTTGTTGCCGGGACACGAGCCGCTGAGGCGGGCAGCCGCCGCCGCCGCCGCCGCCGCCGCGGAGCCCTTGAAGATCTGGTCCCGCTCCTTCATGTAGTGCTGGATCTGGCTCTGGGACAGCTCCTTGAAGGCCTGCACGCCGGAGCCCGGGTAGCGCTCCCCGGCCTGCTGCAGGCCCGGCTTGCTCTTCTCCGCCATGAAGGCTTTGTGCCGCGCGCTCAGCAGGTACGAGGCCATCGGGTGCAGGTTGACGAGGCCGGCCGGCGGCGGGCACGCGCCCCCCTCCCCGCCGCAGTTCAGGTAGCACACGGTGCCCACGGCGGGGAACGAGGACTGGTTCACCACGCGGGGCCTGAAGAGCTTGTAGTGGCCGGCGGCGGGGCCCCCGGCCGGCTCCTCCGCCGGGCTCTTATAGTTCAGCCCGAAGCCCAGAAAGTCCGCCGGAGCCGCCAGGGACGAGGCGTCCAGGTGAGCCGGGTCCAGGCCGCCGAGGCCGAGCCGCGGGCCCGGCTCGTACCCGAGCGGCACCAGCGGGATCATGCAGTGCAGCGAGGACGGGCACACCTCGGGCTTCCCCGCGGGGGCGGCCTGCAGCCAGCCGGGCAGCGGTATCGACCGGGGCTCCGGCGTCCGGGCCATGATCCGGTCGATGGAGAAGGCGAGCGGCTTGCCGCCGCCGCCGCCGCCGCCGGGGTGAGCGTGTCGGAGCCCTCGGGCTGGCTCCCGGCAGCCGGGGGGGAGCCGAGGACCCCCGCTGGGCGGCGGAGAGGACCGTCCATCAGGAGGAGGAGGAGAGGCTGCTGGAGGAGCCGGGGGTCGGAGCTGCTCCTCACCGGCCCGCGGGAAAGGGCATCATCTACCGGGGAACCCCCCCTCCGAACCGGCCCCGTTCCCCCCGCGTATCGACGGCAGTGAGGCGGCCGCGGCGCGCTCGATGACGGCGTGCGGAGAGCCGAGACCTCGCCGATCGTTACCGTCCAGGAAGGAGGCGGAAAAGTGGATAATTTGTTCAATTCTGCTCCGTCGATTCTCGGCTGGAGGAGGAGGAGGAGGAGGAGGAGGAGGTCCCTCACTTGGCAGGACTCCGGCTCAACTGGAGGCTCTCCGGTGGATCCCCGCTCCCCTTGTGGCTGCGCGTGACATCATTTGTTTTCTAATCGCGCTCTGAGGTCACGAGCCGCCGAGTTCACATCAGATCCGGACTCGTGTTTGACTCCAGCAGCTTCTCAGAGGAGGATCAGAGGAAGGAGGACCGAGACGCAGACCGGATTCATCGACCTCAGTCTGGGGTGGTTGGGTTTTTTGGGGTTTTTTTTTTTTTGATTCACAAACTTCACCGAGCTCCTTTTTTCTCTCTTTTCTTTCACGCAGATTTTTTCAAACCAAAAAGCAGAAAAGACTCAACATGAGAAACAAGCTGTTCTCATCAACTCCTGCTTTGATTTTAATGCAAAACAAAACACAGATTCCTCCGGATGAGAGACACAACAGAGCCTCCATCTTCCTCATCCTCCTCATCCTCCTCATCCTGCTTCATCCTGACAGAAACTGTTGAAGCTCAATCTGCTTCTTCTCAAACACATGAAGGTTTGAGTTTGTGGAGCTGAACTGCTGTTAGTTTATTACAAACAGCAATTTAAACGTTTTAATTTTCTGAAGCAAAAAAAAAACAGCTGCAAATAAAGATTTTTATCATCATGACTGAAAAATTGTGACAGTGAATTAAAATCATTAAAGTAAATCTTGAAATAAATGATTCAAGACCAAAAATATAATTTAATATAAATATAATTTATGAAAGATTAAAAAACAAAGTATTGATTATTAAATGTCAATAAATTAATAATAAAGGTAAAAATGTAACATGTAGTTTTATACTGAAATCTGTTATGAAATATTGATTTGTGGCGAAACAAACTGACACTTGATCAACCTTCAGTTTGAAAACATAAATATTAAGATTGAATTTAAAAATAATAAAGTTTTGTTGGTTTATATTATTAAGAAATGTGACATTTTTAAATGTGAATTAATGTGTTTAAGGACGTTTCAGGCCACAAATAAACAGCTATTAATATCAATCACTTCATAATATTTATTAATAGACCTTCACACTCACACACACACACACACACACACACACACACACACACACACACACACACAGACAGACAGTTGTTGCGGCCTTTTGTATTTGATTCTATTAATGTTTATTTATCACCTGTTTTTACTCTTTTATTAATTATATGTTTTATAATAATAATAATAATATTAATGGAAACACTGGTAGCATCAGAACATGAATAAAAGGTTTATAATAAAACACATCTGTAATAATAATAAAATAAAATATTATCATAAATGTTGACAAACACTGAACATTAATAAAGAGTGAAAATGTCCTAAAGCAGAGTTCGTGACGTGTTTGTTATGGTTGAAGGAGGATTTCAGTCACGTGACAGGTTCAATAAATAAAATGATGTTGGGTTTATCAAATTTGCAAAAATGCAAATGTCCCCACTGTGGGACGAATAAAGGTTTATCTGATCTTATGTTTATCTTAAAATAGATGAAACTCTCATTTATAAAGTCTTTTATATTAATGACAGGTGAAATATAAGTGGTTGAATTCACTTTAAAGGGAAGAAGATTAAGACAATTTAAGACTTTTTTCTGTACAGTATTACACACACACACACACACACAGTAATGATGATAAATGTTTTTACTGAGATGATCATTGATGCTTTTTAACAACAGGAACAGCAGAGAAATTTGCTCCATTTGACTTTTTATTTCACTGGTTTTCTGGAGCTTCAGGTGGAAGGAAGAAGTGTAGAAATACTTTACCAGTAAAAGTCCTGCATTTGAAATTCTATTTGAGTAAAAGTACATAAGTAGTACCAACAAAGTATACTTTAAGTATCCAAAGTAAAAATACTCATGAGTTAAATTATGGAGCCTTCAAGATCCTGAAAGATGATAGATATTTTTATTTTATACACGGTTTAAATTTATACACACAAATTATTTCATGTGAAATAATAGTTTTATTTTACTTCCAAAACGTGATGAACTTATTAAACGTGAGGCTTTGTTTTAGATTAAAGGCCTCGCAGGTGTTTTCAGGTGTGTTTCTGATGAAACCTCCTCAGGTTGAAGCTCATGTACAGTCTTATATGATAAAGTCCTGAAAAATAAATATCTTAACTCGTCTAACAATTAAATAAATGTAGTGAAGTAAAGTAGTGAAGGATAAAGTAGCATACATCGCATACATTTGTGTAAAGTGCAGTACTCGAGTAAATCTACTTAGTTACTTCTCACCACTGCTCCACAGAATCTTTGACTCCTCGTTTCCTCTCCATCATTCCTGTAAATAAGTTTTAACGCTCTTTAATTCTGGGACCTGCCTTCAGATGGAACATATCGAATTGTACATTTATTGATTTTCACTAGGCAGAAACATAAAGTTCTGTGAGTTTGACGTTTGTCCACATCTAAAGTGAATGACCAAAAGCTTCTCCACATGGTTTGTAGATTGAAGCTCACACAGTCTTTTCAAACACGTGAGCACTGATCTGAAGAGAAGAGGCTCCAGATGTTGCTGCTGCAGCGCTGATGTTCAGTGATCCGGTTCATCCCAGAGGTGTCGGACAGGGTCGAGGTCTGGACTCTGAGCAGACCAGTCCAGCTCTTCCACATCAAACTTGGATTTATTTATTTTTATATGTCGAAACGGGAAAGAGAAAGTTGTAATATAGTCTAAAATATAATTGTATGTCCCTTCATTGGGACTACGGGTCTCGATCAATCAGGACAAACAAACCCACTAAATAATAAAGACAGGGGTGTCCACATACTTTTGGCCACAAATAGTGTTTAAAGATGCACTACAGATGTTCTTCCGTCGGCCCTGAGCCTCAGATTTCCTCCCAGTTTGATGCAGATGTTGTGGATTTGGGGACGTTACAACACAAGAACAAGAAGAATCTTTAATTGGACTTTGAGCAAAGAGAAACAAACCAGGTGACAACACAGGTGCTTTAAAAACACTTTTTAATAGTGACACTGAGATTAGACACCTGAACAAAACAGGTGCACAGTAAAGACAATAGAAATATACTTCTTCATATAGATTTTCGTCCTTTAGTTTTTGGCCTTTGAACTGCACTGACACGAACTGGATCGGACGGTTAGAACAAACAGTCGATCGGAGGCCGACACCGAATCTACAGGTAAAACTCTTATTTTTCTCAACGACGACACGCAAACAGACGGCAGTGAAACGAAGGAGCAGCGGCGACGAGACGCTTCGTCTGCTCACGGCCGCTCGGATTAAACACGTCGATCGGAGTCGAGACAGATCCACGTTCTCCGCGACGCTCCGGCTCGTCGGCGCGTTTCTGAGACTTTGATCGATGTTGGATATGATGCACATCAGGCGACACGACCAGATCACTCCACGGCTCAAAATTATTCTTCACAACAGTAAATATCACAATGAACAGAGATGACAGCAGATCTACAACTACATCAACATGTCTGAACACTTATTCCCTAATCTGAGAGGTTCGATGCACTTTTTAAGACGGTCATGTGACTGTTTTTGCTTCGACCTGCGTAGATTCACTAAATCCAGAAACCAAAGAGGAAACATTTCATTTTTTGCATCTTTAACCTCCCGAGGCCTCCAGTCGTCGTTCAGCAGTCGAGACGTTTCGAGCTACAGAAGCTTCAGATTCAGAACCTGCGGCAACATTTCATCAGCTTGGAGTTGTAAGAGTTCGACTGCAGACGTGAGGCACTGAACGACAAACATTACGCTATGAAGTACTTTCTGATTTTGTTCTGAAAGATTGTCAGACAAAACCTCAATGGATGATTCTTCAACTGGACGTCCGACGGCCACAGACGCACGCGGGCCGTCAGACACCGAAACAGGCCGGAAACAAAGGCTAGAAAAACTCAGAACAGAAAATGAAGGCGATCAGTAAAATGATTATTGTTCATTCTAAACACTGACATTATACTTTGTGATGAGGTTTTATTACCAACACTTCAGGTGCACTCACTTTAAGTTTGACCTCCAAATGAAGTGGTTCAGATTATCTGCAACTAAAACACCCGAAGTTTAGGGAAAGATCACAGTGATGTTTAACAAAAGCTAACATTCATTGTCTGTGACGGGAACCCAAAGAGACACGAGTGCAGAAACTGGATGTGTGACGCACGTTTGTCCACGATGAACGGGTAAAAGGTGACATCAGTCTGTCGGCCCGATCAGAGCAAGATAGTTTAAAAAATGCTGGCCATAAAGTTTCGTAATGACTCCTGATTTTTCTCTATCGCCACCATTAGAAGGTCAACTTTTCCATTTACACAAGAATGATCAAAACGTAACGAGCAGACTTCCTGTAGCTCAGCATATTGTTCATATCGTCATCTAAACATAAGAGTTGCCGCCTCGAAAGTAAAGGTTAGAGTCAATTTACCCAATTAAAGCTGGCTGAGGTCAGAGGACTGTGCTCGCGGTGAGAAGGAGCCGGCAAAGAACCAATGCTGTTGATTTAAAGGTGCTGTGGGTTGTGATGAATATTTCAGCGTCTCTGTGACGACATTCAACCAAATACATTGGTTATAATAGTGTTCAGTAAAGATATGACAGTGGACGATAACTTTGATTAACACACACAGAACCTTACAATTCCAAGCTTGCTGTCAAACAAAAATAAATCTCTTCAGTTGGTTTTGTTGCTGCTGCCGTCAGTAAAACGGTCGCTCACGCTCAGCTTCCAGGTTTCAGAGCCTTTAAGCTACAACTGGATGAAAACCAAACAGGAAGGAGCTGCCCTGACGCCGATCGCAGAGCTCTACTGTACAATGTGACATCAATCAGAGTATGGCTGCACGGGGGAGGAGGGCGGGGCTTCCTGTCCTGCAGGTGAGAGAGGGAGGACGAGGTTCGTCCCAGCACCGTGTCCTTCAGGCGCCTCGCCTCCACTTCCTGTTTGTCGTACAGTCTCACTCATGTACGTTTCGACACGTATGAACAGCAGTGTCCAGGATATCAATGTGACAGGTGGAGTAGAAAGGGGTGGGTGGGGGTGGGGTCACTACCTGAGTGTTCGTCCTTACCTGATCAGGACCTTCAGTCACAATGAATGATGTGTCGCCTCTAATGCACATGTGAAACCGGACTCGCTCACGGGAGGAGAAGAGCAAGAGTGCGACCTTGTTTAGTCGTGAAATATGGTCATATCACATTTTTTCACAAGAAATTTTTCCCCAAACAGATTTTCAGTTTGAAGAGAAAATAAGGTCTGTGGCTCTAAAGCGTCAAAGGTTTCACGTTTCCATCTACAACATGAATCACACAATGGAGAGTATTTAGAAACAGAGTTGGTTTCAGGTTTTCATGGGATTTGCTGAGAATAAAAGTGACTGAACAATGTCAACCTCATTCTGTGATTTGTGAAGATTGTCCTGTTGAACAAACTGTATAAAAAAAAAAAGAAGTTGAAGTTCTTTTCACGAATGGAAAGTTTTGCAGATTTGAATCTGCTGGATCACGTTATGCATATTTTCTATTTTTCCAGACAAAAATTTCTCATCACTCGTTTGTCCAACATCATCTCACTGTATTTCTGCAAGATAATGTTAGATATTAATCAAACTTCACTCAGTTTACATGATGTTACATTCAAGGTCTGGTCGTAATGAATCAGTTCAACTCACGATAAAACTGGACTGAAATCTGAGCAGCCAGTTCCCTGTTGACTTTAGTTTGAGTTTTTATGAACGAATGTGAGCAGAACGAGTCCTGTCGATGAAAACAAAGCATCTTTTCTTTTCATTTCTATCAATCTTATTGTAACATGCGTTGACTGCAGTTATTGAAGAGGGGCCGAGTTCAGAGGAGGACACATGTCATTAAGTGCGATGGAGGGTCCTGATCTGTTCGAGGAGGACAGTAAAGTAGTAACAGGGTGTGTGATGTGTGTGTTCAGTCGTCCTCTTCGTCGCTGTCTCTCATGCTGATGCCCTGCAGACCGTCCCCGGCCTTCACGGCCGCCGTGGCTTCCTCCACCGTCAGCCGGTTGTAGATGGTCTCGTAGCTCTTGTTGTTGAGCGTGCCGTCCAGGACGCCCTGCAGCCTGAAGTCCCGGTACGTCTTCTGTTGAGGTGGGAGGGTTGGAGGGGTGGAGACAGGTAAAAGGAGAAGGGAGGGAAAAACAGAGAGCATCTTAGGAATGCAGCGAGCGGGAGGAGGCGGCCGCCGCTCGGACAAAAGCCGCAAGATTGAGGCTCAAGGACGAGCCTTTATGCGTCGGACCGGGAAGGCGGACCGAGGCATCTGAGGGGTTGTTACCTTCAGTCAGAAGCCATTATAATTCCTCGTCTCGTTGCTTTCAAGTTAAACTCGCACGTCTCTGTACATTAGCAAACTATGAAAAGACAAAAGCGGCGAGCAGCAGCACAGTTGAGCAGTTTTCTCGTTTGCGTCTCGCCGCCTCTTCACACCGCTGCCGCTGCTTTCAAGGACATGGTCTGATTTGTCTTTACTTTTTCTTCCCTTCCTTCAATGTCACTTCTGACTGTTTTAAATGAATAAATCACAATTTAAGGTGCTTTTTTAAAATCCAGTTTAGCCAGTCTCAGGCTCATTCACTGCCGCTCTTTTCAAACAGCGGAGAAAAGGAGCCTTTGAATCTGGTAGGTAAAAGTAACCTGTCACTCAAAATGACAAACATGGTCCTTTTTTTTTTTTTTTTGGAAATGTGCATCTCAACAGTTCTTTGTAGTTTGTTTCCGGCAGAAGTTCTGGTCTCGTAATGTTTGTGCGTTTACCTTCACGATCTTGATGAGGGTTTTCAGCTGGTACATGTGGAGCTGCAGGTCCAGCCGGTCCGTCAGCCACACACACACGGCCTTCATGCAGCCCGTGTACCATTGCTGTGAAGAACAAACACATCAGTTAGAAAAAAAGGCTGAAGATGATCAAACTGTAGAAATGTCAGCTTTTCCTACAGTGATCAAAAAGTCAACAGAGAATTTTCTGACTTTTCTTCTATTTTCTTATTTAAAGATAAGTACAGCTATTCTGTCGTTATGATCAAATTGCAAATTTGCAAATTTGCAAATTTCCCCACTGTGGGACGAATAAAGGTTTATCTTATCTTATCTTAAATTAAACTGATGGACAAACTGATTTTGAATGGAAAACAGTCATTTTATTATCAAACTGTTCACAGACCTACTTCCTGCTTCACCTTTGACCCTTTGACCCTGCACAGTTTAGATTTAGATCGGTAGTCTGATCGTTCGTTCGACGGCTTGTGTGTCCTGATCCATCCGACTTCCTTGAGGAAACTGTGTTCCCAGATCTCAACTTTTAATTTGAAAGCTTTCACAAAAACACTTCTGACTTTGTGTTTGCAGTTGGGTTTTTTCCTATTCACATCAATGACATGAGAGGAACTGATTGGAATTTATCAAGAAATAAATAATGGTTTATTATATGTTTCACAATGAGACAAATTAAGTCAAAATCTTGAACAGATTTTGGATTTTAACAAACGTACACTTTGACGCGGAGGACTGAAAATGATAAAACTTGGCTTATTGAATCCGTCTGTCTAACAGATGTTCTAGTGCGCAGGATGTGACTTCAGACCATCAGAAATCAGCTGAAAGCCGCTTCATTCATCCTCCTGAAAGCATCACGAAGCTGTTTTTCAAATCAGAAAACCAAGAGCGCACTGTATTTTTTTTCTCGGGCTGGAATATCCTCAAAAAGAACATAAATAAAAAGGACATTATGTTAATGCCGTGAGAGCAAGGACGGTATATGGTTGACATTCCTGTGTGTTCGCCTTTAGAGGAGTTCAGATGATCGCCGTTTGCTTGCTGACAGCTTCTGAAACGCCTCGCTTCAGTCACTCCGACGACACTACAACACAAGGTCAAAGGATGCGCGGCATCAAAACGGCAAAACTCAAAGAGGGTAAAACATTTACTTATTCAAAGGCGCCAATTTACTGGAAAACTCCTGAATGCTGCACGTCAAGGGAAGAGTTCACGGCTCGGCTTTGACCTTCAAAGAGGAGAAAAAAATCAGGTTCCGTCTTTGTAATTTTCATTAAACGCTCTTCCTTCACACCTTGCGCCACCAGGCCACAGCTGCAGGGAAATCAAACGCACCTTTTCTCACCTGAGGAGCGATCCTCACTTACAGCAGCATTCATCGCTCTGCTGGTAAAATGCACACATCAGGTGGCTTTATTCAGTTACCAGTCAAACAAGAATGCTCGGGGAAATTGCTCTGACACAGTAATGACCCGTAATATTCAGATCTGCTCTAAGAGCTGCCGGCAGACTTAATTTCACTCTGACAAGAACTGTAATTACCTTCCAATTTAAGAGCGAAAAACAGTCCAAAGGGTATTTCATGCACTTGACAAAAGCAGAAACACGTCGGTGATCATTCGGGGGTCACGCAAATATTTGATTCCCTCTATTGTGGGAACGACCTCTGACCTCCTTCACGCTGGCTCCTTGTAATTATGTCAAAAGTAATGAAGCGGTTTTTCACCCGGTCTAAGTTGTTAAGTGTCGACTAATTGCAAGAAAACGCATGTTAACTTACAAACGAGGATTCGAGTTTAACCACAGGCCGTGGACTCATTTCTTTTCCGACCTGACAGAAAAAACACAGAACGTGTCTGTGTCTTTTAATGAACGTTTCTGAAACAGAATTTGCATTTGTTTGCCAAATTTGGCTCAGCGGTGTTTTCTCAGCAGAAACAGGAACCAGGTTTTATCTTTGGTTGCTTTTGCTTGTTGATGATATTAATGCACCGTGTGTAATACGTTAACATTATATATTCATCAGTGCATCATAATTTCCTCTGAGTTTTTAAATGAACATTTTCATCTCACTCAAAGGAAGGAAAAGGTCGTAAAAGATCAAATATCAGAAGTTTCTGGATTTCAGGATTTGTGTATTATATAAAGTTGTATGAACGCTCTTTCAAGTCTCTTCACACCAATGACTCTGAAGTGCGACACGCAGCGGCCTCACAGCCTCATCTGCAGCGTGTCGACTGTTCGTAGCGATCTGACTTTGAACGTTGGAGTGTTTTCTCCGTTCGTGCTCGTTTGCCCTCTGCAGCTAATGCTGTCGAGCGCCGTACGTGACGACCGGAGAATATCTGCGCGTGTTCGTTCAGACTTCTGCCTCCTTTTTCTTCTTGTCTCTGTAAATTAATGAAGTGGAGACATGAATCTTCAAATGAGCTCAGATTCTGCGCAGACACATCTTCCAAGAAAGTAAATGAATGTGCTCGTGTGTTTGCGTCGACTTTGACATCAACCATCTCATTTGCTTCGTGCTCTGTTTGAACAAACCAAATATCAGAGACTAAACCAAGAAAAGCATGTCGACACTTTTACTTTCCTTTAAAATGCATGATTATATTTGTTGTTTGTTTCTTGGTTAATTATTTTCTGTTCTTCTTTCTGTCGATATATTTTTTAATGCGTCATGTTTGTGGATGAAATGTGATTTTCAAAGAAGCCTGCCTCGTGTTTTTCCTCATCCTCCCTCCTTCATCACTCTCTCCACACTAACTATTGTTCAGCTGGAAGCGGAGTTGTGCGCTCAGTGAACAGATGCTGGAGGATGTTGAAATTACTGGATGATATTTGCTTCTCCTGTGATGATCTCTTCTGATTTCCTTCCTCCTCCTCCTCCTTCCCTTGACCCGCTCAGTGAAACATTTATTGGAGTCTGGGCGAAGACGAGTTTCCTCAGAGCAGCTAATCAGCTGCCTGACGGTCGCCTCGCCAGCCGCGCTAACTGACGTGGAAATTGAGTACGAAGACGCTCCTTAATTGAGCTGATTAGAGGACGAGAGTGAAAACAGATGGAGGGAATATGTGGGGGGGCGGGATGGGGGGTGGTCTGCACGAGTCCTGTCAGGAACAATATCTACTCGATGAACGGAGGGTTCCTCCCTGACGGTGTCACAGTAATGATGGCATTTCAACATCTGACACAGATTCCAGGTTTTGGGCTGATTTTTGTTTTAAATGAAAAGTAATTTTAAATATCAAGTCCTGAAATGTTTTCTTCTTCCATGAGATTATTTGAATTTGTGTTTTCATTATGTGATTCTACTTTTCAGATCTGCTTTGAGATGCTGATTTTTATTTCCAGAAAATTCTTGAATATAAATAAAATGGCACCAGAAAAATGACGCTCGGGACTAAAACTGAAAGAAAGTATTTTGCTCCTCTTTCAGCTCCTAAAATCTTTTTTCTCATGAAGAAAACCAGGAGGATAAAATTATTTGCATCTGTGTTTTTGTGCATCTTCTCGAGTCGAACGATCTGTTATATTTTTTGTCTTGTGTCAAGATGTTGACACAGATTTTTAAAACATGTAACAAGCGAGAGCAGCGTCATCTTAAATATTTGATCTTGTTTAAATTGTTTTTTTCTTGAAAGTTGAATTTGAGATCAAATGAGTTCTTGTTGAGGGATCCACATTTCTTTTCTTCAGGTTCGTCCTTGTCAGCTGCTTCATCAAGGCGACTGGCTCCTAATGTGAAGAGGATGAAGCTGTGTGTGTGTGTGTGTGTGTGTGTGTGTGTGTGTGTGTGTGTGTGTGTGTGTGTGGGCATGTGTTACAAAGACGCTCCCCGGTGAGCACTTGGAGACAAATAGACGGACGGACACATGTGAGCATGAACACGCAGAACAGAAATCACGAAGGTGTTTACAGCCACATCTTCGTCACATCGTTCGCTTTAACAGCCTCTTTCTTCTTCTTTTCATCTGTCGACAAACCTTCCGTTCAAAGAAAAGGCGCCTTAAATGAATTTGACATCGACTCTCTCAGACGCACGTAAACAACACAATTGCATACCCATAATGCTCCTGGCAGGGGGCCTGATGCTGCTGTACGAACGCAGGCTTTACTTTCTTTGTTACACACTCACTGTATGTGTGTGTGTGTGTGTGTGTGTGTGTGTGTGTGTGGTACATGTTGAAGGGCTGAGCGGAGACACTTTGAGGCCCCGCCGTCACCTCCTCCTCGGCGCATGACTGGGCGCTTCTGAGCTTCATTAGCCTCATTCTCCTCAACCCCCCCCACACACACACCCCGCTTTAACACACACACACACACACACACACACACACACGGATCAGCACAGCGCAGCTCGAGCCTCAGCCACAACACTCCCAACCCTCAGAGGAGGCGGCAGGTGGCAGAAATCCATCACTCTGTTTGGTGCTGCTAATGTGCGCGAAGGTCTGAGCCGCCATGTCCGCTGCATTGACTCACGGCGGCGAGCTGAGGCGTGTTTGGCAACTCCACGCTAAAATATTCTTATAAATCTGAATCCTGGAGGGGGGCGGTCGGTGGAGAAGACGGACAGCGTGGGCCGGAGGGGTGGGGAGATGGACGGACGGGCGGAGGGGTGTTTGCGGCTCCTGCAGAGCGAGCCGACGGCTCTCGGTGTTTCCTAAGTGATAAACAGGTCAACAGAAGCGGTCTGTGTTTTCAGCCATGGAGCGACCTGCTGCTGCTCTCAAACCGCAGAATCAAACCTGACTGTGAGCTCCATTTGTAAAGATTCTTATGAACCCGCTGCGCTTTCACGCGAGCGTTTACTGTGAATCTTATGAAAGGATCACATATAATTAAACCTTATTGTCAAACTTTGAAATGAAATTCAGTTCCAACCATTTTCAGTTTCCTCAAATTAACAGATGAAAGTAACATATTTCCTTCATGTTTTCCATCATCTGAGGTTTGACTGTTGCTCTTTTAATTAATCTCTTGAACCAGTTTACATTCAGGTTGAGATCATCACCTTTGTCAGTGTGTTGGTTGTTCACCTGCAGCAGGTAGATTTTATACGCTGACACGTAAATGACAGCGATTACTCGTACAAGACGTCGCTGGTGTTTGTGCTTCACCAGATGTGAATGGTCACGAGGTTTCCTGCAGGGTTTAGAAATGTTCCTTCTCAGTGTGGTTTTGTCCGATGAGGCCGTGAACGCAGCTCAGAGAATCACATGGTCTTTAGTATGTTTTATATCCTCGAGCTCAGGATCCTGACGGGAGGGAAACTCACAGCCTGCGACCGTTTCCTCTCCCAAAAGTCAAACGTGTATTTGTGCACAGTTTTCCTGTGCAATGAGGGAACTGACATTTCAGACGTGCTCACTTTCAATTCAACCTCCAAATAAAGTGGTTTAGATCATCTGGATAAACTGTCTGTTCCTTCTTTCGCCGTGTTCACAGAACTCAGACATTAGCTTGGTGAGTTCAATGTTATAATCACTGATAAATGTGACGGACAAAGCTACAAAAATAAGACCCATGTTTCAGTTGTCTTTTAAAAGGAGACTCACGTCGAACACCTTCTCGATGTAGAGCTCGTCGTTGACTCGGTCTCGGAGGATGTCCTGGTTCTGCCGCACGAAGGTGATGTAGGTGTCGGCCAGATCCATCCCCGGTTTCTGCAGGAGAGAGGACACAGACAGGCCTGAAGAGAACATGGATACGGAGAACGATGCCACACATTCACAGCAAGCAGTCACCACGTGAACACGCAGACGGTCTGCTGGTCGGACATGATGCACACATAAAGAACAACAGTGAAGGCTGAAGTTTAGCAGACCCCAAATAATAATGTCAGCAGGAAAAACATGCAAAAACGCATCACTTGCACGAGCTCGGGCCTCAACACAGCCTCTCAGTGAGGGTTTCTTTCATCTGTCTCTGAAGCGAGGTGCAGCTCCCAGACCTCTGAACCACATCACAATCCACCGGTCAGAGCCGATCCACGCCAGCAGCGCTCCGTGTTTCTGACTTCAAATGTTTGGAAATCTCATGAAAAAGACACAATGTGACAATCCGCACCACGTTTTCTTTTCTCCGGCGCTCAGACCAAAGCGTCTCTCACAGGCAGCGAGCAGCTCACGGTCGCTGGTCACGTGGACAAATCGAGCAACGACGAGCACAGCAACAATACACTTTTCATCCCTGACGCTCCACATGGAGCCGAATGTAAAACTGTTTTTGTCCAGTAAATGACTGATCCTCAGCTGTGGTCTCTGCTGCAGAGACGACAGAGACGACAGGTCATGAAAGGTCAACGTGGACTGAACAGATGGACGCTTCAGTCAAACGTCACACGCCGCTGACATCTTGATTCTCATGTGAATTTTATATCATATACGGACATCTGAGTATTTGTATTAAGACAAGTAAAAATGACCTGATGTTGGGAAATAGAACGGTACAAACTATTTGATGTTTGATCATCAGCTTCATTGATTTCTGTAAATATCTGCTTCTTCTGAATTTGATGCAGCAACATGTTTCTAACAAGTTGGACAGGAGCAAGAAAAGACTGTGAAAGTTGTGGACTGATCCAAAAACACCTGTTTGGATCCTTCCACACGTAAACAGGTTCATTGGTAACAGGTGATAGTAGGAAAAGACACAGAGAGGATGGAGAGAGGTTCAACACTTTGTCAAACACAGGGTTGGATGAAGGAGATTAATACATGGACTCAGGAACAACTTCAGGAAACTGTTGCCACATCAAATTCAGAATATGCAGATATTTTGTTGAGTTGTTTAAGATGATGAGCTCAAATGTTAGATATATTGTATTTGTATTGTTTTCAATTGAGTTTATGTCAAAAAGGATCAGCAAGTTTCCACATTCTGTTTATTTATGTTTTACTGAGTCGCAACTTTTTGGGAATTGTGTTTGTAGACGTGCCCAAATCCAAACACATCATTGGAGGGAACACAATCTGCAAATGACAGAATTAAAGGACAAAAATAAAAGAATGAAATGTGTTTATGATGATTCTGAAAAGCACTGTCCTTCCAGACTCCGTCCATGTTTCGTGTGTTTTTCTGAAGGATCACGCTGGTTTATACTCCAACGACACAGGGAACCAATGTTCAGCATCACCTGCTGCTTCCTGGGGGAAAAGAAGAAAAATAATAATCTACCTTCTCCGTGTTCGGAGCAACGAGAAGCTGCTGGAGCTGTAACAGGAAACATGAACTGCCGTGGAAGCAGCTGTCTGTGCGGCGGCGAGAGGCCAGAGGCAGGAGAAGTGGGTAAAACCCAGCTCATTCACACTCCCTGTCGCCAGGGGAGATTACAACTGTAATGCTTATTGTAATTGCTTTGACATCTTTCACACCCGTTTTCTCGGAGCCGCCGTGCGCCGGCCCCGGGGGCCTGCTGTTCTGCCGCAGCGCTGCCGAGCGCGGCGCGTCAGCTCCCCCGTGGAAACACGAGGAAATGGAGCCTCGAGAAAGCCGGAAACCTTTTGGCTTCACTTAAAGGCAAAAGGCAGGTTGGAGGCTGATTATACATTTAGCATCGTGACCTTTTGCTCGTCACAGACAACACAAAAGAAACACAGACTGTCACATGCTAATGTTGCAGGAAGGAAGAGCTGGATCCCGACAGTCACTCCGTCGTCTGAAGTCGCAAACAGCATCGAGTGCTTCAATTTGGGTTTGACAAGCAAAGAGGCAGCCGTGGGGAAGCGGATCAGCCCCGACGTTCGCTGACGCCTTCGTCTTGTGATGGAGACGGAAAAATTCATCTGTGACTTGAGTCAAAGCACAAACGATACCTTCCACTTTCTCCCAGTCGTGAGCGTCTGCGAGGGGACGCCTCACACAATATCTGTGATGGTCTGTGCAGTTGGTGCAAACTTCCATCTGTGAAAACCTCCATACACACACACCCCCACACACACACACACACGTTAAGTAATTCACCAATTAGCTGGCAGACAAAACCAACTGGCCACTATTTTGATCATGATGCTTTTCTGTTTCCACACTCCTGCACCTCTTTCACACCGGACTAACAAACCCACTAACATCTGGCCTTTAGTGACTCTGACTCTGTGGACGCAGGTTTTTATCGGCTGCAGCTCCGATCGGCAGTGACGGAAACACGACGTCCAGGTTTCTGGCCTGATGCTGTGACACGTGTTCAACATTACTTATTGTGTTTTACAGTCTGGTAACAACCTGCAACATCGTTCAGTCTGTGATGAATTCGAAGGACAGACTGAAGTAAAAGATATAAAAAAGTAAACGCATTGTGACGTCTGACGTGAAACAACAACAACAACAAAGAAAAAAATCTCTTGGCAATAAGGTGAGATATTCATTAGTCCCACAACAGGGAAATTTCCAATGGGAAAAGAGTCACGTCACTATTTTCAGTGGTTTTAGCAGCATTTAAAAACCCTCATAAAGCACTGATCCTGGTGTAAAAGTTGCTCTAGTTAACGTTGGACAGTGGATAATGTCTTCTGATAAAAACAGTCCCAGCAGCAGTTCGAGAGGTGTCGACCAGCGAGTGACAGACCCAGATCAGTCAGCTGTAATTCAAACAGACCTCTGGACAGATACCAGGGGTTAAAGTGGGGTCACATGGCCGCGAGGGGATCTGGTGTGTGTGTGTGGGAAAAGGGAGGGGTGTGTGTTCGCGTCCCGTTCGACCAGAGAGACAGGAGGCCGTGATTGACAGGCCTGTCAGAATCCCCATAATCCTCCGGAGCGAGCGGGGAAGCGAGAGTCGGGCCGATCGAGGATGTCGGGTGACGATCAGAAATCCTGAGAGTGAGAGTGAACCACGTGTGTCTCGGCGTGTGTGTGTTACAGTTCTCTGATCTGCTGCAGCAGACGCTTCCAGGTCACGTCCACACGAGCACAGATACCTTTCAAAACTGTGTTTGCATATTAGATGTTTTCAAAGCATTTTTTCAATTGTTTTCAGAAAGTTTTTCATCCACACTAAAAAAAAAACAATAGATGTTGATGATGTTGATCACACATCAACATGAGCAGAGAGTGTAGATAATCTGAGTGTTATCTCGTCGCACACTGAGACATTATCACATCTGCAAATGATGTTCAGGTGTCCATATACTTTTGTCCACCACAGTGTGGATGGAGGCTCAACTCAGACTGAGTAAGATCAACTTGCATGAGTGTGGACAGACTGAAAGCAGGAGGAAAGACTCTGTGTGTGTGTGTGTGTGTGTGTGTGTGTGTGTGTGTGTCTCACTGGCAACATATTACTGCCCTTGTTGTCACTTGAGACATCAATTTTCTCCCTTCCATCCCCTGAAGGCTCAGTCTCAATCATTTACCTCTCCTTTCTCTCGTTCTGACGAGGTGACAAAGCGGCATGACAGATCGGAGACGCCGGCACAGTTCCAGCCACCGAGATTAAGACTTTAACACGAGAGGAAATAAAGACAGAGAAAAAAACACACACACACACACACACACACACACATCTTGTCACGCTCGGCCTGTTTTGTCTCCTTCACTGTTTCTTCACTTGTAGCCAAACACCAGTAATCCCCTCAGCGCCGGGATAATGGCCGCCCGGTTGCTCGTCAACATTTGACAAGACAAAAATTGAGAGTGTAAAATTAAGCGGCGTTCCTGCTCGGACTCAGACGGGGAGGGGTGGATGTTTGGAAGCGGGGGGGCTGTTGATAATGAGCGGGTAGCGGAGGGGGAGGACGGTGAAATGGCAGGTAATTACACACCTCCACCGGCCTCGTTTCCTGCCCTGGATTCATTTCATTTCTTCCAGGTGCAAATACAAATATGTGGTTTGCACGTCACAGCATCGAGTCCCACTGTAATTTAACTGTGTTCACGATGCTGAAACACGGAGGAGGAAACATCATCCACCGTCAGCGTTTGTTCACCGTCCACGCATCAATAAAGATTAAATTTCAGCTGAGTTGATCTAAAGTGACCGTTCATGTTGCTCCTTTTCTGTTTATCAATTCATTGAAGAATTAATCAAATCTGCCAAAATATTCTGCACCAGGATTTTATTTTCAAGCCAATAATCTTTTGCCAATTTTCTTTTGCTACTATTTTCTAACATAAAAATTACACTCAAACTTCATATTGTTTCATACTTTTTTTTTTACATGTGAACAATGAAATTTTAGATGTAAAATGATTAAAACAACATCGGCCCATGTGAAATATCACACGTCTGTATATCAGTGTCAAAGCAAAATGTCTGAAAATCATATTTTGATTAAACAGTTACTGATGTTTCTAGTTTTTTGGGGCATTTTGTGTTTATAGAGCACAAACGTCCCCCGACGGACTCGGAGACGTTCGCGGTCCCAGACCTGCAGGACGCCCCCGACAGGGGTTTAAATATGTGCTGAGACGTTTGGATCCTTGCAGGACTGTGTTGTGTTAAAGATGGTGAAGAGCCAGCGACGACTCTTCCAATGTTTGTGTTCCTGCTTTGCCACCGTGCATATGGTCGACACGAGCGTGCGGCCGCCGGTCGCTGGCGTCTTGGCCGAACGGGCGTGAAGATGTTCGACCTGATGAACACGTGTGAGTCAGCGTGAGAAACACAGTGAATGACTACAACCCTGCGCAGGATCAAAATACTACAATACTTCACTAGGAGTAAAGGTCGTAGGTCGTCAACCTCAGTCCACGACGCCATAAATATCTCATCTTGAATGTAAACTATAAAAACTGTAAAGTTGTTGTCAGACACATGTAAAAAGAGTTTTCCTCTGAAAGACAGAGAAAGAAAAGTGGAAAGAATTGAAAATGTAAACACTCGAGGGTGAGAGCTTCATGATTTCGTGACAATGTGGGGGGGCGGAGCCGTCCAGCGAGGCTGCCCAGAGGCCCCGCCCCCTGCTCTTCATCCCACCTGGAAAAGAGGCTTACCTGCGTCGGGTTCCCTCCACACAAAAGACCAAAAGGCCGAGGTAGCGGTTACATTATAATTTCAGGGGAGGGGGCAGCTGAGGAGGAAGTCTGGACGGGAACCAGAGAGCATGATGGGAGAGGTGGGACGCACCGCGGCGGGTCAGAGGATTAAGGAGGCTGGGTGAGATTGTTGTGCTGCTCTTCATCTCAGCTGTTCAATGATTCTCACGTCTGTGTCTCAGGCTTGTTTTGATCAAACGTGTCAAATACGGAAAAAGTTGTTTGGAGGAACAGTTTGAGAAATCATCTACAAAAAGTAGTATTTAGGTTTTAATGTTCTTATTCTCAACTTTACACTTTAATTATTTTTACATATGACTCATTAATTATGTCTCAGTCTGCAGGAGAATTGGCCTCAATTTACATTTAAATACAAACACAGGAACAGAACTACTTCTCCAAGGACTGAAAGCAGCCGGCAACAGGAAAATAAGTCAAAACATTTTCAAGACATTTTGGCATAAAAACCAACCTAAACTGTTCCTGCACTGGAGGCGGAGTTCCTCCAAAGGTTCCTGAGGAAAGTCCCTGTGTCGGACAGCTTCATCCAACCAGGTGAGAATGATCCACGGAAACGTGTTCGTCCGACTTCAGAACGATCTAATCTGTCTCTGCCTTCAAAAACCAAATCACTGTTACGGTGGTGTTTAGGGAAATTTCCCTACAACGAGTTGAGCGTAGCTGTTCTGCAGCCTGTGTCGAGCTGTACGCATTTAAACAAGAGCTTATCTGACAGACAGAGATACAGTTCGGCGAACGTCTTCTCAAACTTTGGTTTATGGACAAATTGACCAACTGAGATAAAACATGTTGAATAGATTTAGAGGAGCTGGTAGGTGGATTTAATTACTGTTGGACAGATCCAGGCTAGCAGTTTCCATCTGTTCCCAGTCTTTATGCTAAGCTAAGCTAACAGGCTGCTCTCAGTAGCTTCATGTTGAGCGACGTGACAGTGGGATCAATCTTCTTATCTGACTCTCAGCATGTTTCCAGAAAAGGTCGAACTGCTGCAGTTACAGAGTAAAAAGAAAAACAGATTGTCGGCTGCAGGTTTGTGACGGGACATAAATGTGTCTGTCCTCGTGTTTACATAAAGGAGACACAACGTCCTGCTCTGTCTCTGAACACTGACGCTGGATGAATCATGAGGTGGAATATGGACACTGATGAGTCCACTGCTGAGACACCTGTCAATCAATCAATATCAATTAAAATAATTAAGAAATCAAACGGAATAAAATAATTCCACCGTTGGAAGAAGTGAAATTTTCTACTGAGAGCGTCAATATCCTTCAATATCAACCTGTTGTGTCACATCCAACAGGAAATGTATTTTTATCATAGTGGTGAAAAACATTTAATTACAGCCTTCGTCGAGTAAGACAAGAAGAAAAATTCACTTTGCTTTGTTAAGTATTAATTTTCATTGTGGGTGAGTTTTGCTCTGTTTGGATCGAAGCCCGAGAGATTTGGAGAAGCTGATTTCATATCTTCTGTCCCTGTGGATACTTTAAAAAAAAAACTGCCAGAATTCAGATTGAAGAGACGGAAAATGTAAAAACATAAATCGCAGAGGAATTGTACTTTGTTAATTTTGAGCTGTTAATCACTTTGGAGAACGAGGGGTCACCTCATCTTCGTGGGATCTAATTCTGGAGCTTCAACCTCTCTCTCCTTCACACCTCGAACGCCCGCCAACCGTTAACGCCTCATCACCTCGACACTCGAATCCTGCGTCGTGCACGTCGTCGTCTCCTCCTCCCGCGGCAGCCTCTGATCTTTGCCACGCCGCCGCCGTTCATTAACCGCTCGACACCCGAACGCCGCCGCCGCCGCCGCCCACAAAACGACACTTCAGCAAAACACATCTCCAAGGACAAGAGTGCAATTAATTAGGCTTGTTGTGCGATCTTTGGCTCTGGAGCTGCAGATGGAATAAAAACCCTCTTTATGGTTCACACATGTTTAGAACCGCGTGATGACAAACTTAAAAGAAACCCAACAAGCACACGACTGAGGCTCGATGCAAAGAGCGGCTTTGCATTTCCAGGCTGCTTCGCTTTCCGGCCGACGCTTCGACCGACTGTCTGAATGCGGATGGAAACACACATATGGAAGCCGACTGTGACGGACAGGGTGAATAATCAAACAGCAGGCAGATCGACGGACTCACGGGGACCTCCACATATTTGGCAGCTGCTTTCACCTTTGGGGGGGGAGGGGCAGGAGGAGGAGGAGGAGGAGGAGGAGAAGAATGACACTGAAGTTCAGCTGGGAAGATCTGGTTTCCAGCAAATGGCAGGTCGTCTGTGTGAGCGCTGAAAGAGCCGGCTCGGCGCTCTCTGTTTCCAGGAACAAAAACATGGCTACTCACCGTGAAAGAGAGGATTGAAGAGAAGAATGTCCCTTCATCGTATCTGGACAGTTTGGAGAGGACGCAGTCTAAAACAGCGGCAAACTGCAGACAGAGGAGACACAAAACTATTTACTCCTCCTTCGCTCAGTTTTTACACTTTTCAGCCGAATATCACCTGAATATTTTTACTGGTTTCACTAACTTTCAAAACAACGAACCATCATTTATTCTTCTCCAGACAGAGCACAAGAAATTTCAGTTTTTATTAGAAACAGATTGAAATATTCTCACTGCACCAGGAAATAAAAAATACAAAAGGTCATAACATCAGTTATGAACAAGATAAAAGACAAATTAAAACATGTGATTAGAAAAATAGAAAAAAGGCTAAATGAATAAAAATAATAAACAAAATCAAGATAAAAGATTCTTTTTCTCGAAACAGAAAAAGCAACAAGAATAAAAATAAAGAATCAATAAATAAATCAAAAAATCCATAATAATGTAAATACAAGTAACAAAACAAATTTAGTAATAAAAACATATACATTTAAGAAATTAGATTTAAAAAAAAAAATACAATCCATCATAAACAAAGAGTCGAGCTTCACGGCCCGACTGAAAAAACACGATTCCAAAAAGTAAATAATGAGGAAATAACATGACAAAGATCCATTATGGACACAAAGAGAGGAAGGGTCGACCTCGACCCCCCCATCTGGAAAAAACCCCCAAACAAATAAATAAATCAAAATAAAGAAGCCAGTGAGAAGATCTGACTGGAGGATAAAAGGAGGTTTACCTTTGCGACGAGGGAGGAAACCATGTCTTTGAACGCCTCATCAATCAGAACGTCTATTTTGGAGTGATACTGTTGCTGTGGGGGGGGAGGGGGGCACGGAGGACGGGGGGAAAGGAGGGGGACAAAAAGCAATATTTGATTATTTTCAGAAAACTGAAGGGACGCAAAGGCCACAGAAATGACTCCTCGCCTCCCTGATACAGAACAACAGCTTTGTCTGTGCTGTAAAAGACAGAAATAAAAACCTACACAACAACACTCAGTGTGAACATCCAGTCTCCACACACACACACACACACACACACACACACACACACCCCTCCCGACACGGCCAGGCGTGAAAAACCTTCCCATCCATGTAACGCCGCTGAGTTAAGCAGCTAATAGGACCATTATGCCGCTGACTGACATTCCCGTCCGCGCTGGAAAAAGCGAAGGAATCTGAAGGATACTTTTTGTGCAGCTCCCCACAATTAGAGCAGCCTTGTATTCCTCTAAAGCACCGGTCCAGCTGCGAGGACCAAAGGCGCACACAAGATTCAATTAATCCACCATTTCATGTCTCGTTTGCCCCCCCCCGCCCCCCTCCCCGAAAAACATATTCATGGCACCTTTTCCCTTGAAGGAAGGAGAGAAAAAAAAGGCTGGGGCTGAGCGCTGAATGGCAGCGGCAGCAGGGGAGTTCATCTCTTGGCGACAATGCCCTTTCACTGGCCGTCTAAAGAACACCCAAATTAAAAATTTCAATCAACAAAGCGCGCGGATCGCTGACAAATTGCGGGTCCAGGGAGGTCACCGCCGCCAGCCCTAATTGTGGGTTTTTTCCCTCCACAAGTCCGCGAAATGGCAGCTCTCTTTCAGCGCGCCGAATCTTTTTGGCAAATCTTGAGAGCTTTTCTTTTTTTCCCTCTTCTTACCTCAATTAACATTGCTGCTTTCGCCTTCTTTATTTCTACAAAGGCCGCTGTGAAAAGCAGAGAGGAGGAGAAGAAATTGTTTGGTCTTTGCCATGTGCGCAGCAAAAAAACTGAAAAGAACAATTATTGCTTTTAAAAACATTTATCTGGTCGTTGAGCCGCAGCCACCGCGGCTCCTTCAGCTCTGTGAGATGTTTTAGATTCTGAACCGGGTCACGTTTTCAACACGACCCCACCGACACTATTTAAATGACCTCGGCGACAAAACGACGGCAGACTGATTTGCATTTTCATCGATTGCAGCCGATCGCCCGAGAATAAAAGCAGGATTCATTAATCCAAGAGTTTCTCGTCTGGATTAAACTGTCAAGGACAGATCCTTCGCAGCCTGTCCGCTCGCTCGCCAGCTGAACTCCTCATCTATGCACACGTTAAAATCTGGACGCCGCTTTCCATAAAAACAAGAAGCTAAATGGGCAGAATGTGTCGCTGAGGCTGCAGAGCTTCGCCGCGCATCGACGCACTCGAAGACTCGCGGCAGAAAACTGACCACAACGAAGGTCGGATCGAGTTCAGGCCGATGTCTCTTGAAGACCCTTCAGACTGCCGGTCAGAGGTCAGAGGTAAGGAGGCCTCATTCACAGCACCTACTGGCAAGTGAACAGGAAGAAGCGCCGACCGAGCCACGTTCAATGAAACCCGAGAGCGCTGGCGTTTGAAAACCACACAGAAAGAAATCTGCCGAATTCAGACGGCGAGGGCAAAAATATTTTTAAACCGAGGCCGTGGTTTGTTGTCGAAGTTCAAATCAGCAGCCTGTTGCACCGGCAGGGTTCAGGTGTGTGAGCGTGTCCAAGCTATAAACAGCAAAAGCACCATATTAGTGAATGCAGAGTAAAGAAAGAAACTGAAAGGTCAGTCCGGTGTTGAACTGTGGGCGAAAAAAACAACGTCTGAGTTTGTCTTAAAAACCTGATTAAAGTAAATGTCCCATAATCTTTTGTTTTAGATGTGTGTTGCTGACTTTAACTAAATTGTGTGGATTTGATGTCAGATAAGTGATTTTCAGTGACTGATGTCATCACTGATATTAGATGTTGTGACACTTCTGTTAGGTTAACTTCCTGTTAGCATGCTGTTCGGCTAATACAGGTCAGATTCCTGTTGGTGAGGAGGCTTTGGGCTGTTGTGGTGACCTGCAGCTAAACGCGTTAAAGCTAAGCTAAAATCACAGGTGGCTCAGACCTGTGGGAGCTGACCAATCAGAGCAGACTGGGCTTTTTGGGAGGGGCTAAAATGGAGCGTTTCAGACAGAGGGTGAACAGAGGTGGACGGCATGAGAAAAATAAGTGTTTCTGAATGTGAAAGCATGTAAATCTGTTCTTGTAGTCCCCTCCAAAATAAAAGTATGAGCCTGAAAATGAACATAGCGTGGCCTCTTTAGCCGGAGGAGCTCTCTGTGAATGTGACTGTTTGCTCTTCCACGACAGCCTCCAATAATTCAGCACCCAGAAGAAGAAAACAAAGAAATGAAAATCTGAGAACAACCCCAAGAGACAAATAATCTGAAAAATAAAAAAACATGTACGTGGTTTTCACCTGATGCTGATGATGCCTCGACCTTTGTCTCGACCTGATCAGCTGGATCAGGTGAGTTCAGGTAATCAAGAGTTTTTGAGTTGTTAAGGAAAGACTAAAAATATGCAGGACCACAGGAGGACACGTTACCACCACCGGGAAAGGCTCAACCAAGGAAACTAAAAGAAATGTCGAATTCAAGATTTGGGATCTTTTATTAACGTGGAGTAAGATTTCAAAAGGAAGAGACGGGTTCTTTAGGTGGAGCTCGTGTGGAGTGTGGGAGGGGAAATGTGATGAGGCGATGGAGGGACTTACCCATTGTTTGTCAATCTAGGATTCAAACAATGATGTGCAGGACACACAGACATGAGGGACAGGGGAGGACATGAGACAAGGAGAAGAGGGCAAACACAGTCAGCCAATCAAATTTTAAAACACATCAGTGACATCAGAAAACATTTCCTCATCTTTGTATGAAAATATTACAGAAAAAAACTTCTATAAATATTAAACCAAACATTATCATGTGTTTACGTCTCTGTGGGTCCAAACGGATCTTTAAGTGTCTGCTTTAAAAACTCCTGAGAAACATTTTGGACAAAACCCCGTCTTTGATTAACACTTGACTTTTAATCATCACGACTCATCGGTTGGAGTTTTTGGGCTGAAAGAAACATTTAATGCGACACAATGTGAAAGAGGTTTGTTGTGTTGGGAAACTCAGAAGGACGTCATGAAATCAGTTTGTCCCTCTAAAGAGGACAAAAAGCTCAAACTCATCGATTCAAGATGTTAAATCTGTTAAATCCCTCACAGCACTTACAGTTATCTCATCTGATCTGTGTTTGTTTGTCACCTTTGACCTCTGACCTTTTGCTGCTTGCACTAGCGAGGACATTAGCGTGGACACTGACGAACAGCGAGGCTGGATCACGCTGAAACACATCTTCTTGAAAAGCTGCATGAACTGATTTTGGTGGCAAAGCCTTTTATTCCTCAGATAAATCTTTATTTTCCTTTTGTTCCTTTTCATTCTGTCTTTTCTTTTGTGCCTGGAAATTGAGTTACACCTTGAAAATGTTAAATAAAATATGCCGATATGAGCAAGGCGAGATCATTTGTACGGCTCCATTCAGACATGAATGAAAATAAGACATTAAGGAAACATTAACGTTGCATTTAAGACAATTAAAATAAAACACGCAAATAAATTGCTGAAGATGAAAAAGAATTTGCTTTTGAAAGACAATAAAAAGAAAAGCAAATGAAGTCACGTCTCCGATTTATTGACGCCGCGCGTGAGCAGAAGCTGGTCTGTGGCAGGTATCGAGTGTTTGTCAGCAGGATAAATGCACAGATGGTGTTTTGGTGTTTCTGAGCGCTGGAAGCTGCAGAAGAGAGGAAGCTGAAGGTTAAGAGAACAGCGAGCTTAGCTCTCTGTCAAGACTGCCGGCGGCCAAGGGTTTCGCTCTCAGCGACGCCAAGGCTGCCGCCTCACACAGGCTTCACGGTCATCCATTTAACAGCTCGTGTCGAGCGTTTGGCCGTTTCAAGTGAACACAAATACACCTGAACTCCCCGTCTGCCGGATGCTCGGAGCGAAACGGCCGCGTTTTAGTGGCTGATCTGACAGTTTGACTCGACCTGTTCGGTGCGAGACTGAAAATAAAAGACGACCGAGGGTTTTAGGAGCTCGCACACACAATATGACTGTGATGGTGAAATGTGCGATGCAAACTGAAATATACAAACATCCATCTGTCTTAAGTGGTTCAGTCTGATTTTTAGCCAAGACTCATTTTGCAAGAGAGAAATTCTGCCAACGTGGAGGTGATTTCTCTCAGGTTCAGTTTCTTCTCGCGTGTCACGTTGTTCCTACAAATGAGTTCTAGCGCTTTAAAACTAAACAGGATCATGTCAGGATCAGGATCAGGATCA
This sequence comes from Holacanthus passer, assembly GCA_025331565.1. NCBI lineage: Eukaryota > Metazoa > Chordata > Actinopteri > Pomacanthidae > Holacanthus > Holacanthus passer. The sequence goes on from JAFREQ010000130.1 coordinate 71,160, forward strand.
GGATCGGGTCCTGGTCACACCAGCAGACTCACAGAACAACATCAGTTTCTTTCGATGGGACCTCTGCAGGTAAATGGATTCACTCACAAAGGTGAAGTCAATCAACGTGGAGCTTCTGTGTAGAAGTTCACTTCTGAGAATCTATTCACTTGATCGACTGAACGATCCTCAGCATCGCTTCCTTTCCCTCAAAACAACAATCACAGATAAACACAGACCCGCTCATCGTCTGCTCTCATGGTTTCTGCTGGTAAGTGCCGACATTTACAAACTATAAAAATACTCTGAACACTGGTGTGTGTGTGTGAAACTGACACACTCAGATCCTGATCCTGAGCACACTGGTGTTTTCATTCAATTTCCTGAAACGAGCACAACAACTCGATGACTGTGCAGAGTGGGTGAAGCTGTGAAGCCCTCACAGTCAACACCAGGACGTCTACGTCTGTTTACAGGGAACATGAAGAAAACACCATCATTCACCTGAGATGAAACCCTGCGGACAGGAGATACGTTACGACCTCGCCGAGCTAGCGTCTGTCTGATCCTTCAGCGTCTGTCTGATCCTTCAGCTTCTGTCACACTCTGTCACGCGGGTATCGTTTACTAGCATCAAGGAAACGACGACACTGGAACATTTATTTGATTTGTGATGGAAATAACTGAAAGATTTTTTCCAACATTATTATAAATTATAAAAAAATCCCATATTGGCAGATTTGTCTGCTTGTTTTAAGATTTGAAAAGTTTAAATAAACTGAATGATTATGAAGATTTTGAGATCTGACATCAGTGATGCTTTTGCTCTTTGGTTCGGATGAAACAGTAAAATATGACTGATCACGCGACTGATGTCATCAGTCATGTGACCGCCGGCTCACCTCCTGGCCCGTGTCCAGCACGCAGAGCTTGGAGCACTGCTTCTTGGCGTCCATCAGCACGTTGAACATGGTGCAGACCGACAGCGGCACGCGGAAGTCCGTCGACTTACTCGCTTTCTGCATTTTGGCATCAAATGCAGATTTTGTTCTGTGGAACAAAACACAAAGAGGATTTCGTGACTGTTGATCGTTGCCCCAGAAATTTTATCTTGTTTTTGTAAAGCTGTGACACAAAGGCCAGAAATATTTAAGCAAATACTACAAATACTACATCATGACAAGCAGGTTTTCAGGTTGAGATTACTGGAGGTCTGTATCTGTGTTCTATCATCATAGTATTAAGAATGGATGCGCGTTGGTTGGTGTGTGGTATGAAAACAGACAGATGTGAAGCCAGACTCCGGCTGTGGTTGACCTCTCTCTGACCTCTTGACGCAGGCCTCCATCATGTCGCTGGCCATCAGTTTGAGTCTCTGCTCCAGATGTTTGGCGAACTCGGGCTCCGGCCAGTGGAGGTCCAGCACGAACATCTGCAGAGCGTCCAGCTTCCAGAACAAATCCTCCGAGGTGGCCGAGCCGTTACTGCGGGACGGAGAGGGTCAACAACTGAGTCACAAATACAACAACAGACTTTTACATGAAGGTGTAGTGTTTTCCAACACGGCCGCGGGATCTGCAGAGCGATGATGATGATGATGATGATGATGATGATGCATTTTAAACATTTCAAACATTTTTACTGCAGTGAATGGATTCAGGAGGCTCTTTAGTGTCTGTTGCACGTCTGCTAACTTTCCTTCCCCCTTTGGGAATGTGGACATTTTCTTCTTTGATTACTTTCAGTGTTTGTTTTTATGCTGAAGCTGCAGTTTTAACCATTTATCAAAGAGCTTTTGGGATCTTGCTGTGAATGCTTCCTCTTGGACCCTGTTGATGCTTCGTTTCTCTACAACTGCAGTTACATATGATGTCGGCTGTGTTTTCTGTTTTCAGCTCCTGTCAAACCTGCAGGTCTGTGGCAGAGAAACGAATCCATCACAGACGACAACGTTCGGACGTATGAATCCTGTGATCGTCGGATGGTGCTACGGCTGTGAGCAGGGGCCACATTAGAAACCTGTCTGTGTCGGTGCGTTCGAGAGCACTCCAGCACCTGAGGCTGCACATTTCGCTGTCGACAAAAACATGTGGAAATGCTTCACTTTTAAATATGGCTCTGATTTCCAACCAATCTCCTGTAAAGAAGCATAGAACTACATATACTATTATTTGGAAATTGCAGACCCATAAATTCTTACCAAATATCTTCAATGTCAGGAAGAACCAAATTCACGCTTTCAAATGCTTGAGGTCGTTCATGCAACATTTGCAGCAGCTGAATATCAAACCCAGGATATTAATCTGTCATTTAAAGCACAAGTTGTGGACTGTGATGGATTTTCACTCTGCAGCAAATTGATTCCCAGAAGAAGAAGATCTGAGGGGCTGATTTGAAAAATGATGAGCAGGAGGACAAATTATTCCTGATTTGTGCACAACATGTAGATTCAGTGTATTTTGTTGAACCTGCGGTGACAAGAAACCGTCACAGGAGCTCAGTATCTTGAGCTTGTGGAAGACGAGCGCGTCCGGGTTCTGGTGAGCGTCCTCATCAGGTTTCGCTGGTTCTGGTGCAGAGCCGTGTGCTTTCAGTCAGTAAATGCAGCACCGGGCTGAAACAGAGACAGATGGACGTCTCCCCGCCTTCTCCCCTGCGCACAGGTTACACAGCAACACATGGCAACGCTCGCCGCCACCGACATCCAAGTGTACAGCGCCCGGCTAGAATGACAGCCACAGGAGGATGGAGGAGGGGGTAGGAGGGTGACGGGGGTGTTAAAACAAGCGCCACTCACTCCCTCACTTTTCTCACTTCGCCTTTAAAAGACTGTTACCTTAACAAGTGGCGCACAGGAATAAACGCTTTGGGCTGAGTCCGTGGTGCAATTAAACGCTCGGCGGCTATCCCCCTCATGTCTAATTAGCGGTGCTCTTCTCTGAGCGCGCTCCGCCCCGCTCCCTGGGGAACGGGACGATCCCACTCGCCCGTCTGTGCTCGCTAATGAAGTGCCAGCTCTCTTTTTTTCCCTTCTTCTCTTCTTCATTGGATCGAGGAGGGCCAAGTGAAGTGAGGTGGAGGAACAGTGCGGTCTGTGTTGTGGGAAAGGCTGGGGGAGTCGGAGCGAGGAGCCTTTTTAAGAAACGCAGACTCCTGGTCGAGCGTTGGTGGCCCCTCGTCGTGGACACAAGCCCTGAGAGTCCTGCCGCAGACTCACCTTCTCTGAAACAGACTGACGGACGCGCGAGCAAGTGAATCCAGATCAGCCCTTTCAGCTTCGACTGAAGCTAATTCATCTCAGTTATTTGGGGTTTTTAATCAAATGTCCATCATAAGTTCCCCGAGTCCCAAGTGTCTTCTGAGATCTTGTTTTGTCCCCGAGTCCAAAACCCAAAGTTTGCAATGACAAAAGCAGCAAATCCTCATCTCTGATTGGCTGAAACCAGAAAATGATTTTTGCTTGACCTAAACTGTATAAAGTCTTTTGTTGAGTATTGCTTGCGTCGCATATTTCCCACTGTGCTCACTTCCTGTCTGAAACCTCAAACCTTTCAAAGGAATCGCTGTGATCAGTGGGTTTGTTTGTTGGAGGGAAGAAAATCTGCATTAAAATGTTTTGGCTGGGTTCAACTCTGGTGAACTTTAACACACGGCTGTTGACCAATAACAAGCCAACAAACTGACCTCTGACCTAAAGCAAAGCTGGAGAGGCTACAATCAATCTGTTTGTCACCAACCAAATTTATTTAACCTCCTCTGCTGGAGCATCAACGGCTCCATGACAGAAGTTTACAGACAGAGACAGAAGTCAATGGTACAAATACGTCTTCTGAATCGACTCCTGTTCCATCGTCAGTACACAGTTTCCTTTTTGATGTGATCACTAGAGTCGTGAGAATCTCCTGTGTGATACACATGAAGACGAGATGCTTCTGTTTACAACGATGAAGATCCTTCAAAGTTACTCCTTTTTAATAATTCAATAAACAGGATACTTTGAAGATTCATGTATTTGTTGACTTGAGGTTTGGAGAAATCTCTCTTAGATTACAGAGATCTTCAAACATCCCTTCCCTTTTATTGTATTTTGTTTTAACGTATTAGTTTATTTGCAAAGTGGACTGAGACTCTTGTGACCTTAAACAAACACACTTAGGCTGCTTATATGTAAATGTGATCACAATCAGCTGTTGGCAGAAGAATATGTGCCTCATAAAGTGAACATGAACATGTTTCAACATGTTTTGATACGGGGACATTTTGGAGCAGGTGGGTTTTATTGGAAAACAGAACATCGCTCAACTTACAAGATGTCAGGCAGATTTATTCCTTGCAGGCTGCAACAGAAAATTGAGATGCTGTGTTATTATTGCGCTGATATCCTTCACATTGTGACATACACACCGCACAGCACAAGGACTCATCACGACACAAGGACTCATCACGACACAGCACAAAATCTTTACTGACGAGTCACTGAGGAACGATCGCATGCAAAAGAGTCACAGTCGCAATCCCAAACCACAAAGCTCCGTCTCGTTCAGACGGGAATCAACCTGCATGCTCTTCTGTTGAGGCCACAGCTGAGCGACATGGATTTTCATAATGTACTTTTATAACAGGACATTAAAACTTGAGCATGCGAGGAGTGAAAAAGTTAGTTCTCGTTATAATAATTCATTTTGCTGATGGACTTTTTGACAAACATGCAAACAGACGAACAGAATCCGAGCTGCCACACGACTGCTGAGCGTTGGGGACAGACAGACAGAGGACAGTCCTGGCTCGAGGTGTCCACCTGGACCTGAGCCCTGAAAACCCAAAGACCTGACCTCAACTGATCCAGGTCTTTACAAATCAATCAATCAATCAACTAACTGAATATAAGACCTCAAACACAACAGCTCATCCAAAGTGATTTAAAGTGCAAAATGAATCAGAACTAAAAAAACAAAAAAAAAAAAAACTGAGGTCAAGAAAAAATGAGAATAACGCAGCAAAATACCGACTTGAGTGCGTCGTCATCATGTCAGAGGTCGTGCCTGGCGCCTGGTGCTGAGTTCACTGTTGGTCTTTTTATCTCTGCTCTGCTCTGGAAATGTCAATGTCGTCTAACTGATGGTTTAACATTGAACCTATTGGATGGACAATTTTGTAAAATGGCTTTTTCAGGTCAGGAAACAGCTTCACACTTCAAACTGTCTGGAGGCAGAACATCAGCAAACTCAGGTCCTCGTCTTTGGGTCTGCTTGGGTTCAGGTCCGGGTCTGGGTCCGGGTCTGGGTCTGCCCCCCCCCCCACGTTATACATACGTGTTCTCACACAGCGGTCCCATCCACGCGGGGGCCGAGAAGCTGGGCATCTGTGGCAGCGTGAGAGGGAGGCTGGGGACTTTGGGAAGAGGAACGCTCGCTAGGTTGTTGGTCAATGACCTGCCGGGTCAGAGCCGGCGGCGAGGTCGATCGATGGCGGGAAGAGAAAATGTTACAAATAAGAGAGAGAAGAAACCGTGACAGTAACAGTAGGCATTCTTCACCGCAGCACGCACACACACACACACACACACACACACACACACACAGTAGCACAGAAACATATAATAGGAGCCACTTGTTTTGCCTGCAGTAATTGATCAATAGCAAACACCAATAAAACACAGAAAAGTCACTGCTTACTTCTATTCACTCTATTTTCTTTCAGCTCAGGTGCTTTTTGTTAAAGAGTGCAGCTCTTAGCACATTGTTCCCGGCGGCAGCGTGTCCTTGCTGTGTGTGTGTTGTACATTCAGCTCTGCCTCCTTTTGTTCCTCCGCCGTCCTGTGCAGTGTTTGGTTTGTTCAGTTCCTTCATCTCTCATTGTTTTCCGTCACATTCGCGCGGCAGCCAGTATCACACCTCGGCAAATCATCGCCGCCGATAGTAAACAGAGGAAAGACAATGAGCGACGGCTGAAACCGATCGAGCTCACGCACGTCTGTGCACGTGGGGTTTCAGATGAAGAAAAGCAATTCACTATTTTAGGAAAAACTGTAGCTCAAATGCCCAAAAAGACCAAATCTGATTTGCACCACCTTTATATGAGGAAGCAGTGAATCACACACATCGTGTCTTGATGAGGATCAATGTGATCAAAATGAATCACAAGATTCATCGAAAACAAAGAGCAGAAATCTTTCTTTCTGTTACTGTTGTTTGTAATGAATCACTTTTAATCTCCTCTTTAATCTGACTCTATTTTTGCTCATTTGTATCTTCTATTTATTTTCATCTGTTGAAATCCTCTTCATGTCTCTTCATTCTGTTCTGTGCTTCTTTCACATCTTCTTCTTGTGCCTCATGTGAAGTGCTTTGCTCTGCCTTGTTGCTGAAAGATGCTGCACACACAAACTTCTGACCTTGTGAAGAAAAACTGGACGTCCACATTTTTTCATCCGTGTTATAGTAATTACTGAACAAGAATGAGAATCTTCAGGGCAACACAGACTTGATGCATCACTGCGAGCTGAAGTGTCAGATATGTTGAAATTATTCTATTAAAGTATCAAAGTACAAAGTGTGTTTCTTACGTTTATAATGTTACGTGAAGGGACAATAAAAATATAGTCAGAGGGAAACAGACAGATTTTTCTCCAACTCCAAAAGAGAAATATTTGCTTTGAATGCACCTCTTTTAAAATCTGCAAATAATGAGTTGAGCCTGTGTCGTGCTGTGCAATCACTGCTGTGTGGAGGCTTCCTGAATCGAAAGCCCGATGGTGGCGAGCAGCCGGGCGGACTCTTACTTGACGGACTGCCAGGTCTCCTGCTCGAAGCCGCGGTGGATGGACTGGGCGATGGACGACTCCATCAGGTCGATGTAGCGAACCACCAGGGGGACGAACAGGTCCTGCAGGTGCTTGTGGAACGTGCCATTGCACAGGTGAGCTGTGGGGGGGCGGAGCCAAAAGAAGACCAGGTGAGCAAATGTAATACCTTTTCATACTATTTCCATGAAAACAGTCAAACAAGAAGACATTATGCAACTCTGAAACAAACAACATCTATATTCTACGAGCTTCTATCAGCAAGTATGTGTTGAAAGTAACGCTGCACAGATTACACTGAACCAAAGCTGTTGCTTCTCCTGTGTATCACTGCTAAACATCAAAGGGTGGATTCTGTCAACAGCTACTTCTGAGGAGTTAGTTAGTCAGCGATCAGGTAAATATATAAAACACACATTTGGGGCAGAAGGAGGCTGCTGGCTTCACATTTACTGAACAGACTGAGAATCTAACTCTTGGCAAGAAAGTTCATCAACGTCTTTCCTAAAATGTTGAACTGCTCCTTTAATGCTACATCAACCCATCCAGCACCTTGAGGAGGTGATTAACTGTTGGTGTCTCTCTTTGGAGGACGGCGAGACGAATTACAGAATTCATAGTGTAGACGATCTGTTTTTCTCGGCTCTGATGCGGCCGCACAGGTGTTCCTGATACCGAGACGCCCCGACCCGACTCCTCCCTGTAGGTTTGAGAGAGGCCGTCAAACAGACAGACGGATCCTGGGGGACGGCGACAGTCCACGGGAGGAGAGACAAAGACAGAGCGTGCCGGGTGAGAAGCGAGTAGGCCGGTCTCTCAGGACTTCATTAGCTTTAATTCCTCTCGCTCTGCTCCGTCATGATTAACACTAGCCTTTTTGCCCTCCGGAGAGTAAAAGCAGCCTCCCTCGCAGCCGCTCGCCTTCGCACGCTGACAATCAAGTGAGCATTTAAATAATCTACAGAACGACTGAGAGATAATACACTTGTTGCAGAAAATCCTCGAAGAGCGGACGAGACATCGAGTCGCCTGAGATGAGCTGAGCGGCGGCGAACATTTGAAAAACCGCTGCGAACAATTAGAAAAGTCAAGGATTGTTCATATTTTATCAGCCGGGAGGAAACTCGTGAATCATTATCCTGCAAAGCTTTTTCACTTCACCCCGTCTGTCTGATCGGGACTGAACTCGAATCTCTTTAATCTCACTTTAGACACAATTATCAAAGAGGGAAAGCCTCATTTGTGCAAACAGTCAAAACTATGATTTCGCTCATTCTGTGTTTCGGCTCCGTCTATTGCCTCATTACGCTCCAATTTAAGTTGACTCATGTTGTGACACTTGGAATAATTACGGCATTAACAGAGAACGGTAATTAGAAAAAATATAAAAGATATGAGCCACACACAAAAAAAGAGATTTGTGGGTTTTTCACATAATGAAACGCTGAGTTTTTTGTTTCCAACAGTGCCCTTGGGCTGTCTGTCTATCTGCCTGTCTGTTACTGTATTCGAGGTACTTTGGCATCAGCCATGTTAAATAACGCCTCGCATCTCGCCAAATCTCCGCTGGCTCCGAGACAAAGCCGAGGGAGGGCTCGCAGAGAGGAAACAATGAGCCGAGAATTTTCTCCGGCAGTCAAATGAAATCTAAACAGCGAGATGCGGTCGGGGAAGAAAATGCTCCAAGAAGATGAAACACAGCGGAGCGACGTTGATGTTTGTCGTACCTCAATCTAAAGTTTCCACCATCGTCATGTAGCTTTGATTTTTTTCACGCCGTCGGGACCTTGAGACGCGGAAAAGCACATTATAAAAATAAGTGGGTGGACGTAAAACGTTTCCTTATTCCTGAAATCATGTTGTTTGGATGCGTTCCAGAAAATGATTCACTAGATGGGAAACGATTGTGAAGGATCACGTGAGAAAGTTCATCTGCTGCTTTGATCTTTATTCTCAGCTTCCATCAACACCAGACTCAAAGATTGACCCATTTAAAATCTATTCGAAATTTTTTCTTTTGGATTGTTGTGTTCGAGGTCTTATATTAATAAAGGTTAGTTGGTAGATTTATTGATTGATTGACTGAGACACGAGACGACAACAGGAAAGAAATTAAAAAAATGATGATGAACAGATTCAAGAGAGACCTTATTCATTTCACCAAAACAAAAAAAAAAAAAACCTCGGAGGTAGTGACCTGGGAAGAGCTTGAATCTAACAATTAGAACATAAGACAAGATACTTTAAATCCGACTTCCTTTGTTAAGTTATTCCATATAAACCCACATATACACACAGTTTATAGAAGCTATAAATATGTGTGATTGTGTGAGTGATCATGTCATTTCTTAAAGATGAATAAGACTAAAAAGAGCTGTTTCTGATATTTAACCCACTGATGAAATCACATCAGCTGAAAGAGTTTCATGTCCACTGACTAAACAAATAAATCTGAGTGAAGGTGAGGAGGAGGAGCCTGCCGACAGGTGGACAGGTCAGCTGACACCGAGCGGTCAGCTGACACCGAGCGGTCAGCTGATCGTGGCCCTCCTCCACAGTTTCCTCCTCTGCCTGTGTTAATGACCTCTGTGTCTGAACCTCTTCTAACGAGCCTTGTTTTCTCTAACGTCAGCTCAGCGGAGGCACCGTGTGCCGTGTTTGAGGCATGAAACTGAAGATCAGGCTGTAAAGAGGAGAGAGTGAGCAGAAACTAGAAGGTGTCAGTGAGGAGTCGTGGCCGACCGTCGTCTTCTTATAAATTTCATGTCATCATTTTAAAGCTGCAGCTGCAAAATGTTTCCTGTCACAGGTGTAAAGTTGAAAGACATCATTACCCAGAAACACTATGGGGTGAATGAACTACACGTCCTGTTCTCAGTGTGAAGGAGTGCGTGCGGGGGAGGAGGTGGCGAAAGGAATGGAAGTGGTGAAAGCAGTGCAAAACTAGTAAAGAGATTTTTGGATTTTAGTTTGAATCTTTCACTTCCTGTGTGGAGTAGATTTCCCAGCAGAGAGAAAACTGATAGAATTTAATTTGGAGAAAATCTGTGTGTGTGTGTGTGTGTGTGTGTGTGTGTGTGTGTGTGTGTGCAGGACGATCTGACGGCTGCACGCTCTTGTTGGTTCAGAGCCCACAGAAACTGGCAGAGTAAAGCTGTGATTACAGACAGCAGGAAATTATACACTGAACTGTGTTTGACACTCGCAGTAAACCTGCCATGTTGAGTTTCCGCTCAGTAAATGAAACAAACAGGAGTTAATTCTGAGATGTTTGTATTTACAGACACATCTAATCAGAGAGAGGAAGATTATAATATGTTCAGTCTCTAAACAGATTGATGAGGGTGTGTCCATTGATCCTGAAGATCACAACCTGCTCTCGTTTTAAACGAGGTTTGAAACAGCAGAGTTGATCCACAGCTTTAATAGTTGATATTTGACAATAGTTATTAATCAGGTTCAGTCTCTGAACTGTTGAAGAATTCTGGTTCCAATCTGATCACAGTCTTGTAGCTGGTAGAGTTTTTTCAGAGATTTATTTCTCTACATCCTGAGCCTCTCTGGACCAGTAAGACAGTTCAACAACGCTTTTATTTTGAAAGACCAAGTGAGAAGAGGCGCTTCAGCATAAAACTTTACAAGTAGCCTATCAAAGCTGCTTCTGACGGTCATGTGACCTTTAAAGTTGACTTTTCCAGTTCTGATTTTGTGATTTTGTTTGGAAAGCTTCAGCTTTGTGCTGAAGTCGTATTTCCTGAATCTCTGCAACGAAGGTGGTGAGACGAAGTTAGAAGGAACCATCGTCGGACACAGGTTTAAAAATTTCAGCCATTAGCTCAAAGCGCGGCTGAGTCTGACAAAATGTGAAGAACAGAACTCACGGTCAGTTCGCAGGAAGTTGTTGAGGAGCTGGAACAGAGGGAAACTGTCCCACGAGTCCACCTGCTGGACCTGCAGGGCGCCGTCCATGTCGGCTCGGTACAGGGACAGAAAGGTCTCGGCGTGTTCGGCCGTCAGCTCCGGCCACCACGAGAAAGCCTGAGGAAGAGGAAACCATCCCAGAGACAAAAGTCAGCCACAACAGGAAGTTGCTTTACTTTAGGTGCAGACTGACAAATCAAAACTCTGTCATGTTTGTTTACATGCAACATTTGTTTACGATCACGTGACAAAGGCTTCAGCAAACACAATGATTATGAGTCTGTCGGGAGCAAAAGAGGAAGTGAGCACAGGGAGGAGGAAACAACAGCGTCCACTTCTGATATCAGCTGCATCACAGCAGAGTTTTCACCATCACACACACTGTGAACTCAGTACACACAGAAAACCTGGGTTTCCAGATTCAGGTGTAGTTAAACCTCTCGACAGGTGAGACTGAGGCTTCTAAAACCAAATGGCTGCTCCCAGTAGTGATTTCAGTTTGTCCCATTAATGGTGGGAATGTCCCAGTCATGATCCTATCACCTGTTACCAATGAACCTGTTTACCTGTGGAAGGATCCAAACAGGTGTTTTTGGATCAGTCCACAACTTTCACAGTCTTTTGTTGCTCCTGTCCAACTTGTTTGAAACATGTTGCTGCATCAAATTCAAGTATAAAGAGTATATGTCAGAATGAAGAGTGTAAAAAAACACATTGCTACATTAAATGTACTTTGATTCACTGTAAAACAGGTGAAAACTCAGGAGGTTGAGTATTTCTTTTAAAGGCTCTGTATGTAACTCACTTCCTGTGTGTTGTCTCGTAAAGGTCTTGATGACCAAAACAGATCTGACGACCTTTTAAAAGCTAGAAATCTAAATAAATGGAGGCAGAAGTATCTTTAGCTGCTGTGACCTTCAAGAAGAAAGCGGTGCGGTTGCTTCCGGGCCGTGCGTCTCTCCTCTGGACAGGTCGGTCCGCTCGGACGACCGCGGCCTCGACAGCTAAAGGACGCCTGAGAGAAAAGTGCAACCAGCCTCGAATCGCTCGCCGATGCGCCGAGGTCGGGGTTCGTACGTGACGGAGGAAGACGAGGCAGAGATGTAAGAAAGAAATGACACGGCAGCAGCTCTCACTCGTGGCCTTGCAGGACGACTCATCCTTTCAAACGCGCCTTTTCAGTTTCCTGTTACTGACAACAAACAGCGTTAAACCAGCCTGACGATTCTTCAACACTTGCAGCTCTTTCTTCTCCAGACGTCAATTTCACTGACGGCTGACTGCAAATAAACGCCGCCGTCAGTCCATCAAGAAAAGACAAAGGACAGGAAGAAAAGAGACGAGAACGCGGCCGAGGATTCAAGGAAAAGAGAGACAGGTGTAGAGATGTGAAGACAAGAAGAGGATGATTAGAAGAACGGCTTAATGTAGGAAAGACGGGAGGAAAAAGGGATGAAAGATCAGAGAGAGTGAAATCTGAATAAAACACAGGAGGAGTGAAGGAAAGAGGTCGAGAGGACAAGTAGCCGAGAACAGCTGAGCTTTTAGGTTTCATTTATTAATGTCATCATCTCGAAATAACAACATAATCAAACTGTTATCACAAGAAAACAAAAGGTTGTTTCCTCTTATTACTGTGACAACTGAAGCTGGAAATGTCACATCAAAAACACTGATTATTGATTATTGACTGATTATTGATCTACACATCAGAAGTTGACTCGCTGAAATATTTCGGCGTCATGGCTTTTCATCTCTACAGCGAGTCTGTGATCCATTTTCCGTTTTCATGTGAGAACACGACACCTGGATGAATCAGCTGCGAATTTTGCGCCATGAGGTCGAAAAAAAGGAGAAAAGACGGGAAGGAAAGAAGGAGAGAAAGAAGGAAAATGGGACAAAAGAGGAGACGAAAGGAAGACAAGAAAGACGCAGAGAAGGTAAAAGAGAAAAAGTAAAAGCAAGACAGAAGAAGGATGGAAAGTAGGGAACAAAAAGAAGAGAAGAGAGGAGGAGAAGAGTTGAAAGAGAGAAAGGAAAGGAAGACTGGACGGAGTAAAGCAAACAGGAAGGAGGAAATAGAAAAACAGAATAAGGGGATGAAGATGAGAGAAGAGATCAAGGAAGGAGGAAAGGATTGATCAAAGAAAGGAAAGATGGAGGAGAAAACAGGGTGAGTCAGAGAGAGAGAGAGAGAAGAAAATAAAGGAGTAAATCGAGGACACATAATGGAAGCGAGAGAATAAAGACATGAGAGAGGACAGAAGAAGAGAGAAGAGCAATTACAGGAAGAGAAAGTGTTTTACTCACAAGCCTGTTTACAACCAAAGTATTCCTTTATTTTAAGAGCAGAAGAAGAAGAGCGCTGGCGCTGTAAAGGGCTAATGTGCTTATTGTGGCACCAAGGACGCGCGTCTCAGAATCCTGCCTTCAGCAAACAAACCTGTCAAAAAATGCGACAAAGTGTTGCTGAATAGTTTCCATATTGTTGGGAGAGCGTCTTGAAGGTGAAGGGGATTGTGGGAGTCGACATGACAATGAGCGTTTTTTTACAAGCCACAAAAAAACAAAAAAGAAAACTGAATGCAGATGAAGTCAGCGGACGAATGTGACCGAGCAGACAGCGAGTTCGTTCGGCCTCTCGGGGCTCTGGCTCTCGGCCGGCGCCCCGCTTCGTCCCACGAGGCCGACCAGTCGAATTCTTCCTCGCCGAACAGGGAAGACATTTTTTTTTATGGAGCTGCTTTTGTGCACGGAGGCATTGTGATGTGGAAACAGGAAGAGACAATCAAACTGTTGCCACAAAGATGGAGGAAGACTGTTGTCTGAAATATGATTGTGCTCTGCAGCACTAAAGACCACGGTGTTTCTACAACCCATCGACTGCGTTCATTCGAAGCAGGTCACAGACGCAGAGCGAATCACATGTTGAGGAATGACCGACCGCTCCTGCTGCAGAGGCCTGATGGGAGCTGATGATGTCAGACTGGGAAACAATAAACGTGTCCATGGATGAGTGTGAATAAGAAATTAGATTTTTTTTCAGCGCTTTGAAACGATGAGGACACTTGAAAATGACAAGTACAAACTGTAAAACAGACTCTTCCTGTTTTCATTCGACTTTTCGTTTTTCAAAATTAAGCAGAAAAAAAAAAAAAAAAGTGGAAGATCTCTGTGTCGATGATAATCAGAATGAAAATGAAAGAATCTGTGGATTTGATCAACACTGAAATGTGGAAAAGACAGCGAAACAAACTGAAACCGATCTTAAAAACCAAAAATAGAAAAGAAGCTTTCTGCTGCTTCAGTTTGAAGCTCTGCTCTGTGTTTTCATTTCTCTTCCACCTTCAGGTTCAGGGACACTCAGTAAAACTGTTGTCAGAGACACAGTTTGTTTGCAAATGACTGCACTGTGTTTTTATGGTTTACACAGCGTCCCGACACTTTTGGAATCAGCGTTGAACTTGAGTCTGAAACGGATCAACGGGCAGAAGATGAGCTGAAAGTTACAACTAACTGTCCGACAACAATGATCCAAACCACAGAAATAAAAACATACTGAAATGTGTTTTTTGTACCTTTAAGAAGAAGAATTGTTTCTCAGAACATTAACACACAATCTCACAAATAGGAATTAAAATAATCGCTCAATTTTTGATGCAGTTCCGTGTTTAAAAATCAAACTTCTTTTAAGGCAGGAGAAACTCATCGCAGGGACTCCTTCAACTTTTTGACAGGTTTTGAACGATGCAGCGGCCGTGAAACAAAATGAATCCACACACAAGAAAGGGAAGAAAAAGACGCCCGGCCGTGACACATGGAGAACGGGGTGATGATGGAGGTCTGGACCTGACAAAGCAAAACACAGACACGAGCGGAGGACGACGACTCAGACATTCACACAGCAAACTTACCTCTCTTCCCTTCCAACGGTGGAACAGAAAAAGAGAGAAACAGGAAGGACAGTCAGGAAAATAGGAACAAGTTTAATGTGATTTTCTTCACAAGGTGTCGGCTGAGAAGCTCGAGTCCTCATTTCACTGCTGATATGACTGACATGGAAATACACGACAGATCTTACTCATCTCTTCACCAACCATCTTTGTCTTGTTGAGTTTGATTTCACCTTCATCTGCTGAACGGTGCCAGTTTGTCGGAGCTCACCTTAACTCTGAGTTTAACACCTGGACGTACCTGTGGGACTTTGTGACATCACAGCCAGTTCGGGGCCAATCACAGTCCAGGATGTAACACAGGTGTGATGTGCAAACCTCCAGGTCACAAACGCTGAGACGGACTCTTCGGTGATTATTTTGTGTCCAGCAGTAAAACTTTTGAAATGAATCATATTGGCTCATTTTTAGATTCTTGTTTTCAAACTGAATTGACTGACTGTATTAAAAATGTCTGGAGGGGATCTTTAAATGAAAAGAAAGCTGTGCTGACCGTCTGAAACGCGACTCTTCGCTTTGACATCATGGTAATGAAACACCGACGGAAAATAAACAACAACAACAAAAAACAGGCGGAGTGAGAACGTTGTTGTCGCTGACAGTAACCGAGTAAACAATTATGATTCATCTCTAAATTTAAGCTGTGACAGCTTGAGGCGGTGCTC
Source organism: Holacanthus passer (assembly GCA_025331565.1). Lineage (NCBI taxonomy): Eukaryota > Metazoa > Chordata > Actinopteri > Pomacanthidae > Holacanthus > Holacanthus passer. Next base: position 86,480 of record JAFREQ010000130.1, read on the forward strand.
CGACAAAAAAGCCTCTAATTTGCAGTGAACATCACATCTGAAGCTCCGGGCGGAGATTCGGCGGCGGCCTGTTATTAATAGCTCAGAAACAGATGCCTGGGCGCCACGCTGCCACTCAGGGCCGATCAAACCGCCGCGTCTCAACACCTATGATTGATCAGTTTTACACGGCGGCGTATCGGCGCATCGTGCATATGGGCCGTGGGCGTTGTTTTCATGATGCCTCCGCCGCAGATGTTAATGCAGCGCCGCCACTTATCGTGTCATCTGCCACTTTAGCGCGAGTGCTGCCAACAAAGGCAAAGAAGAAAATGGACAGTGCTGCGAAAAGTGATCAAGAATGTTAATGAAATGATCAAGCGACTCGCGGCGTCTCTGCCAGCGTCGCTCAAACAGACATAACGAGATTGTCAGTGTTAAACTGTTCTTGTATAAAATCCAACACGAACGAGACGAAGACTCGATTTCTTCGACTCACAACAACACTGAGATTCAGAAGTTATTCTACCATGAAAACAGGTTTGGCCACATTTGAGAAACAGATGTAAAATCAAAGCAGTACCTCCGAGTGATGCTCGTCGTTCTGCTGCAGGACTTCGATGCACAGTTCTCCCAGTCGCATCATGTCCTCCAGCCTTTTCTCTGGAGCTGCCTGAGCGTCCACTGAAGGTTCATCCAGGACAGAAATAAAAGCACTGGATTAAAACGCAGGAAAGTTCATGCACTAACATTTAAACAGGACTACATTTCCCATAAACCTCAGCTGACGGTTTGTTGTTGATGTTCCCGCTCCTCAGATGATGAGCTCAGACCGAATCCATGAATTTTCTTTTTTTACATCTTTGCACCCGTCGTCTTATAACATCTCACAAAGCAGCAAACATTTCGAAATAGTTGACGATTAATTTTCTTTCGATCGACTAATCTATTAATTGACTGACGTTGCAGCTTTACACGTTTGTCATATTTGTTCCCAAGATATTTATGTGCAAACTGAAGATGTGCGTAAAAACATGAGAATGGAAACACGTCATCAGAAACACTGACGGACGGACGTGGAGACGACGGCGTGAACGCTCACCTTTGATCTGAGCATATTCCATCAGCTGACTGTAGTTGATTCGAGCTGCTTTTTCCAGACACTTCTGCACCAGTTTCTTCATCTCCTCCGGAGGAACAGGGGTGGTGATGTCCTTCATCAAGACCTGAAACAACAACGGCTGGTGAAGTTGAGAGAATTCAGCGTAGAAGAGAACAGCTCGTAGTGATCAAGCAGAAACACTGAGTGTTTTTACTCAAGTACTGGTACTTCAACTACATCTCAGAGGTACTTTTTACTCCATTACATTTGCCTGACAGCTTTAGTTACTAGTTACTTTTCAGATGACAGTTTTTCCTTCCTGTCCAGTGAAAACCACGTATCTCCAGATGTTTGTGATAAAGTGAAGGATGAAGTTTTCCTTCATGAGAAAATTCTCCTCCTCCTGAAGCTGAATCAACTCTTTAAAAAGCCTCTTGGATCAAAAAGCATCGACACAAAGCTGAAAACAGGCTGTTTTTCTGATGAAGCTTTGTAGAGATACGTGGTTCTCACAGGACGACCAGGCTACAAACACATGATGATCTTCTACAATCTGATGCTCGTTGCTGGAGATGAAAGCGGCCGACAGGATATAAAGTCGTTCAATGAGCTTCAACATCTCCAGCAGGAAAATGACTCAGACACATTAAAGCAGCAGAAGAAGAATCCAGAGAGAAACAGGAAACAGTTCACTGACACAGGACGAGTCTGACTTTTGATACTTTAAATAATTTGACTGAAAATACTTGCATACTTAACTTTAATAAATACAGGACTTTTACTTGTAGTGGAGTATTTTCACTGTGTGGTATCAGTAATCTGGCTCTGACTAACGTAAACCAGCGACGTCACACTGTCCGTGTAGGAGTGTTTTCAGTCCTCGCTTCACTTTCCTGAGACGCCCTACGAAGTAAATCTGGACCTAAACCACTTCTGCTTCTGTAGATGTTGAGACTGAGGAAAAAACCTGACATGAAGTTCACACAAACACACTGGAGCATTTAAACGTGTTCCTGTACCCGTTCCTGCAGGGAGAGCGTCGCCTTCAGGGCCCCATCTGGTCGTCCAAAGGGAAAGCAGTACCTGCAGATGCAAAACGTGGGCGGTCATCGCATTTAGAAACAATCTCAAGGACAACTGCGTGAAAAGAAGAAGAAGGAGAAGAATAGGAAGATGGAAGCAGCGGCAGAAAGACGTCAGTCAGCGTCAACAGATGGCTGCCTCCTTTCATCTAATTACACTGATGAAGGAAGCTTTTCTCACCTCCGGCTCCGTCTGAGCGCAGACGAGGAGGTTCAGGGAGGTTTCACGTTGCTAATTGACAAGTGAACAGAACTAAATAAACAAAGGCACGCGGTCACGCAGGTCAGCCATTTATATTGGACAAAAACCTACAGGCAGATGTCCTGTTCCTTCACACTGACACGAGTGGACAAAAAAACCCAAAGTGGGTTTTTAAAATATGATCAAGCAGGACTTCAGAAGGATTCAGTTCCCACATAAAGTAAAGTCACGAGTTCATGATGTTCATTTAAATGAAAAATGAAAATCCATTAAAAAGCCGAATACGTTGAAAAGGCCTGAATGTTGTTCTTGATGAATGTGATGTGTTTAAGTGTTTCAAAGGAGTGCGAGACAGGAAATACAACATATATGAACATTTAGAATAACATATATGAAGCAATACATGACATTTCAGGAGAAAATAAATAAGATTAATCAGAAAGTCACCAGAAAAAAAGATGAATTTATGTGACTTCAATCTCCAATTAAAAAGACAAAAACACAAATCATGTTAGTCGTCATTAAATATACAGTAAATATACAGACAATATTTGTGCGTCATAAATGCCAGAATCGTTTTATTTGTTGCATATTATTTAAGTAATCGAGGTGTTTTTCAGCTGCACATCTGACTAAAGCCCTTTTCAGACATGAAATTAGTAATAACCCTTTCAGCCCGACACAGTGACACCCGGGTCAGGGTCTGTCTGAATGGACCTGGACCCCGTCGCCGAGAAAACACATTCAAATTCTACCATTTTGTTTTGCCTATAACATTTGAAAAAAGGAGAAGGGTCAGAGAAAGATTATGGTTTCAGTTTAATGCTAATAGAGTCGACACGTCCGGTCTGGTGGATGTTTCCTCATTATGTTGATAGAAACGTGCTCTGGACAGATTCTAGTACACGAGTGTGATTTACTGCGAGAGTTAAAGAGGTCAAAGGGCATCAGTCGACCCTCTTCCATGATCAGCCTCCCGACCAGATTTGAAAGTATCAATGTTTAAATGTTCTTTAGCAAATGAGGCACAGCATTTAGCTTTGTCAATAATGTACTTTCATATTCATACTGGTAAATCTTATTTCGACTGAAGTGAGTCCGACCCCTCGAGCTCGGCACTACAACAACACGACAACTCGGAGCAACGGTTTGTGTCCCAGGACACAAAAAATGCTCCATGAAGAAATGCTTTTCCAAGTCTGATATGCATGAAACTGACTGGCACGGAGCCTCGACCCCTCAACCCCATCCAACACGTCTGGGAGGAACTGGAACAACGACTGTGAGTCAGACCTGATCACCAGCATCACTGATGCTCTTGTGTTTGAATGGGATCAAACATGTGGTGGAAGGACTGAAACCAGAGGAAGCTGTTGTAGCAGCAACATTAACGGCCAAAGTTTAGGAATCACATGTGGCTGCACTGTTCAGGTGTCCACATACATTTGGCCATGTGGTGTATGTTTGGTATATGTGCTTCACGACACCTACATCTGTCTTTAGTTGCGGAGCGACTCGACTGCCGGTGGATAAAACCGAACATGAATAATTACATGTGAATCCAAACAGTGATTATCTTTCGATCATCTCCTTCCTGCGTGAGACAGAATAATAATCATTAAAGGCAGTAAAGAAGAGCAGCAGCGGTTAAAATTTATAACCTTAAATGAATGTTTAGTGTCTGAGCAGCTCTTTCATGTGAACTAAACTGTGGAAATCCTGCTCTTGTCTGCGGGACATTAACATAATCCCAGCATTGTCCCGGCCATTGTTTACCAGCATTAGCCTCTTGTTGAGGTGAGTCAGTAATGACTCCCGCTGATCGACCCCCCCTCCTCCCCCGAGCACTCGGCCCTGACCGGCCCCTCCTCTCCTCTCTGGGGCCAGATGGAGGGCCCCTCTCAGGCATGAAGGGTTTAAAGAGCCGGGCTTCGGGACAGTTAATGGCACAGGTCCATTCAGACGAGTGTTGCTCAAGGTCTCGGGGCTGTCGCTTTCACACCGAGCTCACAATGTGTTCACACGGCGGCGGCGGCGCTGAATAGCAGCACGCAGATGCAGGGAGGTCTCATCAGCCGCCACCGACGCACGTCCTGCACCTGTTGTGTGCTGCTGATGGGGCTAAAAATACCCGGGCTGATGGAGTTAAAGGAGCATACCGCTGCTTCTGCACGTCTTCCACATTTAGCAAAACTGACGAACCATTCATTTCCATGTGAAAGTCTATTAGCAGGTTTGCTCGAGTTGTGTGATCCATCACAATCAGCATTGATATGTCAAGGTTACATTGTCATTATGAGTGAAGAAACGTGGAGAAGCTGTTTAACTGACAGCATCACAGTTTCTGTCTGTTCTGAGTCTGACACATGTTTACATGTGTAAAAGCACGAGCCGGACGCTGTTGCACATGTTAACACACTCTCTGAATGAAGAGATGTTTATTCCTTTAAGTGGAATATTTCAATGTTCTGAGCAGCTCATTGACAAATAAAACCCAAACTATCTGCGTTTATCGAGAACATGTGAGAAAGTGTGAAAAGAAACGAATGAAGATTTGTTGTTGTTTTGTGATCGTGAAGATGCTCATACCTGAAGTGTGTGATCTGGTTCTCCAGCAGAGTCATGAGGCGACTCCTGATGGCCTCAAAGTGCTCTTTTTCCTCCACGGTCACCGTCCCCATCCCGTCGGGCCTGACGACACAGAAACATGGACACAGGACGTCATCAGCTGACGTCTTCAGCTCCTGGCTGCAGATTGAAAGCAGTTTATCGGGACGACCGACTGAAAACAGGAACGTGTTGTTATGATACTCGCCATGAAAAATAACGTCCAGCACAAACATAGAAAAGGCCGAGGTGAATTCCCTCTTTGATACTGGCTCACAAAGGACATTTGTAAGCACATTTGCACAGCTCTAATTCCATCAGTCCCTCCACGATGTTTACGTGTCGGGTCTATTTTTGCTGGATCGACTCTGACGCATCAGTTGCACCTGTGACTGTATATTAATGTCATTCCTCTGACGCCTGTGGAGCCGGAGAGGAAACGCTGCTGTTGCCCTCCTGCTAATATTCACATACGAAATAAAGGTGAGGTGAGAAATGAGCTGCAAACGTGTTTTCAATATCCTGCGAAGCACAAAAGTGTTGGCAAAGCAACACTAAACAATATTGAAACGCATTGTAATTGGCAGCAAAGCTACAAGGTGCTCTTCATTGGCAGCTACACATCACTACATCAGCTGCTCAGCAGTTTATTGAAAAAATACATTATTAATTTATGGTGTCATTTCACACTATGAAACAAGTGAATGTGGCTGTCAGAGACTCTGCAGCGGATTCATACACCAGTAAATGAAAAGCACACATTCATTGCCTCATATTACACAAAAGCCACATAAAGTCAAGTTATATTAATATGAATAATTTCACCCTTCCACTGTCGGTATTCTCTCTCTGTTGAGTTGGTTAAATTACTTTTAAAGACCAATACTATAACATTGATTGAAGAATGTAGAGCATGTGAATGATGTGATGTATGAGAGCGTTGCAGCTGATCTCTAGTGTCTGACTGGTTGGTCCTGCCTGCAGGTCTTGGAAGGAGAGCGACTCCAGAACCGGCTCCAGCCCTGCTGACCGGGTCTCCTCGCTCGGCTCTGTATGAACTCACATTTGCAGGAAGTCGACAGTGAGTTGTTATGTTAAAAGTTCAATGTTCTTGAGATCAGGTGACTGTGGAGGAAAGTCCAGGACAGTCCAGGACTCCTTGGTCTTCTTTGGCCTTCAGGTGGTTCTTGCAGAGCTCTGAGGTTTTTATCCTGCTGCAGCATGAATCCTTCTCCACAAAGGTTCAAACCAGAGGGCACGTCTCTGAAGGACGGAGAGGTTCTCCACTTTAGTCAGGTCGGTATTTCTCAGCCCACCTCAAGTGTTTGGTCTTGTTTCCCTCCTGAGAAGAGGCTCCTTGCCCTCTGAGACAAGACAGCCTTCATTTCACGTTATTTAGAAAATTCTGTATCTGTGATGAAGTTGATTTTCTATCTCTCAGCAAAATAAGTCTGATGTGTTGATCTGCTGATGGTCACTTTGTTGTCCCTGTTCAGTTCAACTGATCCGGTTTCTGCCAATTTAACGTTTTAGGGTTCGATGAACTGCCTCCTCAGAAACCTTCAGTCCAGCCGAGATTTGATGCTGAGAATAACAATCTGACTTCTGACTTAGTTTCTGACGTTTCCCACGATCACAGTGACACTTAGTGAGCAATACTCCACTGGAAACTGGAGTCAGCCACATTTACAACAGGTGAACGCTGGCTGCAAGCTGAGTGACTTCAACACGCCTCTGAATAGAAGTGTCATCTGAACATATACGTTATTTGAAGGGATACAGCTCAAGGAAATCTAACCAGTTGCACAAAAGTGTTTTGTTGGTCAATGCTGCAAATTTGCTTAAATTTAAATACTACAGAATTTCTTCTTCATTTTACATGTCGTGCCACTTCTTCAAACCTTCAATCCTTGTACTGAATATTTCACATTTATGTGAAAGCATTAGAGATTTTCAATGTAGTCTCAGACTTTCTGACCCTGCTGTTTGTATTTATTTAGAATATAGCATAAAAACATGTTATATATAGTTTATATATTAAATATAAGCCTGTTTCAAATAAAGGGCTGGCTTCCTTTTCAGGTAAATAAAAGTAGCTTTGAAATATCAAACATGAACTCTGGAGACCAAATCTTTGATATGCTGTTGACATTTCAGCACAGAACCCCTCTTTATCCTCGCTGCGAATACCAAGACATCTCTACATGGAGGAACCCTGCGCCAGCTAAAGGTCCCAAACATCAAGCAATGAGAGACGCATTGAGGTGAAGTCAGTGCAGGAATCTGCATTTGTTTTTCACATGAAATCAAAGAAAGAAAAAATAAATAAAATGGCACAAAATGTGAAGCTTTACAAAACACCTCAAACTGCTTTTCTGTCGTTGGTTTCTTTCTCACTCCGACAAGTCTGACGGGCTTGTTTTCACCAAACTAAACTGATAAAGCAGCCAAACTCTCCACACTGACCTCAAAGTCAACCAATCAAACAGAGAGCTGCTCAGGCTCCTCTTCCTCCTCCACAGCTCATCCGGCCAGCAGGAGGAGAGTCGACAAAGAAAAAACTGTTAGTTGAGCTCTTCATTAATGTTTGTAAAGCTTTCATTCCCTTCTTGCCTTCGTCTGAATAGGCACTCTGGCAAATAAGGGGAAAAAATGCAATCAGTACCCAGAGCGACCAGCCTTGACTTTCTGGGCTTTCTCTGTGCAGCTGAAAGAGAAAAGCACCCTCTCCAAACGGCACTTGCGGTCGCTGGAGGGAAGAAGCGAGGAGGTTGTCTGTTAATGAGTTGTTCTTATAAAAGCCTTCGCTGGTTCAGCCCCTGACCATCGTGCCTCGAGTACCAACAACTCCGCAGAGCACCTCCCGGCGTGTTCCTGACTCTCCAGAGTCCAACATAAAAACGTGAGGAGAAAAGAGAAGCGGCGGAGACTCTGACGCTCTGCAAACAGGGAGTCAGGTGAGATGAGGATACTGAACAGACACCGATTAACTTCCTGTGAATTACTGAAATAATAACGAACGACAAACATCTCTTTTACAAGAGAATCCTGACCAAACTGGCAACAGCACATCAAACGAGACAATAAGGACGCCGTGTAATAATTGAAGGAAAACAAAACCAACATGTCTGTATGTGTAGTTTTATGGTTCTGTGTCGTATAATCGATCTGAAAATAAAATCAGAAAAGAATAGAACTTAAAATGTAATGAATGTAGATATAAACATAAATAAACACACAACAGCATCATTACATGAAATAAAAAAATATAAAACATGAAAAAGAATATTAAATACAAATTACGCAAAATTAACTGCATAAAAAATATGAACCAAGATATATGTCGAAAAATATAAAACATTTAATAAAAACACAGAAAGCTAAATAAATGAAAACAGTAGAATTTCATAAAATAAAAGAAACTAAAATACAATATAAATGAGAATCTTGTCAAATGATGTTAAATACAGTATATATTAAAGCAAAGTCACATAATTTCTTAGAAAAATGTAAAATTAAGGCAATAAAATAAAATAAAATTACATTATAAATTTAAATATAAAATACAATATATACAAGAAATATAATAAAGTTTGACAAAATAATTAAATTGCATAAAATTAAATTACATAAACAAAACAATAAAAATCAACAAGATCAAATAGGATTAAATCTAAAATTTAATAATAATAATAAATTGCTATAAATGAATTTGAGCAACATAAAATGTTTTAAAAATGCTTTTGTCGCACTGGGTTTGCGGAGGCTCGGTTGGTGTCCGGAGGGTGGAGACGAGGTGCAGGATGACAACAGGAAGTGGTCGCACATTGTGTGAGAACATCAGCGTCTCTCTTCAGCTCCACTCTGCTCGATTCGTTCTGTGACGAGAGGCAGCTTTCTCTGCACAACAGCACTTGTTAGCACAACTTCTAAACCCTGTTGTTCCCCAAATCTGTCAATTCATTACCACCCACACCCCAACCCCCTCATCACACCCCCCAATTACTCCCCCTCCACTTCCCACAACCCCTATTTAACAAGCACCAGTTAATCCTGAGGGAACATGAAGCGGAGCTGTTGGGAGGAGCGTGTGCTCACTCATGTAAAGGCAAGAAAAGCTCGCTTTCATGTCGGAGCGGCCGAGGGCCTCGCTGCAGCCGGGGCCCGACGAGTGAAGACGTGAGGACTGGGGTCAGAGCTTCGATGGAGGGATGGTGGGATGGATGCAGAGATGGATGGATGGATGCAGAGGTGGATGGATGGATGGATGGATGGATGCAGAGTTGGATGGATGGATGGATGGATGAATGCAGAGATGGATGATGGATGGATGGATGGATGCAGAGGTGGATGGATGGATGGATGGATGGATGGATGAATTGATGGATGGATGATGGATGGATGGATGCAGAGATGGATGAATGGATGGATGGATGGATGCAGAGGTGGATGGATGGATGGATGGATGGATGAATGCAGAGATGGATGATGGATGGATGGATGCAGAGATGGATGAATGGATGGATGGATGGATGCAGAGGTGGATGGATGGATGGATGGATGGATGGATGAATTGATGGATGGATGATGGATGGATGGATGCAGAGATGGATGAATGGATGGATGGATGGATGCAGAGGTGGATGGATGGATGGATGGATGGATGGATGAATTGATGGATGGATGATGGATGGATGGATGCAGAGATGGATGAATGGATGGATGGATGGATGCAGAGGTGGATGGATGGATGGATGGATGGATGGATGGATGAATTGATGGATGGATGATGGATGGATGGATGCAGAGATGGATGATGGATGGATGGATGGATGCAGAGTTGGATGGATGAATAGATGGATGGATGGATGAATTGATTGATGGATGCAGAGTTGGATGGATGAATGAATGGATGGATGGATGCAGAGTTGGATGGATGAATGGATGGATGGATGGAGAGTTGGATGGATGAATGGATGGATGGATGGATGCAGAGTTGGATGGATGAATGGATGGATGGATGGATGGATGCAGAGTTGGATGGATGAATGGATGGATGCAGAGTTGGATGGATGATTGAATTGATTGATGGATGTAGTGTTGGATGGATGGATGAATGGATGGATGGATGGATGCAGAGTTGGATGGATGAATGGATGGATGGATGGATGCAGAGTTGGATGGATGAATGGATGGATGGATGGATGCAGAGTTGGATGGATGGCCTGAGGCTCCAAGCCGTCGCGGTTCACGCCAGCTGTCCTGTAATCCGAGTTGTTCCTCAAACAATGAGCTTAGTGCAGCGAAGTGGCAGAAAATAAAACTGACTGATCAGTTTTGCAGCTCTCATGTTACTTGTTACACTAAGGTTCAGTGTAAAAGGAGCGGAGCTGAACTTTTACTATTTTTAGAGCAAAAAAACTTTCAACTATCGCTTCTGTTTTTCTAACAAATATCAGAGTGATGTTTAAAAATCCTAGAGATGGAGATTCTGCTCATTGTCAGCTGATTAATTCATAACATATTCAGTGCAATAACATTCATCAGACATTTCATTACAATTTTCAATTTTCTTCCTTTCGTCACTGATCAGTCTGCTGATTATTATATTTCATGAATCGCTTTGTGTATAAATTGTCAGAAAATAGTGTAAAAGAACATCATTTCCAAGGCGACATCTTCAAGTGTTTTGTCCGACCAACAATAAAAAGATTCAGTTTACATTGAGACAAGACAAAGAAAAGAAGCAGAAAACTTCCAAATCATGTTGCAACTATCAATTAATTGTTTCGGCTCTAAAACTGACGTCGCTGTATGTGGAGGAATTTTCTTTAGATTCTATGTTATGCATTGATTCTTTTCTTCACCTGAATCTTTAAACAAATTCATCAAAGATTTTCCTCCCTCTCCTTTGAATTTCTGTCTTTTGTTTCAAATTAAAACTCAGAAAATCTTTAAAAATGTACTCAACACAATTCAGACTTTTCCTTTTCAGGTCTTTACATTTAAAAGGTTAAAATGACTGTCGAGTTGTTCAAGTGCAGCTGGGAAACTCCAACTCCAAAACAGAAAAGCGCTCACCTTTGGTCTTGAGGTGCTGGTTTACAGAATCAACCTGCACAGTTTTAGATTTAAGTGTAAATCACCAACTTTTGATCATAATTGAAACATTGATGAATTAACGACATTATGATGGGTGAACGTGAACGAGCCCAGAAAGATCACTCAAATCACTTCAGTGTGTTGGAAGCTGAAACATTTTCCTCACGTCATCACAAAGAGCTCGAGAGCTTTCAGACGATATGTGAACTCAGTCTTCCTCCAAATGTCATTCACACCTTCCACTTCCTCTGAATCAAATTACGGCAGAAAGCAAATGGGACGAGGAACAAGTTGGCTGGAGGCCAGACGCAGAGCGCGAGCGAGTAGAAACGCAGCGCAGTGCGGCGTTTGGTTCGGTAGCTCTCCTCCCTGTGCCATTAAATCCAGTCAGATGTGTGTTCATGCTTGGGCTCACACGGCGGAGCGGGAGCGATGCGACAGCTTGTCGGGGTTCAGACACATTGTTGCTGCTAAATGAAGCGAGCGCGTTGGAGGCGAGGCTGCTGTCAGCGGCGCTCCAGGGCCGATGGGGGCCGAGGGGGGGGGGGTCTGTAGACTCAGGTTTGTGTGTTTACACTCAATGTGGCTCAAGTGTAAATGATAAGCACCGTGTACGCCCGTGGGATCCACCAAACCCTCCGGCCGCTCGGTTCTGATGTCAGTTGACAGGAGTCGTCACGAGTGGAGCTCGGCGAGCGGCGTGGCAGAGCACCGGGGGTGGACGCCACTTCACCTTAAGAGGTGTGGAGAGGAGATGGAGCTGAGTGGCAGGTGATCATGTGTGTCACCTTCCTCCGCTCACATCACCTCTCTGCAAACAGGGGGCTGTCGTACGAAGGGTTGGGGGAGGTAAAAGCTCCTGTCACATCCAGCGTCAGTGTGGTGCAGACGGCGAGAAGATCGGACGTGACAGGTGAGAGGGAGGCGAGCGCCCCCCCCGGCTCCGGTAATGCTCCTTTAACCCTGATCCCGGTTCAAATGCACCCGTCTCATCAGACCCACACAGACGAATCGAAGTGTCACAGCTCGTTCACCTGCTCAGGTTTGGTTGTTCCATCAAATCCTGCATCGCAAAATACTTCCTGTTTAACACAAGAGGCCTTAACAGCCACAGTCACACTTCATTTCAAGTGTCTCATGTCCAGATGAACCCAGATACAATTGAATACACTTACATTGCATTGCAGTGTAATTTCAGTGTCTCTTCAGCTGCCACCACAGTGGACAGACGCTGTGATGGAAGGATGGAAATGGATAGAAATTCTTTTTCAAAAAATTAACTGGACATTGAATCACTTTGAATAAATTGTTTTCAGCAGGTCAGGTTTTAATCTCCAGTGCTTCTCGGTTGCATTTATGGAAAAAACCTCCAGGTGCAGTCGGGGGGAGGAGAGTGACCGGTTTGGGGGATTGACTCTCTGCTCTTTGCAGATGATGTGGTTCTTTTGGCTTCATCAGACCATGAACTTCAGCACGAACTGGAGCAGTTTGCAGTCGAATGTGAAACCGTAAGAAAGACAGTCTGCTGGAAAATGGAGGAGTGCTGCCCGCGGGTTGGGAGTGAGTTCCTGCCCCAAGTGAAGGAGTTCAAGTATCTGGTCCTGAGGGTGAAACTGAGATTGACAGGCGGACCGGTGCAGCATTAGCAGTAATGTAGCCGTTGTATTGGACGTTGTGATGAAGAGGGAGTTGAGCTTTTGATTTGCCCGCTCTACGTTTCAATCCGAGTTTTCTCTGCAGGGCTGGACTCTGGGACGGGAGGAGCTCGGACATCCAGAGGGAGTTCGGAGTCGAGCTGCTGCTCCTTCACATCGAAACAAGTCAGCTGAGGTGAACTTAGCTCGGCAGCGCTGCGACCTGACCCCGATTAAACAGCAGAAAATGGATGTTAGTTAAAATTAGCCTTGTTTGTTCCTGCCTGTGAAGAAGAACAGGGAATGCTTCAGTTATCATTCTGCCAAAATTCACTATTCCAGCTACAAAATGAAGATAAGACTGTGTGAAGTTTACAGTTATTAAATCTGTAAAACATGAAAAATGGAAAAACAACTCTAAAAGATATTAAAATGCATCTACTGATGAACAGGCAGCTTAAAAAGATTTTTAAAAAGCCTAATCTGAGAATCCTCAGAATAAGTGATCACTTATGCATTTACATAGAAAAAGGAGCTAAAACGATGCTGAAGCATAGCGAGCAGAAGTGGAGATCACAGGATTGTGAATTAAGAAAATTACAGCGATGGATAAAATCTTTCATCACACCAAGAAAACCTGATATAATTTGTTTAACCTGTGAATAACAACACATAAAAATTGACAACGACCAAATATCTAAACCGATCGTTGACCACAAAGGGTTAAAAGTCTCTCCAAGAAACCTTGAAAATGTGACAACACCAGATGGAGGCTTTTACATATCAGAAAAATATTTACATCTTCAATCAAGGTCCAACATGTTTCTGTCAGTCACAGCTCAGCGTTTTCTTAAGAAAAGCACAGTCTGATACTCTGAATATCGCCTTGAAGTATTCGTCAAGTACTCTTCTGTTGATCATTCTGTAGCGTCTCTCTTTGTCCTCCCTGCCTCCTGACGTAGTTTCGTCTCTTCGAGCAGCCCTCCAGGGAAAACTTGAGTTCTGTAATTAAGTTTGTTTTTTTTTCCACCTTGGAGCCTGCCAGCCATCCAAAACCTCTTTTTCCCATCCACACCCACTCAGGCAGCTCCAGGAGCCCTGAATGGGCATCAATTATTCAAATTAGAGCTCCAACTGACAAAAAGCCAATTCCAGTAAACCCCCCCTCCGACACACACACAGACCACCACCAATTTATATCCAGCAATTTGCCGGAGAAGCTAATCATTACACTTTCTAATTGACTAAATGAGTCGACAAAGAGAGAAAGCACAGATATCAGTAATTACCAGCCGGGGAGTCAAGCAGGGGCTGCCGGGAGTGAAGTGGAGAACTGAACTGCTGGAGCGACGCTGATGCCAACAAGTGGCTAAAAGACACCGCTGCTGCTCATATCTGGGCAGTTTGCTGGCGACGGCCAGAGGCCTGAAGGTGGCAAAGCTGAGCTGCACTTCGAAGGCTGTTTTCACCAGAACAACCAGAACAGTTACGGCAGGAAAAGCCAAAAAAACGAATCAGCGACAACATCCAACAACATCCTTTTCCATCGGGAGCAAAGGATGAAAAGACGGGAATCTTATTTAAGAGTCAAATTCTGCAAAGAGACATCAACAAAACCTGAGACTTTAACACAGGACACTGCTGCTGAGTTTAACCAAGAGCACGATCAGACAAGATCCCTGTGTCGCCCCATCACCTCCATCACCTCCATCACCTCCAACACCTCCAACATCCTTACAACTCCAACCCTGTTTGTTTTCAGCCTAGATTTGTTTACATCATTTAAATTATGCTGAATTACTGTATTGATTAACTTTCCCTGTTTGCAACATACCCACAGATGTAGAGACAACTGTCACTGGGGGACTTGGATTTTGAAAAGAAAGAAAAAGAAAACTCTGAAATGTTCTGGAATGTCAGAAGTGTCCTTTTTAAATTTCCAAGCAGCTTTATGGACGTTTATTTGAGATAGATGTTGGAATGTGGAAAGTCACATAACGTGTCTGAAGTATTCACCGTCAACAGGTCGTCAAGTCAGCGAGGGATAAAATGCACAATGACACGAGACTTTGATTGAATCCTCAATCACTGCCATGAATACATCCAATGCCAAGATCTTGAACCTGTAATACACCTGCAGAGAAATTCACTCTGGCTCTTTACAATGTTGAGCCTTGGAGAGTGGAAGTTCATTTCTGTCCTTGGAAATAATAGTTTGACAGAATCTCTTCCTAACTTCTAGCTCCTTAGCTTTCAACTGCATTTCACAAGCAAACACACATAAGAAAGAGAATTCAGATTACATTTTGATGTCTATAATAAAGGTATGTACATAAAAAAGACAGAAGTCTTCAAATACATTTATGTTAAATCTGCTTCGACTTGATGAACCGTGGTTGTGGACAGTCTGCCGCCCAGACTTCGTGATTATGTGCCACAAACGGAGTCTGTAAGTGTGTGGAAGTTCGGACCTTTGGACTCAGTCTGTGCGTGGCTGAAAAAGAGCATCTGTGCTCAGAGAAGATATAGAGGATTAATGTAAAGGTCAGATTACAGTCTGTTCACAGAACTGTTCTGAGAGAGCTGACACTTTACACATTCAGTAAAAGGACATATGGTTTTCTTTTAAAATGTTATGTTATCACTGGTGAAGTCAAAGAAAGAGAAGTTACTTCTGCATCTCTCTGGTGTTTGAATTTTAAGGTGTATGAGTAAAAACAGGTATAGTCTGTTTTTAAAGGTCCACTGACACTGAGGCCTTCAAAGTGTACATGCAGCGGGTTATAAGTTCTGAATATGTAAGCAGTTTATTTTGACGGTGAGAAAAGAGTGAGTGAGTCATTAGTTGGACTTTTTGGTCACCGCTGAAGACGCTGCAGGAAGGCGCCCGGTGCAGGAGCTTTTTAATGGTCTTTGATTTCGTCCTCACATAGAGGAGGGCTAAAAAAGGAGGCAGATGTTCTGCACAGTATTAGTGATAGACACGATCCCTCGCTGGGTTCCCACTAACAAAAATAAACAATTATTGCGCCACCTGTCTACCAGGACTATGATTAACACAAGGCCCCCTGCGGCCCCAGAGACCAGTTTTAACGAGTCACTGTTACCTGTTCCCGTGGACGTGGGAGGCGCAGAAGGCGTAGCTGTAGTGCAGCAGCGTGGGGTCGACCAGCGCGTTATTCTCCGAATAATCCATCAGGTCCTTCAGGTAGTTCAGGTGACGGTGGCAGCCTCGAACGCCGTATCGAGCGCAGTACTCGTCCAGGACGAACACCTGACCTGGGCTGAACCAACCCTGAAGACAAAACACACACAAACACCAGAGCTGTCAAACTATATGGAACAACAGTCCAAAGTCCTGTCAGCGTCCCCTAGAGGCCGCAGTCTGCTTTACAGTCACAGATGATCTTATAAAACCCCCGAGATGTTTAGAGTTCATTGTCACAACTGGCCAACATTAGTTTCACGGCCCAGAACAGTGGATCCCAGTTTCAGGCCTGCTTCTTCTGTCTGTGGAGCATCTGAGGACACAAATGTCCACAAAGCTAAAAGAGAAAAATAAAACCAAAAGTCTTCCTGTCAGAAGAGACCAACATCAGGGCTGTAAGGATTTCAAGACCAGCAGACATTTTGTTTTTGGTGTGTGGACTGAAAAGGCTTTGTTAAGGAATAAAACATCATCATATCATGTGATGGTTGTAGGACAAATGAAGGAGTCCAGCATTCTGGAGGGAAACCCAGCTCCTTAATAAACAGGTATCTGGTCTCCACTGACGTCTGAACAACCGTCCTGAAAGACGACCAAGACTCAACCATCACAGCCTCCTGTTACCATGAATCACATGAACAAACTCGGACAAACATCCGTCACCTTCTGGCTCCACAAACTCAATAAAAATCCTCGATACTTTACCACAACCAAACAGAGAAGTGTAAAGGTTAACCCTTCAACTATTAATCCGCCGCTCGAGTTAAAAAAAAGAAAGAAAAAACAGGAAGGTGTGGAACGACTGGAACATCCTGAGATGTTCATTAGCTCATTCAGCCTGCACATAATCACTAAATTAGGCATGAAACTTACAACGCTAATTAAGATTCCTCACGGAAGGAACATTAACAAATTAGCACCTCCACCGAGCCGACGCACACACACACACACACACACACACACACACACGCTGACAGGTGACTCAGGAGACAAGACGAGCTGCAAAGAAACTGTTTCATTTTACCTTGATGCCAAGTCTGTGTTTTAAATAAATGAAAGATTTGTGCACATTAAATATCCTGTTTTCTACTTGCTTCTTTATTCTTTATTATATAAGTAAACACTGCTGATTCATGACTTTAACAGAACCATAAGATGCCTTTCATATAAAACATCATGTTGTCAGGGGACATGAAATATGTCAAGTCTGTTCTGAGCTAAGAATAACAGCATCTCAACGCTCTTTTTTTATCTGGATGCTTTTGTAATTCACAGTTATGGACAATTTCCTATCGCAAGACAAGACCACTGATATTTGGAAGTTCTGCAAAACTCTGCATTTATGTCTAAACTGTCCACATATGTGAACATGAGATTGATCCTGATTTAAAAAATGAGGAAAAAAAGGGAACATTAGTTGAAGGTCCGTGACGAGATGTGAACTCTGCTGGTTGGAAGCGCAGCTTTTAATTCAGTCTGTGCTTCAAGTCATTTCAAATAAAGTGGAACTGTCAACACCAATTTCATCTTCTGACAGATGAGAACATGAAAGTTAAGGTTTACTGGTTTAATATCTTTCTGTCTGTTTAACTGCATCAAAGATCGTTTAAGGACATGAAATTAGACGACATCTTTTCCAGTATTTTCTGTCGACGCTCGCTGACATGCTGCTTCCTGTCGGGGTTAACTGGACCTGGCAGATTCCTCCTCTGCAGGCCTTTTAGTGTCTCCCCCCTCCTCCCCATCTCCCCCCTCTGTTTGTCTCCAGTTTCTTTCTTCATTTTTCTGTCCGTCTGTGAGCTCGAGCTATTAATATCACACCACGGAGAGAGAGAGAGGGGCCTGTCGACGGGCATGAAGCGACAAGATGTTCCTCTGTGACAAACAGATGGCGAACTCCAGTCTTGGCGCTGACCGCTCAATTAGCGGCTAACGAGCCGACTGCCTCGTTAGCTACAGCGCGCGGCTGTACGTCTCCATGTCAGAGCGCCAGCGTCGGTCGCCTTCCTCCGAGGAACGGCATGACCCATGAAAAGCGAAAGCGGCGCGTGGCTCTGAAGATACGAACACCTCGGCTCGTCGCTCGTCACTTCACTGCAGACGCCTGACAGGAAGCCGAGAGGGTCAAACACTGAGGATTCTTCGGTTTTACCTCAGAGGTTCTCGGACTTTCTTTGGAGCACGAAATTAGGTTTTGGTTCAAAAATCCTCGTGAGACCAACAGTCGGAAAGCATGGTGTCTTCGAGGGACAACGCTTGGGTCCAAACCTCCAGGTTGAGGAACTCTCTCTCAACTGTTTTCTTAATTTTGACAGCAGCCATCAGAACTTGGCTGCTTCTAATTACTCTAAAGATTAAAGTCAGACAACTGCTCTAATGCTGGTGGGGTTCGATAATTAGTCCTTCAAAATAAATTTCATCACCACGATCATCGACCAATTTCTAGTTCCAGCTTCTCCAACGTGAGGATTTGCTGTCTGAAACTGTGATTATGCAATGATTGATTTATCCAAAAAATTAATCCAACAGTTCAATTAATGATGAGAATAATAATTAGGTGCTAATTCTTCTGGCAGGTTTGACTTAAGTTTGACAGCGACAGAAAACCTGGGCTCTCTGTTCACCAGCTGCAGACGTTCGTGACAGAAACAAACATCTCAAGGTTGATTCTGGATTATTGACAACTGAGCAGATAATGGAGATATATAAGATAGTGTCCTAAAATAAAATGCACAACACAACACAAACAATAAAACAAATGTTGGTGCTGGAGAATCAGTCGTGTTTCTTTGGTTTCCTGCAGGTGAACTGATTGGAAACGTTCAGCCTGGTTTCAGGTGTGCACATGATTTTAACAGACTGATTTTCAAAAGTAGTGCCGTTAAAAAAAAAGCTACTTTAATGTGGTGAGATATTGTCTGATCCGTCTGAACCCATCGCGTTGTTTAAAGTTAAATCCAAGGCCACAAAGTTTGGAATAATAATCTAAAAGAATGAAGAGTGAAGTTACTCAACATTTGGCTTCTCTTCAACTTCTTCTTGTTTCAGTCTTTCACTCTCTGGTTTATGAGCTGTAAGTACTGACAAACATGAACTTCATAAAAGTCTCTGTTCGAGGTTCATGCAATCGGTGCCTTTTGCTTGTTTGTGAGCACAATAGCTTAAGTGGAGAGAATTCAATGAAATTTATTTAGAAAGTTCAGTCATGAACCAAGAAAACAGGAAATAGATCTAAGTTTGGAGCCAATTTTTTTTAAAGGATTTCTTAACATCATGAAGTTGGACATGACTCAACTACTAAACTTTTTTATTCAATAAAAAACAGGTCTGTGACTGTTCTGTACTTCCAGTGTGTTTCCTTCAATTAACCTAAAGTTTTATTTTCGGAGGATTGTGCAGCCTTGACAAAGGTTTGATCTCCTTCTTTCACACTGTTTGAATCTCGGTGTCAAGACACTGCAGTTTAGAAAAGATGTGTTTGAGGTAATTTAGAAAAAGCGTCTCCATTACATGATCTGTCCACCAGAGAGCACTGACAAGTTTATTTTCACACTTTAAAACGTCCCGCTCACTTCATGTCATCATCCTATAAACATCACATTAAAGGGCTCCTTATTTAAAAAGCTGCTTTACTGTTCAGCAGCAGTTATTTTCTCAGATGCTGAAAAACCATCACCGCATTAATCAGAAGCAGATGATACACACAAATATTGGTAAATCATCCTGAACATTTTGCTGTTTGGCTTTTTTCTCTTTGAGGTCAAAGGTTCAACTCTTCACGTGAACACGTCTTCTTCTTCTGCAGATTTCTCTAATTATCACAAATGTGAGTGAATCACTGGGAGGCTTCAGACTGAACCGTGTGGATGCATAGAGATGAGCGATTACATTAGAGTCTATAATGGTTGAGTTTAACAGCAAGTTAATTTGACAGCAGCACGCTCAGTCAGGACTGATTTACACGGGTGTCCTCCTCCTCTGAAGGTGGAGACACGGCACAAAGACGTCTCAAGAGGATTTTTTATTGTTTCAAATTGAAGATGAGACGTGAAGACAGCGTGGGTCAGAGTTACGTCTGACTGGAGAGGTAAATACTGGTCTTCAGATCTCACGACCGTTTTCCTTCCACATTATGAGTCAGAGGTTTAGGGAGGAGGCGGACGACAGTCTGCTGAACATCCAGCTTTCCTCAATCCTACAAAACTTTACTGTAAATCCTAGAGATCCTCATCAGGCTGAATGTTTCTCTCAGTATTAATGACATATAGTTTTAATGAGGAGCTGGAAAATCAAATACACACTCAATAAAAGAGGCAAATAATTTGTCTTTAATTTAAGTTTAAATTTAAGGGGAAATCAATAGTTTAAGAGGTTAAATCAGTGTCGTTCAGCGTGGTTGCGTCCACAGAGTCCTCCGCCGCTCGACTCAGCGGCCGCAGGGCTACAGGCTCCTCCTACCGACGTTAAACATTCAGTTTGTTTAAAGCAGCATTCATATATTTTAGGGGTCAACAACAAGCTGTAAAATGAACATCTGACATGTTATTACCTTTAAAAGTCGTAGTAACATGTCCACCTGATGAATGAAAGTCCAACCCTGTCTGGTTTGGTCTCCACCACCTCACAAAGAATCTCTGCTGAAACTCAAGGATTCTGACACTGAAAGTGGAATTTCCTCATTTCACCATCGCCACAAACGAGGGCCTTAATGAAGAGTTATTTTTGGCAGAATTCATTTTGGGTCAGAACATTTTCTTCTTTCTTTAGGTGACAATTACTTCAACAAAATTCATAGTAAAAATGCATTATGGTGTCGGATCGAGCCAATCTGAGAATGTCCTTTCCCTCCACTATCATGGAGGAAGCTGTGTCAGGAAACGGCTTCAGCTGGAGCTCGACGCTGCAGCAGCAGCTTCACTCGGGGATTTAACCCTTCGACCATCAGTGGGAACCACACTGATCCCGTTAGCGGGACTGTGGGCCCCAGCTACAAACCAAATTTCTGCCTAATTACTGTTGTTGTTGTTGGGTTCAACTCTTTGTGAATAAAATATGACCCCGTCTATGACATGAATCCAAGCCACTTCTCAACAGATGTCCCCCACGCCGAGGCACTGGCCTTTTCTCAGAGCGCTCGGTGAAAAGAGGCTCAGGCTGGAACACAAAGCCCTCGAGTTCTCACAAAAGGCCGAGGAGAGGGAGCCGGAGGGGCGGCGTGAATGGATCGGTCTAATTGCAGAGCTGGAAGGAGTCCTGGTGAGGCAGGTAGGGAAATGAAAGAAGCACAGATGTCACTCCGCTGAACATCTCCTTGTCCTGCTGCTTTTAAAAGGCGAGAACGCGACGCAGCACATGCGAGGATGAGCCGACTCCTCAACATCTGTCTCAGCGGACGATCTGCGTTCTGTTAAACAGCACGTTATCGCCCTGACAGACGACACTGAGGTGCAAACTGTTCATGTTTGGGGTTTTTTACGAACTTTGATCGGTCTGGGTTCAGCTTCAACATTCAACATTCAGTTTTCATGCTCCATCTATCTGGAACAAACTCCCAGAAAACTTGAGATCTGAAATCTGAAAATCAGGCCTGAAAACGTCACTGCTCAAAGTCAATGAATTCACATGTTGAACTGTTCTTCTAAAGCTTTTTATGCAAAGCACTCTGTCGCCTTGCTGATGAACGGTGCTGCACAAACAAACTGTGAATCCAAATTTCCATCAGACACGAGACAACATCAGTGTTGCAGGTTTCTTCCGATCCACAGCGACTCACAATCTCCGTAACAGTCTGTCTAACAACTGTCCAATCAGCAGCCAGAGAAACAGCTTCTACCAGTTTCTACTGAGACTGAAATCCACTGGAGTTAAAGAGTGTTCAGTCGGCTCCACGAAGCATCTACAGCTGCAGCTCAGTGAGTCCACGGTGAAGCTGGAGGCCTGATCCAGGACAGATCAGGACAGAGCAGGACAGATCAGGACATATCAGGACATATCAGGACAGAGCAGGACAGATCAGGACAGAGCAGGACAGAGCAGGACAGATCAGGACAGATCAGAACAGAGCAGGACAGAGCAGGACAGATCAGGACAGATCCAGGACAGAGCAGGACAGATCAGGACAGATCCAGGACAGAGCAGGACAGATCGGGAAAGAGCAGGACAGATCGGGACAGAGCAGGAAAGAGCAGGACAGAGCAGGACAGATCAGAACAGAGCGGGACAGAGCGGGACAGAGCAGGACAGATCAGAACAGAGCAGGACAGAGCGGGACAGAGCAGGACAGAGCAGGACAGATCCAGGACAGATCCAGGACAGAGCAGGACAGAGCAGGACGGAGAAGGACAGATCAGGACAGATCAGGACAGAGCAGGACAGATCAGGACAGATGTAGGTTGGCGTCTTGTGTCAGAAGTGGAACAAGCGCTCGCTCTCAACAAAGTCACACAATTCAAATATTGTGAAATGGAAATGTTCCTGTGTTGCTCCATGTTTCAGAAATAAATGCCTGTATTTTTCTTATTGCTCTGAGACTTGAACGCTCCTTTTTCAAGCCTGTGACTCAGAGTAATTTTCTGGAGTATAAAATAGTGATTGTACTGATCATGGCTCATAAAACCTTGGAACACAAACTCCTCTGCAGCTGCATCAAGACATAAATCAAGTTTTTAGGATCAAAGTCATCTGACAAAATCGAGATCTCCATTTTCCTTGACCACGTCCAAATCAAGGCTGGGTTAAACCAAACTTCAGGCCTTACAGGAGAAATCTGAACGTAAATGTGAATCACATCCGCACAGTTTGAACACAACACAAAAACCCTTCATTACCTCGCCCCCACCCCCAAATCCAAACCAAACACACACACACATTATTTAGGCCTCCCCCCTCCTCCCCCCTCCTCCATTGAGTCGGCCCAGCAGTCGGCTATGAGGGTCATGTTCCTATTTGGAAAGTATTGATTAGAGCGTTTATCCCCTCAATCAGTGTGAGAGAGCCCCCCAGGCATAACAAGGGGGGGGATTAGAGGTAGCTCTCTCTCTCTCTCTCTCTCTCTGTCTCTCTCACACACACTTTCTCTAAAAGCTGAAAAGTTTTCGTTGTGTGTTTTTCTCCTTCACCTTCTGCTCTGAGCTACTGGTAGAATTCATTTTCGACAAACTCACAATTACTTTTATTATTGAAGAAGCTTCTTGGATGAGAAGTGAAACGTCTTCAAGAATCTACAACCAGTCAGCCTTCACACACACATACACTCATTACTGATTAATCTGCTAATAGTTAATCTATAATAGTTAGTCTATAAAATGTCAGAAAAAAAGTTTCCAGAGGCCAAATTAAAATCTGAAATGTCTCCTTTTGTCCATCCAACAATCCCAAACCAGGAGATATTCTGTTTACTATCATAGAAGAGGAAGCACAGAATCCCACTGGAGAAGATGGAAGCAGCGAATTCTTCATTCTTCTTTCATGTTTGCTTAGAAAAATGACTGAACTAATAACAATCAAAATTGTTGCTGAATGATTTTCTGTTGATCGACTTATTGAATAATTGACTAATTGTTTGAGCAGGCAGAGAAACAAACTGCTGGACACTGACTTTAACGGTCATATCTTCTCCAGAATTAAGGACTGTGAAGTTCATTTGAGGAAACATCTTGTGCTAAACTACTAAAAATGTATTTGACTGAGAATCGCAATGATTATTTTGCAATAAACTGTTTTGTGTATTGACTCAATTTTGTTAAAAAAAAGTTATCTTTCCAAATTAGTCTTCCATTTTATCCTGTAATTTACAGTTAAGTTTTTTAGAATCAGTTTTAAACTCAAGTAAGTTTTTCACAAGGAAGAGATTAAAGGAAAAGATTTAAAAAACCATGTTTTTGAAGAAGACAATCAAAAAAGTGAGACGTTAGCGCGAGTAATGAGCAGACACTTCAGACAGCAGATCTGACGCCACGATAAAAGCCGGAGTCGGTGGAGGCGTCGGCGTCGACGTACCAGGCAGGAGAAGGAGTCGTTCATGCGGTGCTGCAGAGTGTTCTTCTGTAAGATGGCGAACAGGGCGGCGTGATCGAAGCGACTCGGAGCTGCGGAGATCAGCTCCTCCACGCCCTGACGCTGAGACGGATCCAGACCTGAGCAGGAAACACAGAGAAGGAAAAGGTTTTTAATACAACATGGCTGAGACCAGAATCAGAATCCGTTCCATTGGCCAGGTGTGTTTACACGTACAAGGAATTTGACTCCAGTTTCACTTTGATCTCCGTACTTACACATAAGCAGACTAACAACATATGAGTAGACTAACAAGACGAGGTGAACATAGGCATTTTTTCCTAAACCCTGAGTCAAAGTTTAGAGAAAATGTTGAAATGGCTAAAACAAAGAAACATGAACTGTGACCAGCACGAAAGTCAGAAACCAGCTTCAGCCGAGCGGACGGACACGTGAAAGTCAGTACCGGAGACTTCATCCGATACAAAAGTTCCCACAACTGAATGAACATTATTTTCGATCAGACTTCATCAACTTCTGTCAAAAGGTCAAAGAAAATAGTATAAAAGAATCAAAAAACTGGTCTGATAAAATTTTAAAATCTGCGAAAATTTAAAGGAGAGCTGTTGAAAATATTTCTATTAAATCTATTTTGAACGTTTTTTTGTTGTGTTAAAAAAAAATGTAACCTCTTATAAAAACCAATTGCTTGTTCTATTATGAATGTGACGCGAAACATAACATTTTTGGATTCTAGGATGACATTGACCGTGACTCTTCCACATATCCTCTGTTTGACTCTCGTGTTCATTACCTGCCAAAAACTTTACAGAGCAGCCGAAGGTTGTGATGAACTTCATTTTAATGTTTCCAATGTTTTGTTGCAAACTTTAAAGCCGGAGCAGGAACGGTGGATTTTTAGGAGGAGATGCCGCGTCGAAACAAACCAGAGTCGAGTTCGTCAGTGTTGGTGGAAAGAAGAGAGCGAGAAAGGAAGAACAAGAGAAAAATGGAGTCATCACATCAGTGTGGTAACTTAAAATGGACGTTATGGACGAATGACTGCATGATCCCGTCTGGTAAAGAGGTGACATATAAATGTGTTCAGACTCACAATCATTCACGCCTCTCTTTGAGCTCAGCAGTGAACTGGAGTGTAAACACACACACACACACACACACACACACACACACACACACACACACTACATTGGCAGTGTCAGCTCTCAGCGCTGTGGCTAATCGTTCCCACCTCGGTTGGCTACAGATCCTCTGTGAAGCTGTCAGGACTCTCAGCTGACACAAAACATTCGCCAACATGGACGACATGTGAGGGAAAACACTGGGAGTGACTCACAGAGTCGACGAGCAGCCAGAGAGAGAAGCGACGACGGCGCGGCGCTGATCAGGAGGGTCGAGATGAAGTGAGAGATTTATGAAAGTTTTACTGATGAATGACTTGAAACATGAATCAGTCGGTGAACTGAACTGTGAAAGACTGAAACCTGCAGCTAAAACTGATCAAACAGAATTAAGCTTATGAGCACGAACAATGTAACCGGAGCATCGAAGTTAACGGGACAATATTTGTATTCAAACAAATGAGCACGTGTCAAAGTTTTCATCAGGTTCGCTCAGGTGTCGTCATGTGACCTGTGTGAACTACGTTTAAGGATTTTTTTTGGGCTTGTTTGCCTTAATTATTAACAGCAGGGAGATAAGAGGAAATGAGGGAAAGAAATGGAGAACAACATGTTCCTGCAAACCGAGGACGATGTGTTTCAGGGTCGCCCCCCCAAGGCCACTGGGACGGCCCCATTCTATATTCCAAAAGAAATTCCAAAGACCACAAATGTGTTATTCTGTCTCTCAGTACTTTCTGACTTTCTGTCTGTGGCTCTCAGCTTCAAGCCCAAAGACAAACATCTTTAAAACTCATCTAATCATCTAATTTCCTCAAACAGCTGCTCACTGTAGTTTTTACCAAACAAACAGGAGGACGCAGAGGGACACAGAGGACGAAGACAGATCAGACTGAGACACAGAGGACGAAGACAGATCAGACTGAGACAGATCAGACTGAGACGCAGAGGATGAAGACAGATCAGACTGAGACAGATCAGACTGAGACGCAGAGGACGAAGACAGATCAGACTGAGACACAGAGGACGAAGACAGATCAGACTGAGACACAGAGGACGAAGACAGATCAGACTGAGACACAGAGGACGAAGACAGATCAGACTGAGAGACAGAGACACAGTCTTTGTTAGGAGTCGTAAGTTGTGTTGACCATAAGAGCAGAAAATCACCAGACTTATAATTTAAAGACACAAACATCTTTCTCGAACTCTGATATTTGCCATTTCAGTTGTGATATTCTGGTTTTAAACTACTTTAGGGAGGTAAAGAGTCTTTTAATATTATTATCATATGATATCAAAATTCAGTCCACAGCTGCCGTTCTCTGATATGAACAAACACTAGTAAACACACGATACTCAACGACCCACAAAACTACGTATTGTTGGTTTGAGGCTTGGATTGGTTGAAAAGACTCTCAGCACTAATGAAGTGTTTTAGTAGCGGAGATACTTCGAGCTCGCCCGGAGCAGCAGATGATAACGAGGCTTCGGGGTCAGCGATGGAAGGATCAACAGAAAAAATGGAGAACTAAAAGAAGCCGAAGAGGCGCAGCGCGTCCCGGCCTGAGCAAACCTGGGTTCATTTCCAGTCCTTTCAGGCCTTCCTGTTAATGGCCCCGCCAAATGAAAAGCCTAACACGCTCCATGCTGCCTTTATCGAGGGAGTACATTTCGGGATGGGAAGTTTCTGAGTGTGACACATGGCCCCACAAAAGACCAAGGCTCGCTGAAGAATGCCGGCGCCGCTTCCACGCCTGCGACGCCCGCGGCCTCGTGTCCGAGACGAGCATTAGCGATCGCTTTTTATCCACGCTGCCATTTTGTTTTTGTGTGGACGCAGAGAAGCCCGCGAGGACTCTCAGACGCTTGTGTTTCGCCCCCCCTCCCTCCTCCGTCCTTTCTTTGTCGCTTTTGTCCGAAAGAAAAAAAAAGACAGCAAAAGTGAAATCTCCACAATCAACTTCCAATCGACGCTCCTCTCCTTTTCTTCCTGCCTCCTTTTCTTCTGACTCCGGCTGCCCTTTGGCTCCTGTGGCCTGCTTTCCCTCTGTCTAATTCCGATGTAGGTCATTTTGCATTCGTTAGCTCCGAAACACGGGATTGTCCTTAATGTAATTTGGAGAAAAGACGAGAGGGAGCGAAGGAGGCGACTCTAAAGAAAACGAGACAAAGAGATATAGATTAGTGCTGATAACAAGAGGAGGGGGGAGGAGGAGGGGGAGTATTGATTGGGGGACAGACAGCGGAGGAGTGATGTTGATCTGTGTCGAGTCCAACTTTCAGCTATTATCTGCAGGAGGGGGGGTGTTAAAGGAGGAGGGGGTGTGTGTGTGTGTGTGTGAATGAGTGTGTGTGACAGAAAATATGGACGGACGTCACAGATGGTCCAGACTGTCTGCAGGTTTCTTCACTTTGTATTTTTCCTACAGTTTCTCATCAGTGTGAAAAACTGTTTGCAGGTAATTTGAATACAACGCGGGAAAGGCGGACCCCGCCACCAGCAAGGACAAGTTCTATTTAAAGAGGTAATTAAAGAATGTAAATGCACTAAATGTGGAAAAATGTTGACTATAATCAACGTCAAAAACGGGTCTGATTTCCTGAAAATCTTGAGGGTTATAACTTTAAACTGGAATTATAGTTCTGCAAAGAGACACTGCTCATCTCTGATGTCACAGGGCCACACACTTTAAACAAGCTGATTGGTTGACTGGACTTCCTGTCATCTTGAGGTGGACTGAGGTGTGACCTCTGACCTCAAACCTCAGCTCCTGGATCTCCACATCTTCCTCACTTATGTTTTCAGGCAGTCTCTAAAATGATTTCTCCTGTCGTGTGACGTCAGCAGACATTTTTAAAACAGTTGACCAAAATACCTTTTGACAGCCTGCAAACACATCTCAGGGCCTTCGTTAGCAAATGGAGAAATAAATGCACCTTGAATTCAGATTATATTGAAGAATGATCTTTCATGTACAAATAGTTAAAATGATCTGAATGACGACGGCCGACAGAATCAGAATCATTCAACCTATAACACACAGTTTGTTCTGATCCTCCTCATCTCTGATTGACGCTTCATTAGCTGCTACTGGTATAACACAGCTGAGTGTCTGACTGATCTCTCTTCAGGTGAAATGCATTGTGGGTAATGTAGGTGTGTGTTGAAAGATGAGCTTCTGCTTCTCATCTACCTGTGGTTTGTATCTCTATCTTGGTATCATATTTACAACGTGTGTGTGTGTGTGTGTGTGTGTGTGTGTGAGTGTTGAGGGGCATGTGTGTGTGTGTGAGGGTGCGTGTGTGTGTGTGAGGGTGGGGGTAGTTTTCTGTGCTCAATCTCTCCATATCCATCTTGTCTGGGCTCCATCGGTATCGTCAGGACAACAGTCACATCTATGTGACATCCTGCTCTGAGAGGTGGTGGCGGCCGCTGATGGCAGGTTATTGATGCAGACGAAGAGGAGGAGGAGGAGGAAGGAGAGCGTTTCAGTTTCAGGTGCAGCAGAATGAGAGATGTGACTTGATCTGCCTGTCGGAGCGTGGCGGCGGCGACGGGGACGATGTCAAGGCGAGTGCGGACGAAGATGCGGACAGACAAGCCCATCAGCCTCCGTCTGGCTGAGCGAGGCTTCTCGTAGCGCCACAATCTCAACTCGGGGAAAAGTTTGAGAGAAGCACACGAACGCATCCCCAGCTGTTCTGCTGCGTTTGAGGCCGCCGCTGAAAAAACGGGAGGTTAAGACAAGCGGACAGTTTGGACGTCTCTCCTCAGGATCGTCCTCGTTGTCAAACTGACCACCTGCTTCTTCAAAAACACAACTGACGGGCGTAAACATCCCCGAAAAACATCTCCGGGGCCGAGTCTCGACCCCCAACTGGCCCGTCTGTTCGTCCTGAGCGCCGAAGTCACAGTCTGTGTGATGAAAGTAGGTTTCGGGTCAAAGGTCGGAGCCAAACGTCCCCGCAGCCTCCTGTGATTTCCGCCTGTTTGGACTTTGTTTGTGGGTCGTTTGAACGCTCGTCCGTCCGAGGCTTGTTTATGTGAACTGCTGGCCGCGGCGAGCAGGCGAGGGGGTGACAGGAAGTGATGTCGGCCGAAGTTTCTTTAACTCGCACTCGTCTGTTTGTCCTTTTCTTTAGAGTCTTCACTTCAGAGTGGAGAAAGTCACGAAGGCCAGCTGCTGAGATCTGCTGACAAAGCGGCAAAATGTCTCCTGAAACCACGTCGAGCTGAAGGCCTGGTTTTGTTTCATAGAATCCACTTTCTCCTTCTTTTTAGCTCATGTGTTTCTTTTCTTCTTCTCTTGTCACCGAGCTTCCTTTCATTCGTTCGGTGATTTCTTCTAACATGAAAACTTCATTGAGAATTTACAGAACATCAGGTTTTTATCCGTCTTTTCTGGGACGTGATCCGACTGTTTTCAGCCCTCAAGGCCGAGCGCCAAAGGCCTTTAGTTAGAGCACGCGTATTTAGCATTGTTACACATTTACATCAACAGCTCCTCACACAGCAGATTAAATCATATCTTATAACCAGGCTGAAAGATTCAAGTCTTGCTCCACTCAGCAGTTCAGCTAAGAACATTTTCTTTGCTCAGGACAAAGATCTAAAAATGGAAAAGTTGTCTCTCCTGCTTTTATTTATGCTGCAGTTCATTTTTCATGAACCATAAAACCTTTATCTATCTATCTATCTATCTCAGTTGCTGCTAACACACATTCATGTACACGTGTGTGTGTGTGTGTGTGTGTGTGTGCTGCATATAACAATAGAAGCCTGCTTCGGTGTGAGAACATTGTTGTGGGTAAACAAGAGGAAGAGCTGATCCCTGAAAACAGAAGCATCCATTCAGCAGACTGACGACAATAACATCGGCCTGTTGTGTGTGTGAGCGTCCAACATGACTTCCACTCGTACACGACTTCATTATTGGCTCTCGCACGCCGGTCGATAAAACCTGACACCGGCGCCCGCTCGCTCTTTGTGCTCCGAGATGCTTCCGAGGAGACGAAGCTAAAAACAGTCCAAACAAAGGAGAGACGTCGAGTCTCTGCTCTCATTGTCTCAGCCGTTCACTCCAAATTATTAACCTTCAAACAGAGAAGAAGAAGCTCGATTGAAAACGCAGCCATTTCCATGAAGTCGGCAGAAGTGTGATTTTATTAGTGTGTGTGTGTGTGTGTGTGTGTGTGTGTGCTCGTCAGTGTGTACACATGCACTCATTAGTGTTATTTAACCTCTGCGTTTCATTTTTATGAAAAAAACGCCTGCAGGGAGGAACACGAACACATCTGCAGGCTCCCCGACACAATCCAGGACTTCTGTCGAGCACACACACACACACACACACACACACACACACACACACACACAGAGCGACACTTAGCACCCAGTTAAGAGCTATTTCAGGGACACCTTCTATTTCCTCCTGCAAACAGCGTGTCAGCACCTCTCGCCATTAGCGCTTCAATCTGTTCCATTAAACGCTAACGAGCGGCGGCGAGAACAGGCCGCCGCCGCGCCAAATTACACAAATACTGCCATAATCAGCTCTCAGTGTGAAGCTCTTCATGTCACAATGCTCGGCCAGGAGGAGGTGGCCGGCGAGCACGCACACACACGCCGTCCTTCACACACACGCATAATGAATGGAAATGATTTGAGGCCGAAGCAAAAGGAAGAGAAGAAGAAGAAACAACGGGGCGTGGATGTGTGGAAGCAAAGAGGAAAGTTTGGAAGGTGGAAAGGAGAAATGAAAGAAAAGGCAAGAATGAGGGAAAGACAGAGGGAAGGAACTTAAAGGCACCCGTGAAGTTTTTGACCACTAGGAGCGCTGTGGAGCAATGTAGTGTCCCATTTTGTTTGTTTCTGATCAACAGGAAACGAGACGACAAACGAAGAAATGTGCCAACAAAGGGAGTAAAGAAGAAGAGCAGGAAAACATGAGTGTAAACAATGGAGGATTCAAATATTTAAAAAAATGTCTTTTGAGAAAAGAAACTCCTCCAACATGTTCCTCGAGTGAGAAACACGAATGTAAACAGAACTTCAATACAACAGGGATCGTTAAAGACAAACGAGAGGACGAAGGGAAAAATAAGGAAATAACCAAAGAAGGAAGGAAAAGAAGGAACACTAACATATGAACATAGAAGAATAAGAAAGGAGGGAATGAGCAACAGATGATGAAAGAAAAGACAAGTGGAAAAGGGGAAGAAAGACGGGAAAAAATGGAAGATTAGAAAAGAGAAGGACAAGAAAGAAGAAATAAAGTGGAAAAAGGATGGGAAGCAGGAAGGAAGAGAAGAAGGTGGGAAGAAGTGCAGAAACAAGGGATGAATGAAAATATGAAAATGAGAAGAAGGCAAGAAAAATGAAAGCATGTTGTGTTGAAGAAGAAGCGTCTCTCATCCCTTTCTTTCATTTCTACCCTCGGGTCTGTTTTGTCTCTTTCTCAGCAGTGAAACCTGCAAACTGTTCACCTGTGTCCATCTGCCTCCTGCTGTGTGTGTGTGTGTGTGTGTGTGTGTGTGTGTGTGTGTGTGACATCGACCAATCAGCACTCTGCAAACAAATCAAAAAACCCTCCTGTGTTCAGTCTGACATCCTGATATCTGTCTGGCTCTGTGTATTAAAGGACAGTTCCACCGTTTTTCAAGCCAGGATTTAGAGACGGGAGAGAAGATACTGGAGGTCTGAGGCGGCTTCAGCCCCGAAGAAGAACAGCGTCACATTCAACACAGACAAAACTCCGACATCACAACATGAAGACGGAACGAAGCCACAGATCCACAGACACAGAAGCTCAGTCTGTGTGAACATCAGAATCTAACTGAGCGTCTGTCGGTCTGATGCTGCTATTATTGATTAAGAATCAACAGACAAACATCGACTTCATGTGAAGAGAAACCTAAAATACGGTGCATTGTCGTAACTGCCGGTTTATAAAGTGGTTAAAAATAGTTTCACTTCAACCAACTGCAACAGTAAAATTGTACTTTGTGTTTTTCCTTTTCATCCCGTCTCTCTCACATAAACAAGTGTGACGACCACACACACACACACACACACACACACAGTCGCCTGCTCCGAGCAACCAGACCGAGTTAAAATGTTTTGATAGATATGATAAAAGCAATTAAAAGCAATTTTTCATCATTGTTTTCTGTCTTTTGTTTCTGATGCTTTGTTTTATCTTTGTTAATTTTTTTTTGGCACGAATGAAAAAAATCCTCAGTGAGAAAACAGGTTAAATAATAAAATATAATCCAGCATTCGATGCATAATGACTTTTAACATTTTGTTGATAATACTTCTGTGCTTTTACAACCATGATTCCAAAAAAGTTGGGACGATGTGTAAAACATAAATAAAACAGCGCAAAGTCAATATATTTAATATTTGATCTGATCAACTTCATTGATTCTTGTAAATATCTGCTTCTTCTGAATCTGATGCAGCAACATGTTTGCAACAACAGACTGTGAAACGTGTGGACTGATCCAAAAACACCTGTTTGGATCATTCCACAGGTAAACAGGTTGATTGGTAACAGGTGATAGGATCATGATTGGGTCTGAAAGGTTCATCCTGGAAAGACTCAGGATGGAGAGAGGTTCAACACTTTGTGAACACATGGTTGGATGAAGGAGATTAATACATGGACTCAGGAACAACTTCAGGAAACTGTTGTCAGGAAACACAGTTTGATTGAAAATGACTGATTCTGGTTTTATTTACATTTTAGACCCACAATTTGAATAAAACCCGACTGGAGGCTTCTTTTACGATCATCTTCTCTCAGCTGTTAGTTTCTGTCATCACGGTCTCAGTGTGTGAGTTGGCTCTGGGACTGAGATCAGTGTGAAGGCTGATGTACATGAGAGCAGAGGCCTGTAATCTGAGCAGATCTCAGGTTTTGAAAATGATCGTCTGGTGTGTGGACGTGAGTCGGAGCAGCACAGTCTGAATCTCTAAAACTAAACTACATATTTAGTCTAATCTGCCTTTTCGTTTTTCAACAACAGAAACCTACTGATGGGCGATGCTGGTTTCTGGATTCCTCCTCTGCAGTTGGTGGTCTTGTTCTGCGGCGGCGGCACCGGTTTGTAGGACTGGCCGGTGGCTCGGTACATGGCCTGGACCCACAGCATCCGGTCCTGCTCGTCGTCACAGGCGAACACCACCAGGTCGCCCTCCTTCACCGCGTTAAAGAACACCCGGCCGCCCTGCAGGCCTGAGGAGGAGGAGCAGGAGGAGGAGCAGGGGGAGGAGGAGGAGCAGGAGGAAGAGCAGGGGGAGGAGGAGGAAGAGGAGGAGCAGGAGGAGGAGGAGGAAGAGGAGGAGGAGGAGGAAGAGGAGGAGGAGAGTAATGAACAAACAGGACATTTCATCAAGCTGTTTCAACTTCTGCTCACATGAACATGAACATGAACATTAAATCACTGTGACGTGTGTAAACACATCGTTTCCTCTCATTTCATTGAAATTTCTAAAGTGATCAATCGGATTAAGTTTTGGTGTTTGGAAGTTTAAAGATTTTTTTCCACTGTTGATTTCTCTGAAAAATGTTCCTATCAAAGTCGACACATTGTCACTGCAGCTTTGGATTAAAGTCAAGTTGTGTCACTCGAGTCAGTTTTTAATCAGTTCTGTGCAACAAACTCACCTCAATGAGTTTTCATCATCTGAAGCTGGTTTATTTATTTCACTGTGTCTCAACTCGATTACTATTTCTGCTTAGTAGAGAAATGCCTTTAAAAAAAAAAGAGTTTTTTTTTTTTAATCGAGATGAAACCAAGTTACAATAACAAAAGTGCCTGTAAACTGTCACGGTCAACTTTCATCTCTTGCACGTGACCTTGTACGTTTTACTTTGTTCAAATAAACAAGGTTTTTCTCTCGAACGCGCAGCTCTGCTGGAGCTGACGTGTCGACAGCAAACCTCAGGAACAAGCTTCATTTCTGATGAAAGAAAAGCTGCATGAGAGATTGTACTGTGTTACAGAAGCTGGAGGCTGGACAGGAAGTGATGTCATGACTTTGGCCGTGCTTTCTGATTGGGCGATGTTTGGCTGGGATGTGTGTTCTCTGCGTGTCTGTGTCAGGTGAGTCTACCTGGCTGCGGGTCGCAGTAGTCCACCGTGTAGCCCTCCAGCTGCATCAGCTCCTGAGGCTCCGCCTTCTTCTCTCGGTAGCTGCACATGGCGAACGTGTACTGACTCACCTGGACACACAGGTACAGACCGTAGATTACAACCTGAGACAGTTTCATAACGTGTCCTGACTCCAGTTTCACTCTTAATGTTTCAACTTCTCAGGCTGTTAAATTGTGTATGTGATTACAAAAACACGTGTTTCTTAAGTTTTATCCTCAAACTGGTGAAAAACCTCCGCTCGTGCTATAAAAATGTGTAGTTTGTAGACAAAAGTATGTGGACAGCTGAACATTCAACATCTGGTTTCAGTCTTTCCACTGGATGTTGAAGCTGCTGTAAAGACACAGAAGCATCAGTGAGGTCCAACACTGATGTTGTGCGATCAGGTCTGACGTTCCCGGCTTGAGTTCAGGACCAGTCAGGTTCTTCCACCGGACTGGGATTTCTTTCTGTGGCTGGATTTGTGCACGGGAACAACAGACAGAGTTGTTCAATGCCGATATTGAGCTGCAGCAGAATATTTTCACACCATCAGGACGGAAGCGTTTTGGAGGATTTTAGGAATGTTGTCAATCAGCCGTTAACGTCCTCGATCAGAATCAATCAACTATAAAGGAAGCGGTCGTATTTCACGAAGAAAAAAAAACAACATTTGAATTTAAACGTCTGCCCTTGCCCTCAAAGATCCCGAGCCTTCACTAAGTGCTCGGAAAGTCAATAATGGCACAAGTGAAAAGTGTAAAAGAGAATTTAAGAGACCAAAACTCAATTAACTTTGCTTCAGCAGGACTTTTGTGCACAAACAAGGTGTAAATACCTTTCAAGTAGAAGCAACTGATGTGAGATGATTTTATTTAATAGTCTAAAATTGTTTTTCCTCGTCATCTATCGTCGGCATTTCTTTTTTTAAAATCTGCCAAATCAAAAAAGGAAGGGAGAGTTTTTGAAAGCGAGAGGCCTCAGTGTGACGACGTGAGTAAATACACAGACTTCTGCTTAATGAGTCGTTTCATATTTTCACTGATGATGAATCTGTTAAAAAAAAAAAAACATGCTCGAGTCAGATCTTCTCCTCTGTGAAAAACACTTTGTTCGTCAGCTCCTAATGATTTATTTCAGTTTTGGTCTTTGGAGTCGCTCTGATCTGAAAACACAAATCAATCACAGATCAATACTTGTCATCTGATCTCGGTCTCATCAGCTTCTCACCTGAACGAGAACAAAATATCTTTTCTTCCAGCGTTTCCAGACTCTCTGTCCCAGAGCGAACAGGTGCCTGAAACACAGAGAACAACACCACGTTGACTTCACAGAAAGATCAGGAGCTTTCACACTGTTGTCTCAACTATTACATTCATCAGATCTGATGATGCTCAGAAACGTTCAGTCACAGTCAAAAACAAAGCAATGGCAATAAAAATATATCTATATATATAAATTATTTTCTCTCGAACAGAAAGGGCAGCAGCTAATTTTCATTATCGATTCATCGTTAAAAATAGTGAAAAATGTCCAAAAAGTCCAAAGTGACGTCTTCTCATTTTCAAGACATTTAGTTTAGTAGAATATAAACAAGAGAAATATAAAGAGAATCGTTGTATTTGAGAGACTGACAACAATATTTTGTGTGAAAAACGACATCAGCGATTTGTTGATGAGCAAAGCAACTCAACCAATAACTGATGAATCGAGGCAGATTTCACGAGTGAAATGTCCAAAAACCACATGTACATATAGGTGAAAATTCCTTGTGTGATAAAAACAGAAAATTTGATTTGAAAGTTCGTTCTTGACCTTGACAAACAGCAGCTGACCAACAGTCTCCCCTCAGGTCCATCTGTTTTGCAGCTCTGGAGCTTTCGTTGTATCTGTGATCTTCAGTTGTTACAGATCTGCTGTTTACTTTTGTGAACTCAGCTTTTAAGCAACGAGATCAAGGTTTTCATCCACACTGTCGTGACAAGCTCCACCTGCTGATGAAGACCATGTGATCGAAAGCTCCGACACAGCAAATGGCTGAGATCGTTTTTGTACGTTGTGCTTCGTGTGTGATACATTTTTACATGATGGTTTTTGAAGTGAATTCAGGGTTTCAGGTGGCGTCAGGCTGGAAAGTTTTCCATATATTCATCCTTCAAATCAGTAACTTGTGAGCTGAATATAATGATTAAATTTCTCTAGTTGAGTTGATCTTTCCTTCAAATTTCTTACTTTGTTTCCTCCAATTAATAATTTGCAAACTTGAATCACTAAACCGTGACGACGGATAAATCAACTGCTTCAGCGATGAGTCGAATCACTAACTCTGGACAAAATAAGACCTTTGAAGAGGTCGACTTGGACTCATTGATAACAATTTAGATGAATTATTAAGAGGTTAATTGATAATGTGCTCCCCTTTGTGAGACCATGAAGGTGATCATTTAACACTGACTTTAATAAAAGTGAATGAAGGATTAACTTGAGGGTAAAAATGAACACAGTTAAAGAACAAAGAATATGATTCAGCACACAAATAAATAATTGAGAGACCAGTTTAGCTCCATGTTTTGTTCCTCCTGATAGATTTTTATAAGTTTTAGATTTGAGGATGTTTTGATTTTCAGACTTCTGATGTCACGTTGATATAAAACCAAAACCAACCAGGAGCCTCTGAGAATCTTCACACATCAGGTTCCATCAGGATCCATTTTAAAGCTCACATTCTCATATGATCACAACACCTCATTCAGTCATCGCTCGCCCAGCTGTGAACATTATTAACACATTAATTTCCTCCCCCAACGTGAAACTAACAGGAGAAAGTAATGAGTCCGGAGCCGAGAGAGGCCGCGACACAGACAGCATCTCATTGAGGTCTTGAGGAAAATGGAAGAATGACCAGCGTGGCCTCTCAATCAATGGCTGCTCCCGGGCCTCCTGAAGCGTGGGATACAGGCAAGTGCAAGTGAAGAAAATCAATCGATGGCGAGACCTCTTTCTTCAGCCCTGCCGCCCGCCCTTAAAGAAAAGGCCTCCAGTCAAGGCTGCGGTGCGTCTGGACAGAGAATCTGGGCCAATCTGCACGACTCCGGGTTAACATGTGGCACCGCTCGCCGGCCACTTGTGAAAATGATTTGGCCGTCCGTCCTCCTGCAGGGTCTCAAACATCCATTCAGCGGCATCACGGCAAGCTGATGGACCGCAGACGCCAAAGAGTTCACTGCAGGCATTTAACAGTCCTCACTGCAAAAAACCATCCGTCTTTAACTGGTCATTTAGCTGGATATTCAGACTGTGAGGGGTTTAAAAGAAAGACGAGACGCTGGACTCATTTTAGTAAAACGACACTTTCCCTTGTTTCAGGAATCATTTGGAAATGAATGTCCGGAGGTTGAAAATGAAGCAGAATCAAGAAAACGTGACATAATATATTTTAAGACTAAATAAGAAAGTAAATGAGCTGAAGGAAGATTTTCTTTCCAGTGGCTCCTGCAGAAAGTTGCATTGCATTTTTTTTTATTGTCTTAATTTTCCAAATGTTTTGTCTTTATCAAAACGTAGTTCTGACCCAGTTTTTTACTTGCTTTAAGAAAATTAATGATTATGATCAAGAGTAAATAACTTGGTTTGAAGGACATTTACAGAAATGCAGAAATATACTGTAAATTAATTTAAATCTTCTTAAAGATTTACATTTGAAAAAAATTGCCATAAAATAATTTTGGCAGGTTTTATGTTCTCATTTGTTCTGTGAGCTGAAACAATCTCGTCACATTATCTTATTTCATCCTTTTAAAAATAAAAAAAAAAGGTTTATTTTTCCACATTATATGTAAATACTTTATAAGAAAGATTTTTGCAGTAGCATCAGCAGAAACATGTAATATGTTCAAAAACAATTTTTTTGAAGAGCAAATTTTCTCAATTCTGATTCTTTTGTTTGCAGGCATCAAAAACTCATTTAGTCTCCGGCAGAATTAAAACAATCTCACTACATTAGCAGATTTATTTTTGTGTTTGAAGAAAATCTGATTTTCGGATGGAAGTCATTTCCACAACAACAGTTTCATTAGACTTTGTTGAGAGTTATCTGCTTTAATTTATGAAGTTTGTTGGTTAAAGAATCTCACTTCATCGTGTATAAATATATAATGTTGAAAAAGAAATGATGATGATCATAAAAGAGTCGACTTCACGTGTTCCACACTGAGATCAAGCTTTCACCTTCAATACGAGCAGGAAGTGAGACAGAGCATCTGACTTCATCTGAGGTCGAACACCTGATCAGAACCAGGAAGACGAACAAACATATTCTGCAGGAATCGATCCGGTGTTGATACACGATCAGAGAAGCTCTGAAACACGAACCTGCTGAACAGGTGACAGGTGTCGCCTTCACGCATCGAACACACACCAGAAAACGTCCAGTCAAAACGTGTCACGTGATCTTCTGTCAACCAACATGTTTCCTGATTGTTCTTTTTCTGAAAGTGAAATGTCTTTTAAAGGATTCACGTCTTTAATACGTTCAGGTTCCTTTTCATGGTTTTTCTTTCGCAGTCTGAAACCAGGAAAGAAAGAAATAATACAAATGTGAAACAAATTTGACCAAAACATTTTTAACTTGATCTCTTTTTCTTTACTTTAAGCAACAAAATTCCTGCCTGATTTGGTCTCTTGTTGGATTTTATTTCTTTGATATGTGAGGAATCATTTTGGTCCAGTTAAAATATTTTTTGTGAATCGTAGCAGACAGGCCGAGTTTGCCTCATGTTGGTCTTTGGATCAAAGATTCACAGCGAAAACAGCATCAAATAACGTGAATGAAGAAAATATGAAAACACAGGATGAAACCTTTCAGCAGATGAATCTCAGATTGGGTCTTTAACAAAGCAGAAATGACAGAAAGTCAGTTTGAACAGGTGAAGAAGAAGCTGGACCAGAGATCACCTGGACTCACAGGGAGACTAACACTGACCCCTGGTGGAGATTTCTTCAAACTGCAGCCAACATTTCTTTTGTCTGTCAGTCATCAGACTCCCACAGTGGTTCATTCTAGTAACAGAGTCTGTGAGGAGAAGGAGAACTGACTTCAGACCCTCAGACTTCCTCCTCCTCAACCTCCACCTCCAGTCAGATTCACCTGATTAACTCACCGAGGACCTGGACATTTGTGCACCTGAGCTGAAGAAGCTGAAAAATATCTGACCAACAACTCTAAAGCAGTTTTACAGTCCTCACACAAAACCATCACTGCTTCAATCTCAAGCTGTTGCAAATACATTGAAACAAATATTCTGCATCTTTACTTTAACTTTAACATCTTTACTTTAACTGAAAACTGACACTCGAGTTGGAGTTTGTTGGATTTGAGTTGAGAAAGTTTCATTTAAGAAAAAGCTGGATCGAACGAAATTTGTTCCTGGAGGAAAATTTTTGACACAAATCAAATTGTATATTGAGGCTTTTGAAACGTCTGAGTCACAAACACTGAGAAAAGACTTGTGAGCAGCAGTGAAAAATGTTTCCCCATCAGAGATTTGTGGGTTTGAAAATGGGGGTTTGCTGCCATCTTCTGGCCGGAAGTAAGAACAGCACAAGACACATGCTGTTTGGTTGCAAAATAAAGATCAGTTTTAATTAATTGATGCAAATGTTACTTATGTGAACAAACCTTCGAGTTGAAAAACGTAGTTTACAGTTAGTTGTGAGAGCAGGTTCCAAACTGTCTTTTCATTATTTCATTATCTTGAATCATTTGGTATAAAAATTAAAACTCGTCCCAGCATTTGAAGAAACAACTTTAAAATTACAAGAAAGGAGCAGAAACACATCTGAGAGTGTCGCTGCTGCATCAAACACTGATAATCTCAACTCATCCTGAAGGTGAATTTGCAAGAGAAGTGAGACTGAAACGTTAACGTTGAATCAGGATCCAACGGAGACGTGGATGAAAGTCATGTGACGAGACAATCGAGTGTTTTCAGCTCTGATCAAAGTGAGAAAACCTTCAGACAGATGATGTTTGAGTAAAAACTATAAATCACTTAATCTCAAATAAACTTTTCAGTATTGACTTTAAACAACATTTGAATTAACTTCGATGCAGTTGATGTGAATTTATAGAAAATTCTGCGTTAATATAGAATCAACTAACAAGCTGAGCTCATCCTCACATTCAGACATTTTTAAATCGCCGCCGGGGACAAATAAAGTTTTTTGAATTGAATTGAACTGAATTGAACTGAAGACTGTTTCTGCTTCTTCATGTAACCAGCAGGTGAAGCTCTCAGCCTGCAAATGCACATGAACCAAGAACCTGATACAGACAAACACTTTCAGACAATTGAACCTCTGCAAGTTTCCTTTTCCAATTTTCATTTAAAAAGGAAATTTCCTCTCTTATATTCATAAATGATTGGTTTTAAAAGTGTTTGAGTGGAACTATGGATGCTTATGTTTGTTTGTTGAGCTCTGTCCACTTTCAGTTTGAAAAGTCGTCACTCGACTCAAATCTTGAATCAAACCTCAATATGTCTTCTTTCTCGCGTCACATTTAAATTCCCGCTCCGGTCCGTCTCACTGCTTTAACATCGGCAGCGACCTGTTGCCGCTCGCTGCTTCGTCTTTGCTGCTGTGGACGAACGACGCAAGCTTTCTGACCTCCACTTCCTGTCTCTGTCTGAACAGTTCCTCCGTCTTCCTCTCGGTTTTTGCCACGATTCACTGGAACGTGCCGTCGACCATCAGGCTCATTTACAGGCATCAACATTCACGCGGTGCTTTGCGTCGCCTGTTTATGGCTGAATGTGGGAGTGTGGATGTGAGATATGAGTCTGAGCCACACGTGAACATTTCCAGGTGATAAAGGGAACGCTGCAGAGGTGTGTGTGTGTGTGTGTGTGTGTGTGTGTTGTGCTTTTGTGTGCACAGATCCTACTCTCTGTTTCAGAAATGAGACCCCTCAGTCTGGGTCGACCGACAGACTGTGGACACTTGATGTGGCGGCAGACTCACCCGCTGTGCTTCATGTTGGGGGGTTTGTCCATGCGGACGGCCAGCTTGATCTTCAGCTCCGTGTCCTGGCTGTTCTTGGGGACGACCATCCGGTGGAACTCGGCCTGCTTTGGCCCGTTCGTGGTCGGATTCAGGACCACCTGAGGGGGGGGCACAGAGAAAGTCAGACTCTTTTATTTTGTGTGGGCAACAAAATCAACCAATAATCATCTTCGTCTTCAATGGTGCTTAAAACCATCAAAATGAATATTACCAGTGTCTTTGTTCTGTTTCAGTTGAGTATATGAATGTGTCACATATATGACGCATTCTGCTCTTTTCTGCTTCATTAGAATCTGGTTATTCTATTTCCACCATCAGTTACGCTCATTGAGTTCTGGACAATCTCTCACTTCATGTTACCTCAAATAACAGTTCCCTGAACTGCACACACATTCAATCTGGGAGAGAGAAAAAGTTGGACTGATACATTTTGTAGTTTCAAACAGATAAAATAAATATAGGCATCCTGCATCTGAAGCCTGAGATAAAAAATGGCCGAGGTTGTCTCAGTTCGTGCTGTGTGAAGATGAAAATCCACCTCCGTTTCATTCCCATCAGTAAATTCCTGGTTATGGTTCAGGTATAAATTCTTATATCACAAAAGAAATCTGAACAGTAGCTCAGTTTATTCAGTTCACACACACACACACACACACACACACACACACACACACACAAACTGCTCGTGTGTTTTCCTGGGACTCACGTTAACTTCTCCAACATCATGAAGGTCATCTGAAACTTTCTGAACTTTCAGCTTCGCCCCTTCATCGTCCAATCAGAATCAGCCGGTAATTAAAGGGGCTAAAACTTGGCGGATGGTTTTAGTTCTTCAGGGGAGTTTACAGCTGGTTTTAATATTTCATCAGCTCCTCAGTGACTCTGATCCTGTTCTGGTTTTAAGACTCTTTTCCTAATTAGTCTGCTGAGATGGTCTTTCTGTAAATGACCTGTGACGTCTGAATAAAGCTGGAAGCAACATTAACGCAAACGTCACCTGCTGTACGTCTGAAAGACAGAAAGTCCTCACTCGAGCAGCTTGATGTTAATGTCACACA
Source organism: Holacanthus passer (assembly GCA_025331565.1). Lineage (NCBI taxonomy): Eukaryota > Metazoa > Chordata > Actinopteri > Pomacanthidae > Holacanthus > Holacanthus passer. The sequence continues at coordinate 128,797 of JAFREQ010000130.1, forward strand.
TTCCACGTCTGAAAGGGCTCAAAGTGAGTTCAGCCTCCTTTGTCTGATCACTTCTGATCTCCTGCTAATAAAAAAAAGCCTGAAGAGGCAACTGTTCTCGACTCCTCACTGCAAAACCTCAAAACGAATCCAGATCTAAAATGTGAATTTATTTCAGGCTGCAACAAACATAACGTGCACAGACAAGGAAACTGGTGTCACCACCGATCCTGACGTCACAGGAAGCAGTTTAAAGTCTGAACCTTTGGACCACTGGCTCATTCATGCTTTCATTTGTGTGAGGACATGAAAAGCTTCACACCTTCAAAGCAACAAGTCTCTGAAAGGATGCGGGGTTTCAGAACGAGCTGCGTTCACATCCTGACTGAGCCGCCGCCGTCTGAACGAGAAGCCTTCAGCCTGCTGCTCGAGTCAACACACACCCGCAATCATCTGAGTCTGGACGTAAAAATCCAACCCAGTCTGTGACTGAGTTCAGGAGTTAACGAGTTCAGGAAGACAGTTCGTTTGATGTGGAGTTAATTTGCTCTTTAGTTGAACTGAGATCAAACAAAGTGAGTGTTGGACTGTTATGAAATGTATTTGTAATTTCAACAGAGGTCACGTTGCATATTCAGAGCTTAGTAAGTCTGTTTTGCTATATGTAAATGATCTTTACTTTAAATTCTGATCAGATGAGAAACAAATATCTGTATGAGTCAAACGATTTGATTCAATATGTGACTATACAACTGATTTATGGGATCAAGAAATAAAACACTACACGAGGGCACTTTTAAAAAGATGATTCTCTTTTTGTAGGTTTTGTTTTGTTTATGCTTCAGTTTTCTCATATTTGCATTTAGGCAAGTCTGAACGTATTTAAATAAATGTATACGTAAGCTGTCTTTATGTGTTTAAACCTGCACGAGGCTGCAAGAGAACGAGCTGCAGATGAATGTGTCTGAACAATCACACCAGATAAAACATGTAAATGGACAAACATGTAAATCAAACATTCAGTCGTGTGTGTTGTGTGTGTTGTGTAGCTGTGTGTGTTGTGCAGCTGTGTGTGTTGTGTAGCTGTGTGTGTTGTGCAGCTGTGTGTGTTGTGCAGCTGTGTGTGTTGTGCAGCTGTGTGTGTTGTGCAGCTGTGTGTGTTGTGCAGCTGTGTGTGTTGTGCAGCTGTGTGTGTTGTGTAGCTGTGTGTGCAGCTGTGTGTGTTGTGTGTGTTGTGTAGCTGTGTGTGTTGTGTGTGTTGTGCAGCTGTGTGTGTTGTGTGTGTTGTGTAGCTGTGTGTGTTGTGTAGCTGTGTGTGTGTGTGTAGCTGTGTGTGTTGTGCGGTGCAGTGGAGGTGGACTCACTCGGCCCAGCTCCTTGTCCTCCAGAGCCAGGACCCCGGTGCTCTCTGTGAACAGCTTCACTTTGACCGAGGGCAGCGGGTGAGTCGTGGTGAAGTCGCCCTGAGTCCCCCACCTGAAACACACGAGGATCTGGTCAACGCTCGGCAGACACCGTGTGGTTTCACCGATCATGTAGGAAATTAGTCACTAAAATAATGTGAAAAGTTGTTTTGAGAGACTTCTTCTTCGAACACATTTATCAAACTCATCTGAATCTTAACTGACATTTTCTCACAGGGATGAATTTGTGAGATTCAGTCGGGCTTTGTGAAGGACCGAAGACCCGAGTGTCGCTCCTGCAGAGAAATAAATATGATGCACACTTCAAACTGTTTTAAATCAGCCGGCTCCGACACCCACAGGACGACGAGCCTTCAGTCTTAATTGCAATTACTCAGACTGCAAAGTCAACTTCTTCGAGAGGTCACCCTGCAAACTTTGCTCGGTTCCCTGTCATAACATCACATGGTCTTAGTCACAGAGCCGGAGGCTGTAAACAGCCCCATCAGCGTCGGCTGTTGTCAAGAATCACTTATTGTTCATCTCACAGAGACTCTAATGGAGCAGAGTGACGCCTTCTGCTCGGGATGATGGAGACACGGCCATTATACACACCGAGAGCCACGCTCCCATCATTACATGGCTTTCTGTCAGAACTGTCATTTGTGTGTAAGAAAGTGTTTGTTGTGTGTGTGTGTGTGTGTGTGTGTGTGTGTGTTGATGACAAGTGACCCCTTCGCTTGTTGAGGGCGAGAAGCAAAGATGAGCTCCACATTCAGCTTCCACAGTTTCCAAGGCAACATTGTTCGGAAAGGTGTGTTCACTTTCTCTCACACACACACACACACACACACATACACACGCACACACGCACACACATACAGATACAAACAGCTCTGACCTCATGTATCAACTGACCTGGGAATTAACGCGAGCGATCACATGACGATGGCCATTGTTATGGTTTCATTCTGCGTCTCGTCTGATTCGCTGGTTTGACCTTGAGCGTTAAAAATATTAAAAACAGACGGCAGCGGAAACAGACGCCAGGACAAATGTAAAGGTCTCTGCTGTCGTTTGGTTTTGTTGGTCTGAGACGGGAGAGAAAGGATTCGCTGCCGCCGCCTCGTCTGCAGGTTTAAAAAAACATATTATCACACAGTCGCGTTAAAAAAACTCTCCGGCTTCTGAAACTGAAGCCGCCTCAGTTTCTACATGGTTTTCTGGAAGGAGGTGAAACAGGAGCAGAAGACTTAAAGTTCATTCACAAGGAAAAAGCAGCAGATTTAATCTATAAAGCATTTTTCACCTCTGCAGCGAAAATAATGATAAGTGCACTTGATTTGTAATAAACAGCGGTTTGTTCCTTTAAGTGAGTTGCAGCCGCTTGACATTCCAGAATAATTGAGGGTATTTCTAATGAAAAGCTCCTTAGTGATTAAAGAGCTGTTAAGCTACAACTGCAGGAGTCATGAGAGCGACCGGACGACGCTGCAATCACAGCTAATCACGCTGTCCGTGTAATTACGGTTAACTACGATGTCATTAAGTGTTTGGGTGTATTATTGAAGATGAGGGGTGTGAAAGTGCTGATTACAGCGAAGGTCACAGGAGCCGCCGCGAAGCCGGGCTGCACCGCAAGATCCCCGTGACCGGCGAGGTCAGCGGGTGACGGCGAGCTCGTCTAATTAGCTCTGTTTGGTGATTCTGGCGGGCGAACGTCTGTGGGAAAATAAAACGCCTCCACCGGCGGCCGGGGCGTGTGAAAGGGCGGCCTCGTTAGCGTGCGGACCCCCGCTGTCCGACGGCCGTCAACAGGAACCAACAGAGCTGAGCGACAGTCAGTTGGCAGAAAACAAAAACATTTCTATTTTCCAACGTTCCTCAACGTTGCTGTGGAAATAGTGGAAGTGATGTGTTTCAGGTTTTCGGTTCAGAAATCGCACTCGATGCTTCATTGTGTTTCACTGAACAACCGAGCATTTAAAAAGTTGTCGTGGCAGAACTCATATCATCATATGTTGTTTAGCTCCATCAGAAAAATGGCTGTTCAATATAAATACACTGGGTCTTATTGGAAAATATGAAGGAGTGAAGACAGAATGAAATAGAGTGAAAAGCTCATGTTAAACATGAGCACAGCTCGTCTGCGCTCGAGATCCTAACTTTGTTTTCACTTTAACATGTGAGATGTTCGACCCTGCTGTTGGTTTCATGATGGGGCTGATGGAGAAAGTCAGAACTGAGCTTGAAGGACAAACCTCACATTTCATACTCCGCTAATGGGAAGAAGCATGTTGTCTCCATTTTTCTTCTATCCAACTTTCTGGTTTGAGTCCAGCTTCATGTTTTTTTTTTTTTTTTTTTTGAATCGTACCGCTTCATAAACGTCCTTCCTGTGGAGTCCCAGGTGTGCGTCCTCCCCTGATTGGCTGGAATGAAAGACATCAGGGGTCTGACTGGGACTGACCAATAAAGAGGGTTTGAGCTCAGCTGGCTTTTCCTCCAGGAGCCGGTGTGTGTGTTCGCGTTTGCATGTGACGAGGAGAGACCGACTCCCATCGGTGTTACATAACAGCCTCGTCTTCTCGCTGCGCCGGCCTTGAACTGGAGGATGAGAAACACGGCTGAGGGCAGGTTTTCGTGGCGTTTGAGGAAGCTCCTCGTCTCTTATGTAAAATCTGGAGTTCAGTCGTTTTCTGCCTACGATCCACAGGAGTTGATGAAGATGTGAGTCTGCTGTGATTGGGTTTCAGGCTTTTCACCGAGGTCTGTGTTCAGTTCTTCTTCAGAGGCTCAGACAATGATCCAGTTCGGAGTCAGGAGTGAAAGTGTTTGCTCAGACTTTGTCCATCGATGGAAACCTTCAAACATGCTCAAGCATTTAAACCAGAACCGTAAAACTCAAAGTTGCATCAAACACTCGGTCAGATTCTCAGGTTTGTTTACTTTCCACTCACTTGAATGAGGAAAGTTCTGGCTTCAGACAATCTTTTCCACACATTTTATGTCGACACACAAGCAAAGACTCAAAGGTGTTTAAATGTTTTCCTCCGCTCAAAAACGTGCTTTGTTTGTTGCTGCTTCGAACACTCGGGTCGACCTTCGCTGCCGGAGACGTGTGTTCAGAAGGTTGTTTTCACATTTATGTGCTGAAGAGGGAAAGTTTCTCTGTGCTTAAATCTCAGTTTTAGACGAGTACGTGTGAAAGGAATTTGTGACATCACAGCTAGTTTGAGCCAATCCTGATCCAGTACGCAAGTTACACAAATGTGACGACAGGTATTTAAAGTCAGCAGTTTTCTTTTCCTGACTGAGACACTGAGCAGACGAGGAAGAAGCAGAACTCACTGCGGTCTGGAAGCTTCTGCCTGGTCTGTCTGCAGCTTTTCCCCTCCCTCCACCTCCATGGTGCAGTAGACGATCCGGTTTGGAGCCACAGACTTTAGACCCTGAACCTCCACGATCACAATCTGAAAACAACCACAGACGGTAGATGAGTCTCCAAATTACCCTGAAACATTCAGTGTTATGTCATATTATTGATTTTTGATTCCTTGATGAATCATTCTGTCGATAAAATATCAGAAAAGTATTTATGGTTTGTCCAACAACATCCAGCTCACATTCATATAAACACTTAATAAGCTGCAACCAGAAAAACTGACAAACAAATCTCTTCTTAAAACTCTTATTTTTTCTTAACTGACAGTATTTGTCGTGACTGTAGAGCACTTGGTGACTGTTTTGAAAGGTGCTACATGAATAAAGTCATTATTTTTATAAACGACTTAAAGGATTAATAAATGATCAACGTCAGTGTTCAGTAATTTCTTGATGTTTTTTCGCTCTCAGGATGTTTCCACCTCATTATCTCTTTCATTTTTTAATTAACTGTCGCATGTGATGAGGTCACACATGAGTTTCAGCGGTTATCAGGCAGCAGGTCAGTTCGAAACACACAGACCTCCAGAGTGAAGGACAGCACGACGTCAGACTTGGACAGGATGTCTCCCTCGTCTCCCATGTCCAGGAAGGAGTTGTTCATGGAGGAGCGTTTGAGCTTCTGTTTGAAGTCCGGGCCTCCTTTGGACACCGGCAGACTCTCCAGATTGGCCATGAGCAGGTTGACGGACGAACGCAGCTCCTCCACGAACAGAGGCTCCATGTCGGCGGAGACGAACTTCGGGTATCTCCTCTCCTGCAGGACGGACATTTGGTCTCAGCTCAGCAAAACGTAAAGGTGTGTTAAACATCAACATGTGCTTCTTGAACCAGCTGAGGAAACTTCTGGTTTTTAAAATATGACGACACTGTTGGTTAGAACATAACTCTGCAACATCCAACCAGCATCATTCGTTCGGAGATGAATATATTTGACAACTTGTGCTCTTTTTATTTTCCTGTGTTTGGCGCCAGACGCCCAAGAAACATTGGGAGTCTTAATGTAATAAGACTTAATAAATAACTAATTTTTAATTGTGGCAGATGAATTTTTTTTTTAGTCTGTTGGAAGATAGAAATAACAAAGAGGAGTCTTGTTGGATTGGGATAATCAAGGCATCTCTCACATTACACAGGGTCAACGTTCAAAGAGATGATTGAATCTTCATGTTAAAACATGATGGTGTTTTTATTTTATATCATTACAAGAGTTTGGGTTTCGCGGTTAATAATAAAAGTGTGTTTCTGACCCTGGAAATCTTCTCGGCCAGCTGTAACCTTCCGTCCAGCTCTCTGCGGATCTGAGCCGCCTGCTCGTCCACGTTGTCCAGCTGGAAGAAAAAAAAACAACAACACAAAGAGTTTCATCAGTCGGCCAATCACAGAGCCGCAGAATTAAAACAATCAAAAGATGAAGGAGAGACACAGCAGAGGTCAACTCTGAACAAGTGGAGCTCAGTTGTGTATTGATAATCTAATCAACATCTGAGGTGGTAAAAGCCGACAGTAATAAGCCAATCAGGAACGAGGGTGTGAGATTAGAGGTTGAACCACTTCATCAGGTCGAGGACAAACAGCTTCTCGACCAATTACAGAGCAGAAGTATTCAAACATGTTTGTTTACTTTTGCTCAGTAGCAAAAAGAGTTAAAGCTGCAAGTTGTTCAGCTGCAGTTCCTCTGGCGTCCACTAGATGCTGCTCTCACTGTATTGAAGAGAATAGGAAAACCCTAAACTTCTCATTACTACGACTTATCTATTGGGGTTTTGTAGCCGGAAAGATGTTGTTCATTAAGTTAACTTTAAAGGAGTTACAGCAAATCAGAAAACATATAAATGTTAAAAAATAATTGGTTAAAATATGTTGCACAATAAGAAATCCCAACTCACTGTGTTGAGTCTCAGTTGGTCTCTAAAGTTAATTTCACTTTGGCATTCAGCTGTTTTCAGAGCAAAGGTAGAACAGACTCACAGTTCTGGTGCAGGTCAGACACGACAGATGAGATGAACACAACCAACCAGACTCAAATTCAGCAGATTTCACTCATGCATTTTGTGTCACACCTGCAGTCGTGATGCTGAACACCTGCAAACACACTGATGTGTAAATCAGTTCCCTTCAACAATGACCGGGGACTAAAATGCTCTTTCCCAACACTTTCATTACCATCCACATTCATCATTTACTAAAAGAATCGGAGTTGGAAAATTGTCAGAGCAAAAACTGGCCCTTCACCATGATCACCTTCAAACAACTGCATTACAGTCATTTGGCAGAGACTTTTAATCCAAAGAGTCTTAGAGGTGTAAAGCTTTTTGTAGAAGCCAAGGTTCGATGACATGAGCTGCACATTTACACACACACACACACAAGCCAGAAAAGACTCATGCAACTCATCAAATAAGCTGAACTGTTCTACATGTAGAAACAAACAACCAGAGACAGAGAAAGCTTTTGTCCAGAAAACTGCACCAGTTCTCCAAGACTCAGCTTTGAATTGACTCTTGTCTTTTCAGGCTGTAAACTGATTTCTTCATTAAGGGAAGAAAGGTTTTAAACTGACAGAGGTGACAGTGAAGCGACCCTGAGCCTCAGATCGCTGCCGTCGCTGCTGTTTCACCTTCAAGTCGTCGGTTAAACTCGATGTCAGTGAAACTCAGAGAGAAGATGAAAGAAGGGAGAAAATTGAAGGAGGTTTGCTTACTGGGCAGAAAACGGCGCCTCGTTTCACAAATGTGTGACGAGCAGAGGCGTCGAAAATGACAATCGGAGATAAAACAGCTCTGATGGAAACTGGCCCGAAGCCAAAGAGACAAGTGGAACCTTCAGAGCCGACAACAGAGAGAAAAGATAAGCTGTTTAATTTGAGCTTGTACCAAAATGGGTCCCAGAGAATCAGTTAAGAATCAGCCGTCAGTGTCTCATTTACAGAGAAGTTTAGTTTAGACCTGCAGCTGAAGAGAAAAACCGCTGAGGAACAAAATCCTAAACTGAAAATCCAGCAGGAGCCACAACTGAGTCGGTCTGAGACCCAGCGCTTCCTGTCCTGATCGGACCTGATCTGTCCTGATCTGTCCTGAACCGTCCTGATCTGTCCTGATCGGACCTGAACTGACCTGATCGGACCTGAACTGACCTGAACTGACCTGATCGGACCTGATCTGTCCTGATCGGACCTGAACTGACCTGAACCATCCTGATCTGATCTGACACTCTCACAGTTTAACCTTGTGTCGGCAGCCGGCAGCTACAATCGCGCCCTCAGCTGGACGGACTGTTGAACAACACGTTCATCGTGTCTGGTCCTTCACCCTGATGAACCGACTCACTGCGACACTCAATCGATCGCAGCCTCGTGTTTCTGTTCACTGAAGGACCCTTTCAAGTTGTGTGATTTGTGTTTAAAGGTGAAAGGAAGCTGAAAACACATCCGACAAGTCTTTGTTATTTCAGGTTCAACCTTCAGAACCTGTTTTTGAACTCTTGTCAGTTGGGAAAGGTTAGTTTATCATTTCAATTTCATTTCATGACAATCGACTCCGAACCACAACTGATGATCCAGAGGTCACCGAGGTCATTAGGATTTATCCTCGGAGGACCACGAGTGTCGGTAAAACATTTTGAGAGAATCCTTCTAATAGCTGTTGAGATATGTCTTTGTGAACCAAATTGAAGATCGACTGACAGAGCGATGCTGCTAATGTGGCTAAAAATGTCAATATTGTCAACTAGTTTTCTATTTTTTATTCATTTTTTAATCTTATGACTCAGTGACCTGAAAAATGTTTATTACATAAATAATTTGGTTATTTTGAAAAAACAACATTGTTGCCGTCGTCTCATGTTGCGGCTTCCTGTCACGCTCACATTTGCCTTCGATAATCGCTGAAACGTGGAGATTTGTTCATGCAATATTTAACAGTTTTCTTCTGTTTCCTTTCCGCTGACACTTGAGTGAATCAGAAACGTGGTCGTGTGGATTCATGCGCTGAGATGAAAACTCACAGTTACTGATGAGGTCTGCTGATCGCTGAGTCCTAATTAACTCGACACTGCGAGGACGAAGAGGAATTAATTATCAGGCTGATGGAGGTCAAACCAACATGCACTTGTCAAAATCTCCATCTGACTGATGCACTTTTAAATTCCATGTTTTTATCGTTTACTCACGAATCACTAAGTGTTTATTTCAGCGTTTGAGACCGACAGCGACGTCAAGACGTGTTTATTCTTCAATAACAAATATAAATAATAATAATAATGTAGGATGATAATTGTAATAAAAACTAATCTTGAACTACTACTTTCTACTTTCAATCATTGTTTCCTTTTTGTTTTAATTCAGTTTTCTGAAAAAAGGAAACTTTGTGAGCTTGAAAATTCCTCAATAATTCTTTTAGTTAATTTCCACTAAATATTTAATGATGATGAAATTATGACCCAGAAGCTGTTTGTCTGAACTTGTGTGTTTGTGGGTCGTCAGTCAAACGTGTGATTTACTGTTTGTGCTCAGAATAACAAGTAGTTTACGTTCCTGGTTGTGTCCCCGGTTAATTACACTCAAATTTAATTAGCGATAACAGAGCTCACAGTCTGTCCACCAAGAATCAAACTCTCTGTACAACACGCTTCAGAAGCAGAGTCACACACAGAGGCTCAGAAACCAGATCACAAAATAACAGCAGCAATAAATAAATGTAATTTTGAGCTGCACAACAGACTCAAGCCAACAGTCTTTGTAAAGCTGAGATTAGATTAGTAAACGTGTCCTATTGGTGCAAATCAAAGTCCTTTAGTGAAAACACGAACTGAAAATAATATTCATCAAATCAATAAGAAACAAAACAGAAGCACCCAACCTCTTCAACCCGACCTTCAAAACTTCAGCTGGGGTCAGAAAGTGAGAGGCAGACGATCGAATTCACACACATTCGACAAATCGTATTTACAGACTCATCATTTAATAGATGAGAAATTCATCAGAGCTTCTGTTGATTCATTTGCCTCCGCTGTACGAGGACGACGGAGACGACTGACAGACTCGCAGATCGGAGCACACGCCGCCTTTGTTACCATGACTTCTATTATGTGCTCTTTGTCGGCAGCCTTTCTAACTCAGCCTCACAGAGCATTTCTATGACAACCAGCATCCCAATGATGCCGTTAACGTCTGCGAGGCGAAATCCACACATCAGACTGTCGACGTGAAGACGCTGAAACACACTCACAACGTGCTTCAGTTCAGGGTTAAAGGCCGACGGCGCTCGAGCCGCCAGGAAACAGAAGCAAGGAGCGTTCACACCGAAAGCAGAAAGAAAAGACTGAGATGAAGAAAGAAGAGTGGACATAGTTTTAATCTGATCAGCATTTCAAAGAGTGAAATGTGAATTCCACTGGAGACAGGTTCATGAACAGAGTCCAGCTCGATGTGTTTTGGGTCAATTTTGATTCAGACTTTTAAAATGCATCTACAGGTTCGACAAAGATCAATAACAGTAAAGCTAATACTGATAGTAATGTTGAAATCAAGCATTGATGATGACAAAACTGCAGACGTTCAAGAAAACTGACGTGACATTGTCGCAAAAATATGAAAAACCTGATATGAATAGAAGCCGATGAGACATGTTGGTATTTATATTTGATCCATCATCTTCAGACGTGTGTGCAGAACAGTTTCAGCATCACAGTAAAAAAACCGTCTTGTCTTTTTCCAAACTGAACGACCTGCTGTGCACAAACGCAGCCGATCATCTGACAAAGACACGAGAGACTGACAGAGAAAAGACACAATTACAACCTGCCACCAGTTACAGCCAAGAATCGGAACAAAGCAAAGGATTTGGTTGAGGAAGCTCAGAGACAGAGAGGACAGAAGAAGAAGGGACTGCAGAGCTTCCTGTCGCTGATGAAGGCAGAGCTGCTGCTAATTTATTAGAGCTTCGTCCACCTGCCTCCTGCAGCAAATGAAAGGCGACACACAGACAGAAGCGAAACCGAAATCAACGGAGCCCCGACACAGCCGAGGAGGCGCCGTCTCCGGCTCTAACGTCAGCGAACACAAGAGCCGAACGAGCTCAAACACACGAGAGTATTGGATTGAACGATGTGTGTGCGTTCACGTCAGACCTGTTCGGCGTGGTTTGATCCAGCTGCGGTCAATCTGCCGAACTACGGCTGAAGATAAACGCTACAGACAAAACATGGAGACGTTTGGGGTTCAGCTCAAGAATCGAACCAGCAACCCTGCGATTAACAGCACCCAACTACTAAAACTACTTTACAAGGATTCTTAAAGCTTATCACAGAAAACGTTAACGTGAAAAATGAACGTGATTCATCCCGTCGTCACGACTCTGCAGAGCTCTGCACTTTAATTACACATTTGCCCTGTGGTTCACTGTCAGACTATTTATACACCAACTTTTAATTATGTTGTGCTTTCACACTTAAGCATAAAGGGGGAGTTAACACCGGCAGCACAGACTGAATCCACTGGAGTGTGGTGTTGATGGACTGACGGACAGAACGTCCCTCCACAGCTGCGATAACACCGCACACAACGAGGGGTCACATTCGTTTCTAGACACCAGACTGGACGTGACGGAGACGCGAGGCGAAGATCCTGCGCGAGCTGAAACGAACAGGTGGTTTTCTCAAAACAACAGGAAGTCAGCTATTGTAGTTTCTGATTGGTTCCACTTGTCAATGCAGTCGGCAGTTGGAGGTCGAGTGGCGGCCGTGACGAACAGCTCACAGAGGCACTTCAAAACCCTCGACACCAGTTTGCAGCAATTTGCATCACAATTCGAGTCTGAACGCACTGACATGAAACACACACTTTAAGATTCAGTGTCTTACAGTTCCCATGAATATCATTATGATGCCCATCGTGAATAAATGCAGATAAATCAGCTTAGAAATCACAGTAAAACGGGCCGTTTAACCCAGAACCTCCTGGATGATCAGCTCGTTTCCTTCAGGATCATTGAACGCAGTGATCACTTGTCTGTTCGTCTGGGACTTTTAACGCTGTCAATTTGCCAAGTTGTGAACAAATATAGGCTCAAACAAAAAGGCTGCTTGTCGTGTCACACTGTGAAAACCTGTTGAAGAGTCTCATTATTTCACCGGACACCACTTCAGTTTTCAGCAGAGTCAGTTTCCTGCTCAGAACTTGATTAAAAGTTTCCACCGACTAACAGAGAAATTCTTCTCTTGTCTAATATTCAGTGTTGTTGTATTGAAGTCTTCTCTCACACACACACACACACACACACACACACACACACACACATACACACACACACACACACACACACACACTGGACTGTCGCTGGTTCGTCCTCAGAGACCAGCCGATCTGAACACCTGGACTCGTCCTCCCTCCACAGCTGTCGTTCCTCCTCTCTTCTATTTTCGTCTCCCTCCGTCTTTTCCATGGCCGACACAGACGTGTGCAGATCACCTCTCTCTTCATCCTCCTGCTGCTCAGTTCTCAGCTGAAGGAGGAAGGAAATCCTACATATAGAGACACAGTCCTCTGACGACACGTCGCACAAATCAAAATCTCAGCTGCCTCAGAACTTCCACACTTAGATTATATTTAGATATATGATGTAAATACAAGTGATTTTATCATCAGAACGTGCTGGTTTGGATCTGAAAGTTCATCTCTTTTCTGTGGCCTCGTCCAAACTGTGTCCAAATAGGATCCGAGAGGAATAAATAAAAATCCACCCTCTGGATAAAAACATGATCAGTCACACACCTGAGGAAATCATTTCACTACTCAGTCTGTGTGTGTGTGTGTGTGTGTGTGTGTGTGGTGTCCAGTCTAATGTTGTCCAAACAATTATGGAGCTGTAATCGTTAATTAGATCAGTAAACAGGTCTGGTCCACAGAGCCGAGTCAGCAAATGTTCACGGACTGAGAGGAGGATGAAAATACGTTTGTTATATTTAATGTAGCGGTGAAAGTAGCTGCTGGTAGAAAGCAGCGTGTTAAAGACTGACGGATTCCCTCTGTGTTTAAATCAACCGAGATCAGAAAGTATTAATGTTGATGATCTTGTTGTTAAAATGTTCTCCAGCTCCTGTGAGAAATATCTGTCTCTTTTGCTGCTTACACCTCTTTCACATTGGGCAACAAACCCACGAACATCTGGCTTTGTCTTCAGTGTTAAAGGCTGCAATCGGCATCATTCAGGTTCAGACGTTTTTTGGTTTTACAGCCTGGAAACAACAGCGACAATGTTCAGTCGGCGTTGACTTTGAAAGAGAGACTGAGGTAAATGTCGACACAACAGAAAAAAAACAGGCAAACTTGTCTCCTGCCGACGGGAAACGATTCGCTCGCCTATTTTTTTGCTGGTTTACCTGCGTGAACTCGCTGATTTTGGTGTAAAAATGTTATAAAAGTTCCACTTCATTCACCAGTTAAATGTCAACCTTTGCATTGAGCTGTGACCAACTGCAGCCGCTGAAGCTGGAAGAGGTTTGCACAGTAAGATCCACAGACCAAAGAATTCACAGCATGTCTGTATCTGTTTGTATGAACGCTGCTGCTGAAGTGTGACCATTAACACGACGCACTTGAACATAGTTATCCTCCAGAAGTCATGAAAGTGAAAGAGACGGGCGTCTGCAGTTTGATGCTGGTCAGGTCGATTTGAGCTGGACTCATCAGAGCTTGTTCACTGGAAACAGATCGAACCAAACAGGCTGTAAAACCAAAACTATGAGTTAAATCAGGTTCAAAAACTTGATTCAATAACAATATGAATGACATTAACAAAATGCAGCTTTAGTCTGTTTCTGTTTAGATTAGAAATGGTCAGAAATCCAAAGTGTGGTGAAGAGTCTTGAAGGGAAACCTGGATTTTAATGAAACCCTGGAAACGCAGGCGAGTGTTTAAACATGCAATTAGCTCCAGTTTCTTTTCTATCGCCGACTCTCTTCTCCACCTTCAGCCCTTCTTCTTCTTCTTCTTCTTCTTCTTCTTCCTGTTGTGGCGTCTAATGAAGCAGGACAATAATAGAAACTGTCCTGGCAACAGACACACTCCGGTTGTTATACAGGCGAGGATGATGTCTCAATGGGCCGTGAAGTAATCTGTAAATGGAAGCTATTTATGGCCAGAGCCGGTTACAGCGAAGGAAATAATCAGCAGAGGAGAATCGCTGAGGATTACTGACGCACCGTTTCCTCTACAGACTAATCTTCAGAGACTGTGGACACTTTTGGACGGACATTTAAAGTCTGTTCATCCAACTTAACAAAAAAAAAAGAACAGATTTTCTCTCTTCCCTCGAGTGGTGTCGAACCAAGCCGATAGCTTCCGTTTGATTTGTCCATGTTTTCAGGCGTCTGTCTCCATAAGGAACGAACCGTCTGTCCGTCCTCAAGTTTTCTCAAATCACTCAGCTTCTCCAGTGACGACACTGGTTTCCTGTTGCGCCCAGTCTCTCGACCATTGACACCCAGAGACACTTTGGATTTCCTGACTTCCCTTTCCTGAGCACCCGGTGCATGCTGGGAATGACCACAGCCTCCCGCCAAGATGAAAAAATGCAGGAAGGTCAAAGTTTTCCAGGTTGTGAATCAAACTGTCAACAAACCTGCAGCTTTTTAGCCTCTTTCAGCTCCAGGTTTTGGTTTTATGGTGCGTTTACAGTCTCATTCTCATCAAACCACCTCTGTTCACGACCTGCTCAGCATCAGGTGTCTGAGTAAGAGGCCATTTGTTCTCGCTAACCAAGATGTTGAAAGCAATGCTGTTATGACTTTATCAGTTCCATTGAACTTAATCATCCACTTCATAATGTTCACTTCAACTTCCCTCTTGAAGCAGCTGAGTCTCCTCATGTAAAACAGAGACGTACACTTCATCTGAAACTGAATCTCGGCTCGAGATTTGCTGTTGTTCCTAATCTTATTTCACCATCTTTCGTTGATAAGCCGCTGATTTATTTTTATTACATTTCTAATTATTTTAATTTGTTTTTTTATAAATATATTTGATATTGACTCGACTGTAGATTCCTGCTGCTCGTTGTTGAACTTTCACAGAACATGAAGGTTCAGAATCAACACGAACACACAGACAGAGGAGAGGAAGGAATCAACATTAAAAGCCAGGATAAAAAACACTATTTCAACATATGATCAGCTGTAAAATGAGACAAGAATGAACTGAACAAAATACGCAGCTCCTCTCAAACCAAAGCATGTTGGTAATTCATTTTCCTGCTGTGAACTTTGAATTTGACCTTTAAGCTTCAGCAGAGTGAAAATAACTGAGGTCCCTGCAGACCAGGAGACGGACTCTGAGGGACTCAACAAGACCTGAACCAGGTCAGGCCTGAAGACTGAACGCAGCAGCCGAATGGTATAAATAATCATTAAGGATGTTGGGAGGTCAGAGGTCAACAGCACGTCTGCAGCTGGCAGAGAGACGGTGATTTCTATGTTGTTAATATTCACTGTACTGCAAAAAGAAAATCTAAATTCGGGTCTTCTCTTTCATGACTGTATTAATCTGGTGTAAGAACACAAATGTTTTCACAAAAACATTTTATTTTCCTGTGACTCTTCTTCACGTAATTCAGTTCATTCATTCATTAATTCAGTTCAGTCCTTCATTAATCAACTACATTTAGGTTTCAATCTGGTTTTTTTTGGTCTGATTGAGAAAAATATTTGCAAAGTGACAAAGCCAAAAACCGATCACATGTTGTTGTGAGAGTTGTATTTCCTGTCTATGTCTCTGTTAACATCCAATGACGGCAAAATTAACACCAAAAAGAAGAAGCTGTTTGTCATAGTTGTTCATCAAGTTTGTGATCACTCTTATCTGGGAGTTAATGGCGGTTAATGATGATGATGATGATGATGTCAGCTGGAGGTAAGAAAGCATAATTTCTGTGTCAGGCTGAATGGATTCGAGGTTTGAGAGGAAACTGCATCAATCTGAAAGGTTTGGATAAATACTTCACGCGTCATTGAACAACCCCAGTCGCACAGAGATGATGTTTAAGAAGGAGGTTTTGAAAACATTTCACCCCATGAAAGCTCTGCAGAGCTGTGGAGCAGATTTTGAAAAACGAACAGAGCTGAATCGTGGGCAGGTTGATGATGCTCTGAATCTTTGCTGAAGGAACGTAAAACCAATCAATTATGGATTAAATTCTCAGTTCACCAACACACACGGCTGCTGCAAACTGTATCTCGTATCCACACCAGCGTTGAAAGAGCAGAACTCGGAGGAAAGCATCGATCGCGATAAATAAACCACAGCGCTGTGTGTGGTTGCAACAGGAGCTTTACTCGACTCGCTGCAGAGGAAAGAGGCAGCAGAGGGACTCTAACTCTGATTTGATGGTTGGCAGTGTGGAGAAGCTGCATCCGTCCCCCACTGACTCACTGCAGACCTGAAAATGTTCAGTCCCATGATGCCACTTCCTGTCTAAGCCCACTTGCGTCCTCATGCTACAGTCTGTATCTTCACTCCGACATGTGAGAACACAGTGTTGTTCCAGTCTGGACGGTGCTCTCTGTCTTTATTACTGAGCACCGGACACTGAGACCTTCACCTTCATGACGCTCCGCAGAGTCGGCAACTACTGAGGACAACATTCTAATTTCAATGCATTTATGATGCAAGTTGTATTTAGTTTTAATCAGAGTTGTAAACATGCATGAAATATCAGCAGAGATGGACTGAAGTGAGGTGAGAAGACTCAGATTCTAACCTTACGAACACTGTTTATAATGAACTGCACAGTTTGAACCAGCAACAGAAACTTACTACTGAAGTGAGGAGTCAGAATCTGCATCAGACCTCATGGTGACAGGAACCATGACGCAGTCGCTTACTTAGAAAGTGTTTGCAAATCCACTTCGAATAAAAACAGTCTTCCAACTTCATCACCACCGAAATGAATCAGACCAATTCATCAGTGAAATGACTGGGTTGAAAAAGAGCACAAACATAAAGATCAAATGTCAAGCTTTGATGAAATTAGTGGCCACTTAGAGTTTCTGCCAAGCTTCTACATTTGTTTGTCTCCCACTGCTGTGGTTTCATTTGCTGGATCAAAGCCAATGTTGAACTTCTCACTAATGTCAGCACTCGAGTGATTAAGAGTCAATTCAGCAAAAAAGAAGCTCCGTCTTCCAAAAACACGTCAATGTGACTGGAAACACACAGACGAAGTCCTGCAGTTCATCTGGCTTTTCAGGCATCAACTCCAATCACCATCTTGATGAGAGAAAATTTAAAGTAACATCTAGTGGACATTAGGAAAAGTTTCCACTAATGAACGCACGGTGTGGAACTGTGTGTGCACCTGTGACTCACCTGGCAGGCGTTGTACAGCAGCTGGTGCTCAAACTTGCGGACGCCGAGGATCTGCTGGAACATCTCGTACAGCTGCTCCTTGCTGAGGATCAGCTCCGACACGGCGCTCAGGTGCGCCCGCTGTGGCTGGCGCCGCATGTCCTCGTCCCCCCTGTAGATGGCGTCGTACTTGGCGATCCAGGAGCTCAGGACCGTCTCTTTGCTCAGGCCGTCGATCTCCGGCAGGCTTCGGACACGCCGCTCGATGTTCTTCTTGAAGACCTCGCGGAAGTCGTTGGCCGAGCAGCCGCCGCTCTGAACCATCCTGGAGACACGCTCGCTCTTCAGGAAGCCCTGCCGAGGACAGAGACACAGCGATCAGCGTTGTTAGCCACATCTCAACTCAAGACCAGAAAGAAGTTTTATTCATGCCACAAAGATTTCTCAATGTGGAACAAATGTTGCGAAGCTAAGATTTGTAGTTTTTAGACCTGCAGAGAACTTTCATGTCATCTTCAGACCAACGACACGGCATCAAACATGCAGCCTCCTCCTTCACTTCAATGAGAACACTGTGTTGATACTAGGGCCAATATTCTCAATAGATCAATCTACCAATTGTTTTCATGATTAGTCAATAAAGCGTTTCGTGTATAAAATGTCAAAAAACTGTGAAAAATGCTCATCACAATTTGCCAGAACTCAAAGTTGTGTCTTCAAACTGCTTCTTTTGTCCAACAGAGTCCAAAACCTTCGTTTACTGTCAGAAATGACAAAGAAAAGCAACAAATCCACAAGTTTAAGAAGCTGGAAACAGCAAATATTTAACTTTTTCAAAAAAATGACTGAAATAATAATTCTATTTCGACCGACTGATCTATTAATGGATTAATCATTGCAGCTCTGGTCCGAACAGAGGAATCTCAGAGCAACAACAAACTCTCAGCCATCTTGGAAAAACGCGTGCGACAACACAATGGAACGACTTGCAGCAACGATGACAGACTTCTCCTCGTGGCGATTCAGAACCGGGCTGCATTGATGGCAACTGAACAGAAACACATGGACAGATGTTCACGAGGCGCAGCTACTGTTTGTGTGATGTATTTAAAAGAACAGATTTAACTCCTTCATCAGACCTTGAACTCTTTAGATGTTTCATGAATACGTCCCTAAGTTGACACTCGATGCCAAACAAGCTCATCTCATCTGAGTTACAGCTCAATCAAACACGTCATGAAAAACTGGCTTCACATTCCTTCCAAGCTGCTCAAAGTCTAAATGCTGAAATCAGTAAAAGAGCCTGAGAGGAACTGCCCCGTCCTCCTCCACACAGTCATTCACCGGGTCGAATGTTAAACTATTCACATTTGTAGCTTTTGACAGAAGTTCTTTATCCACGACGGCGCTCGCTGAGTCTGACAGAAGAATAAGTGGCTGAGACGGAAGCGGCCGCAGCAGCTCAGTGTGACATTAAACAGTCTCTCAGTCGGCCGTTTCACCTCGTCCTGTTAGTCACTCTGAGACTCTGAAGAGCAGAACATCAGTGAGAAAGTGATTCATCTAATGGAGGCCGAGAGCTCGGAGAGCGGCGGCTCAGAACCAGTTTGAAGAGACAAACACAAACATCAAACGGATTCAGCTTCTTTCCTCCACTGATGCACAAATTCTTCTTGATTGATTTCATCACAACAAATTCTACTTGACTTCAAAATCTATAATCTATTTCCATAAAAGTTAAACTGTACAAAACCTCTGAAAACTGTTTGTTAATGTGCATCTTTGATTGTGTGAAACCAGATTTTACTTCTTCAAATGTGGAAACACTCAATAAGTTATAACTGAACTGATACTGGATTTTTGCAGTTGATGTCAATCAATATCTCAGATTCAATGATCTGACAATGATACATTAGCAAATATGAATTTAACTTACACATACCATTGTTTATGAGCTTCCTTAAATGCCGTTCTTAAAGAACAGTGATGCAGACGGTGAATAAATAAGCTGCTCTGTGCTCTCAGGTAGACAAACAGATCTTTGACGTTTCTCGTTACATATGGGAAAAATCTGTGCCAAATTTCTTCAGCCTCTTTCAGACGTGCACGACTTTTCATTAATCTGATTTCAGAGGTCTCATGTCAGAGTAAAGCCGTCTTACTACATCAGACCTTGAACATTTCCTATCACTTTCAGCACAAGTCTGAACTGAACGCTTGTCAGATTAACACAAAGGCTGCAGCAGCCAAATGTCTGAGACCTCTGTAATAAATGTTTCCATCGTCGTGTCCTGAGAAAAAAAACTGTTGAAAATATAGGAAACGCTGTGAAAGAGCTCATTTTAAGGCGTCTACAAAACCTACCATATCTATAAAAACCCTTCTCACAATAAGAATCTGACCAACAGTCTCTTCATGCATTTCCAATGTTAATTTCTGCCACTGAATAAATGAAAATCCAACCAAACACTTTGCACACAGCTTGTCAGCAAATGGAAATCAAATGTCCAGTCAGTCAGATCGTCGTCAAACAGGCTTCAGAAATTCTCTGAAAACGTGCCGTCGTGTCTGAATGAAGGAACATAAAAAGGTGAAACTCAGTCATCCAGATGCAACGTGATCGAAGCCTGAAGGGTTTTTATCTCTGATCAGATACAACTGAAGCTGCTAACATCTGTGACCACACGTCATCAGGCCGTGAGAGGACGATCACGTGTTCTGGGTCACGTCCAGCTTCATTAATGCAGTTATTCTCCCACACCTCCTCGTAGCTCTGTGATTCAAGACGATTACTGACGATGTCGTGAGGAAAGCCGGGTTTCCCCCAGAAAACCGTCATCACCGCTTCATTACTGCTTTTTGATTTTGACCGTTGACCTTGTGAGTGCAGCTACAGGCTGAATTAATGCCTGCATTAAGCAGCTGCAGTGGCATGAACGGCTGTGATATCTGCACGAACTCCAACCTGTGAGCTGTGAAAGAGGCTTTTGACAGACTGAACTTTAACCAGAGGATGAGAGGTTTTAGTCCTGAAAAATTGCAGCTGTCCACTTTCAGCCATCAGGTCCTGTGAAACTGTCCTTGGAACAAAATACTGAACCCTGTAACAGCTTAACGGTTCATTCACAGAAAATTCTTCTGGACTTGAGAATTAAATGCATCAAAATGCCAAATGAAAAAAATGAATTAAAAGAATAAAATCAGAGCCGTAGTTATAAAGCAGCGGAGCTGATGTAGTAATTAAACAGAGCTGGGAGCTGCAGGTACAAGTCATGAAAGTGGAACAACCTGACCAGACTTTCATGCAGTAATTTCAGATGTATGAGGCCCAGTGGGATGAAAACACAGGTTTTAATGTGCGCTGCAGTCTGCCGTGATTTTGTGTAATTATACATAATGGATAACTTCTCCAGAGGCTGAAACGCTGACAGTCTGCAGACATGAACGGCTCTGAGGGGAAACAAGGAGAAAGCTTTCGTCTGTTAGTCAGTCGTCTCGTTTATTCTCTGTTAGTGCTCAGAAATGACTTATTCATGTCTCATCATAATAACACATTATTCTGTATTAAGAAAAGACTCATATAGAAACACAAAGCTTTTATTGGTGTTTTAATCTTAGACTTCAAACTCAGATTATCTGGAGAGATCTAATTGCAGCTGCACTTAATAAAAGATGTGTTATTCTATCTTTTTATTATTAATAGTGTTTCCTCTGGAGGAACCAAAGCCAACAATGAACTGATTGCACTGACAAGTTTTGTGTGTGTATCCAGAGTCTCATATATCTTATTCCTCCAGTGTCAGAAAACACTATATAACACATTAATGAGCCGAACTGTGACAAACACTGATTGTTGTCAGAGAGCAGCTCCGTGTCGGCTCGTCCACATTCAAACAGAAGTAAAGTAACAGTAAGACGGATCTGAAATATTCAAATAGGTCTCGATGCAGAAGTCAGTTTGTTGGTAAAATGAAATATCGTACTTGAATGTACTTTGACTTTGCTCCTCTTTTCTTCATTATTACAAAAGCATTAAAGTTTAATGATCTTATTGTTTAAAGTCAGCGTTTGTATTAAGCTGGATTTATAGTCCGTCATGATCCAATGCAGCTTATACAAGTGTGATGGAAAACAAAAAATACTTGCATATTCATACACTGTAGATTTTTCAGTGAGGGAGTGGGAGGAGATGTATTTTTAATTTTAACAAGGTCATAGAACTTTTTTGTGGAAAAACCACAACAAACACAAATTATTATTCCAAGCAGAGTATTTTTATACTGTGTCTCTTAAAACATGTCAGGAGTCTATTTTGATATAATAGAAGAAGGACTGGACGACGTCAGCAGCTTCAGTCGGCCTCATGGGAGCGACAGACCTGCAGAACGTCAACCAACAGCAGGTGGAGAGGAACCGCCACCGAGCTGCAAGAGCAAACGTGGAACCAAAATCAGCAGAAGCCGAAGAGTCTCAGCGAGGAGATAAAGCAGAAATACAAGAGAGAACGACTGTTTTGTGTGGAAGAAATCAGCAGGGGGCGACGCTGAGAGACGACGCAGACAGTCCTCTTTGCGGTGATAAATGGAAATGGGCAGAAGTTAAGTGGATGAAGAGGGAGGTGACAGATGTAGCCGCCACCAGAGGAGCCTGCGAACAGCAGCTAATCTGCTTCTCTGCATCGCTCAGAGCAAACTGCTCCGAGCCGGCGAGAACAAAGAGGCATTAAATGGCTCCTGCTGAAGGAGAGCGTGCACGGAGGCCGGAGATCGTAAAGCTGAGCGTTGGAATGACGACACTTGAAATGAGGAGACAGATGTTGGGGTTTCTGGTGGGATTAAACACGACTGTGTAAAGAGGCTGCAGAGCGGCTGCCAGGACGAGAAGATTTGTTCTCTGGTCGACTCAGAGTCATGTTTTATTCTCTGCTCAGCTCTTCATCCTGCTAACAAAGAAAAACCTGGGAGCCAATAAAAGCCTGTAACACCGTTTAAGTACTGGGCTGAAACATTCATCCAACTCAGGGTTTGATTGAGTTGTTCAATAAGATGGTTTTTAGATTGAAGACTGCAGTGAAAGTGGCGATAACTTTATAAAAAATGAATGAATTCATGCCGTCCTCCATCTGTCCACTGCCCGTCACCACACACACGACTGACACCAACAACATCACTGAACATTTATATTCAGGCTATGAATGAGGGAAAACTGCCAGATGTGTCCAGATGTGCAGCCACACAATCAAGGCTCCAACTGTGCAAAAGGTTCATCTACTAATTACTGACCTGAGGGTGATGAATGCAAACAAGTATTTTATTTTAGAGAACGGCTCCACGTGAGTCGAGTAACGTTGAGTCGAGTCGGACCAGCGAGTGGAAATGAAGCATCAGACATCAAAAATACTTCTCTATTATAGCTGCGATTTTAATTCCTTGTAATCGGCTCTTCTTCCTGCTGGTTTCCATTCTAGTCATGACATGAGTTGCTATTTTCTACCAAGATAAATGTAGTTTAAGATCAGACACAGAAACAACAATTAGCTGATTTGGATTCTAAGAACTGAGTCAAAACAACAACACTGGATGTGGATGCACCGGATCCCCGAAGCTCCGGCTGGTGGGTGACTTCCTGTTCACAAACTTTCTCATGTTAACAGCTGAACAATGACATCTGTTTCTGCGCGGTGACAAACAGACGATGCAGTGACAGAATCTCGGTTCATGTTTCATCAGCGTCTGATCTGAGTCGCGATTATGCAAACTCAGATACAGCGACCGGCCCGTCAACCCGCCGAGCCGTATCCATCATGGCCGAAGCTCCTTCCCAGAGACGATGAACAGGATCCGTCGAGTCGAGCGGATCCAGCGTGTCTGCAGCCTCCGACCGTCACAATGTGAACTCACATCAGCCTGTTTCAGCCAGCAGATGGTGAAATGATTTAATAATGGTGACTAGCATGAAGACGGACTAATGGAGGCGCCAGTGGCTCATTAACCAGCACAGATTATTTTTCCATGTCAGTGTGATTACTGCTTCAATTTGTCTGATTGTCTCTATCTGAGCTGAAACGGACCGGAGACGAACGCAGCTCTGATGTTTTATTACAGGAAAAATGATCCTGTTGAGTCTAAACGTGTTGACATCATCATCCACTTCACCACAATCATCCTCTGACTGCGTCAACGCGTAAGAGGCTGGAGCTAAAAACACACACACCACATTTTTACTATCAACTAATCTCATGAAAGACGACGACATGTCAGTCCGTCTCTCAGTTCTGTCTGACTTCCTGTCTGCTCAGCTTCAAGCCCATTGGTTCCCACTGAAGACGTCCAGCTGTTTCACTAAAGGCTCATTAATTCCTTCTGGCTGCGGTAGTTTTTGGCAAAGGTCAGTTAAAAAGGAGGAAATACTGTATGTGGTTGGGGGACTACTTGCAGTGGCGGATGAATACACATTTGGTCTCTAGTGAGTATTTGCAGGACATTCGCTGTTGGTTTGGGTCTCTGTGGTGTGTGTGTGTGTGTGTGTGTGTGTAAAGGTCGCTCCCTCCTCGGAGCCTCCTGTCGACCTGCTGGAGGCTCTGACCCCCCGTCCAGAAGTCACCCTCCGAGCCCGGATCGATGCCTCCGCCCTCCCACAACCGTAACCACACTAACGTCAGACCATCCTGTTTTTAAACAGAGACAATTCCCCAACTCCCAAAAGGCTGGTTTAGGTGGTGAAACACAGTCAATCCTCTGATTTACAGGTACAAGTTAAATTCTTTGCTCCCATGTGACGTCGGATAACTTGAGACCTGAGATGAACGTCTCAATGCTCCTCTGCTTTGCATCTCAGCCAATAATAAAAAAAAAACAAACACGTCAAAGTAACAACCAGACTTTCATGTTTCATTAGCCGACATCAGTTTGTTAATAATGCAGTTTTAAGTATGTTTTAATTACAAAGTTCCACAGTAGGAAATTTGTCGTGTTTTTTTAAATTTGAATGAACAGTTGGTGATTTGTCTGTTTATTGATGAGACATATAAAACATATTTCTAGTTTAAATATATGACAGTGAGGAAATGAATGGAGTAAAGACTCTTAGCTTGAGCTTGGCTTCAGACTGTGCAGGATATAAGGGACTGGTCCCCCGCCGCTCTCTGGATTCTATAGGCTCGCCTCCATTTTGTGTGGCGACAAAAATGTCAGCCATTATTACTAATGAATCGATCAGCGGGAGACGTCCTCCCTCCCCGCTGCTCGAATTAATTGGGGCTTTAAAATTTCACTAAATTATTTACATGCCAGCAGAGCGTCGGGCCGTGAGTCCGGAGATTAAAGACACAGGCGACGAGCGTCAGCGGCTGGCGAAGAGGAGGAAGACGAGCAGCTGACAGACATGAACCCGTACAATCGCCATATTACCCAGGAGAGTCGTGTTTCTATGTTAGGAAACAACAGAGAGAAGAAAATAATTGTTCTGAACCAGCAGCCTCTCCCACGTCATTAAATATCCAGGGTCCACTAATCAATCTGATCTGATCTGCTTCTTCTGAATCTGATGCAGCAGCATGTTTCAAACCAGTTGGACAGGAGCAACAAAAGACTGTGAAAGTTGTGGACTGATTGAAACCACCTGTTTGGATCCTTCCACAGGTAAACAGGTTCATTGGTAACAGGTGATAGGATCATGATTGGGTCTGAAAGGTTCATCCTGGAAAGACTCAGTCGTTCACAGCGAGGATGGAGAGAGATTAATTAACTGACCTAAAATTATTTTGACCTGTTTTTAAGAAAAACGGACTCTTCTAGAAATGAAAAGATGGCTGCAGCCGTGTCCTGAACCAAGACGCCACAGAAGTTTTTAACAGCATTATTCCATCGTTCTTTCAGCATCATCTGTGCAGAGCGGTGCATCGTGTGTTCCTTCACGCATAAAACATGATATTAATCGATATTAAAATGTCTCCATCGCCGCTTCGGCTCAGCCCGTTAGTCTGTCAGAGCCCCAACGCTTCATACAGCAGCATAAAACATTCAAATTCAGCAGAACTGCTGACTAGGTTTCACTTAATTGATCACAGAGAGCAAAAGTCAGCAGAACTGGAGCCACGTCTGCACCGAGCTCCGATTCAGGTTTAAAAGGACGTTAAAGCCAGTTCAGACCATAAAATCAACACAAATTTTCTGAGTCGGGAAGATTGAATATGATTTTATAACTGTGGAAAAATGATCGTGTAGACGATCAATCTCCTCCATCCTGATCATTACAGTGAACAATACATCACAGAGGAATCCAGGAACTAAGTATTTGATTTGATGCTGCTAAATCCAATCAGACGTCGTCTCACAGATTGAACTGAGTGAAGCCAAATTTGACTCTTACATTTATTAACTCTACATTTATTAACAGCCAGACTCTCGTCCGAAGTGACGAACAACTGAGGCACAATCAAGTGTTTGTTCAGCGACAGGAACAACCGTGAGACTTTATTTGACGTCACACACTAAAAATCGCTTAATAAAAAGCATAGATAGATAGATAGATAGATAGATAGTTACCGAAGACGCATAAAGAAAGACTGGACGACCATTTAACACCCGGCGTTACGAGGTCAGATATAACAACTGTTCACTGCAGCTCGTAGGACAAAGCAATCTAACGTTGGATCCTGACACTGATGATGAAGCGATGAAATAAAGACGGGATGACTGTGACTATGAAGCTCAGACAATTAAACAACTTTCATCATCAGTTTGACGGCGAGCGCAGGGAAAATGACTGAATCACTGAAAAGAGACAATTATGAAACTAAAGACAAGAGTAAATGTGAGTTTTATCTTCGACCTCAGAACTTTCTTGGCTCATCTGTAGGACTTTGGTTCCAGTGTGGAAGCTCAGTTCGTTCTGATTCGACAGAGAGAACCTCAACTCAAACCTCCCACAGTGGTTTTATTGAGGCCGTGTCATTTCGTCGAGCCTGTAACAGATCATCTACCAGCCGAACCGCTCCGACAGAGTTTATTCTGAAAACCAATTACTTCATGTTCAATAAAAAACCTGATGATGTGCAGATTAAAGGAACAAGCGTGGGCTTCTCCTCTGTCTCCAGCGTGGCTGCAAAATCTTTTTAACACCAGTCAAATTCCTCTTTTCAAACTGCAAATGTCACAGATGAACCGTGAAGTGGTGAAGTTATGGAAGTCATCAGCCTGCGAGGGGAACTAAAGACCACAGAGGAGGAGGATTGGAGCCGTAACAGCGGCTGTTTGCTGTGTTTCTGATCGGTCAGGAGCACCTGGACGATTCGCCTCAGCTTTGACGAGAGATGTTCTGATTGATCCTCCGGCTTCGTGTCTGATCAGACAGGTGAAGCAGGAAATCAGAGCGCAGCTGAGAAACACTGCTTCGACTCGGTGCTCTGATGGAGAAGGAACCTCCCGCTGAGTGACTTCATTCTAACTCACCGAGCCGAGAACGGGTGACGAGGAAACAAAGCGGAAACCAGAAAAAAATACTCTCCAGGAGCTCGAGGACGGAGAGAGACAGACCAGGAAGGTCACAGCTGCTCTTCTGACTGATGACGTCTCGTTAACTATTGACTGAACTGCTGCTGGGAGGAATTCTAATAACTCTGGTGATCCCTTAACTTTCCATTAAGAACCGTCATCATGAGCAAATACCTGCAAAACTAATGAGTTTCCCATCAGCCTCAGCTGTTCTTTTTGTTCTGTATAAATTAGCATCAGCACGCTAACACGCTGAACTACGATGCACACATGCAAAACTTTTCATCCCAAAACAACTTCTGTGACGTTTTTTCCTGTTAAGACGTCAAGTGTGCAGAAGTTTGTCTTGTTTTTGGTTTTGTTTAATATCCACATAATTAAAAATGTTATAGATGTGACAGTTACAGTCAGGTGACAGTAAAAACCTCATTCATCTAGACCAGAACACAAAGAGCAAACTGTGCAGTGACGGAGTCTATGTGAAGGTGCTCAGACATCTCAGACACCTCAGGTCAACAGAACATGAAGATTGTCTCTCTTCTACTAAACATGAGAGAAACAAATGAGTCAACTGAATAAAAAAAACTGTGGGCAGAGTTAAAGAAAATGCCAGGAATGAGTTTCTGCTTCTGTGTGATCCAGGTTTCACTTGTGCTTGTTGTCACTGTCTCTGCTGGACAAACAGCTCAAAGCCCAATGAAAAGACTGTGGGAACAAAGTGAAACTTCGGTTTTTGAATGTGCTTATTCAGCTGCAGAGGAGTCGAATCCTTCTTCCAGCAGGAACCAGACAGTTCACTCTGGAAACTGAGAGAAGAAAAGAAGAGATCATCTAAAGCTTGTGGAGAAGAGACTGTGACCGACCGACTGAATGTGATTTGCATCGTGGTGGCAAACTTCCTGAATCCATTCAAACTGAACACAAAGGATGTGAGTCAACACAATCTTCTTTACAACTTCAACAAAAATTATGTCCTACAAGTGTTTCTAAAAAAAAAAAAAAAAAACAAGTTTGAACTTTGGACCTGTCTCTTCTTTGATGGTGTTCAGATCACAGCAAACATCCCTCCAGGTAAAAAAACATCTCTTCCATCCGGGCGACACAGAGAAATTCAGAGGGAAAGGTCGAAACTTATCAGCTGAGCGATAAGACGCTGATGCAAATACGAAGTGAAAAGATGAAGTTTAAATGCAGCGAGTCGACCGAAACGTTTCCTTTGATGTCAAACTTGTTGTTAGTTTGCTTGATCGGAAAGAAACAAACTGGCTCAGAAAACGTGATAAGAAGGAAGTCGACGCAGGAGATTGACGGAAAGCGAGAGTCATTTATTCAAACAAACCAAAAAGACAATGATGCCACTTTTTATAGCCTAAAAGTTTAGGTGGGATTAATCAGCTGACGACCTTTCCATCAGTAAAAACATCTGGTGAAGTTGGACGGGACAGCCTTGAAGACACTGGGAAGGGCACAGACGCTCAGAGGACAATGTTCCATCAGTGTCTTTATGAAGCTCAAACCAACTCACGTCACAGTAACGTTATCATCTTACTGTTCATCAGCTGCCATCCCGACACAAACATGAACTCATTTGCCAGTTTATTGGATGCACACAGGCGTTTCTATTATTTTGTCCAGGGTGAAAAGAGCTGAACGTGGCTCTAAAGCTCTGTGAGGCTGCAGAGTCGTGTGATAAATATCTGCAGGTTCATCAGTTCGACCGAGCCCTTTCACACCAGTGATCCGGGGCTGATATCGAAATATTGATTACAGCTGCTTTAAACGCGTAGAACACATTTAGTCTCTGAGCCGCTGCAGAGCGGACGTGAAGCCTTTTCACCATCAGGATTTGTTTGCTCTTTTATCATTTCTTTAACCATTATCAGTTATTGACAACAGTATTTCTAAAGTGATTTTGAGAAAATACTTTCTCTACAACAGTGAGTGACCTCTGAGATGCACTTCTATATGCAGAGCAACTATATGTTGTCAACACTAAAACTGTTGCTGGAGCTGTAATACTTCTGTCTGCTCCTGTTCTTCATGCATCGTCCAAGTGAACGATGTGATTCAACAACAAAATGTGGAGATGAACTTCAAAGGTTCAGACTGAAATCTGAGCACTACAACATAACCTCACCTGGTCTGAGGCCAGTTTCTCAATCATGGAAGAGAAAGGTTTGTTTGGCGTCTGAAAGGAGAGAAATTTGGACCAACACACTCAGTGAACACAAAGAGAAGCTTGAATGTCGCGTATCTGTGGCGATAATCACACTGAGAATCAGACGTCAGAGGAGGAAAGAAAGAAAAGGAGTTTTCCAGCTGTTGCTATAGTGAAGCAATAAAGACTAATCTAAAAATACTTTCATATTTCAGCTTTCATCCAAGGCAGATACAGAAACTGTGCAGTTAGAATCCAGGAAACACTTTAAGATATTTTTATTTATTCCTCCTACTTATACATATGTGTGTATTTATTCATGATGCTGGATGTTGATCAAGCTGAACTCTGAGGCGCCACCATGAGGTCGGGTGGCGTCAGAGCAGAAACCAGGTCCTCTATTTACACTTCAGACAAAAGTAACCAGGAATTGTAATCGTGTTATTTAATTTGAAAAAGTAACTAGTTACACTTCTAGTTACCACCGAAAGTAACTAGAAACCTACTATTTCACTTATTTCATTTCTGCACAGATATATTTGTATTTAGAGTCTAAGTCTGTGAGTCCTGGTCGTATCTTATTTTAAATTCGGCTACTCTGCAACTCCGTCGGTTGTAATGTGAGAGTCTCTTTACATGTTCCAGCAGGAGGTTTTTAACAATGACGCCGACACTTCCAGTCAAAAGACCTTCATTAGGGCAAATGTTGGACAGAAGGGAAACTCAGTGAAGAGAGCACACCTGGGCTTTTTCAGGAAAGTTTCGTAAACAAGCGTAGCTCTCAAGGCCTCAACGTTCAATACCTGGATGGAAGCAAAGCGTGCAGAGATTTTGTTTTGTGAATGTGGAGCTTTCTTCGAAATGTTCACGGCTTTATGAATAAAAACATTTGATGCAATTTGAGTTTTTCGCCTGCACGTCCACAGGTGTTCACTCTGTAATTATCTGTACATAAATGAATGGAGAGTGTTGAAGTCGATTTACTGAGAACAACAACGATGAGCAGATTTTAATTTGTCACTCCGTTGTTGTTGTTGTTGATCAAGAGTTAGAAAAATGCTTATCACACAGAGACGGAAGTGAAAGAAGATCCACCTTGAGGCAACTCCATCGCTCTCCAACTCCAACGTCCCAAAGTTTCTACACGTTTCTGTAAGGAACAGTTCGGCCGCGGCATCATGGGATGTTGCAGAAATGTGTCCTCGGGCTCATAATGAGGATCTGTGGTTCGAGGACAGCTGGAAATGTCAGCAGCCCTTTAATGTGACAGACTAACAGGTCGCTCGACTTCGCAGCAGAGACAGCGTTGAGTCATCGTCACCTCCCACTGACGAGGAACTCTGGGAAAAAAACCTGAGGAGGCCGAAGAGGAAGCGGCGGCTGCTGATCAGTTAGAGGGAAAAAGGAAACGAAGGATTGAACTGACGTCGACAGACCGGTTCAGATCTTTTCATCGTGAGCTCGAGTCCGTCATCAGATCCGTTCCTGATCGAAGACAAACAGCTCACACGTTCCCTGTGTCGTGACACGCCATGTCTCATTAACACGTCTCATAACACTCATTATTCACGTTCGAACCGTTTCTGTTTGCGTGGCAGCGGAAATATAAAAATATATTCAACATCACCCAGCGAGACAAGTACAGGTGGTCGCATCACCACAAACAGGCAAAATCCCAATAGAATAACACAGAAACAAGGAGACCAGTCGAAGTCAGACGAACGTTTATCAAGTGAAACTCGTCAGGAACAAATTACAGAGAAAAAAGGTTTGAAGTCTGGACTCTATAATTTGAAGATCTGCTCCGAGGATATTTTCAGTATCAGGGAAAAAAGGCAGATTTGGTTGAGTAGAACAGATGATTAGAAAAATAATCAAACCTTTTTTGGTCCTGTTTTGCTTCATAATTTAATTTTTTAACCAGACAAACGTGTCGCTGCTGTGGGAACATCCTTCACTACAAAGATTCAGTAACAACAGAAAAGGCTTCACAGCAATCTTAAAGAGTCTGTAAAGCTTTGCGTCCTTGGAAAAAAGAAAAATAACTTGCATGAATGAAGAAATGTTAAAATAAACATGTACAGGAAGAATTGTATGTTCATCTGTGGAGAAGACAAAACGCCTGCACACACACTTCAAACGTTGAGCGGCTCCTCCTCGGCTCCATGTAAATCCACTTTCACGCTGCATTAGCAGGCTTCCATGTGCAACTTGTATCAAAGCAAACAGACGCATATAAACACAGGCCTCCCACTCCCACACCAGGAAGACGAGCATCAACCAGCCCGAGGCAGAGCGACGGTGCATTCAGGGCCTCTCTGTACACGACAGGTGCGTTTGACCGGAGGGTTCAAACGTGTGGCGTTCAGTCGAGGTTCGTGTGATATTCATACGATGTCTTCACATGATGTTCAGAGCAGAGACAGAGGAGACGACAGAAACCCGACAGAGACAGATCACGGTTCAACACGTCTGAACTCTTTCATCTACTGTTTAACAATGACTTTTGTTCGTCATCTCTGCAAATCCTCATGTGAAATTACAGATTACTTTTACTGCCATTAATACAGTAACTACTGACCAGAGCGTTGATGTACTTGGTATTCATGTATTTGATGGTAATACAGAGTATTTCACAGGAGAAATGCATCGTCTAATAAAAACCAGAAACAAGCAGGACAGAGACGAGCAGGATGGCGGCTCACAGTCGGCTCTGTGGAACCACGTCGCTCGTCTTCTCTGGCTGGTTCTGTATCTGCAAACCTCTCAGAAGCAGATCCAAACAATAAGGAAGGAGATTTAGGAAGTAAAAGTGATTTCATGGAGCTGAGGCTTCAGTTTGATCCCAAAAGTTTGTTGTTGGAGCAGCAGAGAACAGAAAGGACGTCTGTTCGAACTGGGCCCAGTTTTGTTTGGTTCTTCAGCACAGAAGCAGTTGGACAGGATGAGCTGGACCGAGCTCTGGTACAAAGCGCTTTAAAGAGGTGAAATCTTTTACATAGAGCAGTGTTACAGGCAGGTTAGCAGACGCGGCAGTAATGGCAGCCGGTCCTCCTCCACCTCCGGCCCAGAGTCGTCTGTAATGCACCACCCACTCACTTCCACTCTGCTGTTTTGTTCAATCACTGTTCTCCTCCATCAGAGAAACTCCTGCAGGTGTTTTCACATTAAAAGCCTTCCACTGGCCCAAAGGACGTAGTCCTCCGATTTTCTGGCCGACTTTCATGACTGGAAATAAAAGTGATGAAGCGAAGTGAGAGCGGCGGAGAGGTCAGTACGACACGACCGGACTGACTGAGCTGATGGAGTTATTGTTACACACCTCCACCTGCCGCCGCCGCTGAATGTAAAGACAACACAGATTTAAACAGCAAACATTCCTCCAGAGAGGATTTCACAAGATATTCTGTTGATTCCAAACAGATTGGAGGAACCACGAGCAGCTGTGTGTGTGTGTGTGTGTGTGTGTGTGTGTGTGTGTGTGTGTGTGTGCCACTGAAAACTAAATGCTAAACTAAACAATTAGTGGCTCAGGAAACTGTTGGTCGTTTATTATAAATATTGTAAAATTAGACAGAAAATCATTATTACATTTAATCATTAGAAACAGACTGTCCACATTCATTACTCTACAGGTTAAAATGAGGAACACGATGATTAATAAAGTGGAAATGATTTCACAGTTAATTGATTGATAATTGCCATAATAATGATGAATCACCTGAGCTCATACAGAGAGACGGGTCTGTGCTGAGAGCAGATCTGAGGTCAGACGCTGAGACCGACTCTGTGAAATCCTCCGTTAGTTAAAGACAAATCTCTCTCGGTCTGACGACCCGCCGGGCTCCAGAAATGTCACACACCTGAAGCTCCGGCCTCCAGCAGCTTTAAAACACTAAATTACAGGAGCTATAAACTGGCAGCATCTGACAGAGCGGGTGTGTGTTTCACCGATGGTGCGATATCTGCAGTCTGTTCAGGTCGAGGTCGACTCGTCAGCGTTAACACGCCAGAATAAAGACACACGTTAAAGATGAATATGATCTCTTCTATACATGATTCTCTTCTGCAGAATTACACCGTGTTTGTTTTGAGTCTTCAACGACGAAGCGGGAAGAATTTTAGACGTTTACATCAGCGACAGTTTTGATCATTTTCCAAATCATCCATCAGTTTTCAGATTGATCTCTTTCAGGCTTCACTGGTTTTAGTTCGAAGACTAGAGAGAGAATTCAAATGTATTTGAAGGCAAGTAATCATCATTTACTAATACTACTACTACTACTACCAATACTACTACTACTAATACTACTACTACTAATACTGCGACTCGTTCTGTCCCAGAAGAGGAACCCTCCTCTTGTTCTTCTGAATGGTCAATAACTATCTAACGAACTAAATGACCATGGTGGTGTTGGATTATTTATCTGCATCACATTTCTACACCAGGTTTCTGCAAACTGACTGTTCATTGATTACATATCACAGATTTGTAGTTAACAGACTCCGGTATTCAAATTCACTGTTATGGTCCTTCATGTAGAAAATGTAAAACGAGACGTATTGAAATTCAAACACTGACATATGAAATTCTGAGACTGACGTACAGACAAAAAAAAACACTGCAGTGTTTCATAATTCAGCATTTTGAAAAGTGTAATCAAGCAATGACACTC
Organism: Holacanthus passer; assembly: GCA_025331565.1. Lineage (NCBI taxonomy): Eukaryota > Metazoa > Chordata > Actinopteri > Pomacanthidae > Holacanthus > Holacanthus passer. The sequence continues at coordinate 162,292 of JAFREQ010000130.1, forward strand.
ATTCAAGTTTAGACCAACTTTCTGTCAGTAATAAAAAGCAGGAAGAAATCCCTGTTGTAAACACGGCATGTTGTTTCCGTCGACCTGGGTGCCGTAAATTTTCATGAAAAGACAACACCTGTGAAAGTTTTTGTCCCAGCGAGCAACATTAAATAAAATCACCTCCTCTGTACGACGCGATCCATCAAGTTATGACTCTGCAAAGTGCACGACAGAGGAAATTAAAATCACTTCACCTCTCAGAGGGACGACTGATGGATGAGGATTTCATTTCCTTTTCCTCCCCTGATCCTCTCACACACACACACACACACACACACACACACCTGTCTGAAGATATAAATACCCAAAGACACCCTGAAGTGGTCGGAGCAGGTCGATAATGAAAGCGTCTGGAGAGGACGGTCAGGAAGCCGTCATCCCGTCATCAGACTGTCGCTCGAGTGAAAGAGAGATCATCACAAAGCTGCGTTCAGGAGCTGAAATCCTCCGGAAAAAAACTCAATAAGATCCCAGCTAACGTTCGATTGTCCATTTAATCTATGAAGCTTAGTCTGTGAAGTATTATCTCAGGTCAGGTATCAGAACACTGTCACTGTCTGTTCATCAATAACTGGCCAGATAAAGCTGCTATGAAATGATCAGAATCATTTTGAGAGTTATTGAGTAAAGTGGTTAATGTTAATGTTCATTCTTCTGCGATTCAAGCATTCAATTTGTTTGCAATGATTTCTGACCCGACCTCCTAAGTTCTTCTTCAACCACACAGATTTGGATTTATTGGTATCGTATGAGAAGATGAGGACGTGACAGATAATCATCACGATTATTCAGACAAAAAGTGAATTCATCTCCTGTTATCTTTCATTTGAATTAAAAATCATATTCATTAAAGTTCAGTTAACTTCTTTTCTCCAGAAATCTTCTGAGCGATAACCTCGTCACATCACAGTCTCACCGTGGACAGAAACTGTGTCTCACCGTGGACAGAAACTGTGTCTCACCGTGGACAGATTAGAAAACCAGCTGAGAACAGTGATGAGTGTTAATGAGTCTGATGGACGGAGAGAGGAGGACACAGGTCGGTCTCGAGGCCTCGGCGGCAGCTCGTCATCGAGGTGTGAACGGTCTGAATGAAACGTTCAGATCTGCAGTGTTTCAGCTCACAGAGTCATGAACATGGAGCCCGGCGAGAAGATGCTGATGCAGCAGAGGAGCTGAACTGTTTCACTGAACGAGTGATGAATTCATGCGACGAGGAAAATCAGCGTGAGAGCTGTGAAATGCTGTTGACTCTCCAGATGTCCCAGCTCCTGTTGGGTTTCCAATCTCCGTCTGTTAGTACTGGTGAGTTCCTTTTGGTGGCGCTGTTCACAACAGTCCTTTACCGTCCAATGAACAGCTGGGTGATATGAAATGACATCATAGAGACCAGACTAGAGCTGAAAAAAGAAAATTTATCACCAACTATTTTGATAATCAATTAATCATTTCAGGATTTTTTTTTTCCAAACAAAAAAGTCAAATCTTTGCTGGTTCCAGCTTCATAAATGTGAGGAGCTGCTGCTTTTTGCTGTTTAAAGTGTGTTTGCACGATGCTGCGCTGCAGATTCTCACAGCCTTGATGTCTGCGGGCTACGTTTAATATTAAAGAACGAGACGTGTAGATTCCTGTGTTAGAAACATGTCTGCATGACTCAGGATCGTCTGCACATTTAGAGCAGATCCTTTCTCACCGCTAATGTGATTAATGTATGTTTTTGCTGCCTCTCACCTCGGGGGGAAAACGCTGGCAGTGCTTCAGCTGCTGCTTATAAACTGCAACCAAATCAAATCTGGCCTGTTTGCAGAGGCTAAATGGCAGGTTGGAGACAAAATATGTAAAATAGCAGCACAACTGCAGCAGCGTGCAGAGGCTGATCGAAGCTGGTGACAATCTAGTTTTCTTATTGTCAACAAATCCCAAAAAGACCTAAACTAACAATGTGTCTCCTAACGTCTTTAAAACACCTCAAAATATAGAGTTTCACCTTTTAAAGGTCCAGTAACATTTTAGCAAATGTTCCACAAACAGGAGGAAATGGTTCATTAGTTGGGGACTATTTTCAGCGGCGGATGAATCCACATTTGGTCTCTAGTGAGTCTTTGTGTTTGTGGGATTGAGTCCAGATAAACGACAGTGTTTGTGTTCAAGGTGATGAAGGAACAACAGTGAGACTCACACACAAACCTCCTTCCTTCCTCATTTACGGTCTCCAAGTGCACCATCGACAACATTTTGGGAACATTTTACTTATTCTCATGCAATATTTGGATAAACAGATTTGCACGTATGAGCCATTTTGAAACAGTCGACACGTCTAGCAGGAATGATGAGCGGGGCGAGAGGCAGAAAATAGATCATCTCGTGTTTCTCTGCTGAGACGACCGTCTCTCCTCATGCGGAACATCTGCCACGACTTCACATGACGAATGAAAAACAGTCCCTGTTGTTGTCATTGTGTGTGTGTGTTGTGTGTGTGTGTGTGTGTGTGTGTGTGTGTGTGGATGGTGGCGACGCTCCGACTCCATGACAATATAACGAACAACGTGACACTGATGTCTCAGGAGCACAGGAGACATGAAGAGTTTGGGTCTGATCTCATGAGGACGACGCCGAGGACAACGAGTCGTCTCACTTTGATCATTCGGACCCTCGGCTGCGACATGAACGCTGCGATCCAGAGCTTCACAATTGCTGGCAATTTAGGAGACGAGCTGCGAGCGGCTGATAAGATCTCCATCTCATGGCAGATGATAGAGAGAGGAGGGGAAGACAAAGATGAGCGGAGATAGAGAGAGAGATGGAGGCAGAGGAGCAACAGATAAGAGAGAGAGAGAGAGAGAGAGAGAGCAAGTGCAAAAATGGAAAAAAAAGTGTGAGGAAATTCACTGCAATCTCTGCTCTCAGCTGTCCTCCTCCAACAGTGGAGACGGAAACAGGAGTGGACGTGGGAGGGTTTGTCACCGAGTCTCTGGAGGAGTCAGGGGACAGGTTTCCATCCAAATACCCAGCAAATTATAGGAAACGTTCCAAAAAAACGCCAAAGAAAATGTCGATGAAAATATAAAAATCTGTGTAAAATCAGTGTGTTTCTGTCAACTGCTTGTTAGTAGAGATGATATGATGCAAAGCTTCAGTGACTGTCAGTCACAGAGAGCAAAAGGTGGTGGAAATGAAAAAGCTTCAGTTTGAGGAGAGATCAGAGCAACTGTGCAGCTAAAGAAGGAAAGAAAGAAAGAAAGAAAGAAAGAAAGAAAGAAAGAAAGAAAGAAGGAAAGAAAGAAAGAAAGAAAGAAAGAAAGAAAACAGTTGGATCGATTTTCTAATCTGTTTCTGTTTCTAATCTGTCTGACTGCAGCGATGAACTGAATCACTTTGTGCCATAAGAGCTCAACAACCACTCCGTCATCGGAGGCGTGGGGGGGACGGCGCCCCCCTCAGGCCACAACTGAAACCACAGGATCAAAGAGCTTCCAAACAGCCGCTCAGGTGCCTCGGTGCTTTTGTTCAGAGATGATTAAAGGGACATTTCACAGTCTGGGGGCGGAGCTTATCGGCTGATGACGGCCATGACGGACAGCTCGTCACATTAAGACACCTGAAGGGACGGCACGCTGACGGGACATTTCTTACATTGCATGTAATGTGAAAGGCTGTTTGCTGTGGCCCCGTCAGCTCCGCCTGTGTGTACGTGCATATATTTGCTTCCATGCTGTGACTGGACAGCTGTTTTTCATTTTGACTTGAACAACACGCGTCTCATGAAAAAGAAACAAATATGTTCTTGTTTTTCCAGAGTTGAATAGAGAAAAAATCGTCTTGCCTCATAGTAGCTCCTCACAGCGTTGCAGAAAGCTTCATCCGCCACAATCTGAGTTTCCCCGTTGAGAAAAGCCAGGAAACGTTCCTTCACCGCCTGCAGCTGCTGCTTGTTCACCTGAGACAGAGGAGAGATGATGGAGGAGAAAAATGAAGTGCAGAGAGAGCGTTTGGGAGGAGAGATGTTGGCGGAGGGGGGTGAAATCAATTAGAAACAGATGGAGGGGAAGAGCAGGAGATGATAGGGAGGCAGGACGGAGGAGAAACAGAACAAAAGTACAAGATTAGACTCTTTGTGAAAGTGTGACAGAGTCTGACACCGTCATTACAGAGACGAGAAGAGTCACACTGTCTAACAAATGCCTCTCATTAGCAAACCCAGTTCGCCAAAAACAACAGAGGAAGAAAAAAGTCCAGTCACGTTTCGAGACTGATGGAGATTCTTAAAAGGACCGAAGGAAGATTTAGCTCATTAACTACAAAATGACTTTGTTACTCCGCTGCAAAACCTTTTCAAAGGTCTGATTTAAACTGACTTTAAGTTGAATTAATTTCCTTCATTTCTGTGAGAATCATACAGCCGTTTGTTAAAGTGCTGATATTAAGCACTTTTTCTGTGCAGGTGATGGATTAAACTCAATAACCTGCGTCGCTTCAGAGCGTCACGACAGCTCATCTTCAAAAACAAGTGTTGGGCACATTTTGGATTTAATAACTTAATCATTAATGTTGCAAGACAAAACTTTAGGATTTTTGTCTGAGCTGGAACAGACATCGGGGGCAATGTGGGGTTCAGCGTTTTGCCCAAGGACACTTCGACGTGCCGCCTGCAGGGGCCGGGGATCGAACCACCGACCGTCCCACTGGTGGACGGCCTCTTAACCTTCTGAGCCTCAGTCGCCCCAGATGAAAACATCTGCACCGACAAACGAGACAAGCTGATCAAACTCACTCTGCAGCACTTTACAAACCTCCATCCACAGTTTTCCCCCGGTGCCAACGCTGCGGCTGAGTCACATGACGGCAGAGCTTCCAGCTGCAAACGCACATCTTCCTTCATAATGAAATCCAGTTCTGACCAAACAGGAAAATACAGTGTGTACACATACTCGGCCTGTAAAGGTGATTGTGATTCTGACTCTGAATTTACAGGCTTGGAAAACAGGAGTTATGGCTACGGCTGGAATTTCTCTGGATCCATTCGAAGCAGACTGACTGAGCCATTAACAGGTTGCAATGTGCTGGAGTTACCTGAAGCGTCACTGTTTCTTATTGCATTCCAGTGGAGGAAGAGCTGGAAAATAATGCACCTCTTTCTATGTATTCATTGAAGGATCAGGTTTTGAAACGAGAATCGATGGACAGGTGACACCAGGAAGCAGAATAGAATCTGTCGAAAAGGGGACGGCACATTTCGCCCTTTAAGATTCAGAGTTTACTTTAAATAAAGCACAGGATTTACAGAACAAAGCAGAACAAAAGTTGGACTTTATGCAAAGGATGATGGTCAAACTACACCTGAAAGCCTCAACTCAAATTACTCTTACTTTACTATTTACAGACATGAAAGTGAAACACACGTCGCTGAAGGTCGCTTCATTTGATGCACGTTAACCGACACCACACACACACACACACACACACACATCAAGGTCCAACAGCTGAGATAAGTTATGCTGAAAGTGATCATCCTGTTTAGTAACTGAACTTTCTTGAGGAAAGATTTACTGCTTCTCTCTTTTGTTGGACTGTTGCTCAGATAAAACAAGAGATTTTGGCTTCAGGAAGTTGTGATTGACATTTTCAATATTTGACAAACGACTGATTAATTGTCAAAAATGAAACGACGACAAAAAGAATTTCTTCTTGTAGCTCGACCGTCCGTCGACCAGCTCAGCTCCATCTCTTCATCTATCCACTATGTTCATGGATCACGTTTCAGGGGACTCGTCCTCAGAGCAGTCAGGGCAGAAAAAAAAGGAAATGATTCCCATAAATGTCATCGGTCCCGGTCATTTCTGCCCAGTGAACCACAGATGACGTATTGTGTTGAATGAGAATTTTAAGTTTTTATGAGCGACAGAATCACCAGAAGCTGAAGCTCATAAGCTGCATATGTATGAGGCGTCAGGAGGACGGCGGCGTCGGGGGAAAATTAAACCATTATTCTTCAGCTTGTTGCGACACTGCCAGCAACAAAACACACTCTGGAAGTCAAAGTACCAATTTCCAGCTACACAAAGTGAGCGGCGACTTATCTCCCGCTGACAGCTTCTTGTGTGGGCTTCCTTCGGCTTTTCTGTGTCTAAATTGAGCCACCGAGGTTTCGCCTTTAACCGCGGGAGAGGAGGAGGAGGAGACGGGCGAACGTATGAAGAATGAAAAGCGGCAGGTTGTGGCCGTTCAAAACGACTCAACCTTCATCAAACAGGTTGAAAATGTGAGTTCATTACAGATAAGGATTCTCCCGCTGAAGGTGTGCTGCAGTGAAATGCGGCAGCAGCTTATCTGAGGACGTATTCAAGCTAAAAACATATTTGTCTCGAGTCAAACCTGTTTATTGAACAAACTAGTTCATCATAAAGAGACAGACGTCAAAACAAGTGAATTTATAGTCCTGCGAAACCAAATGGATGTGTCATGAATTTATCATACAGCCAAAGGAATCACATTTAGATGATTTCATTCATCTTTCTGCTGCATTGCAGAATATTACATTGTGAGGTTCCTGAGATCTGAGTTTGTTTTTCCTTTAAAAAAAACTGATAACAAAATAGTTTTACTTTGGGCATAAAATTCAACCGAGTGATTCATTTAAATACAAAATGAATCTATTTTGTCATTATTATATAATATAAAACGATATTGTGTATAAATACTAGAATCACTGACAAAACGTCACGTTGAAAACAGCAAATATATCATGATGCGACTCAACAAAATGAAGGAAGTTTCTGAAGGATTTTCAGGACTCGACGTCCTCGATGGACAAAAATGTTTTCACACTTTATCCTTTGTATTGGAGAAATATCAGAGTTCAGGTTGTGATTCTTCCAGAAACTGATTTGCAGTTTTAATTCAGTCTCGTCCACCTTTTTCTTCCCCTGAATAGAAATTCTCTCCAACTACAAAACCATTTCCTGTGGTTCGGCCGTTTCCCTTCGGCTGAATTTCGGAGCCTCTCTCTCTTTTCTCACCGTCTTTCATTCAGGTGGCTGCAGCAGTAATGGCTTTCCTCGCACAGCTGCATCCTGGCCGTGAAATGAGGGGCGACAGCCAGAAAAGAAGCTGGATGTGCGCTGTGAAAAACCGCCTGTCAGGTTTCAGTTCAATTCCTGTTCGTGCCTCTCCGTCTCCTCAGCTTTGTCCAGGGAACCGATTTGTCCCGGGGGGTTTACAAGAGAGCGATTTCTGCTCCGTCAGCAACAAAAACACGCCCAGGTGAAGGTGTCGTTTCCCCTCGCAGACGTCGCGCCGCACTCGAATTGTCGTTCTTCAAAAACCTCCCGCCGAGTGGAAGCGCTCCGGGGTCAACAGGTCAACATCTGCAGACGTCGAGGGAGCGTTTGTCTCCCAGAGCGACTTTCAGCCGGCAGAGAGGACGAGCTGCTGTTGGCTTTTCACTCCTCTGAGAGCTCGCCATCTGGACGAGACACTGAGAAAGTCAACCAATCAGTGTGTCTGGTAAATGGAGGTAAAACAAAGACGAAAATAAAGTGTGAAAGTGTTTTTTCTGGTTAAAATATGATGGAATGTGATGTTAGTTTGTGCTGCCTGAGGTTTCCTCATCCCATGTCCTCATCATGACAGGAAGTGAGGAAGTGGCTCAGTATTTGTATGTTAATATGCAAAACTCTTTTTTCTGCAAATAGGAATATTCAGCGAGCCTCTCGATGCGTCACAGATGTAAATGTAAAAATACATTATGAAAGTGGGAACTGAACAAAATAACACACAATTTACTTGTCAATTTCTGTGTTAGTACACTGAGAGTCATCTTCCCTCTATGTGCACATGAAGCCGACTGTGAATTTATAGGCTCGGTTTATAGGCCGTGTTCAGATTCCACTGAGTTGTGGCTCTGAAGAAGGAAGGATTTTTAAAAGGTTTTAAAGTAGCTGAGCTGCCTCCGTGATCCGTGCGTCACTGCTGCAGGTGAGCATGTTGATAAGCAGGTAAATCTACAATCACCATCTCCAGCACGAACACGTATGTCCCTTCACCTCACTCAGTATCTCTGACCCTCATCTCTCTGAAAACATTCACTGCAGCTCCAAATCAGACAAAACTGGAAAAACCAGAAAAAGGTCTGACTGCAGAGCGACGGCGGTCTGAACAACATAATCTCCAAGAAACAGACTCGATCGAAGTGGATTCAGTTGTTTCAGGATCAGAACATAAAGACTGAAACTGAATATTACTGAAGAGACGTTAATGCAAAACTAACGAACTGGGTGTCGAGTCGGAGCGAAGCCTCCTCACTTGACGTGATTTGACACGACCAGACAGCCAATCAGAGCAAATGTCAAACTGTCCATCATCATGAAACAATCACAACAAAAAAATCTGCAACATGTCAAACTGACAAAACTGATCAGATGGAAAAACAGACAAAACCAACTGAAGTCTGAATTTCACCTCACATGATCATTTAATGATAAAGTTATTTGAATCCTTCCTGTTTGTTTACAGCGTGAACGGCTGGAATCCAGGAACCGCTCAAAGAACTCAGCAACTTTTACAGCAGGAATCTAAATCTCACTTTAGTTCCTGAAGCCAAAAAAAGTCCAAAAATAACCATCAAACACTCAGAGGCAGATCTGCAGTTTTCAGTCTCCTTCACATCCTTTCAGTCAACATTCTGTCGATGTTTGGAAGCTGCTGTCGATTCGACATCTGTTATCAGAATAATTATCTTCAGTTGTTCTGACGTGAAGCAGCACAGAAGGAGAAAGGACGGCGTTAACGTGGGAAGAACGATTTAACCGAGAAGGAGCTTTTAGTCATTTTGCAGTTGCAGCTTTTTCTGGTGACTCAGGTTGTTATTAAGACACAAGACTGACGTGTGAAATCACTGAAGCGTTTATGTAACAAGGTCTGAAAAAGGCCAAAGCCGAATCTTTGTCAATGAGTTTGCATCCGTAACGTCTGTGAACAGCAACCTGCTCTGACACTGGATGGTTCAGGTGAGAGAAGACGAGAAGCTTAAACGGCCTTTACATTTGCAGCTGAGACGGTCAAGGATCCACCCTGCTGCTGCTGAGGGGTGTGTGTGTGTGTGTGTGTGTGTGTGTGTGTGCGTGTGTGTGTGTTGTGCACATTAGAGTTTGTTTATGCTTGAAGGCTTTAATTTGAGTTCCTTCCTCTCCACAGACGACATGAGAGGTTATCAAGGAGAGTTAACGGCTTATTTGGGCAACAGCAAGGAGCTGCTGATGGCGGATCAATAGATACAAAGAACGCTCTGTGTGTGTGTGTGTGTGTGTGTGTGTGTGTGTGTGTGTGTGTGTGTGTGTGTCATGCCTCCACAGGGAAACGGACATTTCTCTTGGTTCCCAGCAGCACTTTGAGCTGACAGGATGCAGCTCCGGTGAGAAAACACGAACCAGGCGAGAGCAAGACATATCTGTCAGACGTCTGCGATTATTGGACGGAGGGCAAAGTGAGTCTGTAAACACACACACACACACACACGCACGCACGCACACGCACACGCACGCACACACACACAGTACAGGTGATCTCCTTTGGATCGGAGTGTATTTCTACGGCTGCCACAAACCTGAGCTCGTACAGGTGCAGCTGTTCTCGACCTACAGCTCATGAGCAAGGCAGCAAGACAGACGGGAGTCTTTCTCTTATATAACTTCATTTCATTGTCATGTCCTTCATTTCTCTCAGTAATAATAATACTGTCTGTGAACACGGCGACAAAACAGTCACACAAGATTCTGATAGATTAAAAATACAGATTACAACAATAGATTTTTGTTAATAAGTTCACAGTTTCTCCTTCATCCTTCTTCTGTCATCTTTAATTAAAAGTACAATATTTAAGATTTTTAGTTCAACACATTGAAAAAATGTATAAAAATCTGATCCTGACCCTGCAGCTCGGACTGGACGCTGACTGACGCCTGAACTCCGTCGCTCCTCTGCAGCTTCGGGCTTCTCTTGTTCCACCGTGTCTTCGTCTTCCTTGGATTCAGGGTCGTGATCAGAGCCGCGGTGAATCGCCTCAGTCCTCAGAGGACCGGGAACCTCTGCGTCCTCTGTCGGCCCCAGAGGTTCCCGGTCCTCCTTCCCAGTCTGAGCCGAGCCTGGTTCTGGTTCGAGGCTTCCCAGCTGGGTCCGACCGTCCTGGGCCTGAAAACCTGCTCCTGACACTTCAGCGCTCCCCCAGTTCTCCCAGTCAGCTGATGAAGAACAGAAGGTTTCCACAGAAACCTTTAACTTTGATTTTGAATCGATTCTGAATCAAATCATGGAGGTGAAAACGGAGAGTGAGCGCACCTTAAATATCAGCAATGCTCCCTCCTGTTTTCTTCAAGTGTCCTACAGGTGTTCCTGCGCTTTATTAAAACATTCATCATAATCTGCTCCTGAGACCAGAATCGCTCTCCGACCACATCGCTGTCAGCAGCAGCGCCAGGCACTTATTATTTCTCCTGTTTCACACTGACCACCAACACACCGCAGCTCCAGGCGAGACACACACACACACACACACACACACACACACACACAGCACTGAACAATCACACCGTTTCCACAAATTGACTGATTGTTTTCTTGCTCTCAGAGACGTTTGCTTCAGCCTGAAATAGTTTGTGCACAGCAGAAGTGACAGGAGGAGAAATTTATGTCACTCACAGTCGCTCAGAGTGTGTGTGTTTACGAAGAGCACGCACACGCACACAAACACACACACACACACACACACAGAAACAGAACGTTGTGCTGCAGGTTTGTTAATCCTGATTGTTTTATCCAACCAGGAGTGAAATCCTCACACCTGAGAACAGAACAGACCAGATGAACAGTGACAGCACTATGAAACCAAACCTACTGAAATCAAGATAAAGACACTAAACAGGGACATTTCCAGGATGTGTGTGCTTTCACATGAGCAGCCACAGATCCAACTTGTTTCGTGTGCAGTGAAACACTTTTGAACAATTACATGAATCCATCTGTGGAAGAGTTATGATGAAGATCTACACAAACTCTACGTCAGTAACTCCACAGTGAGACGACGTGTTAAAGGAGGAAAAAAAACAAATCACAAAACTGACAGCTGCAATTTTCAAATCCTGAGCTTCCTAATTTTCCTCTGAAAAAGACGTGTAATCTTCTTCACTACATCCTCGACTATAAATCAAACTGCAAAGTACATTCATTTGAATTTCTTTTAAAAAAGAGAAATTATAGTTTGTGTGTGCGCAGACGCGACGGAGTCAATCGAGCAGAACATAAATGAAGAAACATTTGGAACCGAGCTCCTGCTGCGTCTGCGAAGCCTCATAATTAGTTCATGATGTCAAATCCTGAGAATAACACATCAGGCTGCTGTTGTCAGATATTTTTGCTCTAATGACGGATCGATGAACCTGAGGAGTTCACTATCAGACTCACAGAAGAACAAGCAGCTCATCAATGAATCAGCTCCACTCAAACTTCATTCATAAACCTGTACAGTTGGTTTGAGGACACACATTAGTCAATTTACACAATTTAGTTCTGAACAAAAAGGTTTGCGTGTTGAAATTAAACATAACTGTGAAATTTGGGCTGAAGATGATTTAAACATCTTCAACATTTAAACATGATCATTTCTAAAGTCGGCGCCCCCTGTGGTCGGAAGTTTCGGGCTTCACTCTTACATTCACAGCCGTAAACACTCACACAAATCTTCTCCTGTCTCATCATTAACCTGTTTTATCATTAATATCAATCATCACGTCGTTATAATCATATCATCAGTTCGTTCTCGTTCTCGTTGTTAAAAGATGCTTTTGGTTCCATTAATCACGTTTCCTGATTAAAACAAATCACAGATGAAACTGAAGTTACTGAGCTGCAGGAGAGACGACGCTGAAAGACACATTTCTACAGACTGAAGAGTTTATTAAAAATAATTTGACTCAAACTGAGAAAATCAACAACCAGTATGATAAAAATAAGCATTTTATTTCCAATCAGCAGCGACACTGAGCTGAAACTATTCAAACCTGTTATGTAACACGTCCTTTAAGTTTCAGTTGGACAGTAGATAAACTACAATCAGCAACTTGTGTTCATTTTCATTATCAGTCTCTTTTCTTCTATTAGAGAATCCTTATTTGTCTTATTCACAAAAACTTGTATGTGTATTATTTTCTAATATTTTCTATTATATGTGGATCCTCGAAGACGAGAAACCACGACGATGAAGCTAAGATGGATCCAGATAAAGAATAAACCCTCTAATGTTAATGACATGAACGCTGGTACGTTACACTTCTCTGTGAAAAACCAACCACATGTCTTTAATGGAACCTTTGACTGTTTTGCAGTTTATAAGCATCGACAGATGTGATCGACAGAAAATAAACCTGACTATAAATCTCGCTCCGCCCTGCTGCCCGCACGTTCCTCTCTTTGTTAAATCCATTTTCCAAACTCTGAATTTAATTTTCTACATTCCTGAGCATCAAACTGCTCCATTACCTCTTTGTCTCAGTTATTTCTCCGTCTTATCTCCTGTACACAGATACCAGTCTGTCTGCAGCGATCCCTCCCCGAAGACAAACACTTCCTCCCCTCCCTTTATAAACACCACCAGCTGACCGCTGCAGTCTGTCCACACACACACACACACACACACACACACACACCTTCTCTATATCCTTGTACAGCTGAAAACTCAAATATCTTCCTTCACTTTCTCACATCCATCATTTTGAGTAAATACAAGCTGCACTTCCCGGGGTCTCGCTGACATTCAAGATTTAAAATCTGACTGACTGACAAAGACGCTGGAGGACGGAGACATTCTGTGACATTACAGTCATCTGTGGGTGGCTCTGACCTGCATGAAGCTCTCTGTGGATGATCATTAAGGATTTGAGTGAATCCCTGACCTTTTCCTCTGTCGCCACATTCACAGACTTTACACTGGTTCGGTGTAAAACCTGTTGTAATTGTGTCCAAAGAATGAATCTTTCTACTTTCCACCCTCAGGACAAAATGTCAACATCACAAATAAAGAATGCACTACAAACGGATGCAGGACATGGACTTGCTGAATCACCTTGGACCTTCCCCAAACTGGGGCATCAGGGGCACAACTACCGTTACATACATTCAGATTTTTTCCATCATATGAGGTCTCCTGTCTGATCCATCTGTGCCATCACCTGTTTCCCCGTCGCAGCGTGATTCATCATCACTGATTTTCTCCTGAGCATTTTTTCCTCAGTGCCTCATTTCCTGTCAACACAGGTGGAGAAATCACCAACTCAAAACAAGGTTTCACCACATGGAGGAGTGAAGAATGGACTGTCATGAACTGTCAGGAAACGTCTGTCCTAAAGCTCCCAGCTGTCAGCGTCACTCTGCAGCAGCTCCACCTGTCCAGGTGACCAGCTGACCCACAACACCTGCACAGGATCACGTGCAGCAAGTTGCAAAACCAGAAGTTTACAGAGGGTGTAACTGATTGTAATGATGGTGGCGAAGAGCACCGACACCACAGATCTCCTGAAGCAGATTGGTGCTGGTTGATGTGACTGTAAAATATGATTCACGTCACATCATAATGATCAAACCATTAAGTGAGGCCTCGTGAGATTAAGATGGAGGTGAAAACCTTGACCTGCTGTGGCACAACAGGAAGTCAGGGGATCATCATGTTCAGAAGGATTCATCCTCTGCTGAAAGTTTGTACCTTTCATGATGATCCATTTAACAGCTGTTGAGGTTTTTCAGTCTGGACCAACAAGGACTAACAAACAGAGTCTTGCTGCTAATAAGGCTGGAAACCCTCCAGGCCTTCACGTCATCCAAACACTGTGAAATGAAACTAAACTTCAATGTTTGAACACTCTGAATGTCTTTGACAGCAGCTCTCAACTATGTTTCTTCCTCCACCAGATGAAACACTGTCGCAGCCCGTGACCGCGGTGAAAACACCAACTGTGACATTATGTAAAAACCTTCTGCAGATTTTCAGCTTGTGATTCCTGGTTCAGATCCAGGACTCTGTGCCTCAGTATCAGAGGAAGGAAGCTCGGCTGCCATCGCTGCTTTCTCAGCCGTTTCCTCCTACTGTCGCTCTCGGTGTTGGAGCTCCGCCTTCACGCGGGCCACAGTTTAACGACGAGCAATCAGGATTCGCCGTCCTGCACCGAGGTGACGTCAGGCAGAGACACAGAAAGAACCAGCAGCCATCAACACGTGCTTCAGCTGAGAATCACAAAGCCTCAGGAACGTGAATTCAGAACTGATGGAGCTTCGTGTTCAGACGATCACGGCCGTGTTTTGACTGCCAGGCTCAATCAGCGTTATGACAGTTAGCAAACAGTAAAAAAGAAAAATCAATGTGGAAAGTTGTGATTTGTCCTGTGGACGTTTTCCAGCCTCAAAAAGTCTTTACTGTGACTGTTCAAACAATAAAACACATACAAAGTCGACTGCGGGTGAATCACTTCTCAGAAACGTACACGATGTTTATGTTGGACAACATTTTAAACCCCAGGACATTATGGTTTTTGTTTGTAATGATGGACACACCGACTCTACACAACCCTGCATGAAGCTCGACACGGCCGCGCTGTCGTTCATCCTCATGCTTCCACAAATCTCAGCCACATGTTGAAGTTTTTGTTGAAACCAAGCAGCATCATCTGATGTGTAATATCCCGTCAGACAGACGTCTCACAAACATGCGACAACTCAAGGACTTGGAGTGAATTTCACACACGGTTAAAAGAGTCACTTCAGGTTCGACAGTGACAGAAACACTAAAACAGCCAAGTTCAAGATAATTATTGAACCAATGGCCTGAAAAGTTAGAAAATCATTACTTAGGTTTGCTGAATCATATCGTTTCCTCGCAGCCTGGTAGAAAAAGCTTGATGGCCGGGAACATTTTCACTGAATCCAAGAGGCATTTCTGTGTTAAAACAAAATCTACATCTTGTTCTTTGGTGATTCAGCCTCTGAGACACAGAAACTCCTGCGGGGACGGAGATAAGAGCTTTAATCTGAGAGAAACTCCAGTGGATGGAGCCGAGTTTCTCCGTGACTGAAGTGGGCGATCTTCCTTTTATAAATCAATCCTGCTTTCTGGTGATGACATTTTTATAGATCTGGCTGTTAAGAGTTCCTTTAACCATTGCACTTTGCGCTCACCAGGCCTGGACGAGTGCAAACAAGCTCCATGTGAAAATGTTTGTGTGGTGAAAACATCGAGGCTCAGGAAAAAAAAAAAAAAACGAGCGTTGGACTCCGACTGAAGCTTCTTCTTTCTAATGGCGGCTGGTGGATCGAGCCAATGAGGCGGAAAAGCTCTCCACCGGGTCGCAGCAGGCAACGAGAGCAGAGGGAAGAACGTGAGGAGAGCAGGGAGGACGGAGGAGACGAGGAGGCGAGGAGGAGCGGGAGAGGGGGGATGAGATTGAAAAGACTGGACTGGGGAGAAGGGAGATGACGGCTGTGACTTCACCAGTGGAAAGATAAAAATAGAAGCGGGAGCGCTGCCTCGGCTCATCCGCTGAGGCCATTTGAATCAATTGATCATCGCTGCGCAGGGGAAGTCGAAGTCTTTTATTAGATTAGAGCATCCAGAGAGCCGCAGCCTTGGTAACACGACCCGATTCAAACCGCTTCATCACCGGCAAAACGCGCTCCGGCGTCACCTGTCAGAGCCCGACGGGAGGCCGAGGAGACGCCGCGACATTTTAAAACCATCCACAGACACGAGTCAGAATCCGACCCACGAGCCTGAGGAGAGGACGGATTCGTGAAGCCGCTCTGCAGCTCCAGGCTTTTTCTGCTGGCTTCATTTCAGCTGCCTCTCTGACGCCGAGAGTTCAGTTCTGATCCTGGAACAAAACATTAAATCAACGTGAAGCTATAAATACAAGACAATAGGTTTTTCTGGGAATTGAAAAAGTGGAGCCAAACTATATTTAAGGACTAGACTGGAAGTATTTAAACCCTTTTGTGAATTTGTGAATGGAGATTTTTTGCTCTGGTTCCTACAGAGACTGATGCATTATGGGTCGTTGGAAGCCGTAATCGAGAAGTGAAAACACGATTTCTGGGTTCTAATCTTTCTCCACAGTCCAGTACGTCTGGTGATCTACTCCATACGTTCAGATGAGGACGTTCATTATTTCGCTGTTTATTCAATATCGCTGTTTTTTTCTGATTTGTATTAGAATATAAATAATAAACTCAGACAGAGAAGCTCAATGAGAGAAGGGGAGACGCTGCCGGATGACAGGTGTCAATCTGAATGTGACGCATCCACATGGCCACGTTTTCATTCATGAATACAAGCAGCCAGATAAAACTGAAGTCCTTTCTGATTTTGAAAGTGCTTTCAAAAACCAGACCTGAACGTCATTTGTGGATTTTTATTGGAAAACTTCATTTACTTCAGACTGAATGCAAAGCAAACGTTAGACATGGATCGATCGTATGAAGTGAACAGAAAGACATGAATTGATGTAAAAAGATGTGTCAGCATCAGCACAAACTGAAAAGGCTTCTTCATCAAAAACATCATCATGAAGCTGTTTGACTATTGAATTAAAAATAACGAGCTGCGTGGTTCGACCCTCCGTCAGCCGTCTCAGCTCCTGATATCGAGAACCTCATCACAGTCGATGCAACAGATGTTTAAACTGTAAAACTTTGTTCTACCAAAACACTAAAGCATTTCAATCAATGGCACAAAGAATTTAGATTATTTAAATCCAAATAGTTCAATAGACATGGCAACGTGTCGAGATGATGATAAGATAATTTTCATTTTTTACTTTTTACTTCATCAAACTTTCATTTAGGCCCTTTTCTCACACACGTTCTCAGATTAAGAAGAATAATAAAATAAAACTATGCCAAACAAAAATCTTCATCCCTTTAGTTTACAACCCACAACACAAAATCTTAGTATCAGTGACGGACTTTGAGAGCACTACAAAACGTTCTTTCACTGCAGTCTGAAAAAATGACTGCTCAAAGTGTGGGATTTCTGATTTACGCTCCGACTCAAGAGCTCAGTGACATTGATTAAAATAAAACTGAAAGCAAGCTGCTGCCATCAGAGAAGAAAAGAAAATATGTGACAGCAAATAAACAGGAATGAGTGGATATTGAGAGGTGATCAGAACGAGAGCAGCGCTGATGATTCTTACAGAGACAGAAGAGTTTTCCTCGACATCAGCGATATGTCATGTCGTATATAATGGGCCCATAAATTACTAACCATTTTCAATTAACTTCCATGAAAAGAAACACCTTGGAAATCAACAGCTGCTTAAATCTCAACACAACTAATTAAACTGATGAAGCGTTTCCAAAGACAGCGAACATCTGCACGTTGATACTGAACTCATGATCCAGGAAATCTGCACACGCACCATCTTCTGTCATCACGTCCACAACATGCAGCATCATCGTATCTGAATCCCCTCCATTCAATCACATGTGAACGATGAAAACTACGAAATAAAGAGGCAATTACTGAAGGTGAACACATGGAACGGTTAAGAACGCCAACACACATAGTAAAACTGGGGTTTGATTTCATGAGAATCTGAAGGATTTTATCTGCACAGTCTGTCTGTGTTCACCATGTTTCTGGCTGGGTTAGGGTTAGTAAACCTGGAAACACGGTGAGCTAAAGAAGAACCTATCGTCAGTGGCTGTATGAGAAGATGGTGACGATCGAGGCCGAAGTTTCTCCTGAGAGGAAACTCATCAGAGACAAACGGCGCATCAGCTGCTCAGAAGAGCGGATCTATTATTTTCACGTCCTGGACTGACGAAGCGTCTGCGTCCTGACCTGACACCTGCTTCATGTGTGTGTACGAATGATGAGAAAGGTGTCTGCTAACAGTGAACTTCACATTACAGCCAGTAGGTGTTCAAATCACCCAGCTAGTCCAAACTTCAACTGTGCTGTTGTCATTACTGTGAAGTAAGACAAGATTAGTTGTTTGCTTCTTCCCTGCTGGACTCGCACGTCCACCTCAGACTCCTGGACCCGTAATGAGTCCAGGTCAGGCAGCTGCTCTGCATCTTAATGAGGACGTCAGTTACTCCCAGCAGAAAATTTACTGCTGCTCCGTTTTACAAACTGCACAGACGACAAACAGCACAGACAATGAACGGGTAAAGAATCTGGAGTGTTTGATGTAAACGAGGTCAATGTGGGCAGCTGCCTCTTCAAGTTATTGTATGTAAAGGAATGTGAAGGCATGTATGTGCTGTGTGTGCGTGTGTGCATGTGTGCGTGTGTGCGTGCATATGTGTGTGTGTGTGTGTGTGTGTGTTCTTTATCAGCACAGAGCAGAGGCGCTGAGGGCGAGAATCAGCCATGACAAACCTGGGAGACAGTTTCCCTCAAAGTCGACCTCCGTCTCTTTTCTTTTCTCTTTCTGCTGTCGTGTAAACGGCCGACTGCGACGTTCATTGAAGTGAAGATGGAATCTGTCAGAGAGAAAGGTGGCGTCTGTGTGCGGAGTCCGGAGCTGGAGTCGAGACATGATTAGCCTAGCTTAGCATAAAGACTGGAAGCGGGGGGAAACAGCTAGCCTGACTCCGTCCAGTGTTCAAAAACACAAAACCAATTAACAGACGACTCCACAGAAGTGGCGACATCGTCTTTATTTATCTGACTTCACAGAGCTCCCTCTGGAGACACTAACGGCTTTATGCAGCATCTTTGACGTACAGGACGCAGGCGTACGCCACGAGACCTGCAAACACACTTTGATGTGTAAAACCGGTGCAGCTCCTCGTTAACGTGTCGCCTCGTCTGTTTCATCTGGACACAAACAGACACGTAAAAAGCAGTTTGGAGGATTGATGTGTCAGAACAGTCAGTGCAGCGACTGCCTGCGGCTTCCTGAAGGCTCGTCAGGCGAGGCCAGGTTGCCAGGTTTGAGACACACATCTGTCCCTGCTGAGGTACAACATATTAACATGTGAGCTCCTGACGTGGATTTAAGAACCGCTTCCAGTCTCAGTGAGGCTCAAGCCGAAGGAAAAATTAAAATATTAAACCTTCATCTTTTAAAAATTGAGACAAACTGGTCGCTCTGTGTCCAACTGTCTTAACGACGTCACAAGAAAAAGCTAAAAAGGTAAAAACACTGAGAACTTTTCTGTTTCAGGGTCTGAACGAGGTTCGTAAACTACATATGATCTTGATTTGTGTTTTATGTGAAGTGTAAGACGACACTCAGAAGCTCGTCAGATTCAGAGACCGTTCTTCTGTCTCCTTCATTACTGTGGACGGAGTTAAATGCGAGGCTCTGCATGGGAAGCATATAAAATAATCCCTGTTTCCGCGGGTGATCATTATATTTGCAGGATGGAGGGATCAAAGAGAGTCAAAGCAGGGGCTGTTCGCTGCAGAGACCCTGATCAGGGACTGAAACTAACATGGTTGAGGGCAAAGAAATGTCTTCAACAGCTCAGGAAAATAAATGAGGGGGTAAGAAAATGCCTCACTATGACTCTTTTTTTCATTTTAGAGTTTTTCAAACATCAGAATCTCGGTGAATCGCTGCAGGTGAGACAAAGATTTGAATAAACACAGGGTCGTAAGCAGAAACTTGCTGTTGAAAAAAGCAGCTGCATCAACCGAAAACACAAAGATTCAGAAAGTGAGCGTTTGGTGACATTGGTCCTTCAGAGATTCTTAATGCGTAAAAGGATAATGTGAATTCGTTCTTAAACAGGTTTGTGTTCAGGAGCCAACAGCTGATCCTTGAACGCACTAACGAGGACTGAACATCGACTGAGATGGACGAAGTGTCTGCAGGCTGATTTTCACAGAACTGAAACCAGTGACTGTCTGGAAGGTCGGACACACAGTCAACCTAAAAACTGATGGAGGATTTGGACAGTGATGAGCCGAGACAGTGTCCATGTGATTCACAGTAATTAGGTAAAACAAGAGTCTGCAGCCTCTTAGCTTAAGTCATCAGCCGACATGCTGATGTTTAGTGTGTATAATATGTTGAATATGTTAGTGAGCTAATATTTGCTAGTTAACACCAAACACAAGGCGGAGCCGAGGCCGATGGGAACGCATTTAGTTTTGTTCATTAACCAATTAAAGGTATGGGACAAGCAGCTAATGTCAGAGCATCAACAGAGTTATTCACATTCATCCTGAAGAGGCTTCAATGTACCAGGTTGTGTTGAAATCCACCCAACAGTTGAGACATTTCAACACGAGGAGCCTCTCAACTCTGAAGGATGAAGGCGAACAATGCGAGACAGGCCGATGATTGACAAGTAGAGACGTAATTAAAGGGTTTAAAACAGGATGACTGCGTGGTTTGGAGGCAGGAATTCAATCAGAAGCGACTTTGGTCTGAAGGGTTCAGCTGTGAAAAGCAAACTGATCGCTCACACAAAAGGCGTCATTTTCAATTTCACAGACGGAGATCTGCGGAGCCTTTGTGCTTTACAGTACCTCGGCTCAATTAACAGTTCACCAGAACACAAAGGAACAATGGAAACATGGAAACACGCAGGACTGTGTGGGCTGACACATATGAACGCCACAAACCATCACACTGGAATGACTGGTTATGATTTGGATTTATTTTCTGTGAGTATTAGACCTACGACAGAAACAATTAGTAAGCGAAGCAGAATCTAATGTTTTGTTTGGAATTGCTTCAGCTCGTCTGGGGGCTGATGGATAGATGCTCATAACCGAACATTAAAGAGAAAAGTCGATTAAAAGGAGAGACGCAGCTCTGCTGGAGCTCCAGTTTGAGACTCGACGTGATAGAGAAGCTTTCTGTAAAAGACAAGAGAAAAAGAAGGAGAATCACACTGTGCCGACACACAAAAGCCCAAACATGTGACCGAGTTGCTGCTCACGCTCCAGCGCTCTGGAAAATATAACCAAGCTTTGAAACTAGTCGAGAACAGAAAGGACTATGTTTGCACATTAAGATCGAAACGGAATCATTGTTTTATATGACAAAAAGGAGAACTGCAAGGATTCAACTTTACTCACTGGAACACTGGAACCTACATTTCCCACAATGCAACTGGACACTGTGTTTAACTCACACCCTCCCTGCCAAAAATTTGTATTAAGCCACAAACGGATGGATGTGATCGAAGGACTCGCTTCCAACAGTCAAGAAAAAAACCTCATGAATCTTCAGGACAAGTTCATTTTGATGACACACAAATTTGGCACAATAGCATCTCATCTCATCTCATCTCATCTCATCTGGACTGTTAAATATTTCAGTAATATGATCCAGTTTCACCAAAATCAGCGAATTGGCCCCTGAGGGCCCAGCTCCCAGAAACAGGTCTGATAAACTGTAAATTCATTAAGTCCAGTGTCCAGATCATTATATAAGTTGAGATCCTGTGGCGGTCACATGGAGCTGACCTGCAGAGGATGAGGCGACGCTGACGAGCTGCTGGCCCTCGCTCCAACGACGAGAACAGAGCAGGCTTTAGGGAGGAAGGCTTGTTTCAGCCGGAGGACGAACTGAGGGGCCACATGATGGAGCAGTACTTTTTTACTCCAATAGAACAGAGATGGAAATGAGTGTAACAGGCTCCTTCAATGTCTCTCACCATGTGAAATGAAAATGAAGTTTTATTTGGCTTTTTTTTTTTTCGTCTGTAACTTCCCTTGAATCCGCTTATTGACAGAGTGTCAGTCTGTGGCAGAGACACTTGGACTGACTGACACATTTCCTCCATGAGACGTCCCTCTGGCGGAGACTGAAGACTCAGAGGCTGCTGCCAACCTGCGTTCAGCTGCCAGAGACGATGTCCTGAAGACACCTGTGTTTATCTTTGTCTTTGTGAAAGAGCAGATCAGAGCCATTGAAGTCCTTGACACCAAGTTTAGCTGTGAGAGAGCGAAGCAGCCTCTGGATTCTTAAACAGCTGCTGCCAAAACAGAGGTTTAGGTGTAGGTGGAACGACAAAAACACCAAGACACGACGCACAGCGTGGGACTGCTTCGCTTTTTTGAACTCAACAGCTCAATTACTCAGAATCAGAACGAGCCAAAGTCGTCTCAAAGGAAGCATCAAAACAAAGAAGACAAGCACGAGTGTGAACGACAGACACGAGACGCACGGAGACAAACTCGACACCTGTGCGAGTCGTCCCGAGAGCCGGCGAGCTGAACCGCCACAAAGCTTTTCTCTTTCAAAAATCTAAATTTGCACTTTACTGCACAAGCACACGGAGGCGCCGCGGAGACGAAACGTCTCGGGGGCCTTTGCGGGGGGACGGAGCGGGCCGTCATCTCGACAAACGAGCGACGTGCGGCGCAGCGGTGGAGACGCCCCGGGGGACATCATTAGTCACCAGAAGCACGAGTGAACGCGGCTGAACGGGGACGTGAGCCTCAACCTGTCAATACCTATTTATTTACGAGGACTCCGAAATATCGTCGGCCTCCAGAGGGCCGCAGATGATGGCGGCTGTCTGGGGGCTCGAGGTGGCGTGGAGTTAACCATGTGTGACCCGCTTCCAAATGCACTCAGTGGCCACTTTATTAGGTACACCTGGAGAGTTTAATGGCATCTGTCATGAAGTCACCTTTACGATGCCTGATAGCGTTTGTTTGACACTCGTTCATTCAATTACATGTTGTAGCACTGAGGTCACAGTTGTTCCTGTGTTATATTCAGAGGCATTTCTCATATTCCACATAAATCTACAACTATATTGATTATTGGTTAATCTGCCAAAGATAAAATAATAAACATGATGACATGATGCTGTGATATTGTCAAACACAGACACATCGACTTTTAAAAAGGAGCCTTTGCTTGCTGTTAAATAGATTTTCTTAATGTGTAAATACTGAAAATAAAATGCTCACATTCTGTATAAATGCCATAGAATAGTTCGCAGATAAACTTTGGCATCTGGGTCAAACAGAAGGACGTTAGGTTTTTTTTTGACACTGAGACTAAATCGTCCATGTTGGTATTTCACTGGTGCTGTGATGTAACTCCCACCGTCCTCACATCGACCACGTGACCAACACCACGACAAAATGCAGCACGGCCTCGGTTTCGAAGCTCGCACCAAAACATGAAACTCATTCTCGAATCTGTCACCATTTTAACAATCTGACCAACAGGTCAATACACCTGAAACTTCTAATCATCACAACTTCAAAAAGTCCAACAGGTCAAAGCAGAAACAGACAGAAGCTCATGTACAACAGACATTTATACAAGAACTTAATCTACATGCAGCATAAACGGAGAAAAATAATGAGTGAGACGAGTAAAGTAAAGCTGAGTCCAACCCTACGCTGCAAATGTTTATTCAGCTATACAGGTTTTTTTTGCTCAGGACTCCCCCTCATATCCTCAAACACTGTTATGTGTCTCAGTGTTCAGTTCACTCCCACTGATCTGTTGTAATTTATTTTATTCAGCTGAGAGGTTTGTGTAGGAGAAGAGAGAGAGAGAGAGAGAGAGAGAGAGAGAGAGAGAGAGAGAGAGAGAGAGAGAGAGAGAGACAGAGAGAGAGAGAGAGAGAGAGAGAGACAGAGAGAGAGAGAGAGACAGAGAGAGAGAGAGAGAGAGAGAGAGAGAGAGAGAGAGAGAGAGAGAGAGAGAGAGAGAGAGAGAGAGAGAGAGAGAGAGAGAGAGAGAGAGAGAGAGAGAGAGAGAGAGAGAGAGAGAGAGAGAGAGAGAGAGAGAGAGACAGAGAGAGAGAGAGAGAGAGAGAGAGAGAGAGAGACAGAGAGAGAGAGCAACCTGACGAGTGAGAGAGCGAGAGGTTTTCCAGTCAGGATGATTTGAATGTGTCCTCATTCAAAAACACAGGATCGAGCAGATGGAGCTGGACTTTCTGCTGCGGATGAACAAACTGAGATCAGAAAAACACGCAGGTATCAGTCACTGTTCGTCCAAACAGCTTCATGTAACCAATGTTAGAGGAAAGAAGGAAGAAGCCTGAAATTCTAAATGAGTCTGAATAACCGATTAGTCAATCAAGAAAATTAACTGGTTGCTGTTTTGATGGCTGATCAATCATTTGAGTCACTGACAAGGCAACAAAAACTTCACAGCAATCCATCCAATAGCTGTTGAGATATTTGAGTCTGTGCTGACAGACAGACCAACAGACCAACAGGGTCAACAGAACCAGCATTTGACTCCATAATTCATCAACCACAGGTTTTTGTTTGTGCAGCTGCAGAACAACAGAACAGACACAAACATGATCGAGGCTTCAGAAAACACATTGACTGAAAATATTCACTGTTGTGTTTGGAGCCACAACGGCAACATGGAGAATAAAGGTGCTGCAATTTTAATGAGTTCTCTGCAGCTGTTCAGCAAAAACCCACTGACACACTGAGTTTTACGGCTGAAACGGGCGATGAAACTTTACATCAACATCACAGCAGGAACCAACATGACAACAGTCAGTCTCGTGTTATCCTGCAAAAAAAGGTCACCTGAGGTCAATTACATGGAAACGGTCTGGATATCTCAAAAGTGACAAAGCACAGATTCAGACGGTCTGTAAAATTTGACAGACAGGAAACAGGACAGATGTTTACCGTCAGCTGTGACGGTACCGTCCTGGTGACCGACATTACTGGAATAAGTTACAAACAAAATAACCTGTGTTGCTTTTGTTTGCAAAGTTAGATTCTTGCATTTAGATGTCACTCAATAAATTCTCTTATCACAAAATGTATTGTAGATCAATTCAGCACCTGCAGCCACACGAGCAAAAGAAACACAACCATCCCAAAGAGTCAGTTTAATGTAAGAGTTAGGTCCATGTATGAATCATCTGAGAGGGACAGACACTTCACTGACAGTGACCGTCCCTTTTTCATCCTCGCGTCCAGTTTCCTTCGTCTGAGTCGGAAATGTTTGTTTTTGCAGCAGTTCGGCTGCTACGAGGATGAATTCATTCACTCTTCCTCATTCTGACAGAACAGCAAGACAACAGATACACGATCTGATGAAAACAACAAAGACAAAGTTTGACAGACTTGATGATTGAATTTTAACATGCGACATGAACATGTTCCATTTCTGTCTCCTTCTCCACTTTCCTCCCTTCCTCTCCTCTGAAGGAGGAAAAGAAAACGCACCCTGTCGTCCAGATGTTTCCTGGTTGGGACTCATGAGATCTCCTCTCTTTTCTCAGCACTGAGACTCAAACGCTCAAAGTTGTCAGAGGAAAACACACTTCGACTGAGACGGTTCAAACAGGAGATGATTCGGCTCCATGACACAGAGTGTCCACCAACGTGTTCAGTGAATGACTGAAGCTGGAAGTAAAACAACTTGTTGGCTCCAGCAAACTCTTTATGAAAGAATCATTTCCAGAGGTTCACTGTGTGTTGTTGTTACGAATATCTCCAAAGTTCAAAGTGTAAAAACAGGCAGATTCAGTGTTTGTGTTTATCGGCCTTCGATGGAATGAAGATATGTGAATTTCATTTAGTCTGAAAATTGTAGAAAACAGTGAAAATCGAGTCAAAGCTGACTTTTTCAGATTTCTTGTTTTGTCTGACCAACGGCTCAAAACTCACAAGTGTTCAGTTCACTGTGATATGAAAACAGAAACAAGCAGCTAAAACTGTTTGAAGAAAATCACAAACGTGCGCAGAGTTAAAGTGACTGTAGTGTAGCGTCGAGCTGACAGCTCGAGCCGACTCTGGCCCGAGGCCGAGCTGACTGGCTGTCTGATGCTCCTCACGGAGCTCCCCGCTCTGTGAAAGCCCTGCTGAGGCATCCTCTCACTGCGCTGAGAGGAGGAGGAGGAAGAGGAGGAGAGGTTACATAACCCTCTGAGAGGAGCTCCGTCTCAGGGAATCTGACAGAGGAAGGAGAGATGACAAAGGAGGACGGAAGTCGCCTCCAGCAAATCTGCGGCCAAAAAAATCGCGCCCACCACCCGCTGAAAAAAACAAGCCCCCAACATCAGCACAAGTGGCTTCTTACAGCAGAGAAGCAGGATGAGGTGGTGTTTATCTTGTTTGTGTGATGAAGAGCTGCCGGGGGATTAGACGTGTGCAGGGAGGGGTGCGTGGGTCTCCATCAGGAGGGGGGGTCTGCAGCGATGGTTACCCCACTCGGTTTGTCAGTCGTGCTTGGAAACAGGACAAAAACAGAAAGACCGGGGGAAGACTGGAGAGAAACACAACAGGTGGGAGTTTCCTCATCGTGTCGGGAGAAATAAATAAATAACTACATAAATAAATGCGTAAATATTCACTCACTTCTATTAATGGCTACTTAACTCTGACCACTTGAACCAGTTTCTCTACATTTTTAATCAGGAATCCTTCAAGGCTGCAGATTAGAAATATTCACACACGCGATGCCAGACACAAGGTCAGAGGCTGGAAGAGCATCAATATTTCACACCTTCACTGCAGGTTTCTGAGGCGGCGGCTCCTCGGAAGAGACAAACGACAGGAGTCAGTTCTGCAGAGCAGCAGAAGAAGACGTCTGAAGCTACTGAGCAGATGTGCTTTCTGCTGTGGATGTGAAGGCCGAGCGAGGAATCGAAAGCTTCAGGCTTCACGCTGCCGACCTTCTGCTCTGCCTCCTGCAGCGACCAGACCGCACATCAACCAAAACCCTGCCTCCACATTCCGGTGCTGATGTTCATCTACCTCCGCAGCGCCCCCTGTCTGTCTCCGGCCTGTTGCATTGTGGTGTCTCAAACACATCCGTCTCTTGTGCCTCAGAGTTTCAGAAAAGAAAAGCAGATCACTATCGACTTCTCTCTCCATGTGGTTTAGTCAAAGTCCTGCACGGACCACGTCGGACTTGTAGCTCTGGACAGAGTGTGATCAGCTGCTGCTTCAACTTGAAATGTAAATTATTTATTGGAATCAAGAATGAACCTGCGTCACTGTTCTCTTTGGGAAATAAACATCCTTCATTTCATGGAAACGGCCTCCGGTGAAACCCGGCTCCTTCCTCTCATTCTCAACATGTTCAATCAATAGCAGGCACTTGTATGATAGAACATGAATCAAAAAGTCCCTCGGAGACACGAGACAGAGTATTATGTCCTCACAGCTTCCACCTTTAATTACTTTCCTGATCTCTTACAACCTCAGCCAGACGAGCCGAGTATTAAAACACTGAGACGAGAGCTCTTCTTCTAGACAAGACACAAGATCCTTTAAACAAGATGCCGATGGGAAGCTGCGAAGCTCGTTCAGGCCAACATTCAAACTATGTCAACAAGGAAAGACGAGATGTCGCACGGCTGGTTTCTCCACTTCTCTACAAACTTCCTCCAGAGCCGCCAGGTTTACAGTCAGAGTTCAGATTCAGAACGAGAAGAAAAGAAAACCTCAGAAATCCATGTTTAAATCAGCCAACAGGAAACACAATGAACATCATGTCAGACTGTTCCTTTCACGGCACCGTGCAAGAATCTTTCATCACCACACATTGTTGAATTTTATCTGCCGACATCAACTGAATCAGACTGGAGCACGAGCACCGAGGTCCGACTCAGCCGTCAGACTGTCTGCAGATAGAAGAGTCTTGAAATCGTCCATGTTGGGTTAAAAATTCCTCAACCTTTGATTGAAGACACCTCGAGACTGTGTTGTGTTCCTTTGCTCTTTCAAAGTAAAACAAACGTGTGTTCACCTCATGAAGGTATGTGATTCCTAACTTTCTGATTATATTGTACATATTGTTTCTACTTTTTATTGTTTCTAGAATATTTTTCACCTTATTGTCATTTTTCTACTTTCTATTCATGCTTTTGTTTTGCAAGATGTGCTTTTATCTTCCTCTTCATCTTGTTGTCGTGCATCAACATACCAGGACAAATTCCTTGCATGTGAAAACATACTTGGCAACAATAAAAACCGATTCTGACTTTTTGAGTTAAAGGAGGATTAAAATTAATAAATATAAAAAATACATACAAAAGGTGTAAAGACGCGGCAGCAGATTTCTTTCTACATACAGTCAAAGTGATAAACAGCAAACACTCATTGGATTTTTTTCCACATAAAAATAACCTCATTAATGTGTTTGCTGGGAGGGGAACCCCAGAGCATCATGGGGGCCCGCAGTGAAGTGGCTTGCAGGCTGACTTTGTGCGTGGGCCGACGCTAAGCGCCGGCGTGCATCATTAACTCCTCCTCCGGAGCCACGGCGGGCAGCAGGAAACCGACGGGATCCAACACCGAGTTTCTGTGCAGTGTGGGTGTGACGATGAGCCGAGTGGAGCTTGTTGAGACTGAGACAACATTCAGGAAGTTGAACAGACTCAGTTATCTTCACAGAGACAAACCTGCTCAGCGCCGTCAGCTCCCTCCATCACAGGGACTGAACAGCAGAAGCCTCCTGTTCAACACTCAGACAAGTTGACAGAAGTGACCCGAGTAAACCTGCACAGCCACATCCTGCCACAAAGTGATTCAGACCAGAAGCCTCACTGTTTACTGATCTGCTCTCCGACAGCCAATCAGAGCTGTGTTTGCTCTGTTCCAACACTTCCTGTAGCTGCTTCACATTAAAAGCACTGAAATCTTTCTGAATGTGTTGGTATTTGTGTTTTATTAAGCGTTTATGAAAAGGTGATACAACAGAAGCTTTGAGTTTGACCTTTCAAAATATGTCTTAATACTTTTCTATTTCTATATATTTCTCTTGAGACTCATTTGGTCAGTTACACTATTACGTACAGATTCATTTTAGAAAAAAGGCATTGAAATATCTTCTCCTGCTATGTAATATTTTTTATGCATGCTGAGCATCTTTGGCTCAATAAAGATCAGGACGGATCATTTTCAGGCTGCAGCTTGAGTCATTTAGGTCAATGTATGTATTGAATCAAACTCGGTATCAGCCGATATCAAACACTGAAGCAGACTTTAGTGGATCAGGGTCGATGCCAAAAAACCTGGTGGGGACGTCACTGATACGGAGTAAACCCAACCGGTCGAGACAGACAGACGCCCAGAGCCTGCTTCTGTTCTGATGTTTCTGTCTGTTAAAAGGACGTTTCTCCTCGCCGCTGTCGGGAACTGTTGGCTCTCTATTAGTAATATTATAAAGAGTTCAGTCTGGTCCTGCTCTGTATGACAAGTGCCTGGAGGTGATTGTTGTGATTTGGTGCTATACAAATGAAACTGAATTGAAGTGTAAACTGAATTAAATCTCAGGTATTATCCTGTTATATACACAGTCAGGTATTCTGGTGTTATCGAACCATGAAGGTCACTGTCACGGCTGCAGGAAGTGTTGCTGCAGTTTCATCAAGCGGCTCAGTCGCCCACAAACTGAGCAGGACAGAAAATGTGGATCGATCAGATCAGATCAATACCTGATCGGCTTAATACGGTCGATATCAGCACCAATACTAATTTCATGAAGTAGATCGCAGCGTCCCTCGTCCCAGCTGTGTGGACAGTCGACGGAAACACTGTTCTCAGATCTGCTTCCTGTCACCATTCCTACTGCATCAGTTTCCCTCTGCAGATAAATCTGCTCCTGCCAATGAATCGTTATCCTGATCGATTGATTTCTCTCCAGAACAACCTACTGGACAAGAGTCCGGCACACACAGACACTCACACTGCCACCACCAGGGAGTCCTGCAACACGAGAAACTGCCTCTGTGACCCAACACATCGATGCCACATTCTCCGGCCAGTTAACGAATTCACACTCTGCTTATTTATGAATCAATGCAGGGAGAAGCACGACTTCCAGCTCCGACCGGAAATTCAGGATTCAATTCAGAATTTCTGCTGCTGGATCTCAAGTTTCTGTCTAATTAAGGAAACATGGGTTTAATATTCTGAACTTACAACAACATGTGTCGTCTGTCTGAGCACATTCACGCACACACACTCCTCGTCTGCACATTGAAAGCGAAGACGACGAGATGCTCATTAACAGGCGGCTCAGGAGAACATGACTGGCTTCCCTGCTGGGTTGTGTTAGTGAGCGCTCGCAGGCCCGTCCGCCCTCCAGCACAGAGTCGTCCATCCGAATCTAACGTGGACAAACCCGGCAAGAGCTTTTCACCAAATCAGCCGAACGGCCCTCGAACGCTGTGCAGCCAAGGACGGAGCCTCAATGCATCCTGCGATCCAACACAGCCGAAGCAAAGAGGCAGGAACATAAAGACAGAGCAACAAATAAAAGAAAGGTCATTTCAGCACCTGCACTGATCAAGTGCAGATTCTCAGTCAACAGTTGTTCAATCAGGCAACTTTAATGTTGCAGAGAAAAAAATCAGCAAGGTTTGCATTGACAGAGTTATGGCACAAAAATAAAAGATGATCTTATAGTAAGTACAAACAAAGAAGATTTTAAGAGGAAGTGGGCTAAAATGATTTTTTTCTATAATGATATTTTATGATTTTACCCCAATTTCTGATTTGATGAGAGCTGCATGTGGAAAACCTGTTTTAAATGGTTGAAAGCTGGTGATACAGGCTGGTGGGTTAAAAACTGCAAAGATCAGGTGCTAAAAATACCGATACTCTCTTTTTCTTTGAATGTCTCACCTCTACCAGACTCCTTTCGAATTTCTTTCAATTTAAGGTTGACATGAGGCGCACCGAGAACCAAGACACAGCACAGAAGACTCAATGACACAACATTTAGCAAGTCAATGGATGTTGAATTCGGCATCGATTTTATCCACTGTGAAGCGCTCGTTTAGGAAATATTTCACATGTAACAGCGGGAGCACAATGGTGGGAGTCGCCCTCCAGGGAGCGTTTTAGAGCCGCAACAACGTGGAAGCAACAGGAGAATCAGAGAGGAAAGAAACTATTGTGTTGAAATAAGTGAATCATGGTGGATCACATGTATGCCGAATTAATCAGCAGCTCTTGGTGATTCTAAAAAGACGCAGAGTTTTGTTGTTTGTTTTCAACGCCCTGTCAGGTGAGAGCGTCAGCTTTAAACCGGCAGCTTTCTAGAGGCGGTGTGGCGGCGGGTCGCTCCGCAGGTGCAGCCGGACTCACCTTCTGCTGCCGCCGGGCCATGTCGGTGGGCTGCTTGGCGTTGAACGGGTAGGCGACGCACCGGAGGACGAACACGTAGATCTGGAGTTTGATCTTCCGCTCCTCTTCCTCCTTCTGGAGCCGCTCGCGCTCCCTCCTCTCCTCCTCCTCACCTGCCGCTCCTCCGGCTCCAGGTGGTGCGGCGGCGGCGGCGGCGGGTCGCTGCCGCCCGGCGGAGCGGCCGCCGCTGCCCCGGCCCCCCGCGGAGGAGGCGGCCGGTCTCCGCGGAGCCTCCTGCACAACTTCGGGGTCGGACTCCCCGCCGGTGTCCTCGCTGGAGGACGGGTCCAGCATGGTCGGCTCGGACTCGGACAGAGACACCTGTTCGGCTGCAGGTGGCTGCTTCGGTCGACGTGGCGCTCAGCGGCTCCTCGTCCAGCGGCCGCCGGCTCGTCCAGCTGCGGCGGCGGCGCGTCTGGAGCCGCGACCTCACGGGGGGGAGGAGGGGGGAGGGGGGGTCCGGGGGGCGGAGTTTCACCCGTTAATGTCGGTTCCGTCGCACTGGAGCTGAACGGCCACGCGCGCCCGCCGCCGCTCACAGGTGAGCTACCTGTAGCTGCAGAGAGGAGGAGAGAAGAGGTCTCACTCCGTCTGAGATTCAGGAGCCAGAAAAATAAACGCTGACAGTCTGTTTTATGTTTTTATTCTATATAAACACAAACATGTGAAAACGCTTCTGACATGAAAAATCAACAAAATCTTCATTTAGTTTGTTTCCTGCTTTAACCTTTAAAACATCCACATCACTAATCAGCACTTTATACTTAATTTGTTTCATTCTTATAAAGTGTAAAAAAACAAACACATTTTCACCAGTAAATATATTTTTATATATTAAATATCCCAATTATTCATCCATCTAAAAAAAACTCAGGCTAATCGTTTCCCTTCACTTCCATTCTTTGTGCTAAGCTAAACTAAGCTAAGCTATAGTCTCATATTTACTCTGTTCTCCGAGGCTGCTGTCAATCATCTCATCGAAGACTCCATCAGGAAGTAAATACATGTCAAACTTTTCCTGTCAGATTTCCATCACATCAAACCAGATTGACTGTTCATTCTGTTTATTTCCTCTGTTCTAACCATCAGATGTGTTTACACTCATCACACATCTGGAGCTGGATTCAGAAACTACACATCCTGGACAAGAACGAACACATGAGCACATTGCACATATTTCACGCACATGTGCAAATTTGATGCACATGCAATGATGTCATCCAGAGGAGAAAATCAGCTGCACATGTTTGCATCACTTAAGAACCAGTCAAGTCAGTTTTGTTTAAGCAGCCCACATGAACAGATTTCCCTCAGAGGGCTTTACAGTCTGTACAGTACATGACACTCACCTGTAGTTCCTCAGTGTAAAGGTAGAGGGCGCTAAAGTGTGTTTCCTGCCACCAGTGATCAATAAACTATTTCAAACCAAACTCAGTTTTTACCATTACTGAATTAACCCGAACATCTCAGGGATTGTATCATTACTCATTTTGTATTTGTTATGTATGAAACTGACTGTACATTCATTTACAGGCGACAATAAAAATAACTGTTTCTGTAAAAATCTCACAGTTCAGTTTTCTTCACATTGTCAGATCCTCTGTACAGTTTCACATTCATCACTCTAACACTTCAAAACCCAGTGATGATGAGCAAAACCTTTTCTCGGGTCAGGTTGTTTTTACCTGCAGTGTGATGCCTCTGTCTTTATAGACAATCTTTGAGCGGAAACAGCAGCAACATGTGTTGAACTCCCATTGCACCAGGAGGCTGAACAGGAGCCCATGAAGGGTGTTTCTCTTCTTTCTATGAGATCATGTTAATTATTTATTAATTACTTTCTATTCAATTATTTCTGTTTATATTATGTGACTCACTTCCTGTTCAGATTATTAACTTCCTGTGAGTTAATGACTGTGTACACTGCTTTAAAGGATGCAAATATTAAAATGTAAAAATGAAATTCTAATATTTTGTCCACTTATCTTAATGAGGGTGGACAAAATATTAGAAACACCTGCAGGTCAGCACAAAGTGCAGCCTCCAACATGAACATGAAGCTGAATCAGCACAAACTGAGCAGTCAAACCTTCATGAAGGGAGAATTTACTGTGTTTGCTTTGTTTGACTTTAGTGTTTTATATTCACACTGTATATTTACAGTTTGTGTGTGACTCAGACACTGCGGCCACTAGAGGTCAGTGTTTCTCTGGTGTATTTCACTACTGTTCCGTCAAATGAAAGATTTATATCCAGAAATTTACACAGAAACAAAGGCAACAAATACACATAGCAACAACCCACAAGTGTGTGTGTGTGTGTGTGTGTGTGTGTGTGTGTGTGTGTGATGCTGCAGCCACAGTGACAGAACATCAAAACAGCTCCATCTTTCATTGCTGACTTTTTATTCTCAGTTTGATCCAGTTTCAAGATTTTCAGGCTTTTTTTGATTTGGATTTGCTGCTTCCGCTGCAGCGACTGACAGAACAAGGAAACACTGCAGTATTTATACTGCACCATAGTACTGACAGTGCAGGTTCAGTGTGTGTGCAGAGCTACACTGCTGCCATTTGTGTGCATTCATTCATTTTCATTCAAACCTTTTTTTACAGTTACAAATACACTGAGGACCAAGTTTCAAGTTTTTCAGTTTGATAGCTCTGATAAATCAAAAAGATAAGAAACAAAAACAAAAAGGAAACAACATTTGAAGAGACACTCCTTGTTGACTGTAATAAATATACACATCTCTATATAGTACAACGTGTTTGTCAGGAAATTTTCCTTTGACCACTTGGAGGCAGCAGAACGAGCTGAAAACACAACATCCCACAAAATATTATATATAAACTAGTTGCGGCAAACAGCTGCCTCCTTCCACATCCAGGAGACACAGAGCGACATGATCGTCCACTGGACTGTTTGTGTCCACCTGATGAATGTAAGTCCTTTTAGCTGTGGTTTGGTCTCCACCAACTGGTTGCCAGTTAACTGGACAGCGTTTGTTTTCTATTGTTCCCACTGAAAATGCAAATCTTTAAAAATGGCTCACAAACATGTAGTTTCATGTTTTTAAAAAGGCTGAGTAAGTTCCTAAACAGCTGGCCACTGTAGTTTTTAGCAAACGTTACCCAAACAGGAGGAAATAATGCGTTTGTTGGGGACTATTTTCAGCGGCGGATTGTAACTTGTTAGTGGGATCAGTTCATTGTTGGTTTGCGTCTGCACATGGGATTTGTTGACTGTGAGAAAATTAAAGAAAAAAGACTTTTCCTTTAAATTCAGTGCTTAGGTTGGGAAAACTGAGCATCTACAGAAACACAGATGATATATCCAACCTAGCACGTGTCTTAAAACAGCAGCTCCCAGAGATGAAACCACCACAGAACAATAAACACATTCTCTCAGTGAGTCAAAACACATTAACCTCTTGAGTGACGTTAAGGAGCCTCCTTCGAGCTCCTTCAAGAGGCCCCCGGGGGTCCCTCACATTCAGATCCATGTCTGGGGACCCATCATCACGGTGTTGTGGAGTTGAGCTCAGGGAGGACGGGCGCCCAGTCCGGGTACGTGTCCAGAGAGAATAATGGAACTCCCCACGTCACCACGGCCAACAGGGCGGCGAGGACGCCGATCACGTTGACGCCGAGCCCCGCCTTCACCTGCGGCCACGATCAGACAGAGAAGTCATGGTTGAGAATGTGTTAGTTTTTTCATACTTCATTTTGTGCAGCCGGTGTAGGAGTAAATGATTAAAGCTTCACGTTAACAAACGAACCGCAGGACTCACCATGTCCACGATGCTGATGTGCCCGTAGGCGAACACGACGGCGTTGGGCGGGTTGGACACCGGCAGCAGGAAGGAGAAGGACGTGCACAGGGTGGTGGGGATGAGGACGTACAGCGGGTTGACATGGATGGCCTCCGCCTGAAGGAAGACAGATCCCACAAACACAAACATCTGTCTGAATACTGGAATCATGATCATGTATATCCACTTCATTATTTAACAACACCCATTGTGCATCTGTTTGTCTGTCACACACATTAGTTTGAACAATGTTCATCGTCCATTCACCTTCACACCTACTAAAAACTAACAAACAATAAATGAGAAACATGAGAAAATAACCGACTCGGGGTGGAATGATGATTGTCAGGAACAAAGTAAACAGAGTAAATGAGCTACAGCCTTTTCAGAGCCACCTTTCGTTCCCACAGGTGTGAATAGTTCATACTCAGAGTTTTCCTTGAACACATGTATTTTAATTTACAGAACTTAGAGATACATGAACAATCAGGACAAAGAGGAGCTGCAGCAGAGCGTGACATGTTGGTGTGAGCAGAGTCACAGAGAGAAGCTGTTCCCCTCAATGAATGTGATTAACACCAGGAAGCAAAGCAGCATGTTGAGCCAAAGATAAAGAGAGTTTTTACAACTCTTTGACTCACTCGCAGCAGACATCTCTGCTGTCAGCTCTCTGCTAATTCAGGATCACTCTCTGTCCGGATGTGTTCACTGATCCAGTCAGCACACCATGTAAAAGCTGCATCACTGAACACTGGAACGCTGACGACAGGTACCTGTGTCCCAACTGTAAGAAGGGTTTCAACACGAGACCTGAGCTGCAGGTCAACACTTTGCTCTCTGAGATGGCTGCTCAGTTCAGACAGTTCAAAAGAAAGCAGCAGCAGCTCAGAGCAACACGTTTAATTTCTGCATATTTACTTCAGGTTTTTAGGTCACGACAACGAACTTAGATTATTGCATGGCCTATGATATATAACATAGTCTGTCAGGGCTTTATTAAACGAAGGGTCAGGATTTCAGGAATCAAGGCCAAAAAACATCTTTAATGCGGTGATTTCATTTCTCATCACATGACTCCACTGTACAAGTATTAAGAACCACTGTACAAGTATTAAGAACAGGGTTTGCGTCCAGCAGAGCGTCTGTGCAGCACGACGCACCGTGAACCTACCAGAGGAGAGAGGATGGGGAGGAAGATGGTGATGGTGGCGGCATTACTGGCCACCTCTGTTACCGTGGTGACGATGAGGCAGGCGACCGTGATGGTGGCCAAGACGGGCAGATCACCCAGAGGTGTCAGCAGCTCGGCCACCCACGAAGACAGGCCCGACACCTGCACACACAGGTGAGAACACGCCAAAGTCCATTCAATAATCTGTCACTTTACAGGCGCCTGTGCCTTATTGACAGATGTATAATGTGACAACAGCACTGGTTTACAAATCACAAAGAGTTACACATCAGGTTGGCGTGAATCTAATGGAATAAGTAGCTCAACATGCAGTAAAGTAACAGTTGTTATAATTGATTTGTCTGTTGTTTGTACGACCACATTCATCCAACAGACGCTCCTTCCTGAGAGGCTCCAACTGGTGAACTGCTGATAAAAGTTTTAACAATTGTTGCTTTGTCAATAAGACGTGTGCTGAATTTAATTTTGTTTGCTGTCATGTTTCCTGCAGATTAGATGCTTTGGGTCACATAAACACACATCCTATAGGATCACTTTTTGTAGTGTCCTTGTAAACAGTGAAGCTGGAATCTCTAATCCGAATGATTTTAATCAGGTTGAAAAAATATTGTCCACAGCAGCAAATGTTTCAGAGTTGTGTGTGTGAGCTTTTCTTCCTTCTTGGGCAAATTTGTGCCAAATTAAGAATCGAATTAAACCTCCTAGTTCTATATGAGGGAGTGATGATGGACACATGAAGTTGATGTTGTAACTCACTTTTGTGCCTTCAGCGAGTGCGAAGCCTCCACCGACCAGCAGGGCCACGCTCCAGGGCATGGAGGCCTGGAACTCCCTCCAGGAGATCATGGCCTCTGGATGCAGGGAGATAAAAAATATTCTGCTCACATCTTCACAGACAGACGCTGACTCTCTACATTAGCTCGAGACAGGCGCTGACAAACAGATATTCGCTCAGATATTCTTTAGCATATTTTTATTACTAAATGAAGGTTAACTACTACTACTTTTGCAGACTGCTTGAGTAAATGTGCACATATAGTTACAGTAGACTAACCGGCCAATCACAGCTGACTCCTGTGTATTTACCATATTTTCCAGAGGGTCCACAGCTGGGGGCGATGAAGAAGAGGAGTCCCAGCAGCAGAGCCACGGTGGCGTCAGTGATGTAGTGACTGACCAGGAACAGAAGACACTGACAGGTGAGGCAGAACCGAGCAGTTACATCACATCACATTAATCAAAGTCCCTTTAGGCTCTTTTTTGATTTTTAATTTAAGATTTTATAAATTAAAGTAACTCTCAGCTTTAAGCCTGTCGGTTTCTACTGAAGATGTAAATATTTAAAAACAGCTCCCTAATATAAACTTTTGTTTTTTGTTTGGTTTTGGAGGAATCAGTGCTTTTGTTGGGGACTATTTTCAGCGGTGGATGAATCCACATTAGGTGCTGCAGTGAGTTTTGTGGCAGCAACGTGAGACTGAAATAAAAAAGGGATGTGACTCACTGAGGGAAGAGAGAAGACCAACCCGGCATGAAACCTGGAGATCTGGTCAACCACAACAGCACCATCACCAGGAAGACCACCCCAGTGAAGATCTCCTGACAACTGCAGGGAGGGACAACAGGAGTGAATGAGTGAGCAGTGAAAGGCTGGATGAGCAGTGCATGAGACTTTCATAACTGAAACAGAGCAGTGTGATATTATGACTGGATGATGGAAAGATAATTGAAAATGCATGAACAGATAAATTTTTAAAAATGAATGAATGAACAAAGATACAACGGAATGAATAAATGAATTAATGATTGAACACATAAGTGAATGAATGGACATATGACGGATTGAATTAATGAATTTATGAATGAAGGAATAATTATAACCAAATAATTGAATGAATGAGTGAATGGATGAATGGATGAGTGATCACCTCATGGGTCCCAGCGACCTGTATTCATCTTCTATCACTCTTCTTGCTGCTCTCTCTTTCTCAGACCGTTCTCCTCCACACCTGCACATGAACCTGAAGCTGTGTGTGAGAGTGTGTGTGTGAGTGTGTGTGTGTGTGTCGAGTACACACAGACAGCAACAGAGAAAAGCTGACAGTGAATGAATTGATCGACTGTGATTTGTTAAAAGCACAAAAGATAAAAGATTACTGAGCATGTGCGCAGACCAGCGGCGCTCACATTAACCTGTCTGACACCATCTCACTGATCATGTTAACATTAACATCACACTGTAGGAACCACAGCATGATGCACACAGAGTTGGAATAAAAACACAGATAGGAGGTGATGAGCAGAGCGGACGATGTGTTGACACTCACTCTGAGCCAATGAAGAGCCAGTAGAGCCAAAGCCACGTCAGCAGCAGCATGATGACACTGATGGGCAGACACAGCAGGAGCCAGTTCCCGAAGTTAACGCAGTCACAGTCTGGGTAATTCCTGAGGGTGAGAGTGTGTGAGGTGGATTTAATCTAAATTTAACAATGTTCTGTTGTGTCATTGCCTTCCTTCCTATTTCATCAGCACGTCTGGGCGCCACTCACTCATTGAGGTACTCAGAGAAGATGAGGTTGGGCGACGTGCCGGGCAGCGTGCTGATGCCTCCGATGTTGGACGAGTATGCGATGCCGATGCACAAGGCTTTACAAATCATCAGGTCCTGTTTACTCCTGCTGGGAGCTGCAGCAACCTGCAAGACAACACCAG
This sequence comes from Holacanthus passer, assembly GCA_025331565.1. NCBI lineage: Eukaryota > Metazoa > Chordata > Actinopteri > Pomacanthidae > Holacanthus > Holacanthus passer. The sequence continues at coordinate 201,142 of JAFREQ010000130.1, forward strand.
GGGAAACATTGCCCAAGAGCATCAGTGGTGCTACTCGTAGCAGCAGGAGCAGGTGGTAGAAGCACGACTCACACAAGTTGTGGCTGTTGTGGCTTTTCGTACCTGGGCTGCAGCAGGCTGTGACTCTGTCTGTATCTGAACTGAGGCGAAGGTCTCTTCTTCTACATCTGGACGACTCTGGTCACTGAGACACAGAGGAATACAGTTTGAACGTGTACTGGATGTACTGCAATATATACTAAACACTGCAAACCCCCAGAACCCAGCGGGACAGTGAGGACAGCAGTGGAAGTGAACTTTAACTCACCTCACAGTTTCATTCACGGTTTCAACATGGACGTCAGTTTCTGCAAGAGTAACAGACTGTGTTTAACTTCCCTCCGTTCTCATATCACCACAGTGCTGCTGTTCAAAGAGCTCATTTTTATGGCAATTAGCAGAAAATGGTGGAAATCACCCCCATGTGCTCCCAGTGTGAAGCTAACTGTCATGATTAGACAGGTAATTATGACTTTTCACTCTTCAGAGCTTTGAGGGACTAAAATCTGGTTCGTGTTCACTCATGAATGTTTGTCATCAACCTTAGGTGCCAACTTTTTTGGAATCGTTGTTGTTGAACAAATATCTCAGTTATATCATTTTGGTATTCTGTGGTATTGTTTGAGTGTTAATCCAGGTACCGTCCAGCTGCAGGTTGGGGTTGTCTTCGCCATCACCCGCCCCCTCGTTGGCCTTCGGGATCTGCTGAAGAACAGCCTCCGCGATGGGCATCACCATGGTAACGGCCGAGGTGTTTTGGACCCACATGGAGAGGAACGCACAGCCGGTCATGAAGCCCAACATCAACCTGGAGACGACAGCAAGGTGCCATGTTTTAAATTCATCTGGCCTCCTGTGGAATCATCGAGAAGATGGCACGAGGCAGGACATCGTCTGTAACCACATCGAAATGAGCTGCAAACACGTAACCGATGTTCTTGAACACCTGAAGAACACGACGCAGCTCCATCCAGTGGCCATCTGGGGCAAGACTCGTGGTTTTCTTCTGCTGTTTGACTTGTTGAGGAGAGATTCAGACCTGGGAGGGAGTTTTCACATCCACATACAAACCTGTGTGAACTAAACGTTTGAATCCTATGGCAGTGAAGGTGAACACGGCGCTCACCATGCAGGGTTGACTCCCACCATGGTGACCAGCCTCAGGGCGATTCTGCGGTGGAGACCCCACTTCTCGATGGACGTGGCGATGCAGATGACCCCCACCAGCAAGAAGTGGAAGTCTTTAAAGTACTCCTTCGCCACCTGGAGGAGAAACAGAGAGGGAGTCATATGACAGTATAATGTACAAGTAGAGAATCAGAAAGGGAGAACAATATTTTAGGGATCTGTTGATCAAAGCTGGGGTTTGGACGCCTCCTGGCTAAGTTAGCTAATGTTCTACCTACAGCTCATCCTGCTTCTTCCAATGTTTGCAGGTGGTTTATTATTAGTTTCTTCGTTAGTCTTCACTCATTTCATAAATTATTAGAACAGCGACTTCAGATGGACTCACGTCTGAGGAGCTCATGATGCCAAACATGGGGAAGAAGATGGCGGGGATCATGGCGGTCATGGACAGAGGAATCACGTCCGTCACCCAGAACGTGGCCATCAGCAGCAACACGAAGGCACATTCTGCCTCCTACAGGGACAAAACACGCAGACGCTGTTGCATTTATCCGTCGCAGAGGACAGAAAAAAACAATAGGCAATATCCCTGCAGTCTATGTGTTGAAGTGTCCTTGAGCAAGACACTGAACCCCAAAATGCCCCCGATGGCTGTTCCATTGGTACGTGAATGTACATCGCTTTGGATAAAAGTGTGCTTGATGATCATCACCAGCTAGTTTCTAACTTTCTGAGTATGTTTCCATCCACCTGTTTTTAAGCACATAATCAATTTGCATTTACAAAAAACATCTGAGTGGAGGATAATGATGATGGTGATGATGATGATGGAGCTCTTTTAAATATCATCTTATTATTATTTTCTTCTGCCGTGGTTTAATGGCACCTGATTGGAGAATCAGCGCCACCTACTGCTTACCACGATGAACCAACTCCTAACATTCCCACAGCAGTATGGATTGAACTTAATTTGCATTTTCTTCTGCAGATTTAAATTTGTGCCGCAGTTTGATGGAAAACAGTTTGACTGAGATGAAACCATAAAGTAAATGTGCTGCAAAATCAAAGCTAGGAGCAAAAAGAGGCTAAAAAGCTCTGCGGGTTTGTCACTGTGACAACTTTTATATTACACATGTTGATTTGATGCAGCTAATTTTGTGCAGGTTTAGTGAAGCTTGTCCCTCAGTTCTGACTGACAGGCAATAACCAGTGCATTACACAGGTGAGACTGCAGTTAGTGTGACAGAACAAAGATGAACTCAGCGTTTCCAAAGTGACAACTGTTAAACACTGTTTACTTGGATTCATAAACTTCAGAGGAGCTGGGTTTTTATATATTTGTATTTGATGCTGCCCTTTGCACAGCTTGAGCTGCCGGCGTGGAAATGAGACTAACCTTCGTCCCAATGACCAGAGGAAGAGGAAGCAGCAGCAGCGGCGTGGACACGATCAGGCCGATCCTGCGGTAGTTCCACACTCCTCTGCTCAGCCTCTTCAGCATTCTCTCGTTCTTCTGGTCTTTCCTCTTCCTCCTCGTGCTGTAATCTGGCTGTCGTGGATCTGGCAGGGACGCGGCGTCTGGTCGACCCTCTTCTCACAGACTCCAGCCTCCGACGGTTTGAGGTGACAGGTCATGTGTCCATACCTGTTGGAGTTTGCCTGAGCAAGACACTAAACCTCCCCACTACCTGCCGTTATCTCTGCCCCATTACAAAGGTGAGATAATGCCTTTCATTTATGACACTTTAAAGGGGCAGTATTAGTGGATTTTATTACAAGTCATATAGAAGAAGTTTAAATGTGTAAAACTAAAGCAAATATAAAACAGAGTTCTGCAAATCTGTGGTTACTTTTTCACTGGATGTGAAAGTTTGCAAGTTGCAAAAAGACTGAACATAGATCACAGACGTCAACAGGAAACAGAACAGATATTTGTCTGACAGATTTCTGATCTCTAAAAAAAGTGAAAATCAACAGAAGGTTCAGTGAGTTCACTTCAGATAACAAAACGCCGGAGTGTGTCGCATCAGCACATTCAAGGGATTGAGCAACTATTCAGGCTTCTTCAGAAGATCATTGTTGGAGGATACTTGAGTTTCTTTCTCACATATTTTGAGTGGATATTTGTTGAAATACCTGAAACTTGGCAAAGCTGCTTGTTATGCTGAATTTACCAGGAGACATAAGAATGAAGGACACGATGTAATAAGTTATCATAAGTGACATTTTTTCCTTTTTAAAGCTTTGGGTACATGATCGATTTGTTTCTTTGTTGAGGAACGAGTCCTGTTTTTCATTTCCATGTAGGAAAAGGATGGTGGAAGCAGCCTCTCTCTTTACTGATTTGATACAGATTGATGACCCATAAGGCACCCATCATCGTTTGCTGTGTCAGGTGATCTCACAACAATCACCTCGATGTATAAAGGAAAACTGCAAATGGAAAATTACCACCTTAATTTATCAGACTTTATACTTATATCACCGGTCTTATATGAGGACTGGCTGCTACTTTATGTTCCTGCAGTAAATACTCATCTTTGCCCTGTTTGTCTGGAATAATTTACAGAGCAGACTGAGACTTGACACACTGATGTCAACAGAGATTAAAAAATGTAATCAGTGTTTCTACTGTTTCACATAACTCACTAGTATTTTCATTCCTTTTTATACACAAGCCAAGGATATTTTAGAATGCATTTATCTATAACTTCTCATGCTACTGTCCATATGAATGTATATTTAATCTGTGCTATTTTAGTATTATTGTATTAATATATTTCAGTGCTGTTATGATTATCATTATTTATATCAGCTTACAACATGAGCTCAAATGTCAGTCTTTAATGTCAGAATTTAAAATAAAGTGGGTCAGTCAGTGGGTTTGAATATATAAGACCTGGGTTCATCTCATAAACACACCAGAGGTCTTCAGATCCAACACGCATCCTGTGAGGAAACACAATGTATTAAACACAACATGAAATGAATGTAGTCGTAATTTATCGCGTATTCTGTGAATCAGACTAAATCACAGGACAATAGTGACGTGTCGGGAAACGTCAGCAGAGCGAGAATGATCTGCTAGTGAGAGCGACACGCTCTCCCTCAGTGTTTCCACGTCTGTCTCTCTGTGGAGCCAAAGCATCTGCACTCATCAGTGCCACTCAAACCGCTGTTAACGGGCCGTTCAGCTCGTTAGATATTAAACTGAGCTCGGTGTCATTTGTCCTCAGGTATACTTTAACTCCTTATCTTGAAGTCCTGAGAGGCCCGTTAAACAGTTGCTAACTCTATTTGTGACCTTTGACCTTTGGCTAATGCCTCTGATTATCAAAATGCAAGAGTATTATTTTCACTCAACCTACTTGTTCAAGGTTCATCAAATATTTCATGACAACTAAATATAAATATATGGAGGCTTAAGAATAACGAAGGGCTGGTTTCATCTCTGATTCGACTGCACACAGAATCATCAGGTGCACGATGAAGAGAAATAACATGAGCATCTCCCTCCCCACACGTGTGTTTCTGCTGTCACGTCTTATTATCAAATGATGTGGTTCAATGGACGCCCCTACTTTCAAAATAAAAGCCCTGGAACTGAAATTAATTTAAAATGAGTCAATACCCAGAGTACAACTCATGAACTTTATTTTTATTTTCAGACTAAATGTTTTAGAAAGTGACAGACAATCTGAGTGATGGAGGAAACAGCGACACACAGGTGTTAACGCTGTGGTGTCGTGGCGAGCTCGCCTGTTGCTGTTGTGATGGGCTTGAAGACCAGATGGTTTTCCAGGGCAGCGCCGCGCTGAGAGTCCAGGCACTCGGAGATCTGGCTGAAGTGGCGCCGAGCCAGTGTGTGTTTGTGCTCGATCCTGCAGATGAATGTCGCCTCGTACGCCTGAACACACACACACACACACACACACACACACACACACGCCTGAACACACACACACACACACACACACACACACACACACACACACACAGGAGGGAGACTCAGTCTGTGTAACACCTGGAGTCCAGCTGCTTTTTTTCCCTGTTTGACCAAACAAACTGAAAGGAACCAAACAACGTGCCAGGGAAACATGGGAAGTTCACATGGCAGCCGGTATCAGTGAAAAGTGAAAATGTCCCTGTGCATAAAGCCAAGTCCATAAAAACATAAAAACATTATTTGTGCTTCCTGGACTGAAACCCAAGTTGCAATAAACTAGAATTGTTCTTCAAGAGAAGAATCTTTACAAATTAGGAAAAAAGTGGGGAAAGAAGTTGATTCTGTTCTGCTGATAAACAGATTACAGATTTTCTTTGACATAAGGTTTTGAGCATTCAATTAGTTTTAAAAAATTGAAAAAGAATGTGGTAGGAAATTGTTTATTATAATGCAGGAACTTTTCTTGGTGCCCAGGAACCATTTCTTTATCTGAGTTTAAACCGGAGGAACCAAGGACTAATGACCCTTTTCCAACAAATATTAACTAAACCCAGGAACCATAGAAGGAACCATTGATACTGTGGAGCACGAGATGTAGGAGCCTGATGTTTGTGACTATGTTTCCTGCACAGTAGTTTCTACCACCTGCTGTAACCACATGCCACAGACCTTGTGGACGTCTTCCACCTCCATGTGAGCTGAGGTCTCTTCTTTGGACAGCAGGATGCAGTTCCAGGGGCTCCAGTCCCTCTGACGGTCCCAGCGGACAAACACCAGGTTGTAGAGGTCGTTGCTGGCGTGGAGGGCGGAGCGGGACCCCCAGACCACCTCCACCAGGTACCGCACATCCTCCACCTGAGAGGACACACGTGTAGACATCAGGCTTGGAGTATCAGCACTATAAAGACACCACAGCAGGAAACAGAAAGAATCCTCATGAAGCTTATAGCATCTCAGTGAAGAGATCAACCAGACGAATCACCTGCAACAGGAAGGGAATCTGGGCTTCCTCGTTGAGCTGCTGCTCGTCAGCTCTGAGCCTCTTCAGGATGTTTCTGTAGCAGGAGAAGTCATCGCGGGATCTTGCTATGTTGTCGAGTCGGGTGCAGTCGCGGCACCGACCGTTCAGGCGAGCGCTGGCAGTCGGGCTGAAGTCAGCAGAGTGGAGGTGGCGGTGACAGCTCCGGCAGAGGAACATGTCGTTCTTCAGCTGGGAGGGATTCTGGGGAACCTGGAGTAGATTTTAAATCACATGGAGATATTTACATATATGTAATTAAAATCCAAGAGTGTCCACGTGGCCTCAGACCAGCAGGGCTCTGTGCTCACCTTCAGCAGCTTGGTCACCTCCGGGTTAAACGCCGGTGTTTTGACGTACTGGAGGAACAGAGTGGAGATCCTCTTCCTCAGCCCCTCCAGACTGGCTGCCTTCAGCCCTCGAGTCATCAGGTCCACCTCCCTGTCAACCAAATCCACCATGTCCCGGGTCAGCTGACACTCATGCTCCTGTCCAATAAGGATAAAAATGATCAAGCTACCAACAGTAACAGGGAGGCTCGTATAAAAAAAGAATTGTGGTGCTGTGAAATCCAACAGTGTGTGAGTGTGTGAGCGTGTGTGAGTGTGTGTGAGTGTGTGTGTGTGTGTGTGTGTGTGTGTGTGTGAGCGGGTGGTACCTTGACGGTGTGTTTGAGTGTGACGAGGACGTGAAGTCTCTGCTCCTGGCTGACGCTGGACAGGTTGATGTTGTCGTACAGATCTCGCAGCTCTCTGGCTCTGATGGTGTGTTGACTGTCCATCTCGATCAGTCGACCGTCTGCTGCTCGCCACTGATGAGGAGCCGCAGACTGAAACACACCATCGCACTGTTAGTTGTACTGCGGATAGTACTACTGACACGACTGCTAATAATACTACTGCTGTTACTATCACTGCTCCTGACTATTACTCCTTATTGCTCCTGATGCAAATAATAGTGTTGGTATTAACAATCCTCCTCCTACTATTCCTGCTACTGAAGCTACAACTTTAACTAATACCACTACTCTTACAACTATGACAACCACTACTACTGCTACTGGTCCTACTACTCCTAGAACTACTCCCACAGTGGTACTATTACTATTCTACTACTACTACTATCATCTATACTGGTATTACCACAACTGTGACTGATGCCACTATTATTTCTGCTACTCCTACTTCTACTACTAGTACTTTCACAAGTTGTAGTGGTAGAAAGCTACAGCTACAGGCTGATATTACCACACATATTACTTGTGCTTCTTCTTACTCCTCCCTCTTCTACTACTTTTCTACTCCCACTACTAATTCCTGCCATTTTATATAGTAAAATATATATATGCATTAATCTGACAAAAGAACTGTTTGAGTCTGGATCGTGAGAGCTGGGAGCGGAGGGGGAGCGGTGACCTCTGACCTTGTCCAGGAAGTTCCTGACAGATTTGTCGTAGTTGTTGTTCTGGACGGCGATGTGATGGCGTCCGATGGCCGCGATGAGCTGCGTCTCCTGCACCAGCAGTGAGCACAGAGCCGCCTTCCTCTCAGCTCCTCTGAGGGACGAGTTGATCTGCTGCTCCTCCTCACACCTCCACTCTGAAACACACGCAGTCGGAACATTCGACTCATTACATCAACGCACAGATTTGAAACAGAGCACTGGTGGAATGTAACTCAGTATATTCACTCAAATACTCTATGTACACATTTGAGGTACTTATACTTTACTCTCTAGAGCTTGGTACAGCAGGTTGAAGTCCTCCCTCCTCTGCGGGTTCCTCCAGCGTTGGCGGCGGTCTCTCAGCTGCTCCTCCTTCTCCTCCGTCCTCCTCCTCTCCTGCAGCTCCAACCAGGCCATCCGCCGGTCGCGCTCCCTCCTCAGCCGGTCCACCTCCTGCCGGGCCAGCCAGCGCCGAGCACACGACTGCAGACGGATCGCCTGGGTGGGCGACAGGACGGAAGCACAGCAGAATTTCTATTAAACACTAATGCATTGACTCCAACAGGCAGAAGTTTCCAGCGTCCTGTTTGAAGACGTATGACCAGTTCAAGAACGTATCAGAGTTGCCTATGAACGGTTTGCTGAGGGAGCAGCAGCGTCCGTTGAGCCGTGGAGTTGAAGGACACAGCTGAACGTCTCCTGAGCTGGGACAGGCCACCAGTCGTCCTCTTTAATTGTCTTCAATTCTTTATTGCTGAGGTTTTTAATTCCCAAATGTAATTTCTCTAATTTCTTTAATGTCCTTTTGTTAATTTGTTTGGTCCATTCAAATTGTTCTTCATCTGTTTTCTTACCTATTAACCCGTCTCTTGTGCTGCTCTTAATTTGATATTTATTTCCTAGAGATCACTTAAATTTGTCTTATGTCTATTATTTGTTCTTTAATGGCATGTTCTGAATTAGGTCTTTGAAAATACGTGTCCCCCGACAACAGGAACTCTGACTTAAAAGATGTTTTTCCACAGAGGAAATAGGAAATTCAGACTTACAAACAAACACATGATTAGACTCTGTGTTTATCCAAATCAAATTTAGTATTTGGGGAGAAACCCATCAACAAATCATGACAAGGCTAAGATTTGTTACGGATGACTAAAACCTTTTCATCTTTAATAGAATATTTTCTGATTGACTATATTTTTAAACTATCAAATGGATATTTTACATTTAACATGTAATTCTTAAATTACATTTGCTCCAGTAGCAATGGGTCCAAACAATGATGGTGTCAGTTGTGGTTCAGAGCAACATATTTGACTGCTGGTGACCCTGACCTCTCCTCTGGTGCCACAGTCACGACAAACGTTCTCCTTGTACACAAGATGACTCCGCCATATTGATCGTGCCTCTCATTCCTGCATTACTGGAATGACTAGTATTTATAAAAAGACATCATGTGTTTTAATCACACTCAGTGTTCACCCACAGCTCTCAGCCTCCTGCCATGATACTCGTCAGCGGTGACGTAGCCGCGGGGGGCGACCAGCTCGTCGTTCAGACAGGAGACGTAGCAGCCGATCCCGGTCATCTGGGTGGAGACGCTGACTGGACACTGCTGAGCCTGAGACTTCAGCTCTACTGTCTGACAGAGACGGAGACACAGAGACTGACTGGAGTCAACAGAGCGGGGACACATTTCTCTTATCTCTGGCAGGACTTCTCCATGTTTCTGAATGATCCGTCACCCTTTTAGGTTGCAGGAAGTCCTTTATACAAAGAGATGTTTTGTATAAAGGGTTTGAAGTGATGTTTTTCTACACAGAGAACAAAACATTGTATAATAGTTCAATCAGACTAAGGAACAGACAAAGATTCCTCTGAGTCTGTTAAATATCTGTTATATAAGAATAGAAGAACTCAATGGTTGCTGGTAAATGAAACTGGAAGATTTGCATCAAAAGATTTAAACAGGAACAGGTTCAATGTCAAATGTACAATAAAGCTATAACAAGCTGGAATTTACAGGCGTGTTGCTTCAGCTAAGCTACTCTTAAAACTTCAGAATAGAACGGGAAGGTTAGTCCATGGTGGACACTGTCGGACTTGGATCAGGAAACATCAGCTGAACTTAGAATGAACTGACAAATCTCAGGTTGAACTGAAGGCTTCTCCCCTGTCATTTAACACTGTGGGGACGTCAATGAAATGGAAGCTTATATCATTATTTCAAATTGAAAAAATAAATTTGCTGTCTGAATGACACTGTTTTTATCTACATTAAAATATTGAAGTAAAGATGAAAACATTAATAGACTTATCAACTCAGCTGAGTTTCCCTGGTTGCTGATCTCTGTAAGGAATGAACTGACCTCAGGAACTGTGTCAAATATCAAACACACCTAAGACAGGTAACCAGTGTCTGTGATGAGCTAAAACTGGAAGATGTTAATGTGGTGATTCTGCCTGAGGAGAGATCAGCTCCGTCCCTGCAGAAACACTGTGTGCTGATATGGATGAGCTGTGTGACGCAGGGAAACGTCTCGAGGCCACAGCTCAGGTCACAGGCTTCAGGATGTTAATTGAGGTTCACTGCAGGCGACATGAGCTGGTGAGGAACATTTTACATTTTACAGGCCGCTGACACAGATTGATGATGCTCAAGTACACACACAAAAAAAACATGTTTAGTGTGACTCAAACCTTTAATTACCAATGACCTTTTAAAGTCCAAAGTGAGTCCAAAAGGACAGGACACACATCTTACATGCATTTAGCTGCTGGACGTCTCATGTAAGAACAACTGTATAATACACTTTAAAGATAACGAACAAGACGAGCCACCAACAGATCGGCTCTGTGAGCAGAGCTACATTATTTGTCCCATGGACAGTGTCCACTCACTGTCAGTGCTGTGATGGACATGAACCTCTCCTGGTCAAATCATCAGCACAAACACGGTCACAGACTGTTGGTCATCAGCTCTTTCTACCTGCGCTTCTCAAAAGGTCTGTAAATGTGATAAATGCCAACAAGTCTATTTAGGTAACCAAGATTTAATTTAATTTTAATGGTGAAAACTGATTTAGCTTCAGTTTATTCACAAAACAGTTAAAATACAGCAACAATCATAAGACAGAATGGAGATTTGTGAAATGGGGAAGAAGGCACGAGTCAATCCTACAGACTCCTGTGTGTTTTGTGTGAGGTTCTCATTAAAAGTAAAAAAGCCTTCAAATGAGAATTTCTAGGAATGTCCTTTCATACGCACCATCAGCTTCAGCCTGTTGCTACTGTACAGAAACGTCAAGGGTCAGAGGTGACTGTGCTGTGACAGCTGATTAAAAGTGCTGCCGTTATAGATACAAGTTCATCTTTCTTGTTTGTGCCGTTCATTCATTGTTCATCTACAGTTTGAGGAATATTTTAGTGGAAGAAAAGTATATAAATGTGACCTGATTCCTAAATAAATAAAACCTTTTTAATGAATTCCTCTTACGACTGTAGATGATATATGATGTGAAACAGGCTGCTGGGCTGTGATGTGGCAACATGCTTTACTGTGGGGCCTCAGGTCATCTCATCACAGAGCAACACACACACACACACACACACACACAGGTCTCATTACTGCAGTCTGTCTTCATGTATGTGCATCTGTAATGAGCCAACAACTATCATTACAGCGTGTGTGTGTGTGTGTGTGTGTGTGTGTGTGTGTGTGTGTCACATTGAATCCAGAGGTAGAGGACAGCTGTGTGCAGCTGTGGGTTGAAGGTGAGTCACATGAGAGCACACACACACATACTGAGACTTATATGTTGTCTCAAACCCGACGACACCACAGCCACGAGAAAATGCTCCTCTCTGATTCAGGTTGAAGGATTTTCAAACACATCACAACGTCCCAACACATAACTCATTATAAAATAAAGTTTATACAATTTTATGATGTTTTTCTTTTGGATTTATTGGTGTGTGTCAACCACAGAGATAAAAATGCTGTGACAGCACTGATGGAGCTCAGAACTCCTGATGAGGACAGCTGCTGTCTATCTAAACCAACATTATTGACTGTTAGAGCCCGACTGATCCTGCTGCTGCATCAGATTTAAATAATTAATGAAGTCTATTAAAATAATCCTGTAGACTCTTCCTGAGGAAGCCGACATGATTATTACTTTTATTAACAAAAACGATTGCTGTGTTTTAAATTGGAAGAATAACCTTGTTATAGTCTAATTTGTTTTTTTACACTGTTAAGTCTTTGCATTGTTTGAATGTTGGTTCTGAACGTTATTCAGTCAGCTTCTGAAAAGCTACAGCTCTTCTCTAGTCTCACTAGAGTTTAGTTTATTTGCACTCAGTCAGCAGGAGCTGTTCCAGACATTCGTATTAACCGACACAATATAAGAAATAAAGCAGAGACTGTGATTCAAGTCTCTGCAGCAGGATTTTCATAGAAACAGGACTGGAAGTGAAGAAGTCAATCTGAAAAGGGATGATTTGGATAATGATCAGCAGTGATGTAAAATACGTATATGTTGATGTGAAGTTAACAAGGAAACCATGTAAAAACCCCAGAGTGGTCATTTAAAGTGATTTCTGACCTAAAACATTGTGTATTTTTTTTTAGGTTTACTGACATTCTATTTCATATGGATGAAATAATCAAACTAATTAAAGCTCACGTTCAACAGACGAGTGTCACCGAGACATTCGTCTTCTGGTTCAAGAGGCTCATTTACTCTCTCTCTCACTCTCTCTCTCTCTGTAATTAGATTGTTTAATTTGCACATGAAGTCATGTTCTGTCTCACGCCTGAGCGAGAACAATGTTCTGCAGTAATGAGTGACCTTTAAATGCACCACACACACCTCCTGCTGCTGCTCTGTGTGCTTTAATGCATTTCACTGAACTTTTTAATCGGAATTTTGTTTTTATTGCTTTTTATTCTGTATTAATTTATGTCTGCAAACTACTTCATCACCTCCTGAAAGTACTGAAATATTTCTGTGTGATATTTGTTCTGTACCTGTGTGTCTCGGCTGAAAACCACCACTCCTCTGTCAGGTCTCCTCTTGGGCAGCGTCTGGACGGCAGCGTGGTGGTACTCTGCCCCCGTCAGCTGGTGTCTGTATCCGCCCAGGAAGGCCTTCTGCTGGCGGGGACGCTCGATCTCCACCACCACCTCCTGGAACACACCTTCATCTGGAAGTCAGAGTGAGTCCTTTTACGTTACAATGAATTATACAATAAAGTGTTCTTCAATAAAAACTGATGGGATTTGAAAATGCTTCCACATCCAGCAGACAATCGGACGCACACACAGTTTGTAGAAGACAGTGCAGAGAGCAGAATGTTGACACCTGTTTGGACTCGGACGGTGATGACGTCCGGCATGTTGTCGTGCTCTGGGGGGCGAAGGGGGCGGAGCGGGTGGGAGGTCGGGTCGGTGGAGCTCATCTCCATGCGGGTGGAGCCGTGAGGCCGAACGCCGAGCTGCATCAGGCTCTGCTGCTCTTCCACCACTCTGCCTGAAAACCGACAGACGACCACTCGTGCTGACTCACAGAACCGCACAGAAAACTAATGCAGCTCAACAGCACTACGAGAGCTGCAAACCTCCACAGAGAACCTTTAATTTGTAACAAGTGAATTTCCCCTAAGGGGGATCAATAAAAGCTATCTTATCTTATCTTATCTTATTTTACCCATCAGGAGGTAGATAGGCTGCAGTGGCTTTAACTTGAGGTTGAGGTAGAGAAACAGAAATCGCTCTCACCGTCCAGAGAGATCTGCAGCACCTCAGCAGGAACTCTGAGCTCCGAGGCCAGGTGACGCTTCAGCTCCTGAATGCTGAGCCCGATGGCGAAGGCCACGGTCATCACATGACCCTCTGGCACCAGCACCACCTTCACTGCAACCACGCACAGAGACATCCTGTCACAGACTCGGGGCCTCTGAAATTATGTTATGTCTGTTTCATGTTGTGGGATTTTATGATAACAGTCTGTTTTATAAATGAAAAAATATTGCTTTTCATTTGTAAATTTGTAAATTTGTAAATACTTTTTTTAGCCTGTTTATTTCCATTCTTGTTCTATCACCTTGCTGCTGTGCACTGCAAATTTCCCCACTGTGGGACGAATAAAGGTTTATCTTATCTTATCTTATAAGAATAATACAAAGACGTTTCATTTCTTATAAAGCAGTTTTAGTCGCATCATTGTGACAAATTTTATAATCAGTCCACTTTTTCTTTTATATTAAACTTAAACTTTCATCCACTGCCTTCAAACTGGAGAGTTTATGTAAGGCTGCATCTTTGTTAGCGCTCACAGAACTTTAACAAGATATTGATCCTCACGTTGTATAATTCCTGTGTCAGGTTACCTAGAAACAGCACAACACATCTCTGGTGTCTACACTTCAGCCACAAACATGAAGATAATGAATATGTTCTGCATTATTCTGTCATGGTATGTTTTATTGTGTCTCCACATTTTCGCACTGGCAAATATTTGAAAGTGAAATTGAATCATCTGTGACAAATGGATTTGGGAAATGAGTCACACAGATCCGTGTTCGTGAGCCAAAATCTGAGGCAGGTTTTATCTTTTCAACAAAGATCAGCTATCATGTAGAAATAATTTTAAAAAATCATTTGGAGGATGAACTAAATGAAAGTGTTTAGGCAGCATCACAAACAGTGTTTGTTCTAACATAAAACTGATGACCGCTACAGAAATATACCATTATATTAACTTTCAGTGTTTGTATCCTGCCTCAGGTTTTACATAATATCCTGTTTACTTTGGTGTTGTAGTTGTTCTTTGGTTTTCTTCAGATGTACCACGCGACACAACCTGTTATCTGGAGCACTAGTTGTTACTTTCACAACAGCTGCACGTAATTTCATAAGTATAATCGCAGATGTTTAAAATTACATTTGACACATATATACATATATACACATATTCTTGAATTGTACAAATCACCATTACACCAACGACAATTAACCCATCAAAACCAAACACATGATATATAAGACAGCAAACAGAAAAAGTGACAGTAAAACATTTTCAAAGTAAACCCATTGAATCTGTGTACTTTGTTCTGTTTCCATTTCCTGTAGTTTTTAATGCATATTCACTGAAGTACTGTATATTATGTATTGCATGTTTTACATGAACTAAACCATTTATACATAGTGTTTGGATTTGAACCTTTTGGTGATGATGACATAAAGAAATCAGAGTCTCACCTGTAGCTGTCGCGTTTCCAACATTTTCTTTTATTGGAGCCTCTCGAAGTTGCTCGGCATCATCGGGCAGATCGACCTGAGTCTCAGTTTCTTCTACGGCCTCCGACAAATCTGCACAGTTCAGAAAGTTGTCAGTCTGTTAGTCATTTTCAGTCTGAACCATTTTGGTTGGATTGGATCAGTTCTTTATGAACCAAATGAAATGTTATTAAAAATGTTTGTTTGTGCTATATTATACTGATTATATATGACTATAGAGTTAAAGAATGAATTTTGGCCAATATTCTTTCTCAAATGTTAAAATCAGCCTAAAAAAAAATCCAGCATCAGTCGGATCAGTCAGAGGAATTCAAAGTAAATCATCCCTACTTTTCATCATCAGATGCAGGATCTTTAACTGTTTGACTGACTCTCACCAGTTTCTGTTGAGTTTCCAACATGTTCAGTTTTCTGAGTCTCTCCAAGCTGCTCGACGTCATCGTGCAGCTCTGAGCTTCAGACAAATCTGAATATCAACAGCAATTATTCTTATCAAACACGAGACTGAGATAAAGTGTTTAATATCTCAGTCAATACATCAATCAATTAGGTAGCTGAGATTAGAGTTTCAGAAGCTGCACGGAACTGGAACTGCACTCACCTGTGGTCAAACTGGACTCACCTGTGTTAAACCTAAACTCACCTGTGGTCAAACTGGACTCACCTGTGGTCAAACTGGACTCACCTGTGGTCAAACTGGACTCACCTGTGTTAAACCTAAACTCACCTGTGGTCAAACTAGACTCACCTGTGGTCAAACTGCACTCACCTGTGTTAAAACTAAACTCACCTGTGGTCAAACTGGACTCACCTGTGTTAAACCTAAACTCACCTGTGTTAAACCTAAACTCACCTGTGGTCCACCAGAACTCACCTGCGCTATCAGCGGACGCCTCCTCTCCGTCACTTCCTGGTTCTCTGTCGCCCTCTGGCGGCCGCTCTGCTGAACTTCCACCTGGCTGTGCGGTTGTTTCCGTGGTCTTCTCCTCATCTTCTTCACCTTCTTCCTTCATCTTCACCTGCTGCTCTTCACCGTCTCTTAGCTCCGACATGACAGCTTTGACCGAGCGGCTAACGCGATGTTAGCTCGTTAGCTTCCTCCCTTTAAACTGAGCTGAAGTTAAACGCTGAGTCAGAACAAACAGCGACTGAACCTCTGTCACTCCTTTAAACTTCTTGTTTAACGTTCTGTCTTTATTGTCTTTATTAAACGAGAATAATAGTTAGCAAAGCGCAGCTAACTCTGTCTTTCTAACGTTAGCCGGGTTCAGTTTACATGTTGCTACAGCAACCAAAACGTCACTTCCGTGTTGGAAAACACGTGGTTCAAAACTTGATTTTATTGCTTTTTCATTTTCTTTTCTTTGAATGATGACAAGTAATATGACAAAAAAAACTTTACTTTTAATTTGTACTTTCAAATAACAAATTAATAAAAAACACAGAGGTTTAATTTTAAGAACTTTTAAGAGCCAAACAAAAATGATGTTATAAAATATGAGCAATAAGCTCCAAGAGAGGCTTACAGAGGTTTTAGAAGAGCTTTGTTTGAAGTAGACCCTCTTTGTTTCACCCGCTGACATCTTTATGATCCATTCACTCATTTGTGATCAGATGATAAATGATTCAGGCTTCAGTTGATCGTTGCCCTCTTTAGCTCTGCGTTCCACATTCAGCTGCACATCACACCTGTGCTGACGAGACCCTCAGGTGCATCTGGATTCAGCTGTTTGTTTCAGCTTCTCAGAGCTTTAAATATGTGGGGTTAGTTTTAAAGGTCAAGGGAAACAAAACAACAAAGTCAGACATTTTGAAACCACATGATCAGCTCAGTAATAATGATGTATTACGGTGTGCGCAGCTCAGCCAATCATAATCAAGAACCCAAACCAACCAGCTCAGGTGACAAAATGGTACATTAAGAATGTGTTGACCGCACAGAAATTTGCTTTTTAAATTTTTATTTCATCACATCAAATATACATATTTATCATTAGCATTACATATAGCATTGCCTCGATTATATTAATACCAAGCGTGGACATTTGAAGCATTTAAATCCTTGTTGTCTATTTTCTAAAGGACACTTTTTCCACAGACATTCAGGCAGCGTGGACTCACCTGCGTAAACCTGCCTCACCTGAGGGGTCAAACTGGATGTGGAAGGATTGGTTTGTTGGTGGAGGAATGATGAGCATATTTATCTTCAACTGCTTTTTTTTTTACCACACAGCCGTAGCTGCAGTTTAACAGGTTTAGGTGGAGATTTGGGACAAAAATATTAAAATTAAAGAAAAAGCCTCCAAACTGTTCACTGAGACAACAAGCTGCCAAAGACAGGAAGGCGTCATCGAAGAATAAGACCTGAAGTGTCACGACTAGTTTTTTTATTCTTTCATCACCAAAGAAATTGTTCAGAAACAGGAGCAACGAACAGTAATAGCAGGAACATTATTCCTAGTATTAACAGTAGTTGTAATTTTCTGTGTGCTGACACTCTGACAACTACAAATACGTGCAGTGCTTAACTGTGGTCGGATGAACACTGTGAAAGCTGGTGTTGGTGCAAGGATGAGAGCAGACTTATTTTAGTCGTTTTACAGCCTCGCTCTCTGTGCAGCCTCAGTATGGAAGCTTTATGTTGAGCTCTACAGTGCGACGCTATTTCAGTCTGAGAGCCGCAGGAGGCGACATGGTGGCCCCTGCAAAGCTCCACTAATCTGCTGCTGGACATCTGCTGGATCCCCAGAGGTCACAGAGCCGGCAGCAGAGCGGGGGGCCGGGACCCCGGGGTAAACCTGTCTCACACAGGTATTCATTCATACCCACAGACACCGGGGGGGGGGGGTCTGTCTGTCCTGTTAGCAGGACACACTGAGACACACAGTGGGATCTGACCAGCTAATGGATCCGGACAATATTTTGATCTGGGATGTGTGAAGGAATGTGATGCAATACATTATAAAACAACGTGATACAACACAATATGATGTAATAGAAATATGATGCAACATGACTCGTACATTACAGTGACAGCAGTGAGTGAGGGCTACTTTATACTAAAACTGATTTCAGAGCCAAACACTGAACATTTTACTGCATTTATTTAACAACTAGTTGTTTTATTTGTAGCTGCTTCATATAGATAATCACTTTATTGATCCTTTACAGGAAATTGCTTTGTTACAGCAGCTACATTAAGACTCCAGCACAAAGCAACCAACAATAAGCAATAAACTAAGAATATAAGAATATAATACAAAATAAAATACAATAAAATGAAATGAGTGAATGAAAATGACACATGGCGTACACACACACACACACACACACACACACACACACACATAAAAGATGTGTGTTCCTGTTCCAGTTTGTTCTGGTTGGTTTACTGTCGGATGTTTTTGTGTGTGGGTGTTTTCTATTTGTTGAAGGTTAATGACATTTGTCATCTCTGTGAGGTTTTATCTCATTTAATAAAGCTGAGTGCTTTACAGAGAAAAAGAGGGAAGTAAACAGAAGTTACAAAAATCAGGAAAAGATACAAACAGCTTTAATCAAGTTGATGAAAGTCATTAAAAGTCAATAAAACCAGAGCCAGAAACAGAAAACAAACCCAGAGCATTAAAATCACAACAGGAAACAAACAAAACTGTTTCCTCCTAACAGAAGATTTAAAGCCTGGATCCAAGTCCGTCGCCTCTTCGCCCAGTTTTCCTGCAGCTCTCGCTTTAGCTCGGCCTGCACTTTACGAGACGTCCATCCTCTCATATTTCTGAGACAAAGCAGCGCAGGAAAAAATAGACCCGTTTGATTTTGCTTCCATGAAACAACAGACGGTGAATTCGACGGCTGCGTGAGTCCGCGGCCTAAGCCCCAGAGGCTTGTGGGATCTTGAATGTGGGATTCCTGCCAAACTGGACAAAGACCTGGCTTAGCTCACACAATAGCACACGTAACCCGGCTCTATTTAGGAGCAGCGGGCCAGGTGTTGACCACACGGCCCTCGCTGCCACTCTGCAGGCCTGCCAGGCTTTGGGAAGCAGGTCACACCTAAATATATAAACACTCGGTGCAGTTAGTGAAGAACGAGCCGTGAGCGTGAGCCGCCAACACACCTCACAGGTGAGAATATCTGGGTTCATCTGCAGGGACGTGCAGGTATGTGAGACTATTGAACAGATGTTTGTGTCTGAACGATCGACACCATTCATGGCTGGGAGGAGGTCAGTTGAATTTGTTTGCAGGGAATCTTGCATTTCTCTCTGTCTGCAGAGGGGGTGGACAAAATAACAGGAACAGCTGCGGGTCTGCAGTCTGTGCTGTTCTGCTGTCGTCTGCCATCGCTGGTGTTTTTCTTTCATTTGCATTCACGTGTAATTTATCTTGTCGTGTTTTGAGTGAATGGGGATCCTTAAACAATCAAACTAAAGTTGTTATACTTTGCTTTCTGTTACTAGTCTATAATTTCAGATTCATTTCTCAGAAAGTTTCTTGGAAAGAATTTTGTCATTTAGTACTAATTATTGAAAAAAATTGATTTAAAGCCAAGAGAATGTTAATTCGCTTTATAATGTGAAACTTTATTCTTGTTTGCTTGCCTCTGGACAAATGTCTCATATTTGCATGCTCAGTCTACCTGATGAGCTGTGACTCAAAGACTCTCGAGGTCACGCCAGCAATTAATTGGAATGAAATATGTGGAAGTGCATCGAATTAACACAGTCTCAGTTTTCTCTATTATTAGCACCAACTTCCAGGAAAGTTCCTGGGGAGACGATTAGGAAATTACAGATGTGTAATATGAAACACTCAGCTTTTGTTTTTGTTGACACTTTTCTAAAAGATGTGTTGGTTCAATTTCATGAGGCAATAATTTTCACAGACAGCTAAAGGCCACTAAGACCTGACTCAAAGAAAGGAAATCAAGCTAAACTGATGGAGTTATTTAGAAAATGGTCCTTCATCCAACCCTGTGTTCACAAAGTGTTGAACCTCTCTCCATCCTGAGTCTTTCCAGGATGAACCTTTCATACCCAATCATGATCCTATCACCTGTTACCAATGAACCTGTTTACCTGTGGAAGGATCCAAACAGGTGTTTTTGGATCAGTCCACAACTTTCACAGTCTTTTGTTGCTCCTGTCCAACGTGTTTGAAACATGTTGCTGCATCAAATTCAGAATCAGCAGATATTTACAACAATCAATGAAGCTGATGATCAAACATTTGGGCCCCAAGTGGCCAAAAGATGAATGAATGTATTTTGTGCTCCTTGATGCTGTTTGTCAGCTGGAATCACGTGTGTCGTCTGCAGAGTGATGAACACTTATGAAGAATATGGTGAAGAGGAGCTCAATCATTACATCATCCAGCTGAGTATTCAGGACTCCTGCCAAGATGCCTTTTTGAAATCTGCAGCAAGGTATGAAAGCCACGTCCAAACCTCCTCCAAAAAAAACCTTTAATGGTTTGATGAAATCCAGCTGACTGCCCTGCGCTTCCTCTGCTCCTGGCTGTTAGTTTAGCAGCGGCGACGGATGAAAATCTGAGAGTCCTGGCTGCCATCGAGCAAGGTGGGTTGGACATCAAATGACACATGCCTTCACCATTACAGAGCGCTGCGTTTGTGTCTGGTCTGTTGGCTCTCGTCTGAAAGTCACAAGGCCAGCAGAGGTCGGTGAGGACCGCCAGGCATCAGGAGGCTGGCACAGGGACAGACAGAGGGAGATAAATAAGCAGAGAGGTGGGAGAAAGGTGCAGTATGAGAGAAAGAAAAAGTGGACGAGGAGAAAGTACAGAAGAGCTCCAGTCAGTGCTGGATGAAGAATCTTTGCTCTCTTCTTTTCTAAAACCACGGCTGTTGTCTTGTTCTGTGTCGACCAGGTGAGGTGTCAGTGCTCAGGGAGATGCTGAGACACACCTTCGCCTTCAGGGAGTCGGACGGTCGCGGCTGGCTTCCCCTCCATCGAGCCGCCTCCCAGCCGGTCCTGGAGGTTCTGCAGACTGTGTTGAGATGTGAGTCCACTTGTTAAGTATATTAACCACTGAGATCATTCTGTTCATTCATTTAAAAGTTACAGCAAGAAATAAAATGTCACCAAGAAGTAGACACCTGTAAACTGAGGTCAAAGGTCATTGGGAAAAAAAATCATAAATGTTTGGTTTGAACGCTTCCAACTGCAAGTTTAATGGTAGCTAATATTTAGCAGAACAATGATGCTGCAGTTCGTGTACAGAGTTCAAATTCAACACACAGGTGAATTTTAAACCCCTGAAAGTTATAGAAAGATAGAAACTGACAGCCAGTGGTGAAAATATAACCTCCTGCCACCTTTAACAGTGGAGGTGACACAGGGAAATAAATAAAGATGACAAGTGAAGACGCAGCATCAGGACACATCAGGCTGACGCAGGAGAAGCCACAGGACTGGTGGCATCAACCAAATAATGGCTGCCTGAAATAATATTTATCCAGAGAGAGAGAGAAACGATGCTGCTCTCCAGCCGATGTCTTCAGTCCTCTCGGTCTAAAATAACCTGTGATGTTGCACAGATGGAAGCATGAACTGCAGGAATGAGCGCGTTGACCTGTTGTGTTTGTGTCAGTGGCAGCTCAGGGGCTCAGCCTGGAGGACAGGACGGCCGTGGGCGGGGAGACGCCGCTGACGCTGGCTGTTAAAGCCGGACTGGTGCAGAATGTGAAGAGCCTGCTGGAGCACGGAGCCTCGCCTCACAACACCAACAGCAAGAACGAGTCGCCGCTGCTGCTCGGTAACACTGTCGAGGCCGCGATGGTCATCACACGCCTTAATGACCAATGGAGAGACATGTTGGAAATTTAAAGATCCTTATTATTAGTGGGGTAAAGTCTGTCACAAGAGTTAAGATCATGTTATTACCTCAAAAAACAAAAACAAAACTAGGAGCAAAACAAAGCTGCACAGAGCTGCAGAGTGGATGATAAATCTGTGTCTACAAGAGACACACAGTCATCAGATGCTTTGTTCAGATTCACAAATATGCAGCTTTACAGAAAGTAGGCAGTTTTGTTGTATAAACTGAGCTACTCATAATTCCTTGCTGACACAGACGCACTGTTCCGTCTCCTCGCAGCGGTGAGGACCGGCTCTTACGAGATGACGCACACTCTGGTCGCTCACGGCGCCTGGGTGGAGCAGGTTTGCAGGAAGAAGTGGACGGCGATGCACGAGGCGGCCAAGGTCGGCGACGCGGACATCCTGATGCTGCTGCTGAGGAACGGCGGCCGGGTGAACCACAAGGACGTAACGGGGGTGACGCCGCTCGCTGTGGCTGCAGAGCACGGACACTTCCACATCACCGAGATCCTGCTGAACTGTGGTCAGTGTAGTTTAGAGAGCGGAGAGTGTGTGAAGCTGTCAGATATGGATTTGAATACATTAAGCTCCAAAAACATCTGACTCGCTCTGACAGCATGAGGAGTTTATCACCTGTCATTTTCAGGTGTGCAAACGTCCAATCACCTCTTGTCTCTTCCCTCTCTTCCCTGCTCAGGTAGCAGAGTGAACTCTCAGGCCTGTAACGGGGAAAGTGTCCTGCTGGACGCGGCCGGATCAGGAAACACCGCCTGCATCCAGCTGCTGCTGGACAACGGAGCCGACCCCAACCTGCCCAGCATGACTGGACACCTGCCCATCCACAAGGCTGCGTACGCCGGACACTATGAGTGAGCGCCTCCTGCCCGACACTGTCTGACTGCGGGCTGCAAAGACTGTTCACTCTTGGTTCAGTTCATTGATTGGACCCTTGATTTCTTTTCCCACAGTGCTCTGAAGATGCTGATACCTCTGACCACCAAGAAGGCCATCAAAGAGGCGGGTCAGAGTCCGGTCCACTCTGCGGCGGAGGGAGGCCACTGCTGCTGCCTGGAGCTCCTGCTGGCCTGCGGCTTCGACGTCAACTACCGCATGAACACCAGGAACTCGGAGAACTACCGGGACATGAGGAGGAGCGCCCTGTACTTCACCGTCTCCAACGGGGACGTGGACTGCACCAGGCTCCTGCTGGCGGCCGGGGCGAAGACGGACCTGGACCCGCTGTGCTGCCTCCTGGTGGCGGTCAGGTCGGGGCGATACGAGATCGTGAAGCTGCTGCTGGCAGCCAAAGCGGACGTGAACTGTTACTTCACGGTGGTGAGCGACACGGTGTTTCCCACGGCGCTGCAATACTGCCTGAAGGACGAGGTGATGATGAGGCTGCTGCTCAACAATGGCTACAAGGTGGAGAGATGCTTTCACTGCCAACACGACAACCACTTCGATGCCGTGGACGAGGTGGAGGGGAAAATTCCAGTGAGTGACACCTGTTACTGATTTGCCTTGTTTTGTTTGTTGAAACCGTAATGATCTCTTCTTCTTCTTCTTCTGGATGTTTGTCCTCTCTCCAGTTCTGTGACTTCATGAACCTCTGCTGCGTCATGCATCTGTCCGGGAGCGTGGTCCGGATCCTGCTGGACTACGTCAGCCACGTTCACATCTGCTCCAAACTCAGACGGATCCTGGAGAAACAGACAGAGTGGCCCGAAATATGCGACATCCTCAGTGAGTTCATCCACGATTTCATAACAGACTCGCCTGAGATTAAGACGCCTCCACTAACATCTGGACAAATTATCTCACTTTAATGAAATGAAACATTCAGGGAAAAATATCGTATATTTACAGAGTGAGTCGACTCAACTGATCATGAGAGATTTGTCAGGATCTGTTGGCAGATCTAAGCACCATGTTACAACATCAGGAAACTTTTTCCAGATGAAAATCAGCAGCTTCATGAATAAGGACAATCCTTTGTTGTGCTAAGTCACAGGATCAGCTGATGAATGGCTTCTGCTTCCGAGGTGTTTTTGCATCAATACGAGTCTGTTGGTTCATCGTTTGTCTTTGATCCAGAGGACGATTATTAACTTCACTATGAGAGATTAAAGTGTCATGTGAACCATTGTTATTCTAAAAATATCAGTAATAGCTGCTTTAAAGTTGATGCCGATGCTTGTGTGGTTTGAATGACCCCTCAACCTTTTCTCTAGTACATATCAAAATCTCCTCTCACATTCCTGCTCCCCAGAGGATGAATCCTTTGATTTTAATGACTCCCCGATCTTTCCTCAGGACAAACTTTATAATGTAGCTCTACTTATAGTAAGACTAAGAATAGACCATCATTATAATGTTTGTTCCAACCGGCACTTTACCACTGTGACTGTAATGAGCACTGCAGCCTCAAGGGGGCGCTAGCAGCAAAGTAGGCCTTTGAGTTTTGTCTCTTTCCTGCGAAAAGTTTGTAATTTTTTCCTCTTGTCTCTCCTCGGTGTCATTGTGTTAAATCCTCTTAGTTGTGTGTTTTATGAGAGAACAAATAACATTATTATCATTAACCAAGAAAATGATTATCTGGACCTTGCTCTCCAGGCAGTCCTCGCTCCCTCAGACACCTCTGCAGACTGGAGATCAGGAGGCGTCTGACCCTGAAGAGACTCAACAACCCTGAAATCATGAACTCACGCGTTTTCCCTCCCAGACTGAAAACTTCATACTGTACCAGGAGCTCGACCTCTACAGCCAGGACCCTGAACGCATCATGTGACGAGTCCTGCTTCTTTTGAAATGATATTTTTAATTTTTGGAATCTCTTTTCTCAGCACGACGCTGTATAAATAAACTTTATTACTGTTTTTTATTGTTAAAATGCTTTTTTAAAATAGATTGTGAGAATTTTGTTTTGGAATAAATGTGTGATTGTAAAAGACAGAATCCACGTTTTTACAGAAAATGTAAATGTCTGTTGAAATACATAACATTTATCAAAGGTCAAATCTACTTCATATTTAAAGGTGGTGGTTAATGATAAGTTCATCTGTCTGCAAGATGTTTTAAGAACCAAATGAAATTAAATTCAATAATCATGGTCTTCAGAGGATGAAATGACCCCTTGACCTTTCATCTCGTGCCACGTCAAGACAAAATTTCCATTTTTAAAGATTGACTTTGTAATGTACAATATATTGATAATGGAAGTTAACAGCTTCATCTGTAATAAATGATTTTAAGATTCAGTCTATTTAGTACAGGATGACAAAAACATGCAGAAACACATGTTCAAATCCGTTAACTTTGACCATCAACATGCTAATCAGGAGCGAAGGGGTCAAAGGTCAGAGCTGTAAATCTGCAGCCGATGGAGAAAAGGTTAAGAAGCCGTCAGTCGTTTCACTCGAGTCTCTTCATTATTTCAACAGGTTCTCATCCATTTGTTGTCTAACAAATCTCCTCCGTGGCTGAAATGTTGTTGCGGTTTGATGAATCATAATGACACAATAAATATTCATACGAAGGTCCGGCTCATTATTGTTTGTCATTAACTGTGGAAAATGTGTGCAGAGTGACATTACACTCCATTAGCTGCTGGAGCGGCCTGCATGGTAAATACACTGGAACAGGTGACGCCTATAAATAGCATGGCCGAGTGTGTGTGTGTGTGTGTGTGTGTGTGTGTGTGTGTGTGTGTGTGTGAGACGGGGGGGCAGTTCAGCCATGACACAAACACTGTGCTGCTGCTTCGTCCTATGACTCCAACGTGTTTATCAGGTGAGAATCGTGAAATTAAGGTTTTATTACGTTCTGGATTTATTTCTAAGTTTTCCTAAGAATCCGGTGTCATATCTGATCAACAGTCAAGAAGTCAGGGGTCAAAGTTTTCTGAAAATAGAGCTGATAGAAAAACAAGAGCTCAAGAAAGAGAAAGCGGATGATTTTAATGTAAATTAATGTTTGTTCACTCCAAATAAAATGAAACTTGATCTCAGACGGTTGTTGAATGAGTCTGTGACCAAACACCCGAGAGCTGTGTCCCACTTCTGTACGTTTACATCGTACTGCACTTAAGTACACTTTTGAGGTACTTGTACTTAGTTTATTTAGTTTCTTTTTATATTCAGAACGTTAAAACTAAACACCAACCAATAAAAAAACAACGTGTCATTACAGATTAAGCTTCAGCAGCCGTCCTCGCCGTGAGGAACAGAGCTCCACCGCTTGGTATAAAGACATTTACTCGCTATGGCAGATCTCACGTCTTTGCCTGTGACACGTTGACAAGAATTTGGTGGGTGTAGCTTCAGCTTTTAAATCACAACTGCTTGTGAATTGAGTCGTGCACCGTTAGTTCGGCTTGCTGTTAACAGATTGATAGCCAGAGAGTTTCAGGAAGAGGATTTTTAGTTTGGAATGAATGTTAATGCTGAAGCTGTTAGATGTGTAGGAACTGAAGTCACGTGTGGCTTTGTGCGCCTGTGTGAGGTCAGAAGGATGGAGGCAGCTGATGAAATGGACGAAGACGACCTGGACTACGACGTTCAGATGAGCATTCAGGAATCGTGTCAGAGAGAACATGGATCAGCATCAGGATGGTACAGCAACATGAACCCACTTCAACATCCATATCAAAGTCTGACATGTTGCATTTCTCTGAAATTGACCTTCATCTTCATCGTTTGTACGTTCAGGAGTGAAGCTCCGAAGCTTGTGGAGGCCATTGAACAAGGTAAGAAATCGAGAGAGCGATAAAAACTAGTACTAACGTTAACAGTTCAGGTTTGTCAGTAAACATCTCTCGAGGTGATGATGTCCTCTCAGGGTTGAGGATGAGAAGAAAAACAAGCATTAACAATGAGCACTGATGTTAGATAGAGATAAATATAATATATTCCTTTGAAACTCTCCCTGCAGGTGACATGTCGGCACTGCAGGAGCTCTGTGATTTCCCAGCAGCCTTCAGTCAGGTGGACGAGCGTGGCTGGTATCCTCTGCACTGGGCTGCGGTCCAACCTCTGGTCCTGGTCCTGGAGACGGTGCTGTACGGTGGGTAAGAGGTCCAGACTTTCATCTGATATGACAGTCAGAAGTGGAGAGAACGGAGCAGCTGTGGGTGATAAATTAATATTGTCAACATGTGCATCCTCTGCATCTGGCTTTAAACAGCTGTTGTGTATGAAGCAACAATGATGGATGTCTGTCCTGTTGAGCTGAATCCAGGTAAATGATGAGTGAACTTTTGTCGTGCACTTCAGCATCTTTCAGTCTGACTCTGGAGGAAAAGACTTCAGAAGGCGAGACTTTCCTGACTTCAGCAGTAAAAGCTGGTTTGGTGGAAAACGTGAAGATGCTACTGGACCATGGAGCTTCTCCTCACACCACCAACAGCAGGAACGAATCCCCTCTGCTTTTAGGTCAGTGCACTTCCTCTGTTTGTTGTGTTCAGTCCTTCACAGCAGACGAGTCCATCCTCATCCTCTCGTGTCCTTGCTGCAGCTGTCAGAGCCGGATCTTATCAGATGGTCTCCAGTCTAATATCCGGAGGAGCTCGGGTGGAGCAGGTGTGTCTGAAGAAGTGGACGGCCGTGCACGAGGCCTCCAGGTGCGGCTGTGTCCATGTGGTGGAGCTCCTGCTGCAGAACGGAGGTCAGGTTTCAGAGACGGACCAGCATGGAGTGACTCCTCTGGGCATCGCTGCGGAGTACAGCCACCCTGAAGTCCTGGAGCTGCTCCTCGAACACGGTGAAGCTAGAATACATTTTCACATGTTTTAATAATTTTCTTACAATCATCAAATGAAATGACTCAAAAATGTTAAAAGTTGGTGTAACATCAAGATATCTTAACTTTTAGTCCCTAATCTGGGTCAGGCTCCAAAACCCTGCATACCACATTTCATTTCTTCTTTCATTTCATCTTTGTGCTCCTGCTCTTAAATGATTGTTTTCTACTTTTACATTAAGGTGCTGATGTAAACGCTCAGGCGCCAAACGGCGACAGCGTCCTGTACGACGCTGCAGGTTCAGGGAATCCAGACTGCATCGACATCCTGCTGCAGCACGGAGCGAATCCCAACCTCCGCAACCTGAGCTCCCAGCTGCCCATCCACCACGCCGCATACGAAGGACACTACCTGTGAGTAGGTTGACATCACGCACCTGATGGGTCAGTTCAGGGACGATTAGGGAGAAGTTTGAGGTTTGAATGTTTTAATACGTCACTGGTCCAATTTATCTTCAAGCTTCTTCAGATTTTGGTTCCCAGTTGAGTTTCTGAGTTCCTTTGATTCCGAAGCTCCTGGAGCTTTTAGGTCTTACAGAACAATCTACACCTTCTCTCCACCAGAGCTTTGAGGATTTTGATCCCGATCACCACCAGACGGGCCCTGCGTCTGTCCGGCCACAGTCCCGTCCACTCGGCCGCCGACGGAGGCCACGTCCGCTGCCTGGAGCTCCTGCTGCAGAAAGGTTTCGACGTCAACGCGCTGTTAGCTCCTCACATCTCAGAAAACTATGGAGACATGAGGAGAAGCCCGCTGTACTTTGCTGTATCCAACGGGGACGCGACCTGCACTGAGCTTCTGCTGAAGTCGGGAGCCAAACCCGACCTGGACCCGCTGCGCTGCCTCCTGGTGGCGGTCAGGTCGGGGCGATACGAGATCGTGAAGCTGCTGCTGGCGGCCAATGCAGACGTGAACTGTTTCTTCACGGTGGTGAACGACACGGTGTTTCCCACAGCACTGCAGTACTGCCTGAAGGACGAGGTGATGATGAGGCTGCTGCTCAACAACGGCTACGACGCCGAGACGTGTTTCTGTTGTAGCCACGATGACGACTGGGAGGACCTGAGTGAGTCTGGATACTCACAAGAGCAGGAGGAGAAAGTTGCTGTGAGTTCTTCTCTTTTATGTACAAGAAATAATTAAAATGATGTGTCAAAGTGCAAAACTTTACCAAATACAATTTATTGTTAAGATTGTTTTTTATTTTATTGACCACAAACCTATTCGATTTGCAAACAGAGACGAGGCAGTGAAAAAACCTTTAAGTCATATAAACCATAACTGATAATTAGAGCTGAAACAATTAGTTGATCAGCAGTCTGCAAGTGTTTCGATAATCAATTCATCAGTTAAATCAAATTATCAAAATAGATAAAACTGAGCCGAACATGTGTCTCACCTGCTTTTCAGAGCTCCATGTTGATATAAAAGTTGAAGTATCGATCATTTTTGGGGTTGTATTTATTTACATCTTCTCCACAGTTCTGTGATTTCGTCAGCGTCTCCTGGCTGGTGAACCTGGTCGGCAGAGTCGTCTCGATCCTCCTCGACTACGTCGGTCAGGTTTCCATCTGCGGCAAACTGACAAAGATCCTGGAGAAACACAAGGAGTGGCCTCACATTCACAGGACCACACGTGAGTTAAACTGCGTCCGATTAAAGAGCTGATCGAACACGATACGTTCCCTGCCACAAAGCGCTGTTCTGTGTGTTCCAGGTAACCCTCGCTCTCTGGCTCACCTGAGCAGAGTGGTGATCAGGAAGCACCTGAGCTGCAGCGGCCTGATGTCCATCCATCTGCCCAACAGGCTGAAGGACTATCTGCTGTTCAGAGACAACGACCTGTACGCGAAAATCCTCTGCAGGGAGGACTGAGGGCGGCGATTTCTGTCCACGGAGTCTTAAACATTTTTTCCTTTTGTGTTTTATGTAACAGGGTCAGTATTTATCACACATATGTTGTACAGTTGTGAAAGTAAAAGAAAAAACTTTGGCTCAAGTTCAGAATCTTCACTTTGATGAACACAGGTCTACGTCTGAACTGTATGACTGGTAAGGATGTTTTTTCTCACTCTTTCAAAGGGGCATTAAAGTTTATTATTGTTCCGGCTGTTGCACAAAATAACCCCAAAATATCCTGTATATATATATATATCTATATATATAGATAGATATAGATACCTGTCTCAACAGCTGATGATCTGACACAACCAAAAGCAGGTCGGGCTCTTCAATACTGTAAATTCTCAAATACAGTGGTGTTTAACTAATGTTTTATGAAAATAAAACTCACTTTCTGCACAGATGTTTCACATTAAAAGCCTTCCAGTATCTGAAAGGACGAACTCCCTCCCGTCCCAGACAGACTTTGTGTCATACTCAGGTTGCAAAATTAATACAAAACAGTCTCTCCACTGTTGTAACATGTTTAAAATATATGTAATTAATCAATCAAATACTCAGAATGAAAAAAGACAATCACATTATTGAGATTATTCGTTTCTTTTTCAAATAAATATTGGCTTTTTTCACACTACATGACAAACATGTACTGATGGAATCGATGCTTTGGAAATAAACATTATACTGAATTTAAGCAGATAAACAGGGAAGAAGTTCATTTGTATCAACAGCAAATTAAAACAGGAGCAGATCAGAAAACAGGGAGGAGGAAATATAATGACGTATATTTATGAAAACAGCCTGTATTAAATAAAGGTCCCAGCTACTATTTGAGAATTCATTCATGTCTGTACACAATTTTGGGTCAATCCATGTGTTAGAAGTTGAAAGAACACAGTGGATAGGTGAAAATTTGACCTGCAGGTGGCGTTACATGAGAAATCAAAGTCATTAAAATTCATACTCCTGGTAACTTGAACGTCTGAACCAAATTTAATGACAGTCCATCCAGTGGTTGGATCTGAGTCTGGACCAGAGACTGACAGAACGTCTTTCCAGAGAGAAGTTGAGTTTTCCTCCCATCTAGTGGCCATTAGAGGAAGTGCAGCTGAACAAACTTCATCTGTGACTGTGATGTTCAGTCAGACAGCGAACACAGTGAGAAGTTGAACTGTTTCCTCTGACTGACAGTGAAAACAGAGCGACTCTAAATTTAACCTGCAGAAACAACAACAACAACGTGGCTCCACATTCTGTCACCTGAGAACCTGATAACAGAAGGAGGTCACGTTGTTTTCAACGACCTCCAAGCTGTTGACACCGGCCGGGAGTCGGACCTGAGAGGTCGGACCTGAGAGGTCGGACCTGAGGCAGCAGGTGTGTTAATGTGCTAAAACAAAGCAAAGAGCTCACAGATTAAACGTTGAATAACGAGTAGAGAACATGTGACATAACAGCTGATTGTGTTTCTGTGTGTTTGGATAAATTCAAGTCACACCAAAGTAACACTAATGGGAAGTTTTGGCCACTTGGGGGCAGCAGAACAAGCCTGCATGCGACACATTATTACCTTTTAAAGTTGTTGTAGTTAAAAAGTTGACCTGAGAAAATATCTAGTTGTTTAGCTGCTCTCCTCAGCCGTCAGTCACCACCGGTGTCTGTCTGCTGTTCGGTGGCCAGCAGGTCGTGAACAGAAGGTTTATCACAGCTTGAAAACACTGAGACTGAACCAAATATTAAATGTGAAGTGAAACCAAAACAAGGAGCTTAAAGGTGCTAAAAGTTCATTAGAGCTGCAAAGTTGGCCAAAATTCTCTGTGCATCCATTGTTGAAAAGAAAATATTGATTAGTGGAGATTTAATTCATCTTTTTATGGATCATTTCATTTCTAATTCATTGGACTGGTTTTGTCTTCACTTTCAGTTTTTAAAAAAAAAAAAAAACTTCAGATAATTAGTTCTGGTTGTTCACACATCTGGGACAATTTTTCAGCTGTTACGTTGCTGTTGCTGTTATGTAGACTTTTATTGTGATGAATTTTCTCCCTGCAAGTAGATTTTTATAGAAATGAACTGGAAGCAACAGCTGAAAGGAGGGAAACGGATGTAAAACTTTTGTTTGAAAAATATTCATCATATCTGATTTTGAATTTAATGGGTTAAACCACCTGTTTGATCCTCTGTTTTGTAACTGAACCTGTTTCCACTCTCACAGCTGCGATGCTAATCAGCAATAATCCAGGTCAAAGGTCAGATTTACAGCAGATTTAGGATGAGAGCGGTGTCATGTCTTTCACTTCAGACGTGTAACATGATCCGACCGTCAAGCAGCTTGTTAGAGACGCTCACTGATGGATGCATGTCATCACCGAGCTCTGATCTTTGTCTTGGCAACCAAACAGCAAACCTAAAGACTGAGGCTTGTTACCCAAGCACAGACACAATAATGACAACAACTTCACCACATGGCAGGTTCAGATCTGCAGTAAATAAACAGTCACTTTGGACTGTGAACAGGTTTAATCCTGTTCAGTACCTGTTTTCATGTGCTGTGGTTATTTTGCTGAATTCAGCAGTTGCAAAATAAACTGCAGATTTTTCAATATTTTAAACAGTTGTTCTGGAGCTTTCAATCATATCACACAATCTTCATCATCAGCAGATGAAACTGCAAAGTTGTCAAAGAATTGCTGATGTTACTTTTTTTTTCTGAGCACTTCAAGGATTTCTCGTTCATGTTGGTTTAAAAATTGAAATTATTATACGAAATACATTTTGAGTTGAACATTTTTTCAGTTTTTATCTGAGCTGCGCAAATTATTTTATCACTGATTTGATGTGATTGTGTTTTTGTTCCCCTTAATTCCATAAGAACAAAAAAATCAATCTGCCCTGACTTGACGTTGTTGTTTAAGGATTCCCGTCAGAAGCACGTGGGGGTGCCTCTCGTCCCCCTGGTGTCCTGAACGTAAAAATACAAACACACAATAAGAAAGTACAGACAACTCAAGATATATAAACAATCAGGGAAGCTCAGCAGAAACACAAATGAGAGAAATCTTCGGTGTGAACAGAGTCATCAGTCGTCCTCGGTGCCAGCCGGAGCTGTACTGTAAATAATCCCATCATCCTCGGGGGGAACAAGTGTTTCCCTGACAACACCACAACCGTCGTGTGTTTCTGTGTCCTCACATGTTGCATAACACTCCAGAGCTTCATCTGTGATGTCTCCCCGTGGCGTTTTGTTCCCCTCGTCTCTTTGGAGGCACGAGTCGCTGATAAGCTCTCAGCACAGGCCACTCAGAGGACTCACATTCCTGCAGTAAGCCTATCTCATTGACCCCCCACCCAACACCCTAAAAAAAGACAGGACCATCAGCGGTGTGGCGGCCCTCCCCTTTCTCCATCAGCTCCTCGGGCAGCTGGGACCAGTAGATGACCGAGGACCCTCTGATTCGCCACCAGTCGTCTACAGCATCCCTGATGTGAAGAATCTGATGGAGCACAAGTCAGAAGATTCATGTAGGACAGTGAGAACAACTCATTGATAAAAAAGTGCAGGAAGAAGAGTTAAAGTTCAAGGTTTAAGTGCTCACAGTGTCTGAAGAAGCATGAGTACCTTTGGGCACCGCAGGGAGCTGAAGAAGTACGAGGAGGTGGACGAAGACGAGCTGCTGGCCACTCTGTCCTCCGAGGAGCTCCAGGAGCTGGAGAGGGAGCTGGCCAACCTCGACGACAACGTCCCCATCGGCCTGAGACAGAAAGACCAGACCGCCAAAACCCCAACAGGGAACTTTGACAGGGACGCTCTGCTGAAATACTGGGAGGACGAGAACAAGAAGCTGCTGGAGGACGGGAGGATGGAGGACGGGAGAATGGAGTCCAACACCGGACAGGTGAGAGGGGACGTCAGTAGTCTGTAAGTTGTCTAAAACAGACTTAAAGGGTTGTGACTGTATGCAGAGAGAGGATACCTGACATCCCTGCTCATCCTTAGCGTCACGAGGTGAAACATGTGAGAGCAGAAAGTGTTTTCAGAACTTTATGGCTCCTCAAAGCACAACTGAGGTTTTAGAAACCACCAAAATTATTTGGGTTTGATTTTCCAAAAACAAACCTTGTCTGCAGCTGAGCTTCAGTTCATGGATCTGACAGCAGCTCCTGCGTCATCACATGATGATCTGGAACTTTGACAGAAAAAGGTTGACTGATTCTTTTTGCAAATGGCACCACTGATGGTTGATTTCTGTTTTTATAGAGAGTTTTATGTTGTTTTCATGTTTCATAGAAGTAAGATCTGTACATCTGGATCAGTATTTGTCTGCAAATCGTTAACTCTCCGGATTGTCAGAAAATATTGGAATATTAACGCGGATAGAAAATGTGTGGTATTTTAAGGACTGAACAGACAAGACTCACTCTGACAAAATAAGACTCATCTTGATCCACGCCCTGACGGCACTTTGGGAAAAATCTGAAAACAGATTGAGTTACAGTTTGGGATTAAAGGAGCACTCCAACAATTTTTCACATGAAGATCAGTTTACTCGTCATGGTTCGTCCTATTCAGCCTGTGAAAACAAGTGTTTGTCTGTGTGGAGAAAATGACCCTGGTAATGTCACAGTGATGATCAGGGTTATCTCAGCTTTGGCTTGGAGACAAATTTATAACAGACAGCCTGCGTTACAGTCTCTCTTGCCTTTATTTTTTAAATTTAAATAATTTATTCGACAAGTCCTGATGAAAGTCCAATTCAAAATCACTGAAGTGGTTTTGATATGAAGAAGTTTGCTTTCAGACCAAAGTGAGAATGAGTCCATGATGTTTATGTTGTCCTCTATAGTTTTAGATGCATGATTCCTGTGTGTGTGTCCAAACATAAACCCACTGCTAAGAATATAATGATGTAGAAAGTGTGAAAGTGTCACAAGTGTCCAGTTTACTTAAACATGTTGCTGGAAAACTGTCTAAAAATAAAGACTGCGTGAGAAATGCCAGCTTTAATGACTGTGTGCCAGGGTTGGAGAGGGTTCTTAATTAAAAGTCAGAGGCTGGAGAATGTCAGGGTTCGACCTAATTTTCTGTCCTGTTATCATGTGCAGAAGGGACGTCCAGATAAGAGCAGAGGGGAGCGAGTGACGGTGACCACCAGAGACACCGGCAACACGGTGGACAGTGACAGGAAGAAGGTTTCTCACAAAGGGAAGAAAGTGCAGAAAGTCTATGGCAGAAATGGTGCAAAGGAAGACGAAGCAGAAAAGAAAGATGAGTGTAAGAAGGAGGCTCCGAGCAGGAATAAATGTCCTCAGAAGAACGGTCTGTCAAAGGGCTCGAGGAGTGAATCAAGGAGGACTGAAACCACAGACCAAAACCTGAGTGCGACCCCTGACAGACCAAGTGGGAACCCGACAGTCATTGACAAAACTCTGGAGCAGATCCTGGGTGACGATCCCGCCATCAGCGAAGTCAACCTCAACAACATCGAAGACATCTCCCAGGAAACTTTGCTTCGTTTTGCAGAGGCCTTGAGCACAAACACTCATGTCCACATTTTCAGCCTCGCCAACACCCACGCAGACGACCGGGTGGCCTTCGCCATCTCCAAGATGCTCCGCGAGAACCAGTTCATCAGGAACCTGAACATCGAGTCCAACTTCGTGTCTGGTCAGGGAATCCTGGCTCTGCTGGCGGCGCTGCAGCACAACAGGACGCTGGTGGAGCTTCGCTTCCACAACCAGAGGCACATCTGCGGGGGGAAGGTGGAGATGGAAATGGTCCAGCTGCTGAGGGAAAACACCACTCTGCTCAAGCTCGGCTATCAGTTTGACCTCCCGGGTCCGAGGATGACGGCGACCAGCATCCTGACGCGCAACCAGGACCAACAACGGCAGAGGAGGCTCCAACAGAAGACGGAACAGAGTCCTCCAGAGGTATCAGGACAAGGATCGGGTTCATCTGCAGAAAACAGACCACCAAAGAAGACGTCACAATCTTCTAAGACTGTTGAAAATCAGAAGAGAAATCCTCCTCCTGCTCCCTCCATAGACCCACCGACACGGAAGAATGCGGATATGGTCAAACAGCACGAAGGGTCGAACAGCAAGAGTCAGTCAAACCAAAGGAAAACCAAGTCAAAGAAGCTCAAGAACGGCGCCAATGAAAAGGAGAGTGCAGATATTCTCAAGGACCTGAAGAACGCCTTGAAGCCGTCACTCCAGAAGAGACAAGACGAACCGTCGCGCCTGCCGCCGCTGCCGAGGTCGAGCCGCGACGACCTGATGGCGGCAATTCGTGGGAGCAGCATCGGGTCTTTAAAAAGGGTAAGACTCCCCGTGAGTCTGTCACTGACTGACATGTTTGAGGTTTTGCTGGAGTGAAAGCATCACAGACATAATTTAAAAAGCCTCCAAAAGCCATTAGACCCCCTCAGCGTGAACGCCCGCTGGCATCAGACGACAGCCTCTGTCACTCTGTGGATTCCTCGACTCTCCGTCAGGTTATAAATAGTTTGACTTCTTCACTGCTGTTTGATAAGATTGATGGTTCAGAGAGCTGCTGGGAAGAGCTGGAAAAAACTGTCACATTTCCAGAAAGTTCAGAGAGTTTTAAATAAAATACAGTTGGTCCAAAGTGCTAAAGTACAGGATGGACGATGTTGCTAAGAAAATGAGTTAAAAAAATCTGAAAGGTATAAAATGCATCACCCAAAAACAAACGCACATCATGAAGCCAGGCCGTTCAAAACCAACCAGATAAAGTTGGACTTTTATAGCCTTGAGTGGAGAGATATGAGTGACAGTGAAAATTCCATATTGAAAAGTCCATTTTATCTTGTCTTTGACGGAAGGACAGACACGAGACGGACTCAGTAAAAAACTGTTTTGAGACGTGACGCCTGAATTTATTGATTTTTGTCTTGAACATTCACCCTGTCTTGAATCTGCTGTATGTTAACATGTGATGTTTGTCGTTTCAGGTGGATCCGACTCAGACCTGAACTCACCTTCTGATCACACCTGAACTCTTCTCACTTTGTATTAAAATACTTTATATTTCACACCTTCATTTTTTCAGTTTTCTTATTTAACTTGTCACAGTGTAGCAGCAGACTGCATTTCTATTTCTGATTTCATTATTGTTTTTTGTTACCGTGTGAAACCGACTGTGAAAACTGAAGAGTAGAGAAATAAAGTTCATCTTCTGACTCCGTCTACGTGTTCGTCAAAACTCACCTCATGGTTTTGATAGGAAAAGTCAGGGGGTTATCATCAGGATTCATCCTCTGGGGACCACGAATGTCTGCACAAGGCAATCCAAGTACCGACAAACAAAATGAGAGACAGTCATCCTGAAAGCATGGATAAAGAACAAATACTCAAAAAACAGACATCCACCAGGTGGCGCCAAAAGCAGGACTTTCTCAACACAGACATCCGAACCAAATAAACAGAAGCAGAAACACAAGAACAAAAGTTCTCTGTAAATATTAACATTTATTTAAGTATACAATTTAGTATTCTCGTTGCCCCCCCACCCCCCAACCCTGTTCACAGGTTCTCTGTCGGTATCTCGGCTTCGCGCTGCAGCATTAAGTCTCGCTGGAGGACGGTAAAAACTCTAAGACGAACAGTTCAAACGAGCGTCGGATATTTCTTTACACCGTTCACAGACGGAGGATCACAGGCATTGCCAAACCCACAAGCTGCTTGCAAATGCCACATTTGGTTCATTATTATTTGCTTTTTTATCATTCTCCATTAGGAGGCATTTACAGTCGCATTGCATAAACGTATAGTTTGTTAACTGAAGGACGGAAGAGGATGAATGATTTTTATATCTTTTAGTTTCTTTGTGTGATGTGATATTTGTTTGAAATACTGACCAGAGCGCTGTTAATGTTTCCAACTGCAGGAAATAACGGAATGATGTCACAACAAAAACAACCAACCAGACATTAAGAACAAAACTTCCATCGTTTCACAAATGCCACAGTGTGTGTGTGTGTGTGTGTAGACATGTGTTTGTATCAAGCCAAAGACGGTAGCAGAAACGTCGTCAGTCATGTTTGTAGTCCCATTTAAAGGTCACAATATTGCAAAACCTTTAGCTTTTAAAAGTGTCCATCGTCACTGTAACCTGCTTGAAATAAAATAAAAATTATTTGACAAAACGCACACTCAAAAAACACAAAACCGAACTATCATATAAACTGTGTGCAAATAAACGGCTTTAATTTCATAAAAAATAAAAGCTGAAAATCCATATGAGGCGACCGAGCCGCCGCATTTTGGTCAAAGGATTTATGAAAAAATAACACGACTAAACTACGATTTATTAGGAAACTCGGAGGTACGAAAAGAAGCACGGTAAGAAAATAGGGTTATCTGGCATTAAACCAACCACTGTCAAACACAAAGAGGATCCTGCCTGTTTGGTCGCACGTACGTCTCCCTTTTCAGTTTCTCTGATGAGGAATGAAAACACGAAGAAATGAACACAAACAAATATTTCCCAAGAAGCACACGAAGGCTCCGATTCAGATACGTCTCAGTGGAGCAGCTAGTGTTTTACATTATTGATTATTGATAACGACATGAAGCCGACTGCGTCTCCACGTTGTGCTGATGTTGGTGTTAAGTGCTTTCTAATGACGGGATGTCCGGGGGAAGGGTAGAGTCTTCAACGATGAAGCTATGACGAACGTTACAGATTTAACGGATGAGGTATTGCACAGATTAATTATAATAGTCATAAAAAACAAAAAGCAAAAAGGCAAAAATAAATATACAGCCAATTCATACAACATTTACAATTTTAGTCAGATGCTGGAAGATTTGCAGAAGATATCTTAGTGTTGGTGCAGAGGGACCGGGTGGAAAAGAGGAATCTTCACTAGTCGTCCCACTCGTCGTCGTCTTCGAAGTCCTCTTCGTCTTCATCATCCTCGTCTTCGTCTGGGAAGAGAAAACGTAAAACACACATTTAAAGAGTGCAGAGATCCAGAGAATAAACACATTTTCACATCGCGTCAGCAGGTCAGAAATCATGAGGTGAACTGGAAATAGACTAAGGAAGCCTGGGCGTCGTGCTCACAGCGCACAGGTGCAGTTACCTGAGGAATGGATGGCTTTGCTCCTCTTCTGCATCACCTCCATGAGAGCACCGACGATGCCCGCGGTGGGAGCCGGTGTTGGAGGACCGGACTCCGGATGATCCGACACCTGGAGACACACCAACAGATCCAGTCCAGGTTGTTACAGGTACAGTCAGTTTCTGTTTCTGCCACCAGGGCGGCTCCTCATTCACTGACTGACTGTCAATACTTTGGGGGATTCTCATTTGATAGATGGTAATCTAAATTTCAGCTCCATCTCTGTGTTTGGCACAGAGATCTGTATCGAGCATCTCCTCGGATTTTGCATAAGACGAACAATAAACGTAAAATGTCACATTAGATTGAAATGCTTGAGATTTTGTGACAGTGGCAGTTTCACTGCAGGAATTCCATTTCAAGTTATTTACAGCTCTACTCAGAAATGATATCATTAAATTAAACAATTTCAAACTGTGCCTTGTTTTTGCACCGTGAAATAAAAAGCCGTGCCCAAATAGCTATGAGCAGTTCTATGCACTGTTACCATCGATGTACAAATAAAACCACCAGATTATTTTTGATGCTAAAGAAAACCTCTGAGTGTGATGATCATGAAACAAGAGCTTCTGGATGTTTATGAACATCACAGATATCAGAAGTCACGCTGAATCTAAAAACATGATGTGTGATGTGATTTTTGACACCAGTTGCATCGAGGGGACACTGACAGTTACACAGCTGTGATGTGGGAATCAAACATCATCTTACGGTCTTGAGCTGGATTCCCTGTCGGATCTGGTCCAGCAGGGCGTCTCGTCCCACGCCGGAGGATGGCGCTCGGTGGTTCTGCTCCACCTTCTTCAGCTGCGTTCCTCCTCTGATCTGCTCCAGCAGCGCAGACTTCCCACCGGGGATCGGCGAATGAGGAGAGTCTCCGCCTCCACCGACACCGTCCAGCTCCGGAGGGGGAGGGGGGCCAGGAGGGGGAGGTGGAGGAGGAGGGGGAGGAGGTGGAGCAGGAGCAGAGCTGCCACCGCTGCCAACTGGAGACTGCTGGGCCAATGGGGGAGGTGGAGGAGGCGGAGCTTGGGGGGCAACAGAGGAGTGCGAGGAAGATGGAGGAGGAGGAGGGGGAGGCTGGTGGTGGTGATGGTGGGGAGGAGGAGGGGGCTGGTGACCTCCTCTGGTGGGAGGAGGTGGAGGCGGCGGGGCACCCAGAGTTCCTGGTCTGGACGGAGGCGGAGGAGGAGGAGCTGAGGCGGGAGCTCTGGACGGAGGAGGGGGAGGTGGGGCTCCCCGGCCTCCTCTGGACGGGGGAGGAGGAGGAGGGGGTGGGGCCGTGCTGTGGGGGGGTGGAGGAGGAGGAGGAGGACCACCGCGAGAAGGAGGTGGAGGTGGTGCTGCAGGGGGGAGATGACAGACACGATCAGGTTGTATAAGGTGTCACAGTCACCTGATTCTAGGAAGTTTCAAAAAAACTGAATCTTCTTCCTCAGGTCCAGTGGAACTTTAGTCACATCCTGTCACACTGAGCGGTGATCACATGATCTCCACCTGCGTCACAGGTGAGGATCACCACACTCGCCTCCCTCACACTGAAGCTGTGGTTCTGAACAGATTCATTGTCTGTGCTGCCAAGTCTGTAGCTTCATGTGTGAGTCTCTGATCTAACAAACAGACGACTCGCTCTTTCTCAGCTGCATCACACATGTTCATGACTGTTTGCTCAGCAGATCAACTCGAAACATTACAGAGAGGCGAGATGAACCACAGCGAGCTGTCGGACGAGGAGCTGCAGGCTCGAGCTGTGTTTGTTTTAGAACCAGCACATCTCCAACATGTAATAACTGTAAATAATAACTCAAACAGTTGAACACAGTGTGACTCAGCAGGGCCATTCCTGCCTCTGAGACAAATACATGATACCAATACTGAGTTTAATATCTGGAGCTCGGATCAGCTAACAGGCTCCGTGCAAACACAGCTATGTTTATGTGTATTTCTTTCAGTTCATGAAAGAATAAAATTGATTTCTAAATATAGTAAGACTTTAATCCAAAGGCAGATGCAATTTTTCCTCATCTTAAATTGACTTATTTTAATAATTGTTTTTCAGCAAAAACAGTGAAAACAGTCTGTAGTTCCAGCTTCTATTATGTGAAGATTTGATGCTTTCTTTTGTCAGATCTGATAGAAAACTGAATGTCTTTGGTTGGTCAGAAAAATAAGCAGTTTGAAAAAGTTAACTTTAAGAGATTATGATGGAGATTTTTCACTACGGCTTGATATTTTATCAACAAACAAAAACAACAAAATTGTTGATTAAATCATCTAGAAAATAATCTAATCAAACTAAAGACACAACTTTTCTGAATCTCAACAATCAGCACAAAAAACATCCCCATTATAATCAATCAACATGAATATTGACATCAGATTTTTGAAATCACTGAGTCACGACACACACACACACACACACACACACACACACACACACACACACACACACACAAAATTCAGATTCAGGTCACTCTACACTCCTCTCAGTGCAGTTTAACATGAATAAAACATGGAGAGAAAGTCGGGACAGAAGAAGCAGCGTCTGTCACAAGGAATAAAAAACTCAGACAGAAAATACGGTTTCATCTGCACCTGAAATCTACAGCCTGATTGAAAAATACAGGAGAAAGGGAGGAAATGATACTTCAAGATGAAACTGTGAGAGGACTTGAAATGAGTTCATAAAAAAGTTGTTTTGCTTCTATTCAAAATGATGGTAAATACCCAGAAAAGATTTATTCTGTAAAACTGTGACAGCTGCATTCATATTAATAGTTCTGCTTTTGTTATATTGCTGTATTTGTTATTTTTTAACTCAAGAACATTTCACTTTAGCAGCCGAGGCTTAAAAATCCCAGACTTCTGATGATACACTACTTTTTTTAGACTAAACGATTTATAGTTTATTCTGTAAAATGTAAAAGATGTAAAGGCAAAAGTAAAAAATGTCCATCGTAATCCAAGTCCAATCTGACATCTTCTAACTAATTCTTTTGTCTGACCAACAGTCCAAAATAAAAATTAATAAAAATTGCTGACTGCTGAGTCTCTGTACTCCATAAAGGACTTAAATGATTTATCAATTATTAAAATACTTCATCAATTTTCTGTTGAACAAGTCATCACATGATTTAATTTTTCATTTCTAAAATAATCCAGAAACACGTCTGCGTGTTCACATCTCGGATGGTGGATTATTAAACTTTTAATTTATAAGATCTGAAGACATCGGAAAGAACCAGTGACAACCTGTTTCTACAATTAGACACGTCTGCAGTGTCTCAGAGACACCGTCGCACGGTTGCAAGTTCAGTCGTTGCGCAATAAAATCCTGATGAAACTGAGGAGCTTCAATCCTTTTTAAGATCAGTCTGACACATCAAAAGGTATCTGTGTGTGTCTCTGTGTGTGTGTGTGTGTGTGTCCTCACCCTGCCTCCTCAGCTCGTTCTTGACGGCCTCCACCCCTCCTTTCTTCTCGATGAAGTCGTAGATGACCTTGGACGTCTCTCGGTCCTTCAGCTGAGCCTCAGAGATGCCGCACATGTCAAACAGGTTCTTCAGTTCAGGATCCAGGTTGTTCAGCTGAAAGAACAGAGGACATCTGAACTCACACACCACGCTGTTGGACTGATGACCTCTACAGACTGAATGTTTGTGACAAGTTCTTAAGTTATTAATATACTGTTCAATACTATAGTTCTGGTTCTTGTTTTAAAGAAGAACTTGTGTTAACTCTTGTGGACATGATTCTCATATAGCTGTTTGAATTCACACATTAAACACTAGTACATTTAAAAAGCTTGACTTGCTTTGCACTGATCTGTTGCTCTGGATACCGTTCTCCTTCAACTAATGAGAAAAACACTCAGACTCCTCACAGAAATGTGCGATGTGTTCATTCGGATTCAGTAAATAAATGCTAAGACTTACTGGCTTCTCTTTTTATTCATGTGTATTCATTTTGACCACAGTACAAAGCAGTGAGATTCTGTTTCCTCTGCGGCGAAGATAAACTACAGTCACAGTGTCAGTGTGACCCCTGGTGGCCAGCAGGTAGAATTACAAGCTGCCTCAAACATGACATCAAACAAAAACAAACCACAGCTGATTTCCTTCAAGTCAAACATTAACCTGCAGCTCTGTACAATCTCCAAGCAGGACATATTCACCTCTCGTGTTTCTGTCACACTGCAGTGCATTCTGGGACTCTCTGGTGTGTGACTGACATGCCGGATCATGTGTTTTCAGGATCGCTTAGCGTGCTCGGTCAGTCGAGCAAACAGAGGCAATTAAGAGGCAGTGAATGGAAAGCAATCAGCCTCCTGCTCGTTAAGCCCGTCAGTCTGAACGTAACATTCATTAGTGGACAAACTCAACGATGAATCGCATCAGCAGCTCCGGGTTACAACAAACAAACTGATCAGGGTTCCTAAACAGCCTCCATTTTACAACTACAAAACTTAAATGATGATAGAACCTGTTCCCGCTCAGTTAGTTTCCATGGATGCTGTTACTACGAGTCATAAGACTCCACTTAGAAACATGTTTCCCTTTATCGTTATTTCACTTGACACCTGATGAAGAAGGTTTTCCTACAGAAGAATAAAAGAATGCACTGACCATGTGGTCGTCGGCACAGGCAGCAGGACTCTGTAAATTCGTGGGGAGGATTTTGAACACAACTTCTCTCCAGTGTACGACGCTTTGAGACCACATAAGTCCATTTTGGCAAATAACACATAGTCTATCAAAATTAAAGCACCACTGGTCTGAACCTCTCTGTTTGTATGTGTTTATTCTCAAAGTTACAAGTAGCTAATGTTCTTTGTATAACAGTAAATCTGTACTGGATGCGGCTGCTGGCTACTATAATAATGAGAGTAAATAAAATATTAAAATGGATCCAGTACTTACACTGTGATCAGGAAGATGCATTTCTAACAGAAAAGCTGAAACACTTTGATTTGTGCTACGAGTTCATTACGGCAGCCTCACTAACACAAAAAGGCAGCTCCCCTTGTGGTTGTGGAGAAGGTCACACAGCTTGAGTTTAAAAACCAGTTCCACGAGGAGCTTCATGTCCATCAGCAATAATGCAACTTTATCTATATGACATGAGGGAGGTGGGGGGTGGTGCACAACTATGTTAGCGTTTAATTTTGAATGCCACAATTATGAGAAGTGTTTTGAATGTGTTGGTATGTAAATCAGTGTATTCAATAATTTTTTCAATATGCAGCTCTCTGACGAGTTAATGAGGCTGCAGCCTGGTTCTCTCTGGAACATTCTGGATCTGTGTGCAGCTTCTGAGACGCAGCGAGATGTTTGTGAATATGAGCAGGAAACAACAAGAGCCTATTGTGTGATTTCATCATGCAGCCACCACACAGGTCACTATTGTGTTCCTGTGTGTGTGTGTGTGTGTGTGTGTGTGTGAGAGAGAGAGAGAGAGAGAGAGAGAAAGGGACACTCACATCAAAACCTGTGTTTGGATCCCAGCCCACGTGACCGATGTGCCTGAAGAAGACGGGACAGATATGTGGTGAGATCACACACATGTTCACACACAAACACAAATATGCAGAAATACAACAACTATTTAGTCTGAGGACGTGGGCGACCATGTGCACATGCTAAATAGTGAGCCCACACACACACACACTCACTCATACATCAGACAGAGACAGTGTGCTCATTGAGAGCTCTCAGACCATAACGCAACATGTTGACTGTAGCCATGAAGCAGAGAGTCAGTGCTGGATCAGACAGGACGGTACAGGTCCATGGCTGCACGCACACAGATGAGCTACAGGCTTGATCTGAAAGAGCTCTATCTTCATTAAAACATCACAGTTACTTGTTTGTCATTGAGACTGTGGAAAGACCAGACTGCCAC
Organism: Holacanthus passer; assembly: GCA_025331565.1. Classification (NCBI taxonomy): domain Eukaryota; kingdom Metazoa; phylum Chordata; class Actinopteri; family Pomacanthidae; genus Holacanthus; species Holacanthus passer. The sequence continues at coordinate 245,610 of JAFREQ010000130.1, forward strand.
TTCAGGAACTTCGTTCACATCAATTACTCGACACGATATTCTGAATGACCATTCCCTAATTCATACGAAGAGTTTTGGCTGATGCTGCAAATCAGGAGCGCTTCTACGACTCGGCTTGTAACAGCAGTCGCATCAAGCCTTCTTTGTCTCCGGAGGAGCTCTGTCAAGTCTGACTAATTCACTTCAGTGACACCACTTGAGTATCTCGTCTCCACACTGGAGAAAACAAAGCCTGTGTTACAAACTGGAGGTGTGGAGTTTGAAAGAAGTGAGTGTTTACCAGGGAAAGTCTGATGAAAGACACTATTGAGTTGGATTTTGGGAAATGTAGGATCCAGTGATTCTGTAGTTTGACCCACACGAGGGAGAAAGTCATGATATCTCGCTTCAATTTTTAACCTTTGAAATAATTAGATGATTAATTCATAAAATTAACAGACTGAAAATTAACTTGAAATCATTTTGATAATTGATTCATTGCTTGAGTCATTTTTCAAACAAAGATGCCAACATTTTCCTGGTCCAACTTGTCCAGTGTCCAATTCTCTTAATAAATAAAAATGACTGATTGACATCTCTGCTTCAGCACAGCACTGAGCCATGTTTGATGTGTGACTCACTGGAAGTTGCTGGGCGTGCCAATGTCGGCCTTGGTCAGCTTCTTCTTCTTGCCTTTGGTCTTCTTGTCCTTCCGGGTCAGCCCGCTGTGGCTCAGCATGTTGTTGAGGTGGTACGACTGCTGGTGGCTGTGGGAGTTGTGGAATCGGACGTTGTTGATCTCCGGGTTCTTGATGTCCACCGTGGCCATGTGCAGAGCCGGACCTGCAGGGAGGGGAGGGAGGGAGGGAGGGAGGCCAGGGGGAAATGTTATTGAGCTGTCGTTGATTTTTGACGACAAAATGTCCACTTGTAAACCACAAATATTGCAATGTAATGAGCAGATTGTCTCAATGCAATTCCTGCTCTCCAGAGGACAAACTTGTAGATTTTTAACAAGTTTTAGCTCCACCCTCAGGGCAAATGTTATATTTTTAGTTCCACTAAAATATTCTTAAAATGATCTTTCACCATATAATGAACATCCAACGGGGGGATGCTGGCAAGACTTTAGACTGTTAGTCAGATTTCTACTGTAGTGACTAATCCAACTGACCCTCCTGACTCTCACACACTGCCATCAGTATATCTTCACTAATCCCTGGTACCTGAGGGATCAATATGGCAAAGGGCTGCTGTAAACTCTCTGCTGTATGTCATGTTCCCCAACTCATCTTTTAAGATCCATCTCTTCTAATATAAATGTCAGACTGCTGTTCCTTCCCTCCCATTGGTCTGAACTGCTCAGTCCTCGAATTCCTCATAATCTCCACAAACCGCAGTAGCATCTGACATAATCGCTAATCCACCGCAAATCCCCATCTAAATCCCTGGACTCCCCATGAATGCTGGATGTCTATGACCAGACCAACAGGCTCGCCTCAAAACTGCCGTCTCCAGAGGACGGGCAGGGTGGTGGTTTCCCACTTTCAGGAGGAGCTGCATGGGATGGTTCTGTGTAGGTTTCTAAGATGAGAACTTTTATAGTCCTGACTGCTTCTGTACAAAAAGTAATGAAAAATGCAAATTCATTCGATGCGAAGTTTCGATCCCTTTCTAGCACTGATCGCTGACATCCGATCATCATCATTCAAGCCCGTTGAGCTAGTCAATGAACAGAATGTGTGAAGGAGCTCAAGCTGCATTTGAGAATTTACATCAGGTAACAATAAAGCTGGAGGCGAGTCCTCAACAGTCCCAAACAACGTGGGTTATCCCTGAAGTACCAACACGAGCAGCTTCAAAAGTCTTTACTGATGGTCTTACAATGAGAACAAGAACAATACAGAGGAGGGGGAGGCAAACAGACCCCCCCCAAACCGAGCCAACGTCCCACTGTTGGTCTCATGCTTCACAACTGAAATGTCAGAATGAATCTGTGACACTGGAGAGAAACTTCAGTGAAAGAGCGATGTCAGACTCAAATCCATGGAGCTGATGAAGCTTTAGTATGTGTTGTCCTGCTCTTTACAGCATCAGTGTTTGCCAACAGTCAGTCGGCTTAACAGGAAACTCCAATCAGTGTTGACGGTCAATGTAGTTAACTGAAGTAGTAAATTCCTGTGTGCTATATTGATCAAGAACATGGCAACTGAAGTAAGAACAGAGAACATCGTCGGAACTGAAGAGAAGGTTCAGGATGAGATACAGCTCTACAGAGGTCAAACATCCACCCTGACCTCAGCGAGACCTGGTGGTGGAACATGAGACACTGCCACTGCTTTCAGACTCGGTAAGCAGGTATCTCTGTGTGCATGTTGAGTCTGCAGCAGTGAGCATTAGACACTGACTTACAACTGAATATTTTACATTTCCTTTGTACTTTTCTGTATTCTTTCTCGGGGCAGCAGTGGTTCAGGAGGTACAGCAGTTGTCTGGTGATCTGAAGGTTCCCAATTCGATTCCAGTTTTTATACTTTCTTGTACATTATATTTAATGGTATAATGTTAACAGACAGGTAATTAGGTGCTGAAACATGAAACTAAAGAGTAGAAACAGAAAATGTACGTTAAACAACACTGAGGTTTATATTTTTTATGTCATGAAACTGTAATGTGTTTTGTTAAAATGGATTTTATAAAATTCCTATCAAACGAGTATCGTTCAGGAACCAGTATCAAAGTCCAGGTAAGCAGCCCTTGGCTGGTCACCTGGTCAACAGGTAACACTTAAAGGCAGCCATCACGTCACTGTTTTATACCTGTTCAACTGTCGTGACAACAGACAGAGGTTAAACCAAATGGGACCTTCTCTCCGACACACTGATGTTTCATAAAACTGGATACTTGACTCCAAGATGCTGCTTCACTTAAATGAAAACTGCTCCTTCGCCTTCTGGTTTGTCTCTGCGTTATGTGGCTCACTGCACAAGCTCATGATCTGCTCCGCCCAGTCAGCGCTCCTCCTTATATTCTACTTTGGGGTGACGTCGCAAACATAAACATTTGTTTTCAAGCTCTGGGAATGTTTTACAAATATAAAACCCTGACCTTTTAACAGAGGTCTCCATAACTGGGGGTCTATGGGGAAACTGCTTTAGGGCTGCAATGTGATTTTTTTCATGAAGGACCGAAGTCACTGGGATACATTAGCAGTAAGTGTGAGTGGTGCTGCTGTATCCAAGACCTATTCTTTGCCAGCTCCTTAGTGTTGCTGAGCTAATCCAGGCATGTTTACACTGATGTTTTTAACGTGGTAATGTAGATTTTTGTGCACTTTCTTCTAATAAACCGAACGACAAAATAAGGTCCAAACAAAACAAATGGTCAGCAGCAGTAACTGTGGGGATTACAGATTAGGCATAATGTTCATCACAACAGGGTTTAAAGGGAACAACAACAGAGACCATGTGGTCTACATATGGCACAGATGGGCTTCCTGCTGACCAGATTAACCTGCAGCAGACTCCACTCTGTGTCAGTGTGTGAGTCACACTGGCTGTGAAAGAACGCCGCCAACGTGTCAGGAAACACCACAACACTCCATCTTCTGGCATTTGTCATCCAGTCGTGCAGACAACTTCTATTTTTGTAGGAGCCACTCAACGAGCATGGGCACTGTTTTCAATCAGCTTTCATACAGCAACAGTTCTGTACACAGTCTGCTGTGGTTGGTGTGGTTTGCATGTTTTGCAGAGTAAACTTAAGGTGGATATTTGGAGTATTCGTCTGGTACAGGATCTTTTCTCCAGGTGTGGTGGAGGAGAAAAATAACCCCTGACAAATCGTTACTGAATTCATGACAGCAAAATGAATTACAAATGAATTAAACCAGGACACTACTGGCTTGGTTCTCATTTTCTATTAAAGCTGGAATTATACTTGACCCAAGCGCATACAGTAGTCCTGCCTTGTCATAAATCTGAAGATTATTAAGAGTTGAACATACCATTTTTAGGATCACCTCTCTTCTCTGCAAAAGAAAAATTTACACAATTACATAATTTCAGAACAAAATCAACAGGACTGAACTAAATTATAATTAAAAATAATTAAGCTTTTAAGAGGCGAGAGAAGAAGGCGAGCTGTTCATGAGTTAGAAAACATGCTGAAGTTCAGTTAGTGTGATTTTGTGAAGGCTGGAGAGAAGATGAGAGTTTTAGAGCCATTGGGTGTAAAAGCTGTCAGAGGAAACATGCTGCCTCGTCTCTTGGACGCCGTGGGCAGAAACAGTCAGAAAGTCAGCTCAGGAAGTCTTCGATGTGACCAGGAGAAGAAAAGCAAAAGCTTCGAGAGCTCAGTCTGTGTCTGATAAAAACCTCCCTCCCATAAAAAACCTTCTGTGTCTCAGCTCTGTGAGCCTTTGAACCCTCAGTCATCATCACAGTTTGAGTGGTGCACTTCAAAAGGCCGGCATGCTGAGAGGAGCTGGAGGGAAGCCAAAGCGGACCCTCACTGCAGAGACGCTTACGACACAGAGACAGACTGACAGTTTTACTACAGCTGCAGAGAAACACACCGAGCTCACAGCAGCAGAGAAAAGAGAGAAACGGTCCCAAACCAAACCTTAACTCATGTCCTCATCTAAGAAAACACCTTTACACATTTCACATTTCGGGTACTTATACTACTCTCATACAGCTGATGCACATATGATGTTGGTCTACTGTTGGGCTGCCATTTTTCAAAAAGCAAAGCACGGCAAACACTGCAGCCAATCAGCTTTCTACAATCTTTCAAGACTTCAACTTCCTATATATTGACTTTCAAAATCCATTCACACATCACAGTGGCAGCAAAACCATGAATGTTTCATGTGAACTGTTGTTGTCTTTAGCTCATATTCACTCTTCTGTAGATGCAGATACACAAATTAACTTCAGAAACTGTTTCTCCCTGAGTTTAGTTCCTGTGTTGATTTGATTTTAAAAGCACGTCTTCCCGGTGCAGCTGGACATGAGCGAGGCAGACAGGTTTGGGACGGAGGCGGAGGTCTTGTTAGCAGGAGAGGTCTTGTTAGCAGAACAGGTGGTAAGTGTTCATCAGTCTGAGCCCATGTGTGAAATGTCAAAGGTCACACAGGTTGAGGAAGGACAGAAAGAAGACGAACTGAAATTGTCAAACTAACCGGTTTTGCGCTGTCGTCGGTTGAGCAGGTCGTTGACGGCGGCTCTGAATCTTTTGGCTTCTTCTTCACTGGCGAAGTTCAGACCAATCTGACAGGTCTGAGAGGAGAAGAGGAAAAGCCACAAATGACTAAAATGACTATGGAGTATTAAAATGGCACCTTGTATGAGAATGGATGGATCAGAACCAAAGCATCGCTGACTTTTAACGCCGACATTTAGAAAATCTTCTAACAATAAAACTAAACGAGTAATTTTAATAATTATCACCAGGCATCATCTGGAGTTAATAATACTGTTGAGTCACTTACAGGTGCATTATCAACACAAAACTGATTAGCAAAAATGAGACTCTTCATTCCTGGTTTAGTCTCCATGATTTAAATGTTCTGGTTTTATCTGAAGTGAGTGGTACAAAGTACAAAATTTCTTGTGGGGTCAGAAACAGTCAAAGCAAAGGCTGCTGCTCAAGAACCAGGTTGAGGAGAGTTTGACAATGAACAGCTGGACACATTTTACTTATTACAGGATATTGATCAACCGATATCATATTCTAACATCAGTAGGTCAATGAAAACATCAATAACTTAATTATTGTAAAGATGAGCACAGAGTCACAGCTTGGCCTCGGCCTGCTCCTCCTGAACATCCTGTCACCAGGCATCACACAGAAGAACATACTCAGGGTTAAACCTTTTATTTATCTAATAATATTGTTGATTGATTTCATCAACGTGATATTGATTTATTGTTTATTGATTAAGCTGAATCAGAATATATTTACTAGAGGACATTTTGTGCTTCGCTGTGTTGAAGTGTTGAAATATACACCAACAGTGTGACACAATACATTATGATACGAGCGTCAGTCTAAGACGACCACAGTCAGATACTTCAGCACTAACATTTCTCATACTCTCATATTCAGTCAAGGAAAAAAAATCAAACAGTCTGATTAATCCCACAAAATCAGGGTTAATTTATTCAATGCAAAGAAAATGCTTCACGTTTTGTGAGGAGACATAAAGAGCGTATTATTGTACGACCACACTATGCAGTTCAGCGACCTTGTTGCTTTGTTGCCCTTCTTCACTTTTCTTCTAAGTTTTCTCAAATTTCAGAAGCTTTTCATAACATCAGAAACAGCAGACAAACCACTGAAGGTCTGTGGCTGCTTCACATTACTGTACTGTACTGTGGTAACAAAGCTAAAACACAGCAGACCCTGATGTGAATATTTGACTGTGTAACTCATCCAGTGGTTATCACAGCGTATTAAACAGAGCAGGACTTGATCAGTGAGAGCAGCTGCTGGGGACGTTTTGGTTTTGAGGTAATGACAAAGAGCTGCACACTCACATCTCCTGCGAATGAGATGAAGTAGGATCTGGAGCTGCTGATGGAGAAGTTGTGGTACAGTTCCTGTTCAAACATCGTTTTCCCTTCCTGCAAAAACACAAGACCGAGGAAGAAACTTCAGAGTAGATTCTCCTTCAAGTTTAGACAGACCACATCTGTAACTGCAGATTTTCATCCACTGAAAACAAAACACCTCCACATTAAAGTCATACTGTTCATTTAAAAGGTAAACCAACAGATTCATTTCCTTCCTTCCAGACAGTCACTATTCATTTCTCTGAAAATTAATGTCAGATGACTTGGCTGTTGTTTTTCAGTGCAAGAAATGAGCAAATTCACGATTTGCCTTTTCAAATTGTTGGTCTTTCTTGATTTGATTTCCTATTACTACTATTGGATTATTATTGGATTGGACTGGTGTGCTTGAATGCACCAAGAACAGTTTTCAGAATAACCCCTGTTCTTCATTGCCGTACCAACCACAGTCGCCTCATGAATTATGTAACATCAACAAAAAAATGTAATGGATGTGCAACATGTTACAAGTCTCAGCAGGTTTGTGTTTAATAGAAATTAACTGAAACCAAAGGCATATTTTGTCCACAGACTCTTTAATAGCCTGATGGATTCCAGAACCTCTACAAGAATCAGACAGTAAACACACATCACTGGCTGGTTATTCACTTTGATCCATTAGACCTGCACAATCGATTCCACAGCATCTTTAAAAGATGGTATTAATTTCTTCAATGACCACCGACAGAGTGTGGCTTCAGTCTGGCCACAGTCTACATACTGCAGAGGTGGTGTAAAAGAGCGTCAGCAGATTTAAAAGGAGCTGGAGGAGGATGCTGGTGTCACCAGACAGACTTTTAAATGTTGATTACCATTATTGTACACACAATCACAACATCACGTATAGCTTTGAGCAAAGTGTGGAGAGATTGGGAAACGTTTGATTCATTAAAGCTTTCCAGTCTTTCTGCTAAGCTAAGCTAAGCTAAGCTAAGCAGCTGCTGACTGTACTTCATATTTAATGGAGAGACAATGATAGGTATCAGTCATCTCATGTATATTTGCCAAGACTAAATTGAATGGTGTTTAAGCTTTACAGATGTTTCCCGTACAGGATGATCTCACTCACCTTGATGTCAAACACTCTGATGAAGTAGGACCTCTGTGGGTTGTCTTTGACCAGGCAGGCCACACCACAGCACCTCTTCACCCAGCTGCAGCTCCGGTCTGTGCCGTAGACCTGGACCACCGCCGAACACAGAGTCTGAACACACACAGGACAAAGGACAGGACAGTCATTAGCTGCACGGTTTGCTGCACATTTAATAACCTATGTATTTACATTTAATAATAAGGTATATTGAGTCCTGCAGTGTGTGACGTTGCAGATTTTACAGATACATCTGGTGTGTTAAAAGCCTTCAAGCTGCACACGTGTCAGATAGCAGCAACAAAGAAGAGAAAATCTGCATGATGCAAAGTATTTAAACAGTGATAAGAAGCAGATACAGCACACACCTGCTTCACCAGGTGAGAAACAAAGAGCGGGTCATTGGAGCAACACTGAGACCTTTTGAAATCAGATTAGGAGTCACATATGCAAATAGCTTCACAACCGATTCTCAAATGTGCAGAATAAAATGAGCTTCATATTTTGTCTGTGCATTCATTTGGCATTTTTGACTTATAATCTTGGCGTTGTACTTCAAAATTAACTTGACAAATGAAAGGCACATTCCTCTAATTTAGTACACTGCTTTCTTGTATAAAGTTAAGGGGCTTGTGAGATTAAAAAAAGAATGGTAGAATTCAAAGTGCAGAGACTGAGCTATCGTGACTTTCGAGGCCTCAGCGTTTTCCAACGGAAGAGCTTGTTGGACAGTAAAACAGCGTCTGAAATGACCTCCTGCACACCTTTCTTCACTCTTGTCCTTTTTTTATGTGAACAGCTGTGCAACACAATGTCTTCGAGGAGAGACTGTCTGACAGTGTGTGTTGTTATCCCCAGTTGTACGATTCATCACATCTCACACCTCTTTGTGACAGCAGGTGTCACAGCCCTTCCAGTGTGGACATTCAGAAAAGTTAGAAACACTTAGACTTTAGATACGATGTACAAACTGGTTCTTTCACTAGCAGGATATCTGCGCCTTAGTGCACTGAGGAGCATGTCTCCTACTGAAGCAAGGTTAACATCTGGTTCACAGGTAGCCCAGTCGACCTTGTTAACATTCAACACTGGAGCCGGGAGCATCAGAGCAGCAAGGAGGCAGAAACATGGTGAGTCATTAAGATAAATCACTTTAGAGCCATTAACGTCTGCACAGAATTTTATGCCTCTAGTAGATATTTCAGTGAATAAGTGAAAAATATGACCAAAGTCAGTAATCTGGACACCATGACCGTCTGTATAAAAGTTAAATGGTGATCCATCCAATAACTGTTGAGATATTTCAGTCTGGACCAAAGTGGTGGACCAACATTTTCATGCTTGGACAACATGAGGTTTGAACTGGGGGACAGATTATTAGCATTACTGATGTTTTGGCAGCAGCCCTTGGTGAGTTGGAAGCTCACTACTGTCCAAAATAAAACTGTCTGTTCCCTGTGCGCTAGCATTAAGATTTCCCATCATTGGTTTTATAAGACCCAGACCAAAAGCATGTGTCTCTTCCCTGTTGGACTGCAGACAGCTTTACTTCCTTCTTGTTTCAGGGGCTGTTTGCCCTCAGTCTGGTCTTCAGCACGGAAACACGGGGTTAGTTGGATTGAGGTCATGTGACTGATTTGAGCAGTCAAAACACTCCACTGTTTGGCCATAAAAACCTCCTTTGTTGGTGTGTCTGTCTGTTTAGGATCGTTCTCCTGCTGTGTTGTCCTAAAGTTGGGGGACAGAGAGTGTTTCACTTCAAGTCAAGTGTATGTGACATTTCTCTACAGTGTCTGTAGAGAACCTTCTCTACAACCTTCATTTGTGCAGGACAGGAAGCAGAGTCCAGCTGCTGTCCTCAGCACTGTTCTGTCCTTGGACTGTTCTGGTTTGTGGTTTTGAGGTTTCTGCAGAAGCCACTCTGTGTTACATCCTCTGCCAGGATTTCTCCCTCTGTGGCAGAAAGCAACTCCAGCCGCTGGGGGAGGAATGAGGAAATGCCACTGGTCCCGTTTCCTCCTCCGTGATTTATGAGTGCAGGTCAGAGAAGCAGCAGGAAACACTTTTTACTGTGAAATCACCACTCAGCATCACACAGGAAAGGTCAAAGGTCGGCTGTTAAAAGCCTCATTTGGGCTCTGTAAATTCTCACCAAGAGAAAGTATGCAGCAATAAACCCAGACAGACTCTCTGCAGGTTACATCAGCTAACAGCAAACTAAAACACCAGTAATTTTCTATTCAAGCTCATCCAGTGTGAGGATTTGCTGCTTTTCTGTTTTTCTGTTTTCTGAATATATTTGGCTCTTGAGACTGTTGGACTAAACAAAGCAGTGGAAGACATCATGATGGATGGACTCTTGTTAAGGGTTAACTGAATGACAGTCATTAGTTGCAGCCCAAGTTTAAATTCATTTATATAAAAATCAACTACATATATTGCTATAAATTGATAATCCATCAGTTTCAACATTTAGTCACCTTTCAGTTTCTCTTTAGTTGTTATCGGTGCAAGCAGTTAGAGCTAGAACTTCTTTGACATCATCTGAATTGCAGTGCATTTAAGAACATGGACAGCTAATCTGTGATTTGGGAGCTGGATGTTGAACAGCGAGCTGACATAGACTTGTAGATATTAAAATTTCCCATTTTGAGAGCACATTAAAGACTTCTCAACCACGTTGGCTTAACAGTTGAGGTTCAAAGTTAATTCTAGACCCAAGAGTAGTTGACAAAGCAGTTTCAGCACAGGGTCCATTCGCCTTGTGGTAAGATTGTTTTGTCAGCCACTGTTTTCAAGGTCAAGAATCAACTTTCAATCTCACCACCAAGAGGAGTCCTGCTCTCAAGTGCACTACAACATGATGAGAACAATACGTGGAACACAATTCTGGTATCGGTCTACGTAATTTTAAGCCTTATTTCAATTCACCCAATCAAATCTTACATGAAGCAGTGACGTCAGTGTTGTATCATGGGCAAACTGTCACACTGAGCCAGACAGCAGCCTGCTACACAACACAACAAGCCACATTAATTTTACTGCTAAAGTCTCCATCTCCATCTTAACTTTCAAACATGAACACACATCTTGTCCTGCACCTTAGCTTACAGAACAAGCCACCAAACAAATCAAAATGGGGAAACTGTACTGCTGCTGTCAGAGATAGCAGGTTAGCTAATTAGCTGCTCAGCTGCAGCACATTGAACTGCATGTAAAATAACCTGCAAATGCCACTTTGGGTCAGTTAGATGCTGGCGTGCTCCTTTCTCTTCAATACATCTGACAACGCACTGTCTGCCCAAGACATGTAGGCTACAGTACAAGTTCATTCCCTCTGGGAGCTGCTGTCAATCAAACACAAACTACTCTAAACTCTAAAGCTGCTGAGACGAAAGGGAGCAATTCTAATATTTCCCCAAAGACGCTATAATCTCTAGTGAAATACAATTTGTCATCCATAACTGCTGAGGTTAAGAAAACTTGAGACCTATAAAATCTGGTCACAGTTCAGAAAAGGTTGAAAAATCAGCTGCATCCAAAAGTCATATATTTTAAGTATCTAATTCAGTGTTTCCCCAAACTTTTCATGTAATCTACCTCTGGATAAATCCACCACAGAGCGTTTCAGGAGCAGAGGGGCTCTCCACAAAGCCGGATTAGCAAATTAGCCACATAACTTTAGGAAGATTAAATCTAATGTTTTCTAAAATTGTGTTTTTTCTTTTAAGAAAAAAACAACAGCATGCATAGCCTGAAACCTAACACTAAAACATCACAGATTTAAATTTTACATGTGAATCTATATCAACGGATTTAGCTTTCCAGACAGATATCTGTCTAACTTTCTAATCCTGCTTTGTGAAATATCCCCCTGGACAACCCTCCATCTGTGTGTTTGTGTCTCTTTAACCGAGACTGACACTCAGGACCAAAACAGTTCAATTACTCTTCACTTTGCTGGTAACACCTGGGATTAGTCCTGGGTACAGCATTTAAATCATTTTGTTGGAGAATACCAAAAAGTAATTACAGTAACTACCAGTGATTTCAATGCTTGTTTTTATTTGTTCATTGCATGTAAATCTATCTAACCAGCCGTAGTTTAATCGACTGTAGTGACCTATGAGCTCAGGTGTTTTATTCCGCATACACCCGTCCGGCTCCTGTTCAGCCTCTGAGACCGGCAACAGCTGACATTAAAACCTGCTGAGCTGTCCTGCAACCATCACTTTATATCACCCCCTAAAAGATCAGATTAAACAGCGTTCAGCTTCCTGTCCCATCTCTATTTGTCGACGGAAGACACCACCATAGTTGATGAAGTGGAAGAAAATGCCGCAACACAACAATTCTTTGCTCCAGCAACATTTCTACAGATGACACAACATTTGGACATCTCTATGTGGAAACCTCACACTGTTTAACATCAGGGTCAAGGAAAAAGTGGTCGGCCATTGCAGTGTGTAGATTATAAGATAAGATAAACCTTTCTGGACCCAGTTTACGACTTGTAATGACAATTAAAGCAATTAGCCAGATGTTCTGTTGCCCAACTAACTTTAAGTTCACTGCTCGGGTTTACAATTTCATCCAAAAAGCCTCAAGCAGTTTCAACAGCTTTATATACTTGACACCCACTATCAACCCACTGCCATCCATCTATCTCCTCACCAACTTCTAGTCACGTAAATAAGTAAATATAAAATGATGTGTCCGGTGTGCCACCTGGAGCTCCACTGGAGACTCTTGAAGTTCCAGGTGTTAACAACTGAAATCTGTTGTTCAGCAGGATCAACAATAATATAAAACAAACTGTTTTAATGTAAAACAGTGAAAAGCAGCAAATACTGACATTAGAGTAACTCGACTAATCATTTAAATGTTTCAGCACTAATTATAGATATAAGAATTGGACCATATGAAAATGTTAAAAATTTATTATCATCTATTTGACTGCCACTAATTTCATTAACAATCAACCCGTCAATTATTTTCTCTATCACTATTTGGGTTAGAAAATTTCAGAAAATAGTGGAAAAAGGCATCACAATTTCCTAAACCAGAAGTTAACAAGTTCTTGCTGGTTTGTTTCATCAGACCAAGTTCCAAACCATGAAATGATTTCAGTTTATTATCATAGAGGACCAGTAAATATTCACATTAACTGTGCTCAGAACAGTTATTTTACCTATTTTTGCTTTGAAAAAATTACGTACTCAGTTATCAAAGATGCTGCAATATTCATAATGGCAAATTTTATTTATTATATTATTTTAACAGAATCATAAAATATGACCAGGATGCAGTTGTTGATGTCTGCACTAAAATAAGAGAAGCTTTATATCTTCATATTATTACAGTGTTAGTTATTAATGTTTGTGCTTAGTTGTTAGTGTCTCTATGTAAAAGTTCAATTCAGTGACAGCAGAGTTGTGACTTCTTGAGGCTGAAGCTGGTTTTTGTCTGGTTTAAATCTGAGGTGATGCAGCAGAAGCTAAAGGACAAACCAGATGAAGAAGGGGTCGCCATATTTTTTAACATCCATCCAAATGCGTGTAAACAGTGAAGAGGAGCAGGACTGTGAAGGCTTTGACCTCACATCAGCTCAGAGGAGAAACTGGGAGCAGAAACACACGCTGGCCGGTTTTACCGAGCGGAGGCTGGACGGACCTGCAGGTGGTAAACAAACCGGGAAACTTACGGCGCATTTCCTGCCCAGGTAGCCGAACAGACACTCGTTCTCCTGCGGGGTCAGGAGGATGGAGCCCACGTTGGCAGACCTGCGGGGCGGCGGGTGGCTGTTCATGGCCCCGAATTCTTCTAGTTAACCCCGAAACGATGCACTTCTCCCCGGACGGACTCGGCGAACAGCAGGAATTAGAGAAGATCCATGCGGGCTCCGGTTGCTGTGGCCTGCAACCGGATCATCTCCCACTCCGACTCCCGGCTGGAGGGCGGAGGAGGCCGGGGGCTGTTTCCCAGGACTGGCTCCTGCTCGGGAAAGAACCGTAACTCCTCCGGTTGGTGTTAGGTAAGAAATGAAGGGCTCGCTGTTTGTCTGTACGCCGAGAAACGCTCAACTTTCATTCGTGAACTCCAGCAGCTGCAGCGGCGATGCGAACATCCAACATGGCCGCCAAGACGGAAGAGACCATTTTAAAGAGAGAGGAGGGGGGCGCTGGTTTCAGTAAAGTCTGGAACTGTCCGCTGTGAGGAGGAAGAAATGGTCAAGATAGTGAACACACACACACTCAGTAAGGTACGATACGATACTAGCTTTAAGTTAAAGCTGTCTGTTGTGTGTGTTTTTAGCGAAGCGAAAATGTCGTCGCTAACACAGAATGGTTCGCTCCGCTGTGGCAGCAGCTCTGCGGAGTGTGACGTAACGAGGGGGAGGAGCCAGATGATGGACGTGAAAATGTCAATAAGACGCATTCCGTCATCAATAATTTATAAACATATTTTGTACACGTGATTCCTTCTGTGGAAAAATTATAAAATATTATAACGTTGCAACACGTAAATAATATTAATGCTGCATTTTCCAGAAAAAGTAAATTATATATAATAATTACATCAAATGCATAAGAAAATAAAGTAAAAACAAAAAATACTGTTTTTCTTTGACTTAATTAAATATAACAATCATGACCACATTTCATCATTATCTCAAATCTATGTGACAGTGTGGATTAGATTATGAAATAAGGTTTGGGGTTTTCAAGGATCATACTCAAATCAAATATTTGTGTTATCCCGCAGTGTGATTTTCATAAATGGATCAGTCAATCTTAATTATCTTATATTTGTAAAGATATTCTAAGAAAACATCCTGTTTTTCTTGCATCTCTTCTGTAATTTAAATGAAAAGTCATTGTTTTACTAGAAAACAATAATTTTGTTCTGGAGGTTCCAGAGTATAAAACAGAGTAAAAAGCCTTTATCTTGCATCTTATTTGTTGGCCACTTGGGGGCAGACGAAACAAGCTGTAAACACAACACTGACATATTATCACCTTTTAATGATTGATGAATTTATATAGCTAATGTGTTGGTGTAACATACATCATTTCTCATGTTACGTCCTGCCCCACCTTGAAGCTGCAACACATGTAGACTCCTTTATCAAAACAAATAAAATCAGGAGGAGGGTTCTGGAGGTGGTGGTGGCAGATGGATGGATGCCGGTGGAGATCGGCGTCCCGCAGGTCCCACCCACCTGCTGCAGGGTTAAAGCCCGTCAGCGGCATTAACACCAAAACTAATCTGCAGACCAGCTGCTTCTACACTCTGCTGCATGAAACACTGAGCAACAAGAGGCGTTAAAGGACCATTCACAACTATCACCTGTGTTGTCACAATGATGCTTGTGTCTCATAGAGGCCACAGTGTTCATGACAGACACAGTCTGAAAGTGTTAGACTGCTACAACATCCTGGTGATTTATCTGATCGTAGAGTCCGACCAGTAGTGAAGATTAGGTGCTAAAGGAAAGATCATTTACATTCACTTTACAAAAATGTAAAGAGTTCATCGTCTGGAGATCAGGAATGGAATCAGGATAAGAAACATGAAAGTTTTCACATACTCTGTGAAATACCTGAACATCTACTGGATGAATTAGCTGACAGTTTGATACAGATATCCGTGGTGCTCAGAGGATGATTGTGGTGATCCCCCGACTTCTCCTCTAGCGCAACCATGAGCTCAACATTTGTGGTTTTTAATGAAATGTCTTGACAACTATTGGACTGCCATACATTTGATAAACACATTCATGTCCCCTCAGGATAAAATTGTAATAGCAATAAGTGTAATAATTGGTCCTCTGACTTGTCATCGATCACCATAAGAAGGTCAAAATGTCAGTTTGTTCAATAATACAATACAAACTTTGGTTTACGACCAATTACTTTCAAAACTAATGACATCAACAAGTTTTTCACTATGAGCGTTTAAGCAAATTGATGTTTGCATTTAGCTCAAAGCACTGCTGCTTAAAATCAGCCTCTCAGAGCTGTAACGTGGTGATTAAGGCCTGCACCAGTATTTAACACGGTGAAATTTCTTGCAAAAAACCCCAAACTGCCAAACATATTTTATCTTGTTTCCTGCACACCTGTGAAAGAGAGACGGCAGTGATGATCTTAATTTCAGCAGATGGTGAGGGGTGGAGGGGGAGGGAGTTGTTTTCTGAGGCAGCAGAACAGACACTCCAAGACTGAGATGGATTTGATGTTGATCATCTGCTCTCTGTCTCTTGTTCAGGTGTTTCTAAGGTTTGTAAACCTGCAGTGAAACAGAAGTTTTATTAAAACCGAAACCTCCTCTATCAGTCTTCCAGCAGTTTTTCTGTCATTATTTCTGCCTGTATGTTCCTTCAGTCTGTCTCATCTGAATCTGCTTCTGCCAGAGATTTCTGCAGGTCACTGAATCCCTTTCAACAACCTCAGAATGAGGTCTTGTTGTTTTTGGATACAGGCAAAAAGAAAAAAATATATAACAACAACAACAGAGAATCAGAACCTGAAATACTCATGGCTGCATTGCATTCTGGTCTATTTTCTGCTCTTGTGGGCACAGGCAAGGCAATAAAATGATCAAAAATATCGACATTGTAATATTTCTGTTTTTGTGATTTGTTTACAATTTTTTAATCAGGATCTCTGACAGAAACTGAGTGAAACTGTTTAGTGTCTCATATGTTAATGTATTTCACTGGTGGCGCCACTAGATGGCGTTAGAAACTGGACTGTCCAACCTCACCTCTACAATTCTACAATTCTGCATTTTCATTTAGCAGACGCTTTTATCCAAAGCAACGTACATTCACATCAGGTGAACTCAATGACACGGGAGGGACAGACTGAATATAAAAAGCAACGACAGGTCGGTGGGACGTTGCTACATGCAATCAACAACTAAAAGAATGTCAACAAGCACACAACACTCAAACAAAATGCAACGACCTGCACATTTATGAAGTTCCTCCCCAAACTCTCCACACGTTTTCATTGTGTTCATTACATCCATTACAGAAACCTTCAGTATTTGAGCTTTAGTTTATCTACAATTCAGCTTCACTTTTGTGCTGCAATTCATTTCAGTTTCCAGGAATTAAGGTAGAGTACTAGTCCAGTTTTAGTCCACTAAAGAATTTGTTGACGTCTCCAAAACAGATTGAAATTCATTCTTCAGTTACAGACAAATGTGGAGAGCATCGGTAATGAATCGTTCTTCCCAGAATTCTCCTCTGTGGCCCAGACGTAACCTGGGCTCTTTTCTCTCAGTCTGCCAGTGTAATCTAATCAAAACTGCTGCAGAACGGCATGATGGGAGTCATCATGTCTGTCTGTGTTGTTTCCTGTCCACAAGTTCATTTGTACAGTAGATCGGACAGACGTGTACGTGGCCGGACGTGTGGAGGCCAGGGTTTGAACGTCTCGCTAAGGTTTTCTTTGTTCTTTACATAACTGTTTCTGTCTCTCATATGCAACACTATGAAAGTCTTCAACAAGAGTTTGTCTTCAGCTGTGCTCTGTCACCCCCTTAAAGAATTGATATTGTGCCCCCCCTCCTCTCTATGAAGGGCCAGCTTTGCACCTTTCAAGTGTGGCCACTCAGAACAGCTATAAACACTACTGACTTTCCAGCATAATCCAACCATAACAGTCTGCAATAGCTTCATCCTCCAAAGGCCCTGACAAAAGCCATGATAATCCATCCAGAGTTGTTGAGATATTTCAGTCTGTGGTGGACAAAAAGACAAAAACTGACAACTCTAGAGCCAAAAACGTGGCTAAAAACATTGAACGCACACAGATGTTACAGATAATTTAAAGTGCACAAAGACTCCAGTGACGCTGTTGCAGACAAAAGCAGATCAATACATACAAAATGTTCCATTAGTGCAGCTCCAATGTGTGTGTTTCAGGCACAGTTACACTGTGCCTCCGGAGTGTGTTTGGACAGATCGGTCTGATTACAGTTTCTGATGGTTTATGTGTTTAAGTGCTGATCGCTTCAAATGCACCACTTTAATGCAGGTGTGAAAGAGGCCTGAAAGCCTGCAGTCTGGTTTGTTCTATGTAAACACTTTGGACTGATGACAAAGCTTTGTGGAAACCACCCCTCCCCTCGTTCCTCCAGCGTTAACATCCAACTGCTCGTCTCAGCATTTCCAGTATTTCTGCAGCCGTCAGGAGCTGCTTCACCTCCACAGCTCTGCATTTTGAAACCGAGCTTCTGCTGCAGTTTGTCTGCGTGTGGTCGAGTCGTCTGCTGTTAGGACAATGGCTGTTTCTTGGTAGAAAAAAACAGAAAAGTCCAACAGTCTAAAGTCCTGCCAGAGTCCCCTCAGCAATGTTTTCTAGCCTCTGAGCCATGGGCTGATGCCAGGCCACAGGCACTTTGGTACCAGGCCTCAAGGAAACTAAATGTTATGACAAAAATAACTTTACAGGCCATTTGTGTGGTAATTACCTTGGAGTTGACTGTTGGCGCTGCATCTTTCTTCATCGCTCCTCGTCAAACCCAGAACAGGACGTTTTCAACTAAAGTAGCTCATCACTCTGTTGTCACCCACTTAGCTACTTGATCTGCATGTGCTTGTGACACTAGCTAGCAAACATTAAAGAGACAACATAAACATTTGGCCTTGTGCAAGAACAACTTGTATGAACAGGTTCATTCTCAAGTGTCTCACGTTCATTGTTGTGACCTGGATCAGGTGGCCACAACAAAAAACTGAAACAACTCACCGGACTCAATTCTTATTTCTAGACCTCAGAACAGGACAATGATCCTTCCAACAGCCGGTGTCCTGACAATAGTTTCATACTCTGCCACAATAGTGCCAAAATGGTCGGCTATTTGCATCAGCTGATCCTTTTTACAGCAATTTACAAACATCATTGTAGGCGCATCAAAAACCCTGACAAGGAAGCCATAATTACAACATGTTCACTGCCAGACACGCACTTAGGGCAAATGACAACCCTCAAGAGAATTTCCCCCTAACTGCCTGACCAAGGCCTGCTACAAACTCACCCCAGTCTTCATGCGGTTCTGCGGTGGGTGTATTAAGCACGAACCCAGCAGATATGTCAAGTGACCTGAAAGCAGACAACCTCACAGGATGACACGGATGTGCCCCTGAGACAGCTGTCTGAAAACAACTAACAGAAGCCACTCAAAAACAATCAACCAGAAAAAATGACAAACCAAAGAAGAAGTGTCTGACAGCCTAACAGAGAAACCTCTGTAAGACAGTCGCTCTGACCTTCTGGACAACAACAATCCGTCACTGGGTCACAAACTAATGCTTCCAGAGAACAACAACAACACATGGTGCATCTCCCCAAAACCAGAAACCAGCTGGACCAAAGCACCTATAATCAACATGCTGCAATCAACACCATGCAACTGCTGCTGCCTAAGACACAAAACAAACTTTAACAAAATGGATGAGCCCCCATTTGTTATGACCTGGAACAAAATTAGAATATCCAAATTCAACATATACTTAAATATATACAACATAGGGTGTTGAAACCAGTAATGTCAGTGGTGTGTGATGTGCATGAGTGAAGGATATGGGTGCAGGTGTTGTAAGGTGCAAAACAAAAATAAGAAACTTATGCATCATAACCAGACCAGAATGTGGAGCGTCTGAGGAGAGAAGAGGGAGAAGGATCAGTCTGCAGCCGGGACTTGTGCAACACTGGGCGCTGCAGGTGTTCCATATCGCTTTAATCAGCTACCTGCCAAGCAAACAGATCCAGGTTCATGGTCATAACAGCACCTATGAGTCATTTCAGAGAAATTATGTTATACACCACTTTTGTTGCACTTATAACTTTCTCTGAGGCAAGTTGAAACAAACAGTTTACTGTAAATTGTTGCAATTAAAAGGGGTTAGCGAGTCTGACTTGAAATACTCATATGAGCAAATAAGTTCCAAACATCTGACCTCTACTTTGTACCCTCAAGTCTCTGAGTGATTACAAAATTTACCACAAACTCGACAATTTTGCTTATTTTGCTCCAGACGCTTCAAATAAGAGTTTTTTGTTTGTTTTGTTTGTTGTCTCACGTTGTTTTGAGAGACGTTTCACTCGCCTCCCATTGAGAATGAATGGACAGGATGAACTTGACTTAACGTTATGCTGGGTTCACTCTTAGATCCGAATCGACTGAGGGTAAAAAGCAAGTGGAAAAGTTTGAAGGTATTTCTTTACCATCCGCAGTTTTTGCTCAGTTGTTTCTCCAGGAAAGTCTTGGGGTGAAGGAATGTTCTTTGATTGTATCTACAGTTTTTGTCAGCTCCTCTGCAGTTCGGTTCAGGTGAAATTGCGTGACGGCTGTTGGGAAGTGTGATACAAAGTCAACTTTGGTCTGGAGTCTGTGTGTTTGTGCAGCCGTAAACTGATTATTCTGGACGTTTCTGCAGTGCTGATGCAGAGGTGAAGCTGTTCTGACAGTCTGTATAATAATAATGTTTTCTCAGCTGGAAATATACAGATGGTGGAGAAAAGGTTGACTGGAACACAACACCTTTCCCAGTGTCGGGTATCAGGGCTGTAGCTACCACTGCAGACACTGATGCCAACTCCTCTGTCTTTTCTGGGAATTTAGGTATTTAGGTAGGCAGATTTATTCAACAATTCAAAACTTGTTAGTTGTTTTAATTTGACTGCTTTGAGGCCAACAGACAAGTATTAAGGGTAAAGATTTTTTTTACTGTTCCTGGCAGAATTCTTTTTCCTGGCAATGTGGCAAAGGCTGTGACAATTTGATTTTCATATTTAGAAATGAACGGTACATAAAATATAATTGAACAGCTAAATGTAGTTAAAACATAAAAAAATGAGACAATTAAATGTTTTGAGCGGCTCTTTTTGGTGTCTGCTGAGTTCCTGGGGTTGGGTAATGGAAGTCTCAGACTCCTCAATTAAAACCTCGGGACCCATGAAAACCTCAAAGCGAATTTTTGGGGAATCTCACAACCATCACATTTGCTCCCAGAGGATGAATCCTGAACACTTTGGTGACTCCTGACATTTCCTGTAGCGCCACCATAATGCTTCACATTAGTGGTTTTGAGTAAAACATCTCGACAACTACTGGATGGATTGTCACGAAATATTCATGTACCCTTTGTGTTGTATGAAGTGTCCAACACAGGCTCAGGAGACTGTTAGACTCTTAGTCTTGTTCATTTGTTTGCAACATATAGACTGTTGTGTGGTGTTGGTTACTTACAATGTGCGGTTGATGTAGGCCCACTCTGTTTTGGAAATAAAGCACATGGCACATCCTCAGTGGTTTGAAGGTTCACCAGAGATACTGTGTTTAGCAATTTATGAAGTCTGCAGGTAACTGTAGTCATCAACAGATCTTTTGTCCCTTGAATGTGCTCTGGTCTGAACACTGTCCAGGACTTTATCTGCTGCTTGGTCCCGTAAATGAGAGTCCTGTTGGCCACAGATCGAGGAGGGGCCAAACCAACAATAGCGGGGCATCGCTGCCCCGAGAGCAGGCAGGGACCCGAGAGAAGGGGGACAGAGACAGAGAGACAATTCAGCAGCTTATCAGATGGACAACTTCTGTATCTGAGGTTTAAAACACAAGAGGAAGTCATCCAGCCGGAGGCCTCGACCCTCAGTCGGCAGGGACGAGAAGGTGCGTCATCTTGGTCAAACAGTTTTCATTTCTTTTTATTGATTTCTTTTAATAGCAGGTCTTTAAATATTTAATAGTTCAATCACTCTATCAGTATTTCCATAGTTGTTTTCATAATTTTTGTTCCTGCCTTTTTTAGTTATGTAATCTTTCAGTGGAAGATTGTCACGATGCCATGACATAAATGATCTTTGAGTTAAATTTGTCTTGCGATTGTGTTGTAGAGAAAGAGTTTACCGCTGCTTCAATGCCAGACAGGTGGATGTAACTCAGATATATTAGTGTCTTGGAGCAGATAAACACACTGTTTAACCAGTTTCTTTCACTTTTGCCCTTGGACATGAAACATGGTTTTATTAGAGCTGCATGTTTTGGCAAAATAAAGCTTGTAATATAAAGCCAGACAAAGACAGACCTGCTGTGTCTGGTTGAGGTTGCTGAGCTCTGATTGGACAACTGCTGTTTGAAGGAGGGGTTTGTGGTCAATTAAGTGATTTCTAAAAGATGCACATTAGGAAAGGTTAAATTAGCTGCCGAGAGCCAAACAATAATTAAGGAAAGCAACAGTTTACTGCTACTTTATACGTCTTTTTAACGGCATTTCAGTGGGAAATATCGTACATTTCCATTTCTTTACCAGCTGCAACATATAAGTGATGAACCCAGCAATAATTATAATCTTGTGATGTTATGCCTTTCTACATAATGCATACTTTTGCATTTGATACTTTAAGAATATTTTGATGTTGCTACATTTGTACTTTTACTTAAGTAAACATTTCAATGCACTTTCACTTGAAACAGAGTATTTCTACACTGTGATATACTTACTTTTAGTTAAGTAAAAGTTCTGTATTTCTTCCACTGCTGGATAAAACACAGACAGAAGGACAGACGGGTGGACAGACGGGTTGAAACCGTGAAAGTGAAATGTAAAATGCAGCTTGTCATTGCAGAAATGGATGCAGAGAAATGCCTGAGCACTGGTGTTAATAAAACCATAAAAACACATCTGGAAACTGCAGCAGAGAGACCGCAGCCTGAAAACCACACGTGAACATAATCAAGACTCCAGTGAAACTGGAAATGAACCAGATACAATCAGTGTGTGTGAGACTGATGGAGTATAAAGTCCTCAGTAGGCTTCAAATGAACTAGTTTGTTAAACATGTTGATGATCCAACAAGCGTTTCATTTGAAGCAGTCTGAGGCCTAAACTGAGTCGTAACTGTGATGATTGTCACTGACAATCGTGACACAAACTCTCGCTTGATGACCCTTTTTACATTTGGTTTTCAAGTGCACCTTCGGCAGCTGGATCATGAGTGGACAGGACTCGATACAAGTGAAAGCCACCAAGACGCATTGTGATCCGCTCACTCAAACCAACTGCTTTGCATCTTTTGTGGTGTAAAAGCTGCTGTGTCCTTGACTGGGATGTAACAGGAAAAATACGTCATCAATGCAGGACGTGGTGGTCGTTTTGGTGACAGCATGCCATCAAAAATGATTTTGTCCTGCTCAACAGTTAGACCAGCCTGCACATGTGCATTAGTTGTACGTGACATAGAGAGTAATGAAATCTGAACACGAGACATAGGTGTGAATGGCGACGTGTCTTGGCTGTCCACTTGTGTTCGGATCACTGAAACACATTTTAAAACCAAGTGTAAACAGGGTCTGTGTTTTACAGCCAAAATATGAAAAAGCATCCTGATATTTTTTATTAGCACATTTGTTGTTATTCACATAATGATGATGAACACTTTCTAGATCGAGGTCTCTTTTTGTCAAGGGTCCATTATGGATCGGGTCAATGAAAATTGCTGGTCTGGAGAATAATATGTTAAATCAGCCTTTAACACACAGCTGTCTTTCTGATGCACACACACACACACACACACACACACACACACAATCTACTGTATGTATATGTTGGGAGTCAAATCAGCCGTCTGACTCAGACTTTCTGTGGTTTTAAAGCCCCCCCTCACACACACACACACACACACACACACACACACACTTAAACACACACACACAGTCCATGATGTGCGGTGTTGCTGAATAATGACAGTCACTCTGTCTCTGGTTGTTGGACATTAACGTTGGTCCATTAACTGCTAATTCAAGGCTGGTTTCATATTTTCCAGATTACACAAGCTGGTCATGAATCAAACACACTCGCTCAGACCCATCCAGACCAGCCTGAGACCCACGAATACAACATCACCGCAATGTACACACAGAACTGCCACAGATAAAATCCAGCTAACGCAAGCTTGATAACTTGGAGAAAGAAGGCCAGAAAGCGACTGTGACTGACTTGCTCTATTATCTATCTTATAAGTATCTACTATTAGTCATCTCACACAGCAAGTTCACTAAGTTTCAGCAAACTCATTAGCTCAGTTCACACAGTTTATTCAAAGGACATATTTGTACCATTGACTTCTTTCTCATAAGAGGCCACTTAAAGTGGTGCAACACAGCTAAAAAGCTTTGATCCAGTTTGGACTCTCTGGGTCTCTGTTCCCTCAAAGGTCACCACTGTGGAGATGGCTTTCTATTGGTCAACAGCGTGAGTTCACATGTCGAAGTTGAACTTGGACAGATGATGACAGTGAGTGAATGCACTCATGGTGGAAATTCCATTTGAATGAGTTGATTTCATGGTTCTAATGCTGGTCTGACCAGACCGCCGGAGTTCACCTCAATAATGACTCCCCACAAGTTAAGATGTTGACCTGATGATGGCGCTAGACTGAAAGGTAAAGAATGACCTAACTCACTACAGTTCATCCGCTAAAGACCATGAATGCCTGAACTCAATTTCACGGCAGTCCATCGGGTAGTTATAGTTGTCAAAAGGTTTCCGTGTGAACCAGAGTAGAGCAGCAACTTTGCCATCCTTAGAGCCGTGCAGTTTCCTCTGTCCTCATCTGCATCCAATTAGTTGAGTTCAGCTGCTTTTTACCATCTCGTTGTGTCTGTCTGAGACAAAGCATCAAATTCAGTCTCCTATGTCAGTTTGGACTCAGACGTTGTGTTTGGGGGGTCTTTCTTGTGGTCTGGAGTAGCGGTGTTTCCAGAGGTTCTGGGCCTTTCGGTGGTTTGGAGGGTAGCCTGAGTGGCTTCACCGCACTCTGTTTGTCTTGGATCAGCATCACCAGAACAACCATCCAGCTGAGAGGATTATGAAACTGCACACAGTCTGAAGAAATGCTTTCCTAAGCTGAGCCGGACATGAGGAAATTTTTTTGAGAAATTACAGCCTCCTTAAAATGTTTTGAAGGAAGCGTTTCGACTGCTTATTTGTGACTATAAATCTGAGTCCTCTTTCTTCCACCATCTTCTCCAACTCTTCACTCACTGATCCACATCCAAGATTATTGCAATCATAAAGTTCTCGTGCCATTAAGATCATCAGAGAACATCAGCTCCAAGCCAGCGCCTCCTCAGATGAATGAAAAGTTGAAATGATCGAAGAAGCCTCAGCCCACCGGCGGTTTCCTGCTCCCTGCTCTGGTTACAATCCCGCTAAGAGAATGATGGGAGATTTTCCATGGCGTCCTTGGAAGCAACCTCGGTGGCCATGTTTCCCAAGAGCTGGGTCACAATGTCTCCCCCGACTTTGGAAAAACTGAAATATGAATTACTTGCATATGAGGGGGCGCCAAGAGCAATTAGATGGGGAGGGTGTGGGGGCTCTTACATAAAGAGCTGGAGAGAACAGCCTCAGAAGAATGACAGAGAGAAAATAAAAGGCAGAGCAACAAAGAGACAAAACAATGTGTCTGACTATGCACTGAATACATAACCGAATATATACAGAGTGGCTCTTTAAGCTTTGTGGTTGTGGTTCCTAAATAAAAGTATAGATTTCATTAAGGCAGTTTTGTTGAGAAATAACTGCTTAATTCTGAAATCATTCAAAAATGCATTGGATCCTGTTGTTAGTGTGGTACCTACTTTCATTTTGTAAACAGAGATGTTACTCTTCTCAGTAATGTACATCTTTATGTAGTATGTCCATTTAATTTGTTTTTGTCCCTTTGTTGATGATGATGATGATGCACAGAAGCCGTGGTTGCGTTTGGTAGCAGTCAATGTTTGTAGAATTATATGTATTATATTATTTACTGGATTATAATTAGCAAGGTATTAATGTGTACATCACTTTAATGTGACAGCTGGTAAAAGTGGTGCGTGGTCAAAATTGTACTTAAGTAAAGTACTTGAGGTAATATACTCAGTTACATTTCACCACTGGTCGCTTGTTATGTCAGAAGATCTGTCCACATTCTGAATTTCCTCACTGAAACCAGAACAGCTGAGAAGTGCACATTCCTCTCATAAAACCCTAATAGCTGTGTGTTAAAATCATGACAGGAAAAACTGCAGGATGGGTTGGATTCTTCACCAAAACATCATATCTCTGTGATTTTAATGGGTGAAATCAGTAAGAATCTATGAGTTCAGTCTGGCAGTAGAGCCCAATAGGAGCTTTTGACTGTGCGAGAAGTGAGTAAGGTGATGAAAACTGCAGGAGAGCTTTTCTGATTGCTCTCCTTGTCCACATTGTCTCAGTCCTGCCTCTAAGAACAGGGGAGCTTTGTGTTTTGTTGTGTTGTGGAATTTGGAGCATTCAGTTCAGTGATCATCACTCATGTGTCCTCTCTTATTATCACTTATTTCTGCTCACTGAAGCTCATAATGTCTTTATTTTCTCTCCAAACATGTCATTTCTCTCCTCTGCCTTTGTAGGACCACTAATTGCTCCATGAGGAATCAGGGGCCATGGCGCTGATGGAGCTCTATCTCCTGGTACTGGCCTTGTGGGTTGGCATTGGAGTAGAGCGCCAGGTTCGGGGCGACCAGATGAGGCCGGCCCGGGCACCTCTGATCCCTCATCGACCTTTTGTTGTAGTGTGGAATGCTCCTACTGAGTCCTGCCGCCTTCGATTCAAGGTCGACCTGGACCTCAGTGTTTTTGACATCGTAGCAAACCTCAATGAAACCCTAAGTGGCCCAAATGTTACCATATTCTACCACAGCCACTTGGGATACTACCCATACTACTCCAACTCCGGGGTCCCTATCAACGGTGGACTGCCGCAGAACCAGAGCATTTCCAAACATCTGAGCAAGGCCCGGGCCGACATCGATAAGCTAATCCCCCACAAGGATTTTCGAGGCCTGGGTGTCATTGACTGGGAGAACTGGAGGCCTCAGTGGGTCCGAAACTGGGGCTCTAAGGACATCTACCGCAACAAGTCCAAGGAACAGATCCGGAAACTTCACCCCAACTGGCCAGAGAGCAAGGTTGAGAAGGAAGCAAAGGAAAGTTTTGAGAGGGCAGGACAGACCTTCATGAACTTGACCTTGGCCCTGGCCGAAGGTCGCAGGCCAGATGGACTGTGGGGGTTTTACCTGTTCCCAGACTGCTACAACTATGGGTATAAGCAGCACCCGCAGCGGTACACGGGCGAATGTCCCAATGTTGAGCACGTACGCAACGACCATCTGATGTGGCTTTGGAAAGAGAGCACGGCCCTCTACCCATCCATCTACCTGGACTACGAGCTCAAGTCCTCGCCCAACACTGTCAAGTTTGTCCACTATCGAGTCAAGGAAGCCATGAGGATCGCGTCCATCGCCCGTACAGACTTCACATTGCCTGTGTTTGTCTATTCGAGACCTTTCTACGCCTACACCTTTGTGGTTCTTTCAGAGGTAAGTTTTCAGTTTTTAGTTTTTTTGATGTTTTTGTGATAATGTCAGTATGTATGTTAAAAACACTTTTCCTGAGAAAGACACTTCTCAGAATGTTTGCAGCCACGAGAGAACTTGTAAAAAAAAATGGAAGAGAAGGAGTGAAGCATTTGGATTTCTGCATGTGTGATAAAAGAGAATGAAAACTGCACAGTTATAGTTAGATTAAGGTGTTTAAGAGGCTAAAATTTCCCCTGTTATTCTATTTCAGAGTGACCTGGTTCACACCATTGGGGAAAGCGCCGCCTTGGGAGCGTCAGGTGTCATCCTCTGGGGATCATCAGAGTACGCTCGATCACAGGTAACGATAATAAAACAACCAAAAAATATTGTTCAAACTGAGTCTGTTAGAAAGTGATGCCAACTTTATTTGCCAACATGCACTACAAAGGTTTTAAAATAAGCCCCCTCCCCTCAGATCAAAGGAACAGCCTTAAACCAAATGCTCATTATGTTATAACATGCATTACATAAAACAAGCCACAAAACCATGAGGGAACAATAAATGACACAAATTGCATGCAGTCACAAGCCTTGTGAAAAAAACAAACAGATATCTTTATTCTCTCCTCTAGAATCTAATGTTTTCAAAAATAGTGTTTAATTCATGTTTTTCTGACCAAAACCAGAAGACAACGCATCTGATTTATGTGTGAAAGTTGTCAGGGTTTCTGTTGGTGACAGAGATGTTTGTACAGAGAAGGACTGAGTCTTTTGTCTCCTCCAGAGAAACTGCCTGACAGTGAAGAAGTACATCGATGGTCCACTGGGACATTACGTCATCAACGTCACCTCTGCCGCCAAACTGTGCAGCAAAGCACTTTGCAAGAAGAACGGCAGGTGCGTCCGCAAGAGCCTGGACTCGGGCGCTTACCTGCACCTGAACCCACGCTTCTTCCACATCCACCGCAACCCGTCGCCCAGAGGTCCTCGCTTCCACGTCAGCGGTCACCTCAACAACCACGACATCCTGGACATGAAGCACAAGTTCACCTGCCAGTGTTACCAGGGCTGGACGGGTATTTACTGCGAGATGCCCCAGGCTCCGCCCCGTCCTCCTCCTCCTCCTCCCCTCCATCCCTCCATCCCTCTGCCTCACCCCAGGGAGAACAGCCTGCTGGGAGATATCCTGCTCCTCCTGTCCCTCCATTTCTCCTGTCTGTGCATCATCATGTTCCTGGGACTCTGTCTGATTATCAAGTGTCTGATACTGTAACACAGCGACACCTGTAGAGAAGATAACAGATAGACAGGTCGGTAGAATAAGCAGCTACACCTGGAAATGTTGTTTGTTGAAATGAATGGGAAAACTTCAACTTCTCTCTCCAAGCATAAAAAAATACAGTCAGTTCTCAGTAGTTTCACTTCATCAAATGTGTGTCGCATTGATGATTTTGAAAAATATCTTTTAATTAAGGGAATATTTCATCAGAAAACACAGTTTTGAGCATCAGACAACTCTGCAGGTTCTGATTGGTGCTGCTGTCATTCTGTCAGCTTTTTTTTTTACTAATGAGACAAGTAGGATCTGCCCACAGATACGACAGTAGTTTGATGTTCTGATACCTTTTTAAAATTGCTATTAAACTGGGACTGGGCCTTTTCAGAGCCTGCAGGAGGTGAGTTTAGTGTTCAGATAAAATTATGTTAATTATGCTTCTGTGTTTTACAACCTAAATAAAAGAGATGTCTTGAATACTTGCTGCTCATCATTTTATCTGCAGGTCTCTCATCAATGATCAACAGCTGCAAAATTCACATTTCATAAAAGTTTGAAATGCCTTCTTTAATAACTTCCTAAAACTGAGAAAAAAACTTTGTAAAGTTGAATGTAGAGTGTAAAAACTTTCTTTTGGAACCAGCCTGTTGGAGACTTTGTGCTCAGTGTCTGATGATTTATCTGTAAAAGTTGACTCATTTGCTGAAAAACCTTTAGAGAGAGAAACTGAGCCCGAGTTCATTTTCTCCAGCAGAAACACAAACATTATTTTTTCTATAAAACCTCACGAAACAATAAATCAACAAAGACAGTTCAGTTTACGGTCGCAGTCATTTGTTTCATTTGGGATAATGACTGTAATGAGGCTGACATCACAGCCAGCGCTTCGTCAGTCTGCTGAGTGAGGTCTGGTGGTGACGGAGCCGTCAGTCAAATGAATCATGGCGGGCGGGGTCACATGACCAAACAGTTTAACAATAGCCCCTGTTTGTCCCACGGGAAAGGGAGGGACGTCGGTGTGTCTGACACTTTGCTGGGTGCTGAGAGGACGGAGAAGCTTCAAAGACAAACTGTCAAAACAGAGTCAGCGGAGGATTAAACAAAGTGGTGAAGTCAGCTGATTATAATGAAGCTCTTCGCCAACCTCAGTTTAACAGAAGCTTTAGGGTTTCATCACTAATCTGCTGCTGAGGATCCGAGAGCTGCACGACGTTAACTGATGAAGGCGAAGACTATGTGATTTATGTTTTCATGCTTATTTTTGTCTGGTTTTATATTCATGTAGTTGTTACTGAGCTCTGTAGGTGTTGGTGGGAAAAGTTTTAATAAATCAAGTTTTATGATCCCTGATTGTTTCTTTGTTTCTGAGAGTGAGAGTTACATTCAGTGCTGGAGGATGTGGTTGGCATAGCTTATCTTAAAAAATGGAAGCAGGAGGAACCGCTGGCCTGGATCAGTCCGGAGTTTAACAATACACCGACCAACACTGACGCTCATGATTTAATAGGTTGCATCTTGTTTGTTCAATCTCAGAAATGTAGAAATCCCAGTTAGTGGTTTCTGGAGGAGTTAAACAGTGGAACTACTGACAAACACCAGTGTCTCCATCCGTACTGTGCTGGTGTTGGTGAGCACAGGTTTTGGTGCAAACCTGGCAACCCTGCGGTGACAATAAGACCTCAGTCACTGCACCGGACTGTAGTTCATCAGGACATAGTTCCAGTTACTGCTGGACTGGCTGTCAGGAACAAACTGAACAAACTTGTTTCTATATATATAAAACATGGAGGGGACAGTAGGTTCTGTTTATGCAGTAAAGGGTGTCGACACATACGTGTACATTGATGTGTCCTCGTACAGCCCGTGTGGTCGTACATCTTTGGCTGCATGTCGGCGCAGAGGTCACAGACATGAGGACCATAATTTGAGCTTCACTTTCATACCTCAGATTTATTCTTCTGCTCCGAGGATCAAACCAACAACCTTCCAGTCCTAAGCCCTCATTTCCAATCTGTTGAAAAAAAGCAGAGAGGTAAGTGTCACATGACTGTCGATGTACCGATGGAACTTTTCATGAAAGTTGGACAAAGTTAAGATATTTATTAGATCAGACTGAGGAGTGTGTCAACATTTCTGCTCAATAACTAAAATGTCTGTCTGACTGTCGATGGTTCACCTTCTGATGAACCTGTTCATTAAACATGTTTTGGGTATAACTATGAGCTGCTGGGCACAGAACACAGAGTGACTCGCAATATTCAATAATGGATCAAAACATGAGAGTTTGTCCAGCAAAAACACAATTAAGCAACTTCTATTAGTTTTCAGATGCTCTGACCGAAAAACCAAACACTCCACCCCGAGTGGAAACTGTCAGATCCACTCAGGAGGAAAATGTCTTCACTCCTGGCTTTGTTGCTTCAGACCTAAACTTCTTTAACCTTGAGTTTTCACATTTCTTTCCTTCAGTCGTTGCAAATCAACAGCACATCAAATCACATGTGGATCGATCACATTTCACAGGCTCATTTTCAAAGGTTGCTTCAACATCATGTAACCTGAAACCATCTTTGTCTGGAGCGAGAAAATCTTGTTTGCAAAAAGGATTGGAGATTAGTTGGAGCTGAAATGGGATGAGTGGGCATCAAATCCACAGCTGAGGGAGATAAACAATCATTTCTAAAAGTGAAATAGTGAAAAAGAGCTGAACTTGCTTTTGTCTTTATATTTGTTGACAGAAGTTGGGGGTTTTCTCATTCATTTCAACTGTCAGTTTAATTTAGCAGCATCTAGTCAAAATTAGAGGAACTGCTTTTTAAAACTCAACATTCAGTGGTGGTGGTTTCTGCTTCATTTGAAGCCATTTGTTGTTGTTGTTGTTTTTGCCATAATCAAAAAATTAATCACCATGAAATTGTGTTTATTCTGTATTAGTTTGTATTGTAATAGTTTCCAGAAAAGATTATCTGAGTTAGTGAGTCGTGATATTTTGACCTTTCAAGATGAAAAGTCATCAAAGTCATTAAAATCCATCCTCTGTGGACAATGAATGTCTGAAGCAGATTTCACAGCCTTCAAATCTCCTCATGAGTGCATGTGACTTTGGCAGAGCTGAAGCTGACTCGGCTGAATAATTCTGACAGCGTGACTCTGTCGGCGTTATTATGGGATTATGATGATTGACAGCTGAGGAAGTAAACAGCCTCAGCATCGGCAGTGATCTCAGTTTCATGTCCGGGTCTCTTTCTTCTTCATCCTCTAAACACAGACCTGCAGATGTGAGAACAGAGAAAATCATGTTCTTGATGAAAGGCAGATCAGAAAATAATAAGACTCTTTAAAGTCAACTTCGACCGTTTTTACACGACCACATGTAAAGAGCTCACTTTCTAAAACACTGTATCCTGTATCCACTTTATCAAATAAACTCTTGAATGTGTCTTAAATATGGTATACAGAAAGCAAACACCTGTAATTTTGCAGCCCGCAGACATCACTTAGCTCCTGTACTTTGACTAATAACCATAATCAGCTTAAGTTCAGTGTCAGCAGTCGCTCTGAAAGTTCATCTGCAGCGGAGCTCAACACGAGCTTTCTCTCAAACTGACAGCGACAGACCGTCAGTGGAACATTTCACTTAAAGAAATCGGAGCAGTGATCTGCAGGTGACAGGACTGAACCTTTACTGAGACCTCAGCAGCGGCATCCTAACCCTTAAAGGAACAGTCTGGTGTTTTTCTGTGTTTTCTTATTGTGATCAAACCCCATGAAAAGAACAAAACACTGTGTTAATACTTTTCTCAAAAAGAGCTCAAACAATAAATAGTTTCATTTTCGAAGAATGAAGAATCAGTGCATTTGTCTGGGACTATTTTCAGCAGCGGATGAATCCACATTTGGTGCCATAGCGAGATAAACAACAACAAAACGGACCCAGAATCTCAAAGTAAACTGATTCAAACTGTCATGAGCTGCAGCTCTGATCTGTTCATCACCTCTGAGCTGCTTCTCCGTCAGCTTCATCTGCTGCCGCTGCTGATTACAGGCCGGCCGAGAGAGAGCGGCCAAACATTTACCACCTTCGTACACACACAGTTCACCAGGTCTAAACACTGACGACTGACGATCACGAGGGACGAGATGTCTCACCTCCAAAACCAACTCCGATGGAAAGAAACCAGCTCGACTTCCGGCTGTAAGCTTAAACAGATGACTAACCTTTTGGAAAACACATAATTTCCCCATTTCGAAATTAAAGTGAATTGAGGAGAAGGAAAGCTGTTAGATGTGATTTCACACAGCTGAATCTTGTCTGACGCAGAGAGAAAAATAAATAAGGAGCTCATTCTCTCTTTTCTTTTTTCCATTTCTTGTGGACAAGTTGAGATTTGAGTGTGTGTGGGTTTCAGTCAGTGTCAGTTTTGGCCAGAGTTGTTTCCTTTGGACGTTAAAATGGACGCAATTTGGACATTTTTGGATGAGATTTGGATTGTATCATGTTCACTGTTGGCAATAATTTATTGTTGTATTACAAAATGAACACGTCCTGTGTGCAAAGTCGATAACTAATTTGTGTTTTGTCCCCATTTTCCTTTTCACTTCACACAACCAAAAGTCAAACAAACTAATTTTTGAAGGAGTGGAGACAAACACTGAGTGAAAATCAGTTTAAAACAATGTTCTCAAAAGAAGACAAAGAGACAAACCACAATTATGAACCCCATGGTGGAGCTACAGGGAAAGTCTGCAGGATTTTTCTTATTGCAAACATGAAAAACATTTCACTAAATTTCATGCCAATAGAAATGGAAATTTGGAAATGTCCATCAGTGTCAATCGTTTTCATGCACATCTGGCCAGTAACACTCGTCCAGTGTGGGTCAAGGTGAAATGCTCTGACGATGGTGTTTTAAAAAAAGTCATGGGGTCACGAACATCATTCATTCATCCTGCATGAACCAGAAACACCTAAAGAAAATCTTTGTTAAAATGAGTCAAGATATCACTAATATTTATATGTGGGATAAAAATCACTCATCCTTTCGTAGCGTAAGAAGAGAAACAGCTCATCAGAGCGAGAAGTCGTCTCCTCCAGTAAAAACACCAACATGGCCGCTGTCCAAGCAGCCTGGCGTCAGGCTGTTGATTCTGACTCCAGTCAACCTCTCAGATCCTGATCCCACAACAACTCTGTGGATCTCTTCGAAAGCCATAAAGTGCAGAATTAGGTTGGTGGGTGAAGATGGCAGCAGAAACAATAACATGACTGTTGGGGAAAACTGGCAGTAAAACACTGAGACATTCGAAAGAAACTGTGGTGAAGTTACTGTAAGAAACCGACTCCTGCAGATCACAGGACTCTCATTTCCATTGAACATGTCTTAATAAGTGTAGACAGTAGATGGAGCTTCAGATCCTGGAGGTCAAAGGTCAGAACCACAGCCGACTGACTGCGATGAAAGAAATTATGCCCATTTCCTTCTGTGTGAAGGACTGATAAAGATCAGAGGGCAGCGAGAAGACATATGGTGGGTTTTTTTAAACAGGAAATGATCATTTTGCTTTTCTATAAACTCTGTTACGTAACTCTCGAGATGAGATAACACTTCTTATATTCTATAAGGGAGGTCAGCAGGAAGGAAGGGCTGTGTGACTGGAAGCATTAGAGCCTCCACACGTCTGAGACCAGTGCTCATCTTTCCCCGAGCACTCGGCAGCTCGACCCCACGGCTGCCTGTCGCCTGCAAAATAACTCTTATTAACAAAAACATGTCAGTGCTGGGACAAGTCGACCGAATTCACCACAAACTGAATTCATTTGTAACGATTGTCCAGAACAATAAATAAGCTTTTTCTGGTCTGACGCTGCTTTAAAAGGAGACGACATCAATGGTTGTTACAAATCACTGTCACAAAAAAAAATGACTGTCTGACAGTTAAAATTTGGTTTATTTGATTTTGACCAAACAGGCACAGAAACTAAACTCAAAAGCTGAAAAAAACAATCGCCACATTTTTCTGTTCATGAGCAAAACTGTTCTCGTTGTAACTAAACTGCTAAAGTGCAGAAGTTATTCTTCTTCTGCTGTTTTTGGCTGTTGCAGCTTCAGGTGCATGGCCACCTTCCTCTGGAACAGTCGAGCCAGATTCGCATGAAGCCCAGACGAAAGATTTCTGGGAAAGTGACTGTGGCCAAAAAGGCCCCAAAACGAAAAACAAAAAGTGAAGTCAACACTGACTGTAATCGATTATCTATCCACAGCAAATTTTGCGAAACGATTTTATGGAAATGAAGAGAAATAAGTGGCTGCCTGGCAGGAAATTAAAAATGAAGGAGCGATTTGGAAAATGATTAGCAGGAGTTTGAAAATATATCTGAAAACATGCAAAACTACATGTGTAGTTCTTTACAGCTGAAGAAGGAGGCAGCGACAGGAAACAGTTCAAGCTGTCGGTGTGTTGAACGGATGATGACCTTCATCTGCAGCAACCACACAAATCACTTTTCACATTCTGTTCTTTCACGAACAAATTTAATTTCTGTCGACCGTCGTCCTGCAGGAGCCGGCGCCACACACGTTTCACAGATGGAAATCTGCTCATTTTTTCCTGAAGCGCTCCACATTATACACTATGTATTGAACACAGTCGACCCTGAACCATCACTTCCTCCCGGGCAACTCGATGCCTCATTACAGCTGAAGCCATTAAAGCGGCGGGAGGATCCGCGCAGTCTGAGTCCAGACATTTTCATAACACAGTCCATATGTTGGCGAGGAGGCTCTGACCGCCGCAGCCGGGGACGCCGAGGTTTCCGTGCAGGGCGAGCGAGTGGGGGGCCGAGGGGGGGCGGGGTGAAGAGGTGAGAGGGCCGTGTGGGTTCAGGGTGGGTCTTTCATCCACGGAGGTGGTGGAAACAAATCTGCAGTCAGGATCACAACGCCGGGCCAGAAGAATCCAAATACCCCCCCCGCCCACCAACCAGCCCTCCACCCACTGTGGGAACGTGGTTTCCTCCACACACTCACGCTGAGGTGGAGGTATTATGAAATCAGTCTGTAGATTTGTTTTTCCTTGAGTTTGCATTTATTTGAACATTTGTATTAGGACAAAGTGTGTGGACTTGCTACATAGTGAGGACCAACAGCACGAGGACGTTTTTGTTGGTCCTCAACTTCAAAGTGCTGTTTGAAGGTTGAGACTTGGTTTTAAGGGTTTAGGTTAAATGAGGTTCAGGCATTCAGCTGTGATGGTTGAGGTTGGGGTCGGGGGCTTGGGAATGCGTTCATGTCAGTGAGGGTCCACGCACACTTTACTTCAGTCAGGACATTGGACTGTTAAAGACAGACTCACCGGACCTGGTCTTTCCTTCAGCGTGGTGGAAACATATCTTGCCTCAGAGAAAACAAAAAACAAAAACCAGCCTGGCTCTGATGATTGTTTGGATGTTTCTGTCCCAGATCTCTTTTCTGGAAAGCTTGAGTTTGCTGGACCTGGTTTCCAGCAGTGGTTGACACAGATGTGGCCTGAGCTTTGGCCTGATCTCCTGTGTTAGCAAAGGCCGATGCTCCAGCTCCATGTTTCCTGTGTTGTTGTCTTATTGAGCGTCAAACCAAACTTTTTTATCGACCTCATCATTAGTTAATTTAACGGCTGAGGGACTTTTCTAGTTCCTGAACTGTTTTTTTCTTGTGGCTCTTTTGATGGAAAACAGTCTTTAGTTAGGTGAAAGTTATCTGGAGGCAAATTTTCCCTGAATGAAAAATGTACATTTTCCCAAACAAAACACAGCTCAGTTCAAAGTGTTACTGAAGAGTTTGAGCTGTTGGTGACAAACATCAGGAAACATAATCAAACGCAGAGAAGCAGAGCGTCTAATTACCACCCACGGTCCGTCACCGCTGATGACGAGTCCCGACGGCTGTCAGGAGCGGCGCTGCAGCTTCCACCTTCAGCCTGGCTGAGGAACAAACACTGTGTGTGTGTGTGTGTGTGTGTGTGTGTGTGTGTGTGTGCTTTTGTTTTAAAAAGACAAAATTGGAAGGTGAGCTCAGGGAGCAAATTAGAGGAAATTGCACCTGATGAGTTGAGAGAGAAGATCTGAGGGGGGAAGAAACAAGATCTGAGGTTGGCACACACACACACACACACACACACACACAATAGTTCTGATGTCACACTGAATCTAAGAGAAAAACAAGGCATTCTGGGTTTTCTCTCGAACCACACGAGAAGATGTTTATCAGTTTCATCTCTGTCCAGAGCAGAGAAAGTTCTCTCTGAAACTTTAAACTGGAAGAAACCTGCCAGCTGAGCAACATGAAGGCTACAAACATCCCACAATAATCCAGCCGACGAGGGTTCGGGGCTGTGAAATCAGTGTGTGTTCCATGATGTTATCATGCACCAAATCAAATTCCTACATCCAACCAGCACGTGAAGATGAACCTAATGCATCTGTCCAAGTAACGTCATCTCACCTCGTGCCGTCTCATTCTTATCTGGCTGCCTGTTGCAGATCTGCAGACCTGAGTTCTAAACATTTAACGGCCTTAATAGACGTATTAGTCGAGTCCTGTTAGTCGACTGGAGTTCATCAGGTCATTCCTCTGAAGTTAGACTGATCGTTTTTAGATCCTCACCAGCAGCTTCTTCGTGTGGAAACCTGCTCTCTGACGCTCATCATGAATAAACACAAATGATGTAAGATGCTAATATTTTCAACAAGTAACAGCAGAAAGCTTTAGCGACGCAGAGAAGGCGTCGAGTTTCTCCCATAATGATATAGCATCACCGTCTACAATTAAAAAATACAAACTGCAGATGCTGTTTAGCTGGATGACATATTTACTCAGCGCGAAAACACACAGTTAAAAAGGGAAAATCCATGTGTATATTTAACAGAGCGACTCGCGGGGATCGAGTTCACTGTGACTTTTGTCTTCTGGTTGTAAATATGTGTGGTTAACCACTGGAATCTCGGCTCGGCCGAGTTAAAGTGCCGGGTCCGCATGTAGCGTCAGTTAATCAGCGCAGTGACACTCGAGGAGCGAGAACACAAATTAAGAAATGGAGATGAAGATACTCGTTAGCGCTGCTGCATATACACTTTGGCAGAAAAATGAATGGATGTATGTTTTCGTGCGACAGTTTTGAGACCCTGATGAGTTCCTGTTTTCTCTCCGCTGCACAGATTTTCTCAGGGCTTTCTGAGTTACTGTGGTTTCACTTATTAAACTGGTTTTGAAAGACTGGTTTTGTTTTGGATGAAATTTCTCATTCGAATGTTCAGCAAAATTAGAGAGAAAGCATGTGGACACTTAGTGGTTCAAACTGCGCAACAAAGGCTGTGTGTGTGTGTGTGTGTGTGTGTGTGTGTGTATTGTCACAGACCCTCTGACGGCTCGTTCCCACCACTGAAATGTAAACCTGGACCTCTCACAGCTTTGTCTCACTTTGGTTGTCCACCTCCAAAACCGTCCCTCTGAAATCAGCTAATGTGCCTTTAATGTGTCCTGAAACAGCTGTTGACTACAAAAGCTATAAAATACATGCACATTTGAATACTTTACATTTCAAATGAGCAGTTTTCATGGTCAAAAAGTTGTTTATTAAAGGAGCAAACAACAAACAAAAGTCATGTTTACGCTCAGAGTTTCTCACCAGCTGCATCGTGTGAATCGTCGAGGCCGAAGAAACACGGTCGATCTATTTTCTTCCCCATAAAACATTTGCAAATTCTGCATTTTTCACATCCACTCTTACTGCTCGCCGTCTTCTTCTTCCCTCCCTTCGCTGGCACATGAATAAGTGTCTCTGCTCGTCACTGCCACCTATAGGCTGATGAACTAATCGACAGAGTGTGTTTCATCGGCATCATCAACGAGATCCACTCACGAAAACATTAATGTCACTCGTGGTCAAAAACTCATATCGCCATACTTTTTTTTTTTTTAACAAATGCTTAAAGATGCCTGATTGGTTTTTATTTTTAATTCATTAATATATTTAAGCACTTTTTGAACTTTTGAACTTTTGAAACTACATTTTTGAAATGTAGAATCATCAGGTTTTACATTTCACTGTTTTAAAGTGGATCTGTTTCCCCTGATCCATTTTTTCTAATGTAGATGCACATGAACACACACACACACACACACACACACACGTGAAAACACACTTATTTACATGGTCATTTGTTGTTGACGACTGTGTGTTTACGTCTGTCTTCCTGTCTGATTGAAGTGGACGAGTTTAGACTTGTGTTCCAGAAAGGATCAGACCTCAGAGGAGCTCAACAAACTCACAGGGATTTAAAACCTCTCTCTCTCTCTCTCTCCTGTGTGTCTCTATGTCTCTCGCCCCCTCCCTCCCTCCCTGCCTGCTCTGTAATCGCTGTGTTGTGGTGGTGACGCTTTCTCCTCCTTCTCTCCTCTCTGTATATAAGTGTGGATGGCCGCCTGTGTTTCAGACTCACAGAGGGAATGAATGCAACGCTTTCGGACCGATGGTGACGAGGGCCACCATGACCCCTGCGGTGACCCCGAAGACGAGACCCCCGCCTCCCCCCGGACTGCTAATCATTGGTCGGTGTGCAGCATCTACAGGTGAGCTGTTAAACTCAGGTACCAAGAAAGCAGTTCGCTTTTTATCAGGGCAAAAAAAAAAATCAAGTTCGACTTTTCTGCAGCTTCTGTTTTGCTGCACAAAGAAGAAAATAAAGTGTATTTTTAAACCCTGAGGGAGGCGGCAACCCTGAGTGTTACAGCGTGGTCTGAGCGTCTGTTTTGGGTGATGCAGGAAGGGGGAGGAGGGGGGAGGAGGGGGGAGCGCCTTGTCATGCCAGGAATGTTGGCTGAAGCTGAACAATCCCCTCGCAGTGGACAAAGTTTGGAAATGAGACGCTCAGCAGCACATTTTTGAATTCTCTGAGCGGCGTTTTGAGCCAGCAGGCATCAACGTTGTGCTCATACGCTGCTGTGGTTGTAAAGGAGACATTAAAAGGTCCCGTTTAGGTGGAGTTTCAGTCACTTAGCAGATGCTCTGACTCATAACGACAATAAATAGTCAGCAAAGCCGACAACACGGGAGGTCACACATTTCTAGGAATGTCAGTGAGAAAAGTCGGGCTATAAAAAGCTCTTTTCAGTTTATGGGAGCGTGTTGTTTCTCAGTCCGCCCTCCACACGGAGACGGAGGTTAACGTGTCTGGGGTTAAAGATGAACAGCTGAAGCTGGGAGAGTCTTGATTAGCTGACAGGATTTCAGGATTGTGCATTAAGCTCTGCAGTTAATCTGGAGGATGATCTACATTCACGTGTTTCATTGAGGAAGAGATTCAGCCAATAACCAGACATCGTTATCATGACTCACAGTAAAGTAAAGTGATTAAGATGTTTATTGACAGGGAGCAAACTTCACATTATAAAATACTATAAGACGTCTGAATTGACCTTTTTGGTAGAAATAATTCTGAGAGACATCTAAAGAATAGTTTAGAGATTAAAAATCTATTAGAAAAAAAGCAAATTTTTGTGAATAAAATCCTGCAAAATCATTATAGTGATTGTCTATAACTGTTGATGAATATGTCCATTGCTCAGCTTTAGTCTCTGAAGCCATTCATGAAGACACTGATTCACGGCTGATCACTCCATCAGCACGGTCGATATCAGCGGCCAGTTGGATTGGAAATATCAGCCAGTGGTGGAGGAGGTACTTAGATCCTTTACTGAAGTACAAATATTCTGTTACGAGTAAAAGTCCTGCATTCAGATTTATTCTTGAGTCAAAGTACAAATCCAACCTGAACAGGTCAAATCAGCCAGAAAACATCTGTGTGTGGAAGCATGAAATAAATGAATCATATATTTTGCATGTAGAATCAAAGTAAGTCAAATGAATGTCTGTGTGTTTTACAGTGTGTGTTAGAAAACAAATATCACATGGTATATTGTTAGATTTTTTTAACTCTCAAGTATTGATATTGGAATCTGCCTCAAACGTCCAGTGTCGATAAAGCACGAGGATTCAAAACTTTAGATCCTGGATTTACTGATCTTGGATGAAAATCTCTAAAGGCCAAGTTTCACTGAAAACATTTCATTGTCTCTGGTGATGAATAAAACTTCCTCCACCTTTCTCCTTGATTGACGGTTTGTGTTGACGTCACTTTGTCACATGACTCATCCTCAACAGCGGCCAAACAAACCAACATAATGACTAAACACAGTCAGTCGAGAGTCTCGTCACGGAACTCAGTTTGAAAAACATCACGTCCCGGATAGAAAAGTTTTTCTGCCTCCCTTTCATTATTTTCATCTCCATCATTTCTGTCTTCTCGCTTCCTCTGAGATCATCCATCTGTTTTCTCCATCTGACAAATCCACCCCAAACCCAAACTCACCAATCGTCCTCGTCCTGGCAGAGCGAGTTTCTGGAGCCTCTGTTCTCACCAGGCGCTGCCATTAACTCTGGCCCTGCTGAGTGGAAAGATTTCAGTCTTGGTGGTTCTTGTTCTCCAGCTTTTGTTTTCAGGCTCTCGTGCGAGGAACATGAATCACGACCACATTCAGCCACCAGGAATATTTGTTGAAATGGTTCCCTTTGCTCTGGTTAACGTGGTTCGACCGGCTTTGTGTGATTGTGGAAAGTCATAATGCAGAGTCATGTTACTGAGTGTTCGAAGAGATGATGGAGGGGGAAGAGCTGCCGTTTGGATGGTTCATTTTCAGTGGGAGCATCACATGGGCTCCTGCATGATGAGGTCAACAGCAGGATAAACTCTTTAATACATGTCATGAGGCTGAAGACGAGACGAGGTCCTTTCTGGACACAGTGATCACTTCTGCTGTTTTCTCTGTTTGAAGATGAGAAGCTGAACTAAATCACCATGACTGACAGCAGCTATCTGACACAGCTTTTTCACTCAGGCAACATTCACGTTACAAAAATACACACATTCGCTGTGTCAGGAAATCATGTCGCACTATCTTATGTCCACATCGACTTTATTTTGAATTTGTGGGTGAAAGGGACAAAACCGTCACAGTGAAATGCAAATTATGTCTCAGTGTCTGAACAAAGCTCCACAACACTCAGGTTCCCTTCGGTGTCTATTTACGTTCATGTTCTTCATCTTTTTTCATTGCGCTAAATGTTGGAAGACCTCGTCCTGTTTGAGGCCTGACTGTCGTCCCTGCAGCTTGTGTGACATACACGTGTTGTTTAAAGTGGAAAAGGTTTGATGTTGTGCTTTATGCTGGG
Organism: Holacanthus passer; assembly: GCA_025331565.1. Classification (NCBI taxonomy): domain Eukaryota; kingdom Metazoa; phylum Chordata; class Actinopteri; family Pomacanthidae; genus Holacanthus; species Holacanthus passer. The sequence continues at coordinate 287,242 of JAFREQ010000130.1, forward strand.
AGGTAAAGTTCTGTAATTGAACAAAGAGCATCTCTGTTCTTTCATGGTTTCTTTATGTAACCACTTACATTAGGACCATTTCATGGTCATGTCTTTGTCAGATACTGAGGTCAGCAAAAATTGCAAAACGAAGCAGCAACAGGGATGAACTTCAGTCAACTTTGAGTATTTGTTGTTAATTCAAATGGTTTCTATCAATACTGCATAAAGAGATCAACTTACAGACTTGAATGACACTCAGGTTATCTATTTATGATTTGTCGATTTCGGTCTACAGTTCTGTTAAATTATCGGACAGCAGCATGAAATGTCCTTTATGCAGTCACCATCAGGCTGAGTGAGCGGTAATGTGACTTGGTGACGTCGGGTCGGCGTTGGAACATATTTGCGTGACAGATGGCGTATGTGAGGGAATCTGTTAATCTGGCTTCCGCCCCTCGGCCCTCCATCAGGGGTTCGGCTCGATTCCCAAACATCGAACCGAGGACATGCTTCTCCCTCTCCTGGCATCTCTGAGCGTGCTCAACGTGGTCTCGTCTTTCCGTCCTCTTAGAAACGCTTCCATCAAACTGTCAGCTTCATTTACTACTGAGGTGGAAATGCTTTCTTTGGGCATGAAATTCACTCATGTTCCAGGAGTAACTGGTGTGAAATGAGTTACGGAGGTTGTCGAGGTCGTACGGCAGCACACTGAGCCCTACGTCAAAGATAAAAGCCGGATCTCCTTCAGTCCTTTGCGTGAACACACAGATTAGACTTGATGAACCGATCTGTTATCAGCTGTCCAGAGTTGCAGAGAACTGCGAGGTGCCCTCATTCCTGCCTGTAGCTTCCTCTTGACCTTTGCCATCTGGTTCAGAGACGCCGCTGAGAGGCCGAAGAAACTTCAGACGCTGGCAGCTGTGGTTCAAACTCACCGCAATTTTCCAACAGAGACACTGAAAATTAGACCGTCTCTTTCTTTTTCTTGAATGGAACCATTCCACAAGAACCACAGACATCAACAAACTCTTATCTTAATCGATGCCAGACCGACCCGAGGCTCCAAAGTCCTCTGGATAAATAATTCACTTTGACACAAGGCCAAACTTTAAACATGAACTCAGATACATTTAATCTGACGCCGCTCGCGCCGTCTTTCATCGTGATAAGAAGCATCGGCGAGCGCACATGAAGGCCTGGTCCAGCTCAGCTCAGCTCAGCTTTCTAGGTGGATCCAGACTGTGGTCACATGGCTCCTCAGCCCGTCGATAGTTTGAGGCTTGTTTTGAATCCCCACCGGGAGAATGTCGTCACCTAAAAGTCACACAGCACTGGTTGTTTGTCCTGACAAGAAACCTCTTGTGGTTAGAGCTGAAACAATCAGTCAACTAGACAGAAAATGAATCTGAACTATTTTGACACTGGATTGATTGTTGGTCTTTTGGTCAGATAAGCAATTTGTAGACACATCGCTTTGAGCAGTGGGAAATGATCAGTGGGGTTTTTCAATATTTCCTGCATTTTATAGACAAAACACTTAATTGATTAACTGAGAAAATGCTCAGAGGATTAAACGATAATGAAAATTATTGTTAGTTGCAGCCCCACTTGTGGCTATGAAGATCTGCTTTGGAAGGACAGGTGAAGACAGATTAATTCAAACCGAGTCATTTCAATTGGTCACTGAAACGCAGCCAGTTTCAGGCCGTCTGCACTGGACGCATTTCAGTTTTCCTGTCATCCTTCTCATGTGGAACAGAGACGCTTCCATTTTAATCAGTCGCCCTCTCTACACGCCGCCTGATGGCTTGTGCTTCAGTCGCACTTTACATGAAGAACCGTGACCACATTAACACAAATAACTACGGACATAAAACTTCAAATACGTATGTATGGATTCAAACTGAAGCACATATGTTCTGTGAACAGACGTCTGTGAGATGGTCGACTGACAAACGCAGCTGAGACACATCTGGTGTGGACAAACTATCGGGTGCAACACGCACTGGTCATACGACTTATTCTGGAAGACACTGACAGGCAAGTTCATAAATAAACACATGACATGAAACCACATATGGTTCAGTATCATCAGTGTCTGAAAAGTCCTGATAGTGAAAACACTGACGGAAGCTGGAAACATCCCCTGCAGAAACATGCAGCCACTCAGCGAACCTTTGATTTCATGCTTGAATAAAAGAATTTAAAGCTGAGCCTCTACAGAGTTGCACAACCCATGTCTACCAACCTGGTGTTGTATATTGAAACAGATCCACTGATCCTGAAACAGTGATCTATGATGGTCTCCACAGAGGAAAGAGATCTGTTCAACTTAATGTTGCCATGTCTGCACGAACTGAGAGCCATTATCCAGCCATACATCCTTACATTTACTGTAACGCTGCGGCACAGCTGGCTCTGAAAAACGATCTGTTTTCACTAAGTGCTGAAGTCAAATTATTTCCAAACCTTCAGGAAAAACCTGGCAGGAACACAAAGAAAGGAAAAGACTTTGATTCCAAACCGACATAACTCAGATAGAAGAAAAAAACAACTCCCATAAAATCATAAGAACACAATTAAAATGCTTCATAGGACTTTGAAAAAATACTGCGACTGAATACCTTGTTGAAATGAACATGAAACAATATCGTTTTAAAGAATAGATGCAGGATTTTCATTTGAGATTTTCAACATAGGAAAATTAAGTTTGATCTGTGTTAAAATGGTTTGAGTTGTGATGACTCTGTTACTGTTGTTGCAGATTAATGTCATTTCAAGGCAGAATAATTATAATTTTCATTTTTAAAAACAACAATGCGAAAAGTGAGCTTGAACTCATGAATCCATAAACAGGTGGTTGTTGACTTTCAGAGTCCAGATATCTGATTGGTCTCTGCTCTCTGGATGTTTGGTTGGACTGTATGTGAGACGCAGACACACGGAGACGTTTGGCAGAGAAGCCTGTCATTATGGCCTGAGGCTTCAGCTCTGGTTAGAGGAGGACGAGATGTGGACAGGAAAGCAGCAGTGGTCCGTCCAGCTCGAGTCCTCGTTCCAATCCCTGGGTGTCAACTGACATCCTCTCTGTGACCTCTGACCTTTGGGTGCCGTGGACCATTCATGTCTCTGTGGGCAGCAAAGGTCAGGAGATAAAAATGAAATGCCTCCGAAGTTGGTCGACAGTTTCTCCAAACAGGAAACACAGCCTGAAAACAACAGCAGAACTGTTGGAGCCTCTGGACACATGTGCAGCGTTCAGAGGTCTGGAACCAGGCTGGCGTCATTAAAATCTAAAGGGTTCATCAATTGTGGAGCAGGAATGTGATCAGGAAATTTATGAGTCATCTGATTAGTAGTTTTGATGCTCTTTTTCTGCACAAAATATCAGGACAGGAAATATCAGAAAGGTTACGAACATGTTTAGGATTCATCCTCGGAGGAGCAGGAATATAAAGCAGATTAAGATTAACACTGAGGCAAAAATTCATATTCATCAAGTATAATTATAATATGGTTGTGCATAAATTTACCCAAACATCAGCCTGACTCTATCTATCTATCTATCTATCTATCTATCTATCTAATCGTCTGTTGTATCTGTGGATTATCTGAATCGTATTGGGAACGCCAAGGAATTTTAAATTAAATTTCAACAGCTGGTAAATGAGTGAGGATTTAGTTTCTGACAATAGGAGGTTGTGAAGAACATCAGTCTGCCGAATACATCCAAGATGCTTTCGCAGACTTAAACATGGAAAAAATATTGGCTCATAAATTCACATGTAAAAACTAAAGCTTTCACGATCTGCTTTTCTGCTGTAACTCAAACACTTAAACTCTCACAAACAGAGAGAATAGTTAAAGAGACGTTTATTTATATGACAGAAGCTGTGGATGACCAGCTTGGAGTGAATTCAGAGGAACTGTTGAGCTCATCCAGCTGTGACTTCCATAAAGTCATTGAACGGGAACAATATAAAAACCGTCAAAAGGTCAAATGAAGTTGAAGAGACTTCTGCAGATGGACTGAAACACTTCACACTGTCATTAAAGGCTTTGGGGTTGGTGTCCCTGCTTTCAGTCTGTCAGCAGGAGACATGATGCCAGAGTGTCTTTCTCAATATTCACTTGTGCATTGAATTTTTGCTTTAAACCTTTCTATAGCAAATCTTGATGAATTTCTGGATTTTCTCCTGGTGGCGGCACGAGAGGAAATATCTAATGCTCCAAAAGATGGGAACTATTCTCTGAAGACATGCTGTACGTTCAGACTGTGATTCGTAGTAATCTGGCAAACGTGAAGATGGGATATATTTCAAATACACCTCGACTTCGAGCCGATTCTTCTTCTGCAGTAACAGTTCTTACGTTTACGTCATGTCCTGATTTATAATCGTTACTTCTACTCAGTTCACATCATATTAAGATGCCAAATGGCCATGCTACAAAAAAAAATTAATGTTTCTGTTTTTTCTCTGTCTCTTCAGGATGATTGACAGCTGCTCCGTCTGAACCCCAGGATGCCTGTAGTGCCAGTGGGCGGGGCATCCTCCTCCCACCACGTTGTACCTGTCGCCCTCATCTGCTCCTGGCTGTTCCTGCTCTTTCACGCCGCCTTCGGTCAGAAACCCGCCAAGCTGCCCTTGATCGGCCGGAAGCCCTTCATCGCTGCCTGGAACGCCCCGCTGGACATGTGCACCATCAAGTACAACATCACCACCAACATCGACCGCCTCTTCCACATCCAAGGGAGCCCACGTGCCGGTTGGACTGGCCAGAACGTCACCATCTTCTACGCCAACCGGCTGGGCTACTACCCACACTACACGCCTCAGGGTGTCGCTGTGCACGGAGGTCTGCCGCAGAACTGCAGTCTGGACCTGCACCTGTTCAAGGCCTACCAGGACATCAACCACTTCATCCCAGCAGAGGACTTCCGTGGCCTGGCCATCATTGACTGGGAGTACTGGCGGCCTCAGTGGAGTCGTAACTGGCACAAGAAAGACATCTACAGGCGCAAGTCGAGGGAGCTGACGACCAAGGCGTACGTCAATGTGACAGAGGCGCAGATAGAGGAGCTGGCGAGGCGGCGATTTGAGAAGAGCGCCAAGGCGTTCATGCAGAGGACTATCCAGCTGGGAATACGCCTTCGCCCCAACACCCTCTGGGGTTTCTACCTCTACCCTGACTGCCACAACTACAACTTTCATGAGCAGAACTACACGGGCTTCTGCCCTTTGCTGGAGAGGCTGAGGAACGACGAGCTGCTGTGGCTGTGGAACAGCAGCACGGCGCTCTTCCCCTCCGTGGCCATCAGGAAAAGTCACACCAACAGCATCAGCAACCTGCACTTCTCCCAGCACAGGATCCGAGAGTCGCTCCGGGTCGCCTCGCTGACCTCCAAGGAGTACGACCTCCCCACCTACGTGTACATGAGGCTGGGCTACCGAGATGAGGCACTGACCTTCCTCACCGCAGTAAGAACAACGTTTAGCACAATAATGTAGTTGTTTTACTGCGAGTTCAGAATTAAGGACATGATTGTCAAGTCCTGTAGCTTGTTGCAGTTACATTATGTTGAAAGTGGAAGCCTGAACCACAACCACAATATTTCCCAACTTTAACCAGGCAGCTTTAGTTAAGTTTAGTCAAACCACAGAGGTGAGGGATCAGAAAACGCATCCATGGATTGTTTTTGTAAAGGTCGTATGAGTTGTTTTGGACATCACTGATGAGCAAGATCCCATGGTTTCAGTTCATTCATAGCGACAGACAATTCCAGACAAACTGGTATCACTAATATTATCAGTGTTTTAGATTTTGCTGATAGTGATCACTCCGAAACAAGCCGGCACTGTTCAAGAATGTCATTCGAGTCTTTTCCCACACTCATTTGAAGCGTTTCTACACGGTTTAGTTAGAGGCTAAAACTCAGCTGTATTCACTGACCCACACCCACTTTTCAGCTACCCAGTCAAATCTAAAGGATCTGACATAAATCTCTCTTAATCATACCCCACTTCACTCAGATATGCATCACATTACTGAAGACACTCAAACGTCTGGTTCACTGCGACTTAAAATGAGTTCCATGTCTGGGATTTTAGTTTCATAGAAACAATTACGTGTCCTTCACCAGTAACAATCAAACAGTTTCTTCCGTCGGCACAGAGACAAAAAGGAATCGTTTCGTGTAAATAACTGTGTCCCAAAGAAGAGGCCTGACCTCAATTCTGTGTGGAAACAAATCATCATTTCCATTCTGTTGAGAAACAAACAGCCTGACATACAAGGTTAGTTAGTACTCACGAGTCTTTGGGTTGTCGCCACCAACACAGAGCTGAAGACGAACGGAGGGGAAAGGCTGAGTGGGACAGTCCATCATGATGCTCTGTGTAATGAGCACAAAATATGTTTCCTGAGTCGCTGAGGTCTGATTATCTTTCCTCTAACTTTACAACGACAGGTGAAAGAAATGTTAAGATGGACATCCCAGTCAAAACATGGAATAACAGTCAAACAGAGTCAACAGACAGAAATGTGATCACATAAAAAACTAAAATACTAATGTTTACTTGATATCTTGAGATCATACACAAGCAGTGAGCAAAAAGGTCAAAAACACAAAACATGAGACTCACAGAGGGAAAGGTCAAGAATATAAATCCAGAAACAGGCAGATGTCATGTGCTGGGAAACAATAAAGAAAGAAAATGGCTGGAAAGAGGAACTAAGAGAACCTGGCAAACAGGTGGTGAACAGCTGGGAGGACTGATTGGATAACAGAACAGCTGATGAGAGAAACTGGTGAGAAACAATGGCAGGAAGTAAAACAAAGTATGTATGAAGGTGGGCAACTACAAAATAAAACAGGAAATGAAGTCAACTAGATTACAAGTCTCTGTGTGAGTCGTCATAGCTACAAGCACACAGCGGAATAAAGATGTACCTTTCTTCACAGTGACTGTTTGCACTGACTGAAGGTCAGAGTTCACCCTCTGAATTTATTGACTGCTGCCATCTAGTGGAGAAGCAGCTCAGAGTCATGAGAATGCTGTGGTTTCCTTGTTCCACATAAGAAACAGTTTTTTGCCGACTGGCCTAAAGATTCACTGAGGGGTTTTAAAAATAACCTTTGAAACATCACCCACGTGGACGGTTCGCACAAACGGACAAAAAGTGGATGTTTGTTGTGTCTCTGCCTTTAAAGCACAGGCTGCAGTTTTATCTCAGATTGATGAGTTTTTATTTGACTTTCACTCGTCGTTGATTGAACATGTTTTTATTGAGACTTTTTACATGTGTTATTCATCTTGTTTTATATGTTATGTCTTGAGTAAAGAGTAAAGAATAATGTAAAGAGCCGTGTGCAATCGAAACATGTGGAGCTGCAGTTTGTGGGAAGAGTCGTTTATTTTTTGCAGCGAATGGCAGGTTTTTGTACAGATCATACATAGTTATGTCTTTACAAATGTATTCCATTTATTAAAACTGATGATTTTGTGCAGTGTTCCACGTGATAGAAAAGATCTGCTCCCAAAAGCTGATCATTTTTGTTCTGTTTATTAATGATTTGATTTGACAGCTTTTTGGTTCAAATCTTTTCTTGCGTTTCCACTTGTCACTTGCAAACGTTCCCTTAATGTTTTGGACTCGTTCACTGGTGTTAATGACAGAGACAGACTGTGTGAAGTGACGTCTGCATGTGTGTTTCCTGCAGAAAGACTTGATGCACACCATCGGGGAGAGCGCTGCTCTGGGAGCCGCAGGATTCGTCATCTGGGGAGACATGAACCTGACCTCGTCCCGGGTGGGTGTCCTTAATAACCTTAACCGTCTCTTATGTTGTGTTAAACCGAGCTGCTGGTTCACAGAAGGAAAAGATCTCATGAACATGAGTGTTTCTGTGGTGGAAGATCTGCCATCAAATGTCCTCTTTTGTTCTCATTTGTCACATTGAGACAGATGAAGTCTGCACTTTCATGTGAAAAACATTCTTTCCTCGAGCTTCCTCATTTGTTTTGGACTCCAAACAAACCACAGCAGTAAATATAGACAGACAATAGAAGATTGACGTCATGTGCTCGTTGTGTGCTATGAAACCACTCTGACATTTTGAAAACTATAATGCACATGTGTTTACGGCCTGCAATAATCCCGTCTGCATGGAAAAAAAGTTCATCCAAACAGCATCTGACAATCACAACCACCACGATCTCAGAGCGTCCTCGAAAGAATCTGTCATCTCGTAACCTTTCTCACCTTCACACCTAAAACCTGCTGTGTCCACTTGGTTTGAACAATCTTAGTTAGCTGCCAAACCTGACGTCAACAACAACAAGTCGATTCACACGCAGCCTCAAAATATCACCGTGTAAAGGTGTTATCACGAACATGTTCGTAAACGGCTGCGTGTTTCCACGTCCAGCAGACACGGAGCATCACGATCGTCCACACATGTTCAAACTCTCCTTTTAGCTCACATCTGGTTTTTAGCTCGTACATGTTCCACTTTCTTCACCAGCTCGTCTCCACCTGTGTTTGTCTGCTGTTTGCTGCTGAGCAGGTGGAGAACAGAGACATTATCAGAGCTCGTGTGATGGAAACAGCTGCTGCTGCTGAAAACACTGACACTGAATCAGACAGTAAATGTGCTGTAAAACTGAAGGTGGACACAAACTCGACTCAGAGATCATGTTGCTCTGTGTCCTCTGAATGTGGAAGTGGACAGCTGTTTGCTAACGTGTTAACCACAACTACTGAATCAGCTGATAATACGTCATATGTTGTGTTCTGTTGTTTCCAAGTGGCCAAAAATCAATTAATGCAACTTTAATAAAATCGTCAAATGAAACCAACCCGACTCAAATCGTCCAAAAACTGTTGTTTTTGTCATTTGGCAACTTTGAAAATTCATAAATTCATATCAGTGTTACAATAAACTAAACCCTTATTTTTTTGTAATGCATCACTTGAAAATGTGGATTTTGTTTCTGCAGCATAACTGTACCAAGGTGAAATCCTTCCTGAGACACCGCCTGGGTCAGTACATCACCAATGTGACGCGAGCTGCCGAGGTCTGCAGCGACTTCCTGTGCCAGGGGAACGGCCGCTGCGTCCGCCGGGACCCCCTCGCCCGCCATTACCTCCATCTGAGCGCCGACAGCTACAACATCCGGTCGTCCGTCGACGGGGAGTTTAGCGTCACCGGGTGGCACTCGCAGCACGAGCTGCAGCTGCTGACTGAGAGGTTTCGCTGCCACTGCTACGAAGGCCACGAGGGCGAGAGCTGCGACAGCATCAACAAAGTGAGGGAGGACGACGGGCCGCGGAGGGAGGACGAGGACGAGCAGGAGAGGCGGAGGACGGAGTGGGAGGGCGAGCAGGACGAACTGTTGGAGGGCAGGGAGAGCGCGGCACCGCCGACCGGCTGCAGCCTTCACCTGATGCTGCTGATGCTCCTGTTGAACTTATCGTTAGCAAAGACGCTCGTTTGAGACAAAAGCAGGTGTCATTTTTCAACCCAGCTGTGTACAGATGTTACTTTTCAACACACAGTCAATAAGATGGAGACAGTCTGGTCTTTGGCTGGATTTGAACCCAAGACGCAACTGTTTCATCCTCTTTACCGAATGTTGCTTAATATCAGTGAATCTAGTTAGTTTTTTATTCAATAATTATCATCTGACCTGGTTCCAGACGTTCTGTGATTCAAACAGGTCTGGTGTTAACAGCTGTTTCTCTGGATGAGATGAGACCTGTGGCTGACCGACATGACAAGCACTCAATTCACTGCTCATGTCAAATTCTACCGTAGAAAACAGTGACCATGAACACAACATCAGAATGAATGACAAAGAAAACTGAAACTAATTCAGTCTGAATATCAGACTTTAATCATTTAGTCTTTAAAATATTGAAAGCAAGTTCCAAGATTCTTCAAACCTCTTATTGACTCTGACCAACCATCCAACCAGACCTCAGTCAGTCGAAGCTGTTCAGTGTTAACGTGCTGATATAAACAGGTACTTTAATTTATACCGTGTTCACTATTTTAGTTTCGCATGTTAACATCTGCTCCAATACACATGAAATACAGCTGAGGTTGAAGGTAAAGTCATTAGTTTTGTGTAGTTGCAGGTATTTGGACATAAACTAAAGTGGAATTGGAATTTTGACCCTGATGATGGCGCTAGACAAAAAGTCAGCAGATCCTCACAGTGATTATAATTTATCCAAGTGGCCTTGAATGTCTGAACCAAATCAAAATCCATTCAACAGTTGTTGAGACATTTCGCTCAAAACCATAAATGTCAACTTCATGGTCAAGCTACAGGAAAGGAAATGCAGAAAATGTAATGTTGATCCACGAGCCATTAGAAGAACCTCCACTGATCATGAACTCTGATCTGAGGAGGAGAAACGTCTGAAACTTTAAACGGTGATCAATGTGAAATGAGAACAAAGCCTTTATTCTCTGACAGCTGCCGTGTTGAAAAGTAACACACCTTCATTTTAAGGGGTGTGAATGCACTTTACGTGACACAGGGGTTCGGCACGTTGGCAGATGAAGGTTTGGTTAATTGCTATTAAGTTCGGCTGCGTGAACTTTGTTTGACTTTGTTTGGCAACAATCTGCGCTGCCTCTTCTGCCAACCGCTGCATCAGCTCTTCCAGGAATGTTAATTAGCGATAATGTTGGACTGAGTCACTTTCACACACGATGATCATCCAGCGTCGCTGCAGAGCCGAGGGTCGGATCGGAGGGAACATGTTTTTTCTTACATTTTGAAAAGCGCCACAGTTCAGTAGAATGAGAGTAAAACGTGGCTGCAGGATGATCATCGGGTTGTTTTGCCTTTCAGTGGAAACCAAAGGGTGCTGATTGTCCCTCACAGCCATATGTAGGAAAATAATCACTAATATTTGACGCTCGGTCGGAGCTGTTTCTGAAGACATCCTTTAGGAACTGCTGTTTGTTTCTGATGGCATTTTTTTCTCAACAATAAGCTGTTATTTTACTTGACATCATACATGAAGTGTCTATTTTTTGTACTGTTGCTTTCATTATTATTAGTCTTGAAGTACAGCTTGCCAAGAAACGCCTCATATTTGAGCCTGTTGGGACATGGTGTGCACATGTCGTAGGTGCTATTGATTTCAAAATATTATGTATCGGTATCTTTTCTATATAGAAGATCTTGTTTGTTTTTCAATAATCACATAGACACTGATGTTACTTTATCTCAGTTCAGAGGAATCAAATCAAATGTGTTCAGTTTTTGACATCTCGTCTCGTGGACCAAGCAGTTACATGTCTGTCTTTGAAGCTGATGTTCATAACTGTAGACACAACCAAACACTGAGCAGGAAGGAACAGAAGGCACATACTGTATCTGAATACATGACTCAGTGGCTCTGTGGTTCGTCAGTGCCTACTTCTTGCCAAAGTTTCTCGTATCATCTCCTTCAAAAATATGACTGGAAGCAGAAAGCTGATGTAAGACTGAGCGCAGGTTACAGGTCTTTGATTCTAATCATTTGTACTTGATGTGAGAAGAACCCAAACGGTTTGTTGATGCCTCCACTTAGTTTGAAATTCTTGGCCTGTCTCTGTCTTGATTGGTGTTTACTTGAACCACTCCGAGCTTAATCCTACAGATGAACTGTTCCTGAGTCCATGTGTTAATCTCCTTTATCCAACCCTGTGTTCACAAAGTGTTGAACCTCTCTCCATCCTGAGTCTTTCCAGGATGAACCTTTCAGACCCAATCATGATCCTATCACCTGTTACCAATGAACCTGTTTACCTGTGGAAGGATCCAAACAGGTGTTTTTCAATCAGTCCACAACTTTCACAGTCTTTTGTTGCTCCTGTCCAACTTGTTTGAAACAGTTGCTGCATCAGATTCAGATGAAGCAGATATTTACAAGAATCAGTGAAACTGATGAGGTCAAACATTAAATGCATTGACTCAATTTAGCATATGTCTGAATGGATTAACAAATTACCCCACTCTGTTTAATTTATGTTTTATACTTTTTGGAACGGCGGTTGTACATCCATGACCACAATCTCTGTCACCGTAATCAAGCAGTTTTCTGGACTTGAACTTTGTATACTTTCTTAACACTAACAAACAATTTCGTCCTGCAGATTGGGCTTTAAGATCAGAAGGAGCTCATATCAGTTGTTTTGGAAGATGAACACGTGTTTAGTTTGTTCTGCTCCAGTTGAGACATTTTCAACCAGTGTTTGTCTTCAACTGAACTCAATTCATGCCACTAAGAACAAGTCTGTTTCCACTCGTGTCTTTACTGACTTTGTGACAATTGCATCACTCTGAAAATACACTTTGCACTCACACCTTTACACACATGATTCTCCCAGTAAACAGCAGCATTGATTGATTGGTTGATTGATTGATTTCTGAGGCAGCAAAGAGCTCAATAATGTTTAAAAAAGGCCTCTACTGAAACTGACTGGAGCTGGTTAACTCGGGGAAACTGGCAGACCTTTCCAGGGTCCAATCTGAATTTATCACAGACCAGAGACCAGGAGCATTTTAAATCAAACCAAATCCAGAGTTCAGTTCCCAAAGATGTCGAAACATGTAGCATCTGTTCCAGGTCTCTGTAACACTGATCCTGGTTTAAACTGACTCAGTATTTTCATCTCAAACAAGTTTTCAGGTGAAGTTCAGGGCTCAGAGTAACTCTTTCCTGCACTTACTATGTTTGTCTCTTCAGATTGTAAACCAAATATGCAACAAGGACTATGCAGCACATGAAAAATGTTATTGAATGTAAATGCACTGCAAATAAAGAGTTTTTTTCAGTACACTCGTGTTTCTTCTGTTCTGTGGGAGCCGTCGGCAGCCATGTTGGAAAATCAGAGAAACAATCTCCACTCAGTGCAACACGTGCACGCCATGTTCGAGCCTCGCTGAGGAGGGAACAGAGATGGAAAACCCTCGAAGCTTCCTCAAATAAACCTCAAAGCTCGCTGTTTTCATATCCACAGCAAACAACCTGAATGATCTGCTAGATGCTCTCTGTGCAAATACTGAGGACTGAAAAGAGGAAGAGGTGAAGATGGAGAGATTACATCCTCTGCTTTCTCACCGACGATGACACATGAAAAATATCACACATCCGAAAACCTGAGAATGAACAAAAAATGGTCGACAGTACAGTCGCTCATCACATAATTTATTCCTGAAGAACTTGAATATTTCTTGGACACTTGAAGATATTTGTCTTTAAAACTGTTCACAGTCGTTCAGGTCAGTCATTAAACCACAGAAGTGTCAGAACAAAGGTGAACAAAAGATGATCGATGACCCATTGATGAGTCACTGATGTGGATCAACAAGCCTGATAGCATCATTTTGTTATATGAGGCAACGCTGGTGGAAAGTTAGGCCCGAGGTCCCCAAATACAGAACAAATGAACATCACAAAACCTATTCTACTATTTAAAATACAAACACAAAGGTAACCAAATACCATTAAACCAAATACAATTAATGGTTGAGTTAATACACAAAACCAAAATGAGAAGTGAACTAATAAGGACGAATGACAACCAGAGACTAACAAGCTGATTTCCCAGACGTTCAGACGTTCCTCCTGCTCTCTCCACACTTCAACAGCACAGAAAATGTTAAAAACAAAAGAAACACTTGAGGTGACTTCGAGCAACAGTTCAGTTTCAGTAGAGCTGCAGCTGCTCACTTTGACGACAAGTTTAATTACTGTCGTCCCATTAATTCAACCAAGCACGATGTGGAACTCAGTGGATCTTAACTCAATATGAAGAAGCAGAACATATTCAACATGCTTAATCATTACCCATAATACTGTTCACTGTCCTATTGAGCAATGCAATGAAATTTAAACAATCATGTTATTAACTTAAAACATGCAGTTTCAAATGTGCCGAATGCAATTGTATGTAAACCATAATGACTGTAATAAAAAAATGTTACCATGACAAATACTGTCAGTTTGCACCTGAGCCCTGAACCCTCAACTCTTCCAACAACATGGAGTCCGATAACAATCAGAGTGAAGAAACCGTTTCCTCCGACAAATGAAGCAGCAAAAAACAAAGACGTGAAGACGTTTAGAAAGAGTGAACAGTTCATTTTTACAGGCCACTGAAGAAAGCAGCCGGTAAGAATTTAAATATCTATATTCAAAACATGACAATACAGCAAAACTGTTTAAAATCTGTGTTTCACTTACTGTATCTGGTACAATAAATTAGATCACTGGATGTATACGAATAACGTGAAATCAATCATCTGAACATCCGGACAGTTTCTCTCAGGTTTAAAGTTTCAGCACATTTTGTAGCAACAGTTAACTGTCAGACTGATTTTGTGTGAATCAGCTCATTTGTGATCTGCAGTCAGGTGAAAACATTGTCTTCAGAAAATAAGAAAGATAAACATTATTCTTAGTTGATGTTCATTCAATCTTGAGCTACATATATTTTTTTTCTTTATCTAGAACAGTTTTGATTTGGTGCTTCAACACATTCATGGCATAGTCTGACAGATTTCATTACAGCCGTCTCACAGTGTGACTTTCAATCAATGTACGTGATCGTTGTTGTGGCTCAACTTCACTAAGTGACATAAACCTGTGAGGGGCGTTTAGACAAATCAAATAAATTCTTTAGGACAAATGATAGTTCCAGTAAATTCTCCACGAAAATGTGTCAGAGAGTGTAGCAGAAGATTAAAGTTCGAGACCAAGATCATGTTTATTTATGTTAAAGTAGCATTAAGTGAATGGAGAGTCGGCACCGGCACAGACTTGCCATCCTCTCCACACGAGCAGGTTTTCAATGACCTTTGATATGAAAACACAGTGTGGACAGGGTGAAGGTGTCAGATTTTGAATTTGGACTGAGCCTGATTTGTCGTCTTTCCTCCATTTGTCCAGAGCCATTGTGATGGCCCCGCCCTTCCTGTCCTGCGTCACCTTCTGTATCATCGGATCTATCACCACCATCCTCGCTCTGCCGCCCACTGAGCTGCCACTGATCCACGGCCACCCCTTTGTGGCCATATGGAACGCCCCCACCGACCAGTGTCGACGACTCGACATCCCGCTGGACACCGCAGCCTTCCAGGCGGTGACCACACCCGCCGCAGTGTCTGGCCAGTTCCTCACCATCTTCTACGAGGACCGTCTCGGCCTCTACCCTAAAGTCGACACCACCAAACGCAAGCTCTACAGAGGCGGAGTCCCCCAGAACGGGAACCTGACGGAGCATCTGGCCAAGGCAAAGGGTCAAATTGACCACTACATCTCCCAGGATTCCTCTCCTGGGCTGGCTGTCATCGACTGGGAGTCCTGGCGCCCTCTGTGGGACCAGAACTGGGGATCCAAACGTATTTATCAGAGGCTGTCCATCACTCATGCCCTGCAGATGGCCCCATTTTTATCATCAAAGAATATTTCCAAACTGGCAAAGAGTCAGTTCCAACAGGCCGGGCGGCGATTCATGGAGAAGACCATCAGCCTCGGTAACGGCGAGCGTCCGAGCCGCCGCTGGGGCTTCTACCTGTTCCCCGACTGCTACAACTACGGCTGGGCGAAGCCCGGCTACACGGGGAAGTGCTCCACCAAGACCAAGAAGCAGAACGACCAGATGGTGTGGCTATGGGAGCGCAGCACCGCCCTCTTCCCCTCCGTCTACCTCCACCAGTCCCTGAGGAACTCCCCTCAGGCCAAGCTCTACGTCCGCAACCGAGTCCAGGAGGCGCTGAGGGTGGCCACGCTGCCTAAACGTCCGTACACGATGCCCGTCTACGTCTACTCCAGGCCACTGTACCGGTACCAGGCCGAGAAGTTCCAGAGCCGGGTGAGCCAGATTATTTAAGTGGCTTGTCACTAACTTCAGGTTGGTTGCAGTTGGCATCAGACACTGTTTGAAGGTTCAAGCTCCACATTCTGGAGCTCCATTGTCTGAAAATCAAACCTGGAAAACCTGGGGGGAAAACCTGTTCGACGAACAACAAACCTGTTCAGCTGCAAATATCTCATCCACAGTTTGTAACGTTTGTTGTGTGACTGTTTCACGGTTGTAAACAGGTCATGATATGGCGCCACTCTTACTACTACTATACTACAACACTGATTGGCTTGGTTGATGTTATGAGCTGCAACATGTGGGAATATATGAAGATAACATAAACACAGGGTGACACCAGCCAAAAAAGATATTTGGACACTTCCTGCTATCAGCTGTTAAATAATTAAATGATCTGTCAGGAGCAAGTTTCAAGTCTCCATACTTTGACTTTCATTAAAACTTTTGTAGAACTGAAACAAATGAATCTAAAACTGATGATTAAGAGTGTTTCTTAAGAAAGTGTCTGCTGTGTTGGTTGGTCCTGTCTCAGATGGACCTGGTGAGCACCGTCGGAGAGTCTGCAGCTCTCGGAGCTTCGGGGGTCGTGATGTGGGGAGGAACCAGAGACTTCAACAACAAGGTAACCACAGTTTCCTGAAGCACTCACTGGTTGATCTGGTTTGCTCCCAGTCATTACAGCAGAGTTTTCAAGTCTATCTTAATATTCACGTGCCAATATGTTTAGAAGTGGCTGTAATCATTCCTCCTTTTCATCCTGGCTGTGATCCCTTCCCAGCAAGACTCAACTCGAAGAGATGTGGGACAAATTCCAGTCTTTCTTTTTTGTGTTTTTAGTACGAAATTCCCTCTTTTTTGTTTCCCCGGTGTTTCCTCTCTGAGCTGCTGGAATCGATCACACAGACTTTCTGTGTGCATCTGCAGCCATGATAACAAACTGTTTGTGTAAAACTCTTCATCATGTCTGAAAACAGGAACCGACTTTAATCAGCAAATTATTATTCTGCCTTTGTTTCCTCTTTTAGGAGGAACTGACATCTGTGATGCTGCAGTGTTTGTTGCTTCTGTGTGTTCTCATATTTATTGTTAATAACTGTTATTTGATGTATCCTCTTAGTACCATCCGACAGACCCTGTGGTACATGTGCTACAGTGTGGTGTTTGTTATGGAGGCAGCAGGTTGAAATTTGTGGTTCAAAGTAAAATTACTATATGAATTCTACAAATATTCAAGTTGCCATGTTGTTGTTTTGAAATCTTCTCTCTATCTCTCTAGTTGAATTATCATCTCTCCCTATGATACATTTCTCATTTTCAAACTAAACTCAACCCCTGACTGACCTTTTACAGTCTCACCTGTAAACCCCGCCCCCTCCCTTTAGGCCGCCTGTCAGTCTCTGTCCGAGTACCTGACGTCCACCTTCAACCCATACATCGCCAACGTGACGGCAGCCGCCATGCTCTGCAGCGAGGTCTTGTGCCAGGGGAGGGGCCGCTGCATCAGGAAGAGCTACGACTCCACCCACTACCTGCACCTGAACCCAGCCAACTTCAGCATCCTGCGGGCTGACAGGAAGTACGTGGCCATCGGCCTCCCGTCCGCCGACGACCTGAACGCCTGGGCTGCAAACTTCACCTGTCAGTGCTACGCAGGAAGGAGCTGTTCACCCAAATTAATGCCTCCGACCAGGATCAAACTCATCTGGGTTTAATCTGTTTACTGGTTTCATTTCTGTCAGATAGATTTTTGCAGCTGAGGTTGTTTCATAAAGACAACAACTCCCATGATCCCATGCTAACTCACAACATCATGAAACTGTCATTTTGTTGCATTGATTGAGAGACCCCTAGTGGCAGAAATTACATACTGCGAGTTTAAAACTACTGTCTACAAACTGATGAGATGATGCCATCTTCTTTAAGCAACCTCTGTGTTTATTCAAAAAACAGAAACATGTAATGTGGAAAAAAATATTAATCAGACATTGATTTATTTAAATTGAAAAAAAAAACAAATGGCTCATTAATAAACACTTTTCTGCAAACAATTCTTTACATTTTTTTGGTTTTAGTGACAAACAGTAAAATCTGATTAATGAAAAAAAAAAAGACAGGAAAAATAAAATAATCCCAAAGACAGAAAGACCATCTGAATCCAAACATCCATGAAACCAAGACAAATCAAGCAAATCATCCATGAAACCATCCAGAACTTTCTCACTGCCAACGTTTTGACTTGTCAGAGCACGAAAAGCTCAGATAAAATTAATAACATGAGTGATGGATCCTTTCCATTCAGGTGTGTCAGTAAATCAAATATCAACACCTGACACACCTGAATACTGCAGTTTTTCCGCCTCTTGTCATTCTTAATTAAATAATTTTGCAGAGACATGCAAACTACAGTGTGAACGCTGTTAACAGATCACAGAGTTTTTGTAACAAACCTGTTTAAAGGCAGCATCAACAGCAGCCTTCAGCCATTTCCTGTGCTCACACATACACATGGCATTAAATCTGGACCTGGTCACATTATATGGATTTGAAAAATGAATGTGTGGTGAATGTGATCAGCCACACCAGGTGGTCAGGCCGTCTTTGTGATCTGATCTCAGCCAGGTGTAAATGCAACCTGCACAACATGAACGCACAAGACGAAAAATCCGGTCCGGCAAGTTTAAAGGCCACCTCCGTCTCTTCCTTCCAGCTAAGACGATCAGCAAAGGTAAAGGAAGTGGAGCCCATGACTCAGCACTGCTTTCTTTCACCTGAGGCACAACGTGTTTGTTCATTCTGCAAATTTCCCCACTGAGAGACGAATAAAGGTTTATCTTATCTTATCTTATCTTATCTTATCTTATTCGGCCCCAGCTCACAGACTTTACAAACTGAAATCCCGTCTGAATGCAGCCGCAGCTCCGATGATAAAAACTTTGTTAAACCAGGTGTGAAGGCAAAGATCCATCCTACAGATGACGTCTCCAGATACAGATCTCATGGTAATTCCAGGTGGAAATGGAGCCAAGAGGTCAGTGCAACAAATCTCAAATTTGAACTTTGCACCTCAAACATCAACACAGGAAAAAAATGTGACCACGGCCTGAGAGAAGCCATTAATCACAAGCCCATGGCGTCTGTTAGTTCAAACCAGGAGCAAACACTCAAAGGACCACGCAATTCTTTACTAGGGATTTTAGTGTTTGCAGCTCATTTAAACAACAGAAGAAAAACAACAGAATCAAAATGTGTCCGTCTCTCTGTCCCTTTGTCAGAACCATGTTAATAAAATCCAAATGAAAATCAGTGAATATTAAGCCGAGTTTTGACTTTGACCAGAAGTTGATGATGACCTGTGATGCTGAGCTTCTTCTTCTCGTGTGACTCATCGTTGTGATGATGAAACCTGGTAGATTTCCTGCTCAGTACATTTCCAACCACGGATGACCAAGTTCAAGCTCTCACCGCATTCCTTGCGTGTCTGGACAGAAGCCTCGGATACGAGCGGCAGTGTGTCCACACGTTGTCCTCATCCCGCGAGCTTCCTCAGATATCTTCCTCCAGGCAGAGAGGAGGGAGCTCATCCTCGGCCTGGAACCCATCAGGACTTCCCAATAAAAACAGAAAACCTCAGGCCTGCAAATCATTCTGCTCTGACAAGTTTCCACAAGTGTTGCGCCTGTAATTGAAGCTCGTGCAGCAGCTTATTTAAAGAGCTATTTAGACTCCCAGAGAGCAAAGTTAGTCTGGACTTACAGGTAATAATTTGACGTCTCATCGAGTGCGGGGTCGGGACGGCAGGAAGTCGGACTTCCAGAGCAGGTTGGTGCTTATTAATGACGTCTCATTTAACGGTCTCATCTGGGTTCAAGGGTTTATTGGTGTTAAACTAATCGGAGCGTTTAACCCAAACTTTACTGGAGTTCAGCAGCAGCTGTGACAGTTTCTACCTTGAAAAGAATGTAATTATTAACTTAGAGAATTATAGAAATTGTAAAACTGTCAGGCTGTAAACTGCCTCCAGACAAACATACTGTGGTTTAACATCAGATCTGTGACCTCGTAAAGACTGAGACACGGCGCAGAAGCTGAAACTCAGTCAGTGCTTCAACAGCGAGTTTACACTGTCAATAAAATCAATCAATCAGCGCAGACAGTCGAACAGATGAGCTTGTAAAAATGTTCAAAAGAGCAGATGAGAAACAGTTTTTGGAGACCAGAGATACGAGAGACTGTGGAGAGCCGACTATTATTAGAAGTAAATGTGTCTGTAGAGTCTGTAAAGTGTCTGGTTTCAAGTTTGTCTTTTTGTTTTTAACTGACCCGTCCTGAGAGTCGATATATGTTGGAGAAAACGGAATATTTATATTTAAAAACAAGATATGTTTAAATGTTAAATTTTTTTATTTTTAGATAAAATATAATTTTGATATTTTCATGAAATAAAAAATATCATAATATTTCAAAGGGGCTTTTTATATATATACAAATTTAAATATTAGGCATGAAAGTAAATTGATAAATACGATAGTAAAGACAGACAAAATGAAAGCAGTCACGTTTAAAGGAAAAGTTTCACATTTTTGGAAATATATTTGTTTGCCTTCTTTCAAAGAGTTAGATGAAAAGATGGAGATCACTCTCTCTCGACTGGAAACACAGACAACCAGTCGTTTCCAGTCTTTGTGCAAACATGTCAATCTTCTCATCTAACTCCTGACAAGAAAGAGAAAAGATCGGTCTCATCTGATTAGCTGATCAATATTTTCTATATTAACAGCAGGTCACATGACTCAGGTAACTGGAAAGGTGTCTCACCTGCAGAGAATTTCTCTCTAACTCTGCAGTTTGAATATTCTGCCACATGTGCTTCAGTTCCAGTGTTTCCAGCAGCAGGCAGCTGATTTTCAGCAAACAAGCTCTGATGTGCAGAAACAATGGTAGATTATGCTTTTTGTTATTCTAATTACATTTCAGGTCATTTCCAAACAGGTTGCTTCAGTTAGACCTGAGCAGAGGTTGACAGGGAAACTCTTGTTGACGCCTCAATAGTTTAGAGCAACAGAGACACAAAGTGAAGCTGCTGAGGCTTCATACCTCGACAACGACTGAGTCAGCTCGTCGTCTTCAGGTTATTGAAAACACATTCATCTTCCCTGAAGTCAGGACATGTGGCTTCTGTATCACTGCTGTCGTGTGAGAAACTTTCCAGCTCCAGGTTTTAACTTGAACTGAGGCTTCTCTGATCTGCTGAAATATGTGGTTAATTAAATGTGTTTATGTACCACATGTTAGGTTTCTGTAGGAAAACTGGGGAAAACTGAGACACTGACAAAATGTAGTAAACGGTCACCAGACAAATCAAAAATATACATCAATAAATCCTGTTGGTCATTAAATAATTAAAGAATTAAGAATTTCATAGTTTTGCTTAAAAGTTTATTAATATAAATGCAATTAATTAAATAGTTAAATTGATTAATTAATTAAATCAAATCATTTATTTGTTTATTTGTAAGTTTTGTACTTTATTTTGTCATCAGTTTTATAGATGTGTGATTTAGCTTGTGTCTCTTTTGTCTTTTCAAACTAAACTGAAAACTTGTAATTAGAATTACTTTCGTCAAGTCAACTTCAGGTTCATGTTATCATTTTCTGGGATAAATGGGGAGATCAGAGCTTCACACGAGTCTTTAAAAAAACAAAAACAAAAATAAATTCTACTTGTGATGAAAAATGCTGGATTTAAATGTACATTTCACTGACCCCCAAGCAAAGTTAGATGTATTAACGGCTGCAGGACACTGACCTCCTAATGTTTCTAATTTATTTATGTCTCTGTTTCCTCAGATTACTGTTTCAAAATGAACCAAGTCAAACCGCTCGATGACAAACAGCATCTCTTCTCCATCTTCATCACCATGTTGGCCCTGCTGTGCCCCGTCCAGGCCTTACCGAGGACGGACCCTCCCATCCGTCCCAGCCACCCCTTCATGTTCATGTGGAACGCCCCGACCGAGCTGTGCGACATCCGCTTCGGCATGCCACTCGACCTCTCCCACTTCCACTTTGTCAGCAGCACATTGAAGACGGCGACCAACCAGAGCATCTCCATTTTCTACACCGACCGCTTTGGAATCTTCCCCTACGTGGACGAAGACACCGGCGAGATGTACGACGAGGGCCTGCCGCAGCTCATAGACCTGCAGGAGCACCACGAGCTGGCCGAGGACGACATCGAGTACTACATCCCCGCCCACCAGCCGGGCCTCGCCGTGCTGGACTTTGAGGAGTGGAGGCCGCAGTGGGTCCGAAACTGGGGCAGCAAAGACATCTATCGACAATTTTCCATTGACACGGTGAGGAAGAAGAACGCGTCGTTGTCTGACGACGAAGCAGAGGACCGGGCGAAGATTGTGTTCGAACGTGCAGCCAAAAGGTACTTTCTCCGATCCATCCGCATCGGGAAGAGGCTGAGGCCCAACAGATACTGGGGTTACTACCTGTACCCCGACTGCTACAACTACGACTACAACCAGGACATGGCAGGCTTCACCGGAGAATGTCCCGCCATCGAGAAGGACAGGAACGATGAACTGCTGTGGCTCTGGAAGGAGTCCACGGCACTCTTTCCATCTATCTACCTGGAGCTGGTGCTCAGAGACTCCCAGCAGGCCCGGCGGTTCGTCCGGCATCGCATCCAGGAGGCCATGAGGGTGTCGACGCTCCCCAACAGCTCCTACTCCATCCCCATCTATGCCTACATCCGCCCAATGTACAAGGACAGCACCGACGACTACATGTCAGAGGTCAGACATCGATCGCAGGATCGCTCACAAAGACACACCTGTGGACACAATGTTTGCACAACACATAGTAGGCAGCCATTTTCTGCTCTTCTCTGATTGTCTCTTTTGTCTGGAATTTTTTTTTTTGCAGTTCGATCTGGTGAACACCATTGGTGAAGCCGCTGCTCTTGGTGCCGCAGGCGTCGTCTCCTGGGGAGACATGAACGTCACCGACACAGAGGTAGAATGTGACATCATTCTGGGGTTTCCTGGGAAGGTTTAACTTATTCTTCTGTAACCACTAACTGACCCAATATCCCAAAATCTCGTAGGACTCCTGCTTCGATGCTCGACGGCACCTGGAGCAGATCATGAACCCGTACATCCTGAACATCTCCACGGCAACGCGACTCTGCAGCGAGGCGCTCTGCCAGGGCCGAGGTCGCTGCGTGAGGAAGCACTGGGACGACGACGTCTTCCTCCACCTCGACCCCATGCGTTACCGGATCCAACGGCAGCGTCGCGGTGGCCCGTTGACTGTGAGCGGCGGCCTCTCGCAGGATGATATCAACTCGTTCGACCGCAGCTTCGACTGCATGTGCTACAGCGAGGAGCCGTGCAGATCAGTCCTGACGCTCAACGTCATCCACGAGGCCGTCATCACGCCGAGGAGTCGAGGCGCTGACAGGCCCGGCCTCCTCCTGCTGGTCACAATACTACTCTGTCTGAAGTATGTCGTAATGTGAATACAAACTAAAAGCACAAACTGTGATATAAGACGTGTTTATAGGCAGTCGAAGAACAATTCGACTGTTATTTCAGCTTGTTGTTAATTTTCTTTAGTTATGTTTTTCTGTTTTTCTCTGTGTTGGGACCACTGGAAGTCCACAGATGAATTCGTTCATTGTGTGACGTAAAAGACCAGATGAGATAAGACATTCCAGTTCAGGGTCTGTCTCATGTCTCATGTGGGGGGCAAAGGAGTCCAGCCCCCACAGTCTTCCTGTTAACAACTAGGTGTTAACTCCAGCCAGGACCCATCTCCAAGCCCCCTCCTCAACACATTCTCTTCTCTCCAGCTCTGCCAAGGAGGCAGCAGCTTCTCCTCTCAACAAGGGAGCAGAAACCAGCTCTCAGTGTGGCCTGCTCACGGCGGTCACACCTAACTTTGAAAGAACCTACAGGGAAGGTTCTCCCACCAGCAGCTGCAACACAAGCCTGGTTGAGGATCTCAAGCTAACAAGCTTCCTCTTCCTCAAAGGACTGGACACAAAGACCACACTCTCCTTCCCTCGGCAACAATCCTTGGGGTCGGCCATCTTGTGTGTAGCCTTCCTTTTGTCTAGCACATGCAGCCTGACACCTTTTGAACCAGCCATCTTGTTTTACTCACTCACACACACACACACACACACACACACACACACACACACACACACCTGTATAAAGTACATGTTAGACTCGTATGTGTTTTGCTTTGTTATCTTTAATAAATGCTTGGAAATATACACGCTGCGTCTTTAATGTGGTACAAGAGTGAATAAGACCAACCTCTACTCTGCCAAGAACTCCGAAATCCTTCATTTAATGAAACTGTAACAACGAAGTGGCATCGTTTTCCCAACATGACGGTGCCCTGTGTGAGGCAGTGTACTGTTGAGGGTGGTGCCCCGAGGTGATCTGATGAATCAGATCCTATTCTTTAATATAATTAATAATTATTTCTGATCATTATTAATTATTATCGATAGCCAAACTGCCCATTAAGTTGATCCCCAACACCTGTTTCCATTAAAGATATTCTTTATTCAGTTTGGCCAAATCTCTCAGTTTCAGTCACACAACTGTCTTTCAGAATGTGCACGAAAGCAAAACATACATCATGAGGTTTAAAATGTTATTATTACAATGAATATTATTCATAACATTCAGTCTTGACATAAGGTTTTGGCAAAGCAGCCTTTTTACATACAACAAACTTCCAAACCAAAAATGTGCTGTTTTTCCATTGTTTTTGGGGGAAGTCATTCCTGACTGTCAGACTGTTGTTGTAGACTCTCTGTTGCTCATTATGAGTCAGTGGGATAATTCTGGGAGCAGGAAAGGTGGCAAAGTCTTTTTTCAAACTTGCAAACTTTTTTCCCTCCATGCACAAATCATTTATACTTGACAGTTCATATGACTAAAGTGTCTGACATAAAACTGAATTGTTGCTTCGACACACAGAATCGTTCAGAAACTGTGTTCAGTGGCGACATAAGCAGTGACGTAATCGTGCTCTTCAGCCAGTTTCTGACCTCCTTCAACGCGCGTCTCCATCTCCAGTGATGTGTTTCCTGTGGGCGAAATAAAGAAGCACAGCCGGAGAGAAGGATTTGAACATTTTTGTGGTAAACAGGTTCATTGGTAACAGGTGATAGGATCATGATTGGGTCTGAAAGGTTCATCCTGGAAAGACTCAGTCGTTCACAAGCGACGATGGAGAGAGGTTCAACACTTTGTCAAACACATGGTTGGATAAAGGAACCAATTTTTAAATTTTTTTGGAACTGGTCCTATAAATGTTACTTCTGGACATTTGTAGCCAACAGACATGAAAGATGGCTGACACACTTTTCAGCCCTGTTTTTTTTTTTTTTTTGAAGCAACATCATCTGTTTATCCAAAGTTTGTCCTGAAGGGAAGAGAATTGTTTCACAATTAAAATGCAGCAGCTGCACTAAGGTAAGAAAGTGTGGCTTAATGGGGAAAAGAGTAAATTTCCTACAAATCTAAACTGATTTTTAAGTTGGAAAAAAACTAAACTTTAAATTAGCAATGTAAACATAATTATTCTAATGAATTCAACTCTTCTGTTATTGGCTGTGAGAGCCGTCAGATTTGATCTTCAGTTGATCTTTTGCAGAGGACCATCACAAATTTGGTCATTAGGGGGCGACTGAGGGGAGACAGTGTGTTAATGTGTGTGTGTGTGTGTGTGTTTTACTTGTCCTCTTGCTGCAATAGACAGACACCATCAGGACAGTGCAAGTGAAGTACGGACACACGACCACTAGATGGCAGAGCAGCCTCATTACAGACAGTGATGGAGGAGAAGGATGAGGAGGATCTGGATCTGGATCTGGATCTGGAGAAGAAACCAGGAGCCTTTATCGTATGAAATTTGACCTTTGTGTTTATGGAAACACAAACAGGGAACTTGGTATTAAAGAAGCTGTAACTTTGGAAGGTCCCTGACTTGGTTTGTGTTTTTACAGTGTGTCACGACTGTAGGTTGGATCCTCAACCACAACTATAATGTAACAACTGTCATAATATAAACAGGAAGTGAACGATGGCGTCCCTGACCTCTGACACTCAGCCAGCTCTTCGATGATCTGGAAAACAGACCAGTAGAACACCAGTAGAAGCCTTCATGAGACCGCTGGATGTTCCTGATGGTAAACTCTCCACTGAGTCCAGTTCCAATGAAGCTCCCGTTCCTGAAGAAGAACCCTGTTCTTGTGGAACCATCTGTTTTTTTTTTACAGTGCAGAGTGACGTTACTTCCTGCGATCACAGGAAGTTTGGGAAACTCCAGGATGACAGAACCATCTGAACGACAGACAGGACGCAGGATGAACGAGGTTAGTTTCTGTACCGGGAAACGTATTTTTATTATTACTGGAGTTTCTTCAGCTCACCTGCACAAAGCGTCGGCCCAAACAGCAGCACAGACAGACCTGCAACAGGGTTCGTAAAGGTCAGAGGTCAGCAAGGACACGGCAGGTCAGAGGAGACAAAGGATCTGAGATCAGTCCAGACCTTTCAGCCTGTGAACTTCATCACTGTACTGTGATGTGAAAGTGGAGAAATTTAAGTGACTCAGGAGAGAAAAGGGAACTAAGTGAAACAGAAGCAGCAGGAAGGAAAAAAGTGAAACATGTGAAGAGTGTGGACTTTCCACAAACATGCAGGAGAAATGAGTGAACTGTTTTCTCTGTTTCACACTGTTGTTTGATTGAGTTTCATGACACTCGTGACTGTGGATTAGTTACCGTGGATTAGTTACTGTTCACTGACAAGTTACTTTTCAGTATCAGTTACTTTTCGTGACCCAGGACACTGACTAGTTACTGTTGACTGTCATCATGTAATCAATGAAACTAACTAGTTACTGTTTACTGACTCGGGATCAGTTACCGCCGTCACAGGAAGGTAGAACAAGGTAGAAGATGTGTTTGACTCACCGAGCAGCAGCAAGACGGACGGAGGCTTCATGGTGTCTGGATGAAGAGTCTTTGTGGCTCTGAACATCACAACATTTACATATGAAAACCACAACTTCTGGTTTCTTAAACCGGAGAAGCCAAGATTCACAAATGAGGAAACATTTACTTTTATCACCAGTGACAAAATGACGTCAGACATGAAGAACAGAACTGTGGATAATTAATAACAGAATTACATTTTGCCAAATGTTCAGATGTTTCCTTTATCATATTCTTTGGATTATGTTTGAATTCCTCTTGATTGATCATTGAGGTGGAAACAGATCATGTGATTTTTGACATGTTCTCTTTCAGCTTTAATGCCTAATGCAAATTTCCCCACTGAGGGATGAATAAAGGTTTATCTTATCTTATCTTATCTTATCTTATCTTATCTTATTGAAGTGGTCATAAGTGAGTGGACGTCATTACTGTGTGCAGCAGAAGGGGAGGAATCTATCACATGTTGCACCTTTAATCTTATGCTGAACTCTTCACTTGTATAATGAGCTGATGAGCAGCTTCCTGTCTGCTGCCGGTGCTTTTTCACTAAACTATGTTCAAAGCTTTTAAAGACTTCCAGAGCTTCAGTTCAGCTTCAGCGTGTTGTTCTCCTGCAGGGGGAGACAGAGCTCCACTGTTCAGCCTCACTGGTTTTATGACTGAACCACAGAGACTTAACACTAATGAGAATATTAATGACTGATAAAAACTACAACTTCACTCTGGACTGAATATTTCAAAAATATGCAGCGTTCTGAAGATTGTGATAAAAAGAGCAGAGGATCAGTTTGTTTGTCTGAGGACAGAAAAGCTTCAGTACGGATAAAGTCCACAGAGACGGGGTGAGATGCTGCTGCTGCTGCTGGAGAAACGACTTCCTCTCACGGTGCATAAAAATAGCGTCTCCTTCCGTGATGATGGGCAACACCAACTCGGCTCAGGATCTGAAATAATGAGAACTCGATTCTTCCTGTTTTGTGGTGTGTGGCGTCTTTTCAGAAACCTTTGAGGAGAGAGAACATTATTTCAAAGTGGACTTTGAAATGACTTTACTTTATAAAAAGTCTGATTTGGCCAAAACGCCAGAACGTTGCCAGGAACTGATGCAACACTGAAGAGACTCTGGATGATGAGCTCAAACACAGAAAGTGAATGTTCAGAGTGTTTGGAGCCGGATGTGATGCTGTGAAACTGTCTCGTCTCTGGTGTCGCTCATCAGACGACTGTGTTTCTGTTTGTGTCGTCACACTCGAACGTCTCGATCTCTTTCTGTTTTCAGTTCTGCTGTCCGAAACATTTTCCTCCTCTGAGCGTCACGTCTCTGCTGCTGCGTCTGATTTCACACGGCAAAGATCTGAGAGACACAGATCTGATCCTGCAGACGAGTCAGCACCAACACAAGTGTCAGCTCGCTGAAACAGGAACCGACACTTTAGAAGTATTTTGAAGTAACAGTCTGCTAAAATGATTCTGCTTTATTTTACAGGACGGTGAATAATTGCATTTTTAATTTTCTAAGAGGTTTCCGGGATGTGATTTGGGACCAATTACATTAAAAACATAACTTTTGAGATCGTTATTTTAGTTTAGTTTTCCATGTTGAGATTATAAAAGTTTTTCTAGAATTTCTTTCTTCTACTTAGATGAGAAGACTGATACCATTCTCATGTTGTACAGTAAAAAGAGCCACCAGCTGTTTAGCTTAGCTTAGCATAAAGACTGGAAATGGGGGGAAACGGCTAGCCTGGTTCTGTCCAGAGGGAAAAAAATCCGCCTACCAGCACTAAGTGAAATTTCATACGAGTAAATACAGAGTTCATTGTCGACTAAAACACATGGTGCCGTGTGTGGAATGTGCAGAGCTCATTACTCAAACACACACTCGTTGTTTGGTCGTGTGAACGACTGAATTCCAGAAAACAGTAAGATTTTATGTCACAACACATCATTTCACGTCCTCTCATCCATATTCAGGACTCGTCAGCATCAGCTGGTCTTTCAGAAGAATCCAGCAGCTGAGTGACGGAGCTGCTCCGATGAACAGTCGGCCTGTTCTGCGCCGCATGAATATTTCATGTCTGCGATGTTTGACACAACATCCTGTTGCTGAAAACATCTCGACAACATTTCACTGAGGCCTGTTGTTCGATAGCAGCGTAGACAGTTTTGACTGTAGTCTAACAGTTGTGCACATCGGACAGAACAAGGCTGAAGTTCATTCATGTTTCAACTGCACAAGCTGAATATATTGTTTGGCCTAAAATTGTTCTGTGTGGTAGTTTTGTTACAGTTTGATGTTTCACTGTTTGATCAGACTCGACTGATGTTTCTACATCAACTACACATCACTGAAGCAGAGGACCTGCTGAAACCTACAAAGAGGAAAATGAAGAGGACTAGACATCAATGGACCGATGGAGTTCTGGTGGTCGACGACTCTACGTTGTTTATATTTACTGCGATTTGTGATGAAAAAGTAAAATGACGCTAAGTTCAGGTAAAGCTGTTTATTCACAGGTACGTCTCAGTCGGGCGACGCACAAGTGACGTCACCAGTCATCACAATATCAAATATGGCCCAACAACGTCTTCACAGAGAGACTGAGCAGCATCGCCATCCTGAGGCCTCACAGCGATCAACAGCTGACTGCTCACTGAACCACAGCCTCTTCCTGGTGCAGCCTGGTCCAGCCCGGCCCAGCGTGGCTCGGCCCGGTCCTCCTCCTGCCTGTATAATCTGCTCTGTCAGATGGAAGCTGTCGTCCGGGAGGGAATAAGAGCTTTATTGTCCCGGTTCTTCTCCTTTGTTGGGGATTGCAGCAACATTTCTAGGTCACTGGCTGTGACTGAACGCCCCGCTGCCCAAACCTGATTCTTCACTGAGGGAATTTACCCCCCTCCCCATGTTTCACCCAGTACTGTCGGGGGGACACTATTAGAAATATGCTCCCAGCAGCAACAGCCGACTGCGATCTGTCAAAAGATCCCAGCTTCTGTTGTCTGTCGGAGCAGATACATTATGGATGCTGACTCAAACTGTTTGTCAAAAGGCTCTTTCATGGTGATAATTGGGTGGACGGGCTCTCAGATCCTTTCCCCATTCACATTTCCATCCATCCATTATCTATAACTGCTTATCCTTCGCGGGGTCGTGGGGGGCTGGAGCCGATCCCAGCTGACACTGGGGGAGAGGCGGGGTGCAGCCGGGACAGGTCGCCAGTTCGTCACAGCGCTGACAGAAACAACCATTTCTGCTCACATTCAAACCTTAGAGTCACCAATTAACCTGCATGACTGCGGCAGGAAGTCAGAACCAGCTACCTAACATTGTGTAGGTCCCCTCGTGCTGCCAGAACCGCTCTGACCTGACAGCTCTGGCACGAACACGGTACCTCTGGGGTCCTGTGGTGTCTGGCACTGGGACGTTGGCAGCAGATCCTTTGGGTCTGCAGCGTGGGGCCCCCTCGGATCTGGCTCGTTCTGGTGCATCCCGCGGACACTCGATTGGGATCTGGGGAGTTTGGAGACCAGTTCAACGCAGTGGGCTCTTTGTCACATTCCTCAAGTTGTTCCTGAGCAGTTTTTGTGGCGTGGAAGTGTGAAAACAATTTACAGTTTCCTGTGGCTTTTATGCAGCACTGTTTTGTGGAGACTCTATGAAGTTGCTGGTATCAGTCAACACAGTCGAGCACAAAACAGCAAATTGTCATTTTTATACTTCTATTTTTGAACAGATTAAACAAACAAGATAAAACATGCTGATGACTGAGCTGAAGGAGGTGATATTGACTTCAGTGATCTTCCGTCTTTGTTCCTAACAGGTTCACATTTGTGACTTTTGAGTGAAATATCTCAACAACTGTTGTATAGATTGGCCTGAAATTTGGTCCAGTCCACGTTTGTCTCAGGATGAATTGTCTTCCCAGAACTTTTCATTTCACACCATCACAGGTCAAAACACTCAGGCATTTTGTCCAGCACTTTGGTTGATGATTAAATACCTGCAGACTGATAACGTACCCGTCGGCCTCAGTCGTACAACCGTTGCAAGCTAAGATGCTGAGATGGTGAACGTGGTAAACAATGTACGTGCTTAACCTCAGCATGTTAATATTGTCTTCGTGAACACGTTAGCATTTAGCTTAAAGCTCCACAAAGCACAAGTCTCTGTTCATGTTTTATGTACATGTACTGTTTCATCCCTCTGGTGTTTCTGACTGTTTCTGCCGACAAGTTAATATTTCTGCAGCTTTGTTTCCAGTGAAGACACTCGAACATCTTCAGTTTGATCAGAAATCAGCGTCTCCGTCTCCTGAAGTGCGTCAGGACCTTCGGCAGCAGCCTGGAGTTTCTCGTCTCTGTCTTTCGTGGATGTGAGACTGTGTGAGGAAGCGACACTTGAGTCTGCAGAGTTTCAGTTTGTTATGTGAAGGATCAGATTGGCTGTGAAGAGTTCAGGGAGCTGCGGCGAACGCCCGGAGGGATTTTTACAGTGAATCAGATCAGTGCAGTTTTGTGACAGCAGCTGCAGTCGGCCTCCATTAAGACTCTTCACCCGGAGGCACAAAGGGCTGCTGCCGAGTCAGAGCTGCTGAACAGGAGGAACTCTGTCACTGCAGAGACACAGAAGAAGAAGAAGAAGTCTGCAGTCACTATTTTTCTTTTTTAGTCTGAGATCAGCAGGAAAAAGGATGATGTCTGTGCATCGGTCACTTTGGTCTGAACGAAGACATTTCGACGACTTCTGGTCAAACTTCCACTAAACTGGCTGCGCACGATTCCTGAAGCAAAAATCCACCTGAATATTAATCTGTTGTTGTGTTTTCTGTCTTTATTTGTTACAAACATTTGTTCACTTCCCCTGTTTGGAGGCTGAAATGGGCTTTTCCTGTCTGTGAAGCTTCTCTGGGAGTTTCCTTTTGAAGTCGGCCCCAGTTTGTAACCTGACGCATCTTTCTCGTCGCCTCCGGCGTGTGGTGATGATGGGACGTCTGAGGGATGAGTCCATCACTACTTACTGCTTGTCAGTGCTTCAGTCCTTTCCTAGAAGGTTTTACTCCATTTAATTGTTTTCCTAATGACGTGTAGACAAACATGATCGCTGCCTGGGTTCAGCTCACACACTTCATTTATGAACCACACTGGAGTCGCAGGGAGGCGTTCAGGCTGGATTTCAACCTCTTTGACACCAGAGACCAGGTTCACATCATGAGTTCTGTCTGTGTTCAGGTTTAGGCAACACAAGTATTTTCATTAATTACTTCGATTCAGGTTGAAGAAAGATTGTGGTTTCGATCAAACTTTCATAATCATGTTTGTTTTTTGATTCAAGTCTGTGGATTTTTTCTGTATTAAACTTAGACTGTGAATTTTCCTGAACCATAACGACTTTAATCGTGCAGTCGTCACTACCAGCAGGAACTGTACTGCAAGATTCAACGAAATACTTATTATACAGCCAAACATCAACATTTCTGCAACTCGCTAAATTCTTTAATTAACAACATCTCATCATTATGTGACTAGAAAACAATCTGGTCAACATCAAGTTTCCTTAAAAACGTATCTGCTGTTGCAAACTAAATGTTTGACTGTATGAATGTAGTTTCTTGTTCGGCTCATTTGGCTTTTGATTATTGATTAGTGTGATTAGATTGATTAGTGTGACCAGTTATCACAGCTTTGTTGGTACAAAAGGTCGGAAACATTCAGTTGTTGGTTTATCAGATAAATCCAGCTAAAAGTAATAAAGTCTAATAAAACACTAACAAACAGTTTAAAATGTTCAGAGCGGAGTTGATTCACCTGTGTGATCATTTTTTGCATTGTACATTTCTGTTATTTAGCAAAAACTCACTGATATAAATGAAATGGACAAAATAATGAATCAACACCTCTCTCATAAATTCATTAAGGTGGAATTTATACAGGACTGTTGTATTAGACGGCTTCACCTTCAGCTCAGTGCACCATGTAAACTGAGCGAACTGAGTCAACTGGTGCTTTGTCCAAAATGTCTCTCGTAATGTGACTAATAGCAGAAACACAAATGCGGACACGTCCACTTTGCAGCAAGCTCTTATTTTAGGACTGATTGTTTTCTGGCTGATTTCATCTTTCGACGTCCCGGCAGTGAAAAGTTATCCGAGTCCGCGCCATCCAGGACGAGAGGTCTCGTTGCTGTGGAAGTTGGATCCCGTCCTCCAATCAGGGGCGTCCATCCCGGCCCTCCCAGGACGTCCGTCTCGTCCAGAAAACAGTCCTGGGAGCAGTTTGGAGAAGGTCAGCGAGCAGCCTGTTCGGCAGCGGAGCCTCAGTGTACCCGCTGCCCCATTGTTCGTGAATGAATGGGCCTGTCTAATTACTGGAGCAGCGACTGGGGCCGCCAGCCTCGTCCACAAAAGAGTCCAACACGCAAGTTTGGTGCCAGAGAACAAATCAAAGCCAAACGGGTGATTAGAGAAGAATGTGGTTTACATACAAAGAGTCCCCTCTTGGTGATTCAGTGATGAACACAATTAGACAAGAATGTTAAGTAATTATCCAGAGCATGACTGATATGAAGGCAAATTCAATTTTATATCATATTTTGAAAAATGATGGAAGAAAGTAAAGTGAAAGATTTCTATGAAAAAAACTCTCAGCTCTGAAGGGTGCAACTCAAAGTTCAGTAAGAATCTTATATTTCTGATGAGATATTTGAGTTCATGTACAACATCTTCCCTCTCATCACATCTTTGCAGATATAACTGCAGATGTTTTATGGTGAAGTTTTGATGTTCAAGCTTCACACGTTGCCGACGTTCATGAATGTGAATTTTCTCTGAGCTTCATTCTGCACAAAACGTCCAACTATCTGTCCAGTTCAGCGACTTTCAGGCCGAGAGCTCATCTGTTCGTTTGTCGTGAGCTGCCAGTTGAATTTATCGGGATAAGGGTGAACTTGCTGTGAAATTTTGTACAGACAGTGATAACAGTGAATTCTGGTGATCGTCTGACTAAAGAGTCAAAACTTGTCTGACTCATCAGTTCAAGTCTTCCTCTGAAACCAACAGTCAACAGGTCGTGTTCTGCGCCAGATCAGACCAGAAACCAGTGACAACTTCTCTCAGTATAAATGAGGCTGGACGTGTTGCCTGTGTACTGTAGCTCTGTTCACTGTGACGGCCAGCTGAGTCCCTCCGGTGTCATGACGACGGGAGACGAGGACAATGGCGTCCTGTGTCCTCCCCGGCTGGGCGGCGGCGATGATGACGAAACGATGGCGAGAGAAAAAGCAGCTGAGGTTTGTGCCGAACGTGACGCAGCAAATAAACAGAAATGAGAGGAGGACGAGTCAGTTTTTGTCATTTGAGCAAATCAAGCTCATTTAGAAACAGTTAAGTAAAGAAACGATCTTGCGCTGAGTCGTCGCTGTCGGCCGCTCGGCCTGAGGTTCAGCTGTTTGTTGGACTGACTGTGACTCTGAGTGGACGAGGACGTGTTGTGCTGAGTCTGAACTGTACAAACAATGACAGCTGTGTCCTCTGGATGGACACGCTGCTGTTTGGATTAACATGTTTCCTTCTGCACATCCATCTCTCTTTCTTCTAGCACTGATTGTGATTTTGCAGAACCCCTGACATCCTGTGTTCAATCACACATTTGAGCTCCAGCAGTGAGAAGGCTGAATGAATAACTGCAACATAAACACAGATGGGTGAGAAATTAAAGGAAAGAAGATCGTGCTCTTTGCCAAGTCTGTGGATCCTATTAGAGGCATGAACACGATTCCTCCACATCATGTTCCCTCATTTATATATATACAACCTTTATTTAATCATGTAATCTCATTGAGATCAGGAACTAATTTGGAGGCTGATGTGAAGTGTTTATCCCACTCAGCTGTTCGACGATCAGAAGCCTGAATGATGTTAAGATAAAATGAACCTTTATTCGTTCCACGGTGGGGAAATTTGCTGAATTAAGATTTGTGATTGATTGACGGCTGAAGAAAAGTTGAACCGATGCGTATTTACTTTGCACTGATGAGCAAATTTATTCCACTGTAACAAACATTCATGAAGGTGAAGTTCAGGACGGTCGGTTTTTATTTCAAACTGCTGTTTGGTGGTTTAATTTCTGCTGACTTGAACTGTCTAAATACAAACCAGGATCAAACATCTACTTTAAAATACTTTTTAATTGAAGTGACACTTTTCTTGTGGCTAAAAAAACAATAACTCTGTCGCTACAGACAGACGTACTGAGAGCTGTGCAGTTTGAAGAGCGACGCACTCACACAGCTGGATTCACACGAACATCATCAGCAAACACAGCATCAACAGACATTTTCAATATATTACTATTGACTCACGCACACAAACCAAGAAAACAAGCAAGAACGTCCAAAACAATAAAACTACGGGTGCTGATAGCGGCCAAAGGTCAATGATCATTTAACAGGTTAAGGTAAACTGTATTTTAGGGGTCTGTAATTTCCTAATAATTTCCTGGAAAGAACAATGTAATTTGGCCATTTTCTGGGACAATAGAGACGGTGTCTGATTGGTTCATGCCCAATTAAATAATTAATTCCAAATTATTTGGCAAAGCTCAGAAAGTCTTTTACTGAGTGAAGATCAACTGAACAGAGAAAGACGTGAAAAAGAAAAGTGAACAATTCAACAAACATGGAGAAAAAAGGGTGATAAATGAAGATTTAGGGTTTAAATTGTTCTTTACAGGAAAGTTAGGACCTGCTTATAAATTCAACACAACTAACTAAACTCTAACTAAAACAATAAACTGTTTTTCGGTTCTGAAATTACAGACACGTAAAATCAAGCGTTACCCAATTTAATCATCGCGTATCTCACGATGTCAAACCACAATTTTTGCGATCATGACTCGGTCTATGTTGTTGGGCCGAGTCGTGATCTCAAGAAAAGCAGCAGAAAAGTTCAGGGTCTGTGCTCAGCTTCTGTGAAATACAGTGACAATAAACAAGAAGTCAGACTGAGTGCAGTTCAGTAAAAATACTGGTGAGTTAATTCAAAAGATCTCTACAAATAAATTCTAATTCTGAGTTCTTTTATGTATAAATTCTGTAAACAGTGACAAACGTGTTCAACGGTTCGACTCCGCTCAAGTTTAGAAAACGCAGCCTGATATGTCAACGCGAGGAACGACCCAGAACGGGCTCCATCCGCTGCCGTCGATCTTTGACCTTTGACCTCAGCAGTGTGTCCCCACGGCAGTGTAGGCGGCAGAGGTGGACGCCTCCCTGCGGATGGTGCTGAACGGCGACAGCTCCAGCTCGGTGGTGGTGCACTCGTGGTCGGCGGGGGCGGCGGAGGCGGGGGAGCGCGGCGGGCCGCACTCGTCGCAGCAGCAGCAGCAGCAGTCCAGGAAGGCTCTGGTGAACGGCTGGCACAGGCAGAACAGCAGCACCGGCGTCACCGCGGACTTACAGAAGAGCAGCAGCTGGCTGACCAGCTGCAGGATGTCCAGGGTCCTCCTGGGAAGGCCGGCCGCCATGTACGCGCTGATGATGTTGCAGATGTTCTCTGGAATGATGCAGAAGCCGTAGAGGATGGCCAGGGCCACCACGGCGCAGTTCATCTGGCTCTCCAGCTGGATCTGCTTCTTGGTGCCGCGGACGCAGGCCCGCTCGGCGCGGCGGATCTTGCGGGCCGTGACCAGCGAGCTGCAAATGGTGAACAGGGTGGGCAGGCAGAAGTAGCAGCCGAAGTACCACCAGAGTCGAGCGCCGTCGTAGGTGAGTCCCAGGACGTAGAGCGTGTCCGGGAGGTCGGTGGAGATCCGGATGACGCAGCGCTCACACGGCGTCACGTCGGGCGGGTCGCCCTCCTCGGTGACCAGCTGTCGGATGAGCAGCTCGGGCAGCGCCAGCAGCAGAGCGCCCACCCAGATGACGGCCAGCTTGGCCGTGGTGGAGGCCCAGTTCTCGATCATCTCGTAGTACATCTGCACGTTGGTGGCGGCACGAAACCGGTCGATGCACAGAGCGCACAGCGTGAAGGTCGTGACCCCGAGAGAAGCCACCTGGGAGGAGAAGAGGAACCTCAGGTTACACTTCTCTTAGTAAACTTTGAAAAGTTCTCCGCACTCGTCTTTCTGATGAGAACATTTTGGGAACAATGACCTCGAATAACAGGAGAAACAATAAATCAGATGAGGAAACACCGTCACAACATTTTGTCTTAACATTATGAGATTAAAGTTGTTATTTGGAGAAAAAAGGCAAAACACTAAGAGATAAAGTTTAAATCCTATAAGACAAAACTGTAAAATTTAAAGATTCATTCAAGTCACTATTTTTTAATAGTATCACAAGAAATTACATTTCAAGAACAAAATGTCAGACTTCATAATTACATTAGGTGAATTAAACATGTTTTAGCTTTTCCTGTTTTCACTTCCTAAAGACTCATGAGCGATTACAGCCCTGCTCTGTGTCTGCAGGCTCTCTCACCTCTGCAGCAGCTAAGTAGTGTTAACAAGCCAAGAGTTGTCAGCTGTGTGTGTGATGGGACGAAAACAACCAAAGTCCTGATGTCACTTCCTGTCCAGCTGCTGCTCCACATATTCATTTGGCTCAAAAACCACAGTGTCCAACAGGTTTATGTCAGAGTAAGTTTCTCTCTTATTCACAATGTCCACACTCATTTTCTTCTGTGATCTTTCCAGCTTTTTATCTGTAATCTCACTACAATGTTCAGCTCCCTGTTCAGTCTCTGACCTGAGGTCAGTGTTCATGTCAGACAGGATGGATGGTCCAGACGGAAAGATAACTTCATGTCATCAGACAACTTTAGACAGCTGTTTGATTACAGAACCTTTTCCATCCAGATGTGGCACAAATTGTAACCAAACTTCAAGAACATGTGCAAAAGAAAATGTGAATGAAGCCAATTAGCTGGTTCACGGAGAGAAACTAAATCTCCAGTCAGGTTCTGTTAAACAGTCGCAGAAGAAGAAGAAACAAGACGTCACAACTGAAAGAGTTTCAGTCAAATGTGAGATTCAGGTGTGTTGTGCTGTAGCAGCTAATGTCGCCTTGAGCTCGAGTGACGTCACTTGAATCATTTTTTTAATTGCTACACCAACTTTTTGACTTCAGCCAATATGTGATTTTTAGTTTTGTTTGTTGATCATGTGAAAGTGAAATTATCTTGAATGATGAAAATGAGGCGTCTGTGTTCGTTCTGTTTTCAGTCCCTTCTGTATTATTGAAAGTGAGAGCTTTTAGAAGAATTGTGAGTCTGAATCAAACGTTGACGTCGTCACTTTAACGAGCTGTAAACTGACGATCGTTGTATTTCTGACGTGACGTGAACGCAGCCACAGTCTGTCGAGCTGCTGACCTTTGACCTGCAGCAGTCTGTGGGCTTCTGGGTCATGACGTTCATTAAAGGCAGCTAAAAACAGAAACGGTCACGTCTGTGTGTGTGTGTGTGTGTGTGTGTGTGTGTGTGTTGGGGGTCGGACCGTCGCAGCAGTTTTCAGTTTTAATCCTCTCACTGTTCTGTGTGATTACGCTCCATTACACAGTCAGAGGAGACGACAGGGCTGATCTCAGATCTGCAGCTCTGACTCTGTGTGAGACTTTATTTCAATCTGCTCTTAAAAAATGAATGAACGAGCAATGAGGAAGTAAAACACATATTTGATCTTAACCTTGTTTTTTTCACCTCATTTGACTTTAAGTTTATATCAAAAAGAAATATATTATTTTTTAATAAATATGTAAATATGTATGTTTTTAAAAAAAAAAATCAATTTGTGTTTTAATGAATTGACTGTCTACCCTAAAATTAAATACCACTACTAATAATAACGATAAAAGAAGGTGACAGTTGGTGGGTTTCACCGATGTCATGTAGGTCATCATCTCAAACAGACAGATCTGCTGCTGTTAAGAAGATTAAACTCAATAAATGTGACCTTTTGTTTCCAGATTTCACGACAAAAAAACCTGCTGCTAATATTGACATTTCAGTCAGTTGGCTGATTTCAAACCTCGTCAACTTCAGCTCGACATTAATCCAACGTCGGGATTAAAAGCTGCCAACAGAGGAAACATGGCCAAAAGTATGTGGACGGGCGTCTGGTTTCAGAAACCGGCTGCAGGGATTCAGTCCCACTGAGCCACAACAGCGTCAGGGAGGTTCAACACTGATGTTGGGCCACTGGTGATTTTCTAGTTTGTCCTGAAGATGATGGAAGATGTTGAGGTCAGGACTCCGAGCAGAGCAGTCGAGTTCTGGGAGGATTTACAGAACGAATCAAGATGATCTATATGAATTATACAACTCAACAAAAAGTCTGTGTCCAGATCTGATCTCAGACCGATCGGAGGGGGGTCGTCCTCTAATCTCAGTCTGAGGGACTCTTCATTAATCCCGATCTTCACTCTGATTGGACGGCGGGATGTCACATGTGCAGCAGGTGTCGTCTTGTTTTCTGCGGCCTGATGTGACAC
This sequence comes from Holacanthus passer, assembly GCA_025331565.1. Lineage (NCBI taxonomy): Eukaryota > Metazoa > Chordata > Actinopteri > Pomacanthidae > Holacanthus > Holacanthus passer. The sequence goes on from JAFREQ010000130.1 coordinate 326,641, forward strand.
CGATCAGATTAAAGACCCTTCACTTAAGTGACATTAAACCTGATTTAAACCCTGACGCCGTCTGGAGCCGCCGTCCCTCTGAATCCAGTCTGATGTGACCCGTTAACGAGGATAGGAAACACAACAACATGAGACGTGTGAAATGATGTGATGAAGACTCTGAGGTTTATTATGCATGTTGAGACACGAGCTGAGCTACAACACAGATTCTTCCCAAAGAGCTTCGGTCAGTCCGTTTCCTCTGAACCTCCACGTCCCTGTCAACCCCCAGGCCACACTTCCCACAATCCCTCGCTCCCCTGTTGCATTTTTAAACAAGCCAGGGTCCTTCACGCACCAAACCTCCACTTTATGACTAATTATGACTTAATGACTGAGATGAAGCTTCAGCAGGTTTCGTCCAAATCAACCACGGCTCAGCAAGGAGACGCTGCCCAACACGGAAAAACAAACTGAAGACACCAACTTGATGTGATTAACTCAGACTGAAGCTGCGTCATGTCACCTTTTCACCTCATCACATCTGGACGGCCGTCTTTTCACCTGCCTGCGTAAATCTTTCAAAATGCTGCAGCTCAGCAGGATCCAACAGACGCTCACATATTCCACTTCTCTGCTTCCTCTGTATTTTAGAATTCAGATCAGAGGTTTGGACCTGTGTGAACTCCCACACCACAAGCTGAGCTCCGAGGCTGAACCTCACACACGTTTTAAGAGGAGGAGACGGTTTCCAGTCGGCAGCCTCTAAGTTTTGGAACAGTCTCAATAAGCTTGAGGTCTTTGGCCTGAGAACTCTTTAAAAAACACAGGCATTTAAGTTACATCTGTTTTTATGTTTTAACCTGTGTCTGTTCTTCGTGTGTTTCATCTGGAGTTTTGTCTTGGTTTTATTATTTGTTTTCATTTGCTTTTTTTCTCTGACAGTGAAGAACTTTGTGACTGGTGTAAATAAAGTTCACTTGTGTCAAACTGATGTCAGAGAAACTTTGCATTTGAACAGACTGAGGACTGTGGACACTGGCAGACATGTTAGAAAAGAATGTGTTGATGAAGAGGAGGAACGTGTTTCAGCTGCACAGTCAGATCTACTGATCCAGTCTTATGGAAACTGAGCTCACTTCACCTTCACTCTCTTCACCCAAACGACCTGCTCTCACCTGCTCTCCCTGTCACGTGACTCACCTCCAGGTAGGGGATGAGCCTGCAGGACAGCTCTCCCAGCAGCCAGCTCTTGGTGAGCTCGTGGAACACGACGAGCGGGAGGCAGAAGAAGACGATGACGAAGTCCCAGAGCGCCAGGTTGGCGAGCAGCGAGTTGGAGACGCTCCTCATGTAGTAGTTGTGACACACGATGCACATGAGCGACACGTTGCCGATGATCCCGACGCTGAAGATGAGTCCGGCGGTGACGAGGACGGCGAAGGCCCCGGAGGCCTCCGCGCCCAGCGGGGAGAACGGGTTCCTGAGCTGCGGCCGCCTGGTGCGCGTGTTCCCCGGCCCGAGGGGCGTGGGGCCGGGCAGGTCCGGCGGGGAGCCGCCCTCCTCCTCCTCGTAGTCGGTGGCGTTGAGGCCGAAGGGGGCTCCGGCCTCCTGAGCCTCCCAGGCGGCTCCGTCCTCCGTCCTGCCGGGCTTGGTGCTCCGCCTGTGCCGCCTGCTCCGTCTCGTCCTCCCCAGGCTGCAGGTGCCTCCAGCCGGGGTGTGTTGGAGCGCCTCTCCCGGGGTGCACCCTCTCCTCCGCCGCTCTCCGGTATCCGTGCGTAAAGCTCGGTCTCCGGCTGCAGCTCCGACGCGTCTCGCTCCAAACCGCGCGTCTCCTTTACGCACCGCGCGCCGGAGCGTCTCGGTCCCGGGACCCGCCGGGTCGGACCGGCTCCCCGCGTCCAGCCACGAGGCCCCCCCACGGTCCTCCCCGGTGACCGGGCTCCATCCCCGGCCGCGAGCAGCCCAGCCGGCGGCGGGTTCCGGACTGAAGGTCTTAGTTTCCCTCCAGCGGGTCTGAGCGGAGACCACCTCGCTGCAGAGCCACAGACACAGAAACCTCCAGACCTGAAGCAGCATCGTGAGGTTCAGCCTTCAGACCAGACCCGAGCCTCGGCCAAAAGCGTCCATGTCTGGTTTCTCACCATCAGCAGAGACGAGCTGAACTTCAGTGCCTGAGTCAAAGCTCAGTTCTCCTTCATCTCTGCGGGTTTGTCTGGATCCACCTGTCCGTCCGGGTCCCGGAGCGGCTCCAGTCTGAAGACATCACCCGAGAGACCGGGAACCACAGACCAGGACCGTGTCCTCAGACTGGGCGGGAGAGACAGAACCGACCGTCCGGATCCTCCGCAGATCAGGGAGGAGCTGAGGGTCCGGGTCCTGAGAGGGGGGAGGACCCGGGGGGAGGAGGGAGGACCCGTGGGGGAGGAGGGAGGGTCGTCTGTCCAACCTGCTCTCACCCACAATAAACTGTACAAACAGTGAATTACTTTATCAAATTATCTTTTTTCCTTTTGACAAACAAAAAAATACAAACAAACTCATTTTGATAAAGTGACACTAAAATCAGATTTTTCCACATAGAAGAAGTTTTATGCTTAAAAAGAAAATGATCGGGAAGAAAACTAAATTCTCATCCTATTTATTTAAAACTGAAGAAAAACTTTGTCCTTTGTAGTTTTGAGCTGTTACTATAAATGACTGATAAATAACTAATACACATAAGCAAAGAAATGTTAAGTACAGAAAACTACGATATTCTATTATTGGATGTAAACTAATAAAAGACTAATAAATGAACAGAGAAGTTTCACAGAAAAAACCCAACATTTCTAAATAATCTAACAGGATTTTATTGTTTCCCTTCAGTTTATAATTGAATTACCTAAAAGTTTTAATCAAACAGAACAAATGTCTCAATAGTTTGTTGTAAAGTTGAAGAAATTTGATTCAAGTTCCAGTAAAGAAACATCAGTTTCCCGTTGATTCCAGGCGAGAACAAATGTTTACATGTCTTGTGCGCCATCTAGCGGAAAGTCTGAGTCTTACAGCAAAACTAGATATTAAAGTTCGGTTGTTTCGACTTTCTCAGCTCAAACTCAAAGTGTCTGAATCCTTGTTTGATGTTGTGTGTGGTCTCTTCAGTACCTGATCAGGTCAGCGTGTGGCGCTCATGAGCTGAACTGTAGGAACCATCTGGCTCTGGTTTGGACTTCAGAGCTTTCTCTTCTCATCTACAGGTGAGAAACAGGTGAAAGTGACAACAGAGAAAACTGGACTCTTAGTTTTCAGGCTGGTGAAACAGATGAAAACAAATTCAACAAGTTTCCCAAAGTGACCATCAAGGATATACAATGAAGTGCGTGACCAGCAGATGGCGCAGTAACACCACAGATCAGCACTGAAGTCCCTTAACGAATGAATTTGTACTGCAGAAATCTTCTGAACCAGTTCAGACAAGAAACAAAACCTGCTGATACAAACTGGATAAACTGAGACATTTGATTTCACACAGACGCTGCAAATTCTGACCTGAGATCTGTGACGCTGGTGAGTCACAACACTGAGTCACAACCTTCCTGTGTCAGATGGTTCACTGACTGCACCCAAAACACGTCCGGTTAAAATATCAACAGCTTTGTTAAAAGCAAGTTCTTTTATTTTGAAAGAGGCAGTAAAAGGCTCCATGACAGGAAACAACTTTTTAAAAAACATGTCAGTCAGCAGCTCTTTGCTGAAACATTTACATCATTATATGTACATTTATTTTACATATTAAATACAAATAAAACCCACAAAGGATCAAAACAAAAAACGGCTCCAAGCAGGTGACCTTTGACCTGCGGGTGGTTCAGGCGGGGTCGGACCGCGTGGGTGGGGGCTTGATGACGGTGCTGTGGCAGATCTGATAGCAGGTCTGGTTCTGTCCTCCGTCATCCTGCGCTCGGTACGTCGTCAGGCACAAATCGAGCCAGGGACGCTCACCTGAGGACACAGTCACTTTGTCAGACATTTAAAATGATTCTTTTCTTCCTTCCTTCTGTATTTAAATGTTTTGGATCCTGAAAATGACACAGCACAAAAGAAAACACCTCGTTCAGTTGGACAAACAACAAAGCAAAGTTAGCGCCACCATCTGGTGAGGTGTATTTTGACGGACAGAGCAGCAGCAAACAGTAACTCAGATTCATCTCTGCCAACAGCAGTTCTGTGTCTTCTGCGCTTAAACTGTCCATCAAGTCAACTGTCTTATAACTGTCAGCAGATATAGATTCATTATAATTGATCTCGTCTGAGTAGAAAACAAAAACTGCTGCTGCTCAAAATGATTCAGGTTCATCTTATTTCACAGAATATTTCCTCTTTCTTAACTGATTGATTTTACAGATGATTATTCGTCACAGTGAAAACGTCTCTGTCGGCGAAGAAGCTGCTGGATTAAAGAGAACTTAAGTGACAGATGTACCAGTGCTGCCCTCTGGTGGACAGAGGGTGTCCAGTGTTTGACGGATGCTGTTCTGAGCCTCCTGATTGGCCGCTACGTCCTCTGCAGTCACCCTGAAGAACTGCTCCTGAAGAGACACAAACCATCATTTTCACTCATTAATTTTTACTTTAAAACATTTTCCAAAGCTGATTCAATCGTGTCTTTTGTATTTTTCCCTGAAGATAATGTGTCTGACAACAAACCTCAGACCTGCAGCCACGACAGTAAAACAAACTTCATGATTCCTGTATCATTTTGGTCCTGACAGACTGATTTGGGTCATTAACTGAGATTTTCTTGTTTCTCCCTGTGATCTACTCTGCTCTGATCCAGACTGAGCAAACTGAGATGTGATGTGGACTCACGGCGTCTCTCCACAGGAAGACGTCCAGCGTGTCGGTGGCGTCCTGCAGCTTGAGCTTCATCACCAGGACGAACCGCAGCAGCTCAACGCCCAGAGCTGCCAAGACATGAACACTGTGTGATTTATTTCAGAGGAAAACATGCAGCTGGAACAGACCTGAGATCAGCTGAGGAGCTTTTACAACCTGCTGAATCAGGAGGACGGAAAAGGAGCCGAACATAAAAGTTTGTGTGACAGAGAACAGATGGAGGTTTTTTACTATTGATTAAATTTGACAAACTGATTATCAAAGTTGATGCTGATAAATTTCCTGTTGACCAAGTTGTGAAAAGGATCACGTGAAGGTTGTGGTTTGTTCTTTTAAAGCTTCTTTGGCCACTTAGCGGCAGCGGAAGAAGCTGAAAAAACATCACTGACATTTTAGTGTGAGCTCCACCTCCACAGTTTCAGTTCAGAGAGTCAAACCAACTCTCACCTCCTGCGACGACCTTCTCATCGATCACCTCCACTCCTTCAGTACACAGTTCCCTCAGTGCAGCCTCAGAGCAGCGGCTGCACCTACAACCACAGGAAATCACAAAGACAACAGATCATCAGCTGTGGAATCAACATTTTAATAACCTACGAACATCAGATTCATCAGTCATTTTTAATAAATTGTCACAAAGAGTTTCACCAAAACTGCTACGTCAGCTGTTTACTGCTGCATTCTGGGATTGATCAGAGTGTGTGAAGCTCTTCTCTGACCCGTAGTATCTCCTCCTGCCTCTGAACAAGAAAGGGGCCGACAGGTCGAGCAGAGTCATGTGACCTCCTGATGACCTCACAGGGACGATGTTCTGGTAGCCGGACGCCAGGCGACACGTTTCCTCCAGAGTCGAACCTGCAAGACACCAGAACCTCCGTCAGCAGGCGTCGGATTTCAGGATGCAAACTTGACTCTGTGCCTTTGTGGGTTTGATATCTACTTCATACCCATGAGGAAGATGAGCTCCTTGGTTTTGCCCTCAGACATGAGCTGGGTGGACAGGTGGACGCTCAGAGCTCGTGCTGAGGATTCTGAGGAATCTTCGGGGACGTCCACCCGCCCGGACAGCGCCCACGGAGGGGGACAGCAGGGTCCAGAGTCCCTGGATGCCTCGGAGAAGAGACCTGCCACCAGTTCATCATCTGGGACGTCCTGCCTGAGACCACAGAGTCAGAGGGAGAGATTTCATTTTCATTTCACAAATCTAACAATGCACACAGACACTGAGAGACATGTTTGGTGCTGTAAAATCATCATGTTTGTGCGTCTGACAAAAATAAAACCATCAACCTGACGTATAGTTGACAGGAAAGAGTCAGAGCTGAATTCGTCTTTTAATAATGTGTGTGAGCCTACATAGATGAACACTTGCTGCAGTAGAGTTTCAGAGCCTGGTGGAGTCTGCGGGGCTCGTACGAGCTCAGCTGGACTCTGACGTGGTGAACTCGACCCGGATCGGACTGCTTCAGCTTGGCCAGCGTCACCGGCTGTATGTCGTGACTGCAGCTCCTCTCTGATGCACACAGTGATGGGGGACACCATGACTTTGACTTTTATTGGCTTTAAATATATTAAGAGAAAGAGACAAGTGACACAATGTGTGGAGTGTTTAACATCACAGCAGACCTGTAGAGCTGCTGCGGTGTTTCATACCTGCGCTGCTCTCCACTGTTTCAGCATCTAAAGAAACAGACAAACAATCAATGACTGAAGCAGATGCAGGAACACACAAATCAATAAAGGACACAGGCCTGTAAACACACTGTAATCTGCTCCAGCGGACGAAAACAAAAGCTCCTGATCTGAAAAGCTTTTTATTAGAAGGCTTAAAGGAAACAGGCTGTGCTGCTCTCTTCATAGATCCTACAACATGTATGTCACTGTGAAAACGCGCCTGCTTCTGAACAGCAAAGAACAATCTGAAGCTTAAAAGCTGATAGAGAGATTGTATTCATATATAATTTTGTTTCTACTGAAATACAATTGATCTGTTTTCTATAGTAATACTCAAACAATATAAAAGCATTACTGAAACCATCAGTTTTTAAAGAAAGAGAATTAATCAACTGAGCATTTAAAGAATGCTTTTGCTTCTTTAGACTGAACTGCACGTGTTGTATAAAAGGAATCTTGCTTTCACTGGCTTTATGTCAAGAAATCAAGAGAATTCTTTTCTCCCCGTTTTTTTTTTCATCTGCTCTCTGGTATCTTTGTTCTTTAAAGACCTGGCTCTGATCCGACAGGCTGATTTTCCTTTTGTTAAACTTGAATTACTGAAGTCTGTTCAAAGCCAAATTAAGGTTTGTTGACAAAGAGGTTATGTTGAATAAAAGAACCCACAGAGAAACTGCATCCCAAATATTTTGTCCACTCAGAGTTACACAACAGACATCAGGCCTGTGGGTCTGAACACAGAGGTTTTTTCATGCTGAAGAGTTCTTTTAACGCAGCAGCAGTTTCTCTGTCTGTGTGGAAACCTTCAGGTCACAGTCAAAGTTTGGACTTTTTATTATATCCCCAGTGAAGCGTGGGCTTTTAGAAGGTTCTGCTAATGGAGGCAGCTCCCTGCAGCTTCAATCCATCCATCCATCCATCCTGTCCTCAGTGAAGAAGCTGGTCTGTCTGAGCAGTCAGGATGTTCATATTTCTGCTGCTGGCGAACACGTTTTTCATTTGAACAAAGACGGGCGAGCGGCCGCCACTCATCACGACCTCTTCTTTGTATTTTACACTACACTACAAAGGAGGTTTATGGGAAAAACAGGACTAACGGCACAGATGATGGCCTGATGAAGAGTGGATCACCGAAATCATTACAGTTTATGAGGTTTTGATATTTGATGATCCAGTGGAAAAAGTGATAAATGTGGGACCCATTAAAACATCCATTCGTACCCAGAGACTCGGGCGGAGTGCTCCAGCTCCCCAGCAACTCCGAGTCATTCATCTCGTCATCCTCTGTGACGGCCTCGATGGTTCTACAGACACATCAACGAGAAGAAAATGACAGAATTATAATAACAAACACTGACATATACGAACACAGGTGACACAAAAAGATGCAGTGAAATTAATCAAACACTTCTGTACCTTTTGTTAAAATGTCTACACTTCAAAACTGAAAAGGACGCTAGCATTTTTAAACCTCGGCTGAATCCTGCAGCAGTTTGAAATCCTCCCCAAACCCAATCCTCCAAACTTTTAAACCTCTAAATAAATGTGTGGCAGCTGTCTGCACACACCTTTTCTACACCTGCACTGCTTTGCAAATTTCCCCACTGTGGGACGAATAAAGGTTTATCTTATCTTTGGTCTTTTCTGGTCCAATCATGCAGCGCAACCAGAAACAGGTTTTCAACAGTGACTTTACTTGTAGCCTCAGTTCCCGCAGGTGTATTTATCCTTCATCTCCTGCTGTACCTCTTCAGCTCCTGAACGTCGGGGCTATTTTCTGGAAGGACCCGGATCCCCCTGCCGTACGCCGTCCCTCCGTGCAGGTGAAAAGCCAGGTGATCCACCTCCTCTGACTGGCTGCTGGTGGGACCGGGCACCGTGCTGGATCCTGGGATCACTCGTAGGTTGTAGATTCTCAGGAAGGCTCCGGGCTGATGGGACAATTAAGAGAAAAAAACATTTATCAAAGACAAGAAATTATTATTAAAATGTTAAAAAATTCATAAACAGGAGGAGTACACAAAGAGTCATAGCACATTTTAAGTGTTTACAACATAAAAAACCTCAACATATAAACTTTGATTGTTCTTTTTACAATTTGCCTCAAAACTTGTGACAGCCAGATTTTAAAAAGGAAGGGTCAAAGTTGGAGCAGCAGAGATCAAGATATCCACAATCAGTAAACTGATCTCGATGTGAAAGTTCCACTTTAAGACAGAAAAATTCAATGTGGCAAATCCAAATCCAAAACATGAAGAAGCCTATCTTGCTCTCAGGTCTACCATCAGCAAAAAACAAAAAATTCAACAAATCCAATCCAGCACCTCTTGACTCAGCTCCTCTCTGACTCAGTGACAACAAGCAAACACGCTTCTGAAGGATTTATCTGAAAGCTGCATCACACTTTCACTGTGAAGGTGTTTCTATGTTTGCTGTTCAGTCAGAGCGGACGTCATCAGGTTTTATCAGTCAGCAGATGGCGATGTTGCACCGACTTACAGTCAGCGTGGCCACAGTGATTCAGAGGCTGCTCAAAGGACTTTGTTTGTCATTTTGGTTTTTTCTCCTCAGCTCTCCGTCACGACGAGGCTGCGGTCCACAGAAATCTTTCCTCACTCTCGTCATCAACAAACGCTTCAGTGATCAAGTGTCAGAAGGATTCACTCCGTTCAGATGTTTCACTGAAGACTTTGGTGTTTTTACTTGACTGGGTTTAGTCAATATAAAACCCAGATACACACACACATATATATGACCTTTAATTGCATTATAGCTGGAGAGCAGAAGAAAGACTCAGAAAGTGAATCCTCTCTAAGCTGCGGCTTCCTTTAAATCCATTTTCTCTGTATACTGAGTGAAGTTTGAGTCGGTGTCAGGGTGGATTAACTGCTGATCTCCTGAGGCCTCTCCTCCTCTGAAGATCCACATGAAGAGCTGAGAGATGAACTGGGAGGACTGGAGCGCTGCCCCCGCTCACATGGAAGCATTTTGCCATATGGATTTATCCTTTCATCTACAATTAGGCCCACATAACAGGATGCTACTTCGAAACTGACGAACAGGAGAAGCTCTGTGAGATCAAAGAAATCAAAAATAAAATTAGGTTTCACTTCCTCCGTGTCATGATCTGAGAAGAGGATATTTAAGGATATGAAGACAATTTGAAGAGAAAACTATAATGAAAAGACCTCATGAGAGGAAAAATGAGAGATTATTTCAGTTTGTTTTTCAGCCACGATGAGACTCCGTCATGAGGAAAACGACTATGAATCTCTTACTGTTCTTCAACCGGACTCAAATTATCTGATCATGATTGGGAAACATACCTGCCTTTATTTTCTAACACATGATTTAAAATACCTTCACCCTCGTAGGGATCAGCTGATTAACGGTCTCTTTATCTTCAGTTCGATTTAAAATGGTTTCCATGCAGTGAACTTTAATGCGGCGAGGCAGCTCTCTCCTCCTTCTCTGTTGGTGCGTTTCAGTTCTTCAGCAGCACCTTCTCAGTAGAAAACCTGCTATCTGAGTATGAATCATTATTAAGATCATATAAATCCCAGCGTGGCAGGAAGCAAACAGTGAGAGCAAACAGGCAGTATTTTTGTTTGCAGAATCCCAGACTCCGCTCGGGTTTGACTGCGTCTCCGGAGATCGGCGTGTTTAGCAGAGTGAGACCGAAGAAAACAAGCATAAGTACTCGGGAGTCTGGCCGTGTTTTCTCAGAGCTACACGAGAGTTTAGCAGCATCTACCACGGTTTGTGTTTGGAAACAGGTGTAGAGCGAACCGAGAGAGTGACTAATGCTGGGAGAGTGCAAAAACACCAGAGGACAGACAGCAGCGCGAACAAAGGCTCTGATCCGGCTCGGTCGAGCTTCCTGTCTGCATTCACATATTAAATCCTCTGTAGCGGCCCTGAGAGGCCAGGTGAGATTATAATGAGCAGACATTCAGCTGAGAGAAGCAGCACTAAGTTTAGACCACGATCATGACTCATCTGATCAGAGGACCAAGGTCGCAGTACGTCCAAAGTACAGTAGCTTACTGAGACAGTTCTGGAGATGAAAGTTGGCGCTGCAGTTTTTAAAAGAACTTTTGATGGTGACAAAAACAAAACTCATTCCTCTGTTTTCAGTTGTTTTTTTGCTTTGACTTCAACACAACCGCTTTGTTCTTTTGGTCAGTGGACATGATATAAGACAGAACTGACTTCCAGGGGTCTCTGTAAATAACAGCAAGTGTCCATGGAACAATAACAGAATCTCAGATGTCCACATAGAGACAATTAAATGCTTTTCCCAGTTTGGTGTGGAACAAACTGACTGGCCTGCACGGAGCCCTGACCTCAACCTCATCCAGCACCTTCGGGATGAACTGGAACGATGTTAATCATATCATGTTAAACATATGAGCAATTTCAGTCAGCTTCATTGGATTTATGAGTCGATACGAGTGAAACTTAACAAGAGCAAGTAAATAATGTTTCCAATAAAGGACCATGTGGCTGTTTTCATATTTTAACTACAGATTAAATATACTTTTCACTCCTGCTGGCAATTTTTCAAATGTTCACACCTAAAATCTCAGATGTCAGTGTCCTTGAATGTATCAATCGGTGGCTATGAACTTGTTTTTGTAAAAGTATGCTGGTAAAAAAAATTTGTACCTGCAGGTGACCGGACGCTGGCAGCCTTAAATATCAAACGTAAAAGTTACAGATATCTTTCATCAAAACTTTTACAAAAATACAGAAACCTCATTGTTGGATGGCGGTTGTATTATCAAGAGAGAGAGATTTTCTCTGTATTAGAGCAAGATTACCTGAGAATATTTCATCTTTAAAGGCGATAAAAGCCCAAGAGAAAAGAGAAAACCACCTCGTGGCTCCATCATTACTAAAACAGTTGGCATAGCAACTGGCAGCAGGAGAATCGGCGGCATCGTTCGAGCTTTGTGACCGGCTTTTTGAGCTCTTTGGCCAATCAGATCGTTCAGCTGAGGCCACATTAAGTATAATGGGCGCATTATCACCATCAGCATGTGCGCGGGGGGCGTTCAGGGACAGTAGGACACGCTGGTCCACGGCTCTGACAGCGATCGGCCTGTCGGACAGAAAATGGCTCCCTGCAGCTTCCCCTGCAAACAAACCATTTTCTTTTTAAAGAGGCTGAGGGAACAGAGCGGAGCAGCCGGTGGCGGCTTCTGTAAGTACTTGATCTGTATGAAAACTAAACACTCCACCGTCCGCCCACCGCCAGAGAGCCAAGACGCCGCTGCCGCTGTCTCATGGTATTAGTGTGCTGCTCAGTAAAAAGGGATTCCTTAAAATTCAAAAGATTGCTTTGGGCTTCCACGGCTTCTCGTCAAATTGAGGCTCAATAAAGCAGCCAAAAAACTCATGCCCTCGCTGAGAAGGAGAAACTGTTCATTTCACACTGGCTTCTTTATGGAGCAGCAGGAAATGTGCTTTAAAAGCCAGAGAGATACAGCCTGACTCGACAGCGGGGCTCTTTGTGCTGGAAAATCAACTCGTTGGGGAACAGAGGATGTGACTGACTGAAGCACACCTCATTTCAGATTAAACACCTCGGCGGCACTCTGAGCCTTAAAACAATCCAGGTTGGAACATACAGGCTGTTTTCATCCCTCAATAATCTGTCAATCATGTTCAAATCCATTCATCACTACTAGAATTCCACAGATATGTTGACATGGATTATTTCATGTTATCACTGACCAGTATCAGTCTGTATTCTGGAAATGAATAAGAACAAAGTCAGTACAGAAATATCAGATATGTTTGAGGTCCTTGTTACAGAGAGCTGAATCACAGAGCTCATCACCTGCACGCTGTTCGATTCGTCCCACACTTTCACTTTGTGGCTGTAATGAACGTCGCAGTCGTGCAGAGACACAAGCAGGACCGCAAAGGTTAAAACTTTTCATCTGATCAGAGACAAAATCAAATAATTTTCCAAAGTATAACCAATGTTTTGTCAATCAGAACATGGTACAGACCACTGTGAGTTCATTCACCATCAGTTCAAAGTGAGCAACGATGAAACCAGATGACAGAACAAGCTTTGAAAGTTTCAAATACCAACGAAACTGAGGAAGACTGTTTTCAGGTAAAAAGCACCTCACGACTGAGTTGTGATGTTTTTATATACAGGATGACTTTTTTTTTTTTTTTACGTCTGTCTTGTGAAAAAGAAAAACCCTGATTCTCAATTAGACTTCCTAATCAAATAAATCTGTTTGAGCAGGATTCACTGCGACGTCTGTTTGTCCATCAGTAGTCAACATGACTAAACCACCAAATAAACCACGAGTCTATTTACTGTGTTCAGAGAGGATCTTTGTTTGTTCCCCTCAGTTTCCTGCTTCCTTATCTCTCTTCATGAATAATAGATTGATAGGTTGAGGCGGTCATCAAGGCCACTGTGGAGTCAGACGGCCGCCAGGGAAGTCCCGCCCCTCACAACATGCAAAAACCTTCAGCGGCAGAATATAGTACTCAAACTGGTGAGCAGACTCGGACCGCTTTCCTCTTCATTAACATTTTCTGATCAAAAGGTTGACACACAGCAAAAGTAAGAACAGCCCGTCAGACAATCTGACAAAGAACAGTGCTGGAAAATAAAAGCTGTTTTTAAACTCTGCTCCTCAGATTAGGCTTCACACCCACTCACGTCCACACAGAGCTAAATCTGACCGAAGCTGTATTGTCTAAATAAATGATCTGTACACGAGATGAAGCTCCGCACAGACGAGAGCTGTGTAATGAAGCGTCCGTGTGAATGTGGATCTGAACTCTCGGTTGTTCGGGTGATGCTCTGCTGACTTCTCAAGCGCCAGGAGAAGCAGCGTTTCTGTTGCGGTCGGTGGTTTTTGGAGGAGATTTGAGCCCGCGGGCCGACATGAAGGCTCATTTTCCTCAGTGCTGTGTTCACTAAACAGGAAACAGAGTGGGAGTAAAGAGCGTGCTGCATTAGCATGCGACCCCCCAAAAACATCCAATGACATGGAAATGTGCAGTCGGTCGAGCGTGAGTGCTAAAAATGAGATAATGAGCGGAAGCTATCGGAGCTGAACACAGACAGAGAAGATCACGGTGACAATGTGAACAAAACAATCAATGGCTCAAACTTTCCCCACATTAGTTCAGGATGTGGCCATTAAGGAAAACATGAGCAGCACTTATACAATGGCTGGATGCAAACGTCCCCCCCGTCCTGGACTTTTATATTAATTAAAATTATATTAAAATCTTGGCTGATGATCTTCACATTGTGACAATTTTCTTTCTTATTTGGATGACAATCAACCGTTGCCTGTCTAATCCTGCAGGTTAGAGATAAATGCAGCCGTTGAACTGAATGCCTCCACACTGACAGTGAAAGCAGAGATATGTGGATTAATCCCGGTCGGCCTTCACCCCCTTGGACAGATAATGGTAGCCTGTGTGAACGGAGGAAGTTATTCAGCCTCAAAGCACTAATTTGGGATAAAAAAAATGAAATTAGCAAACCATTTCTGTCTGACCTTCACTGTGGAGGAATTAAACCAGCCTGCATTACACAGTAGCTTATGATTACAAATTAGCAAACTTGACCATGATTTCTTATATTTTAATTAAAATAAATGCTACTTAATAAAAATGTGAAACCGACAGTTGTTGGAATATTTGGTCTGGATGAAAGCGGTGGTGCGACCAACCATGTTATTAGCAAGGATTAAGAAAAAGAGCTACATAGTCGAGTTACAATTATTTTATGTTTAAATAACTTTGATAACGACAATATAAGCACTAAATACTAAACTATAAATGAATTTGAACTAAAGTCTGGCTGACAGCCTGTAAAGGACTCTGTATTCCTGAATGGTGAACAACGTGTGTTTAGAATCTCTTGACAGATATTTTCTCTTTCAACTCGTAAGCGAGGTGTAGGATTCAGACTGAAGACAGATGCAGGTTCAGCAGAAGAGAAAATGAGGCGCGTGTAGAGGTAACCAGGTAAACATGTGCTGGAGATTCTGCTGAGGCAGACAGAGCGGGACTGCAGGGGGAGAGAGGGGGAGATAAATGGATGAATGAAGAATGGTCGAGTCAGGAGAATCTGAAAAGAAGAGATGGAGAAATGGAAGAGACAGGAGGAGTCAGAGAGACAGTGTGGGGGCGATGATGTGACTGAGGCTGGAAACGGGAAAAACTGAGCTCGTCGAGTTCAGTTTCAGAAACCTGTCTACATGGAGAGCAAGCAGCAACCTCAGCTGATAATCAAACCTCAGCTGATAATCAAACCTCAGCTGAGAATCAAACCGCACGTGGTGGAGATGTTGTAAAATGATCTGTGCAGAATCTTTTCCATCTGGATTCATGAACAGAAAGCCATGTGAAATATGTTATTAGTCTGTATTGTTCTCGTCGAGTCTGTTTAAATCAGACCTCACAGAGCGAACGTGTCTCCACTGATTAAGTTACAGTAACGAAATCATCAGGTTCAGCCCAGTTATCTGCTCCCTTTTCAAGATGGGACTTGGCAGCAGAAAGCTGACAGAGCTGAGTGACAGTTGGAGCGGAAGAAGATTCTGTCAAATGATCAAAGGTTCAGATACACAAAAAATACAGCACAGAGGGCCGAGCTCGAGCACCTCTCAGGGGTGGAAGAGCAGGCAGACACGGCCATTCACTTTGGTCTGTCTGTGCAGACGTCTGCATGGATCCTCGAGGCACCGGTCAGATGAAAAAAAAATGCATGTCATGTGGACTAATGTGGAGCAGCTACACAGAAAGTATGATCTCTGCTGAAGATTCGCAGAAGAAGCTAACTTCCGTGACTCAAATGTAACCGTCGAGGGAGAAGCGTCACACGTATGTAAAAGCCGTGAGAGGCACAGAGTGTGTTCACGTACAGAGACTGAGATGCTTGTCATCTCCTTATGCACACAGATTCATGAGTGTTTCTGCTGATGAAGCTGGTGTAGGAGTGACAGACTGACATTCTGTTGCTTCTTTGATTAAGTCTGCTGAAGGTTTCTTCCTTTCTCAAACAAGTACCATTCAAATAAATGTTTTATCATCTGTGTGTGTCTGTTTCTGAAAGAATCAATGATGGTGAAGGCAACACACACACACACACACACACACACACACACACACACACACACACACTGCAGCACTCTTCCTCCTCCTTCTCCTCCTCGCTCTCTTGTTCTCGGCTTCTCTTTTCATCATAATGGGCTCCTTTCTCTCCTAATGGCCTTCTTCTCACAGAAACGCCTCAGTTGATTTCACACAATATCAGTGATGATTCACCAGAGGAGCCTGGTAATTGGGGGAAATATTCCTGTTCAAACACTTCTTTAGTGGAAAGACTCTCACTGTGTGTCACACTGTGTAAGTGTGAGGTGAATTGACTGACGGGTGTTAAGAGACACCTGTGGGAAAAAAAATCTAATCAAAGGGACATTTTAGCCGTGATACATCGTTCTGACTTTACTTCCAGGCTTTATGTGTTTTGAATGGATTCCTCTTCAGCATTTAGAGTTCAGACTGGTTTGTGTGACTGTGTGGATCCTCCCATCAGCCAAATGTGCTCACATGATAATGATAATAATAATGATGAGAAGAAGACGAAGAAGAAGAAGAAGCTGTATTTAAGATGAATGATCGTAGTGTAATGACCTTGAATGAAGATACACTTTAAAACAGACACTGAATGCACTTCTACACATATTACAGCCACAGCCACGCATGAATTCCACTGTTTGTCCAGACACTTACAAAAGCACAGACATTTGTGAACCACACAAAACACGACAGGAGCAGCTGATGAAACTTATGCTACATATTTTGCAACTACTGAACTGACCCCTCAGATCGTGGGACCCTTGGGAGCACCCAGGTTGGGGACCACTGGTGTAGAGAGCAGAATTACTACCCAATTAACAATATTAGGGCCCAGAATCAACTGAGTGAATAATAAGGTCACTCTACATATAAATTCCTGACTCGACAGTACAAGATGTAGTGTTTCATCACATGTTAGATTAACATTAAAGTCCATGATGTAACTCCCTGACCTTTAAAGTAGTTTGTCCAAACCCTGGAAAAGACAGTAACAGTGCTCTGCAGTTATCTTCCCAGCCTCTTGGGTGCAGTGCAGCGCTGTGGCGACCCCCAGTGTGGAGCAGCCCAAAGAAGAACGGAATCTAAAATTAGCCTGATCCTAATCTAATTTTTACACCTCAGCCGAGAGTTTTCACACAGCTGACAGTCTTCTCATACAGAAAACGGCAAAGTCTCTCACTCTCACTTCTGTCACAAGGTGCCTGAATTTCTTTTTTTTTTGAATGTTTCTTTTTCAGGTGAACAGCTGTAAACACACTGAAGACATACAGCAGCACGACACAGAAAACTCTCCTCCAGCTCTGAGACTTCAGCTCGAGGTCTTGATAGTCTTTGCTCCGCCATTAACATTTCACTGAGCTGTATTTAATCCCCCAAGATGATCTCATTCAACACTACCTCGACTGTTGTTAAGTCAAATAATGTGGTGATGACATGTATTTATGATATTTAGATGTGGTTAACGATATTCTATGTAATGAACTGGCTCTGTTTGATTGTGAAGAGCTCTTTAACGCCTCTGGGGTCGAGTGTAGATGTGCATCACGAGGACAGAGTGGAGAGTTGTTCATGCAGTAAAACAGAAAAATAGACCCTGTCCAGCCTCACGGGCTCAACATTGAACCGAGTCCATAACAATAACTGGCAGATGATCACTTCATGCGGACATAATTAAGAAAATGAATGAGAATAAATTAACGTCACTTAGGCAAACGATTGGTAAATAAAGAAAATATTAAAGAACAACATCAGAGCAATTTGAGCCATTTTCTATTAGCATTAAAAGCTCACTGATGAATTCTCCACAGGAAGCAGAAGCTCCCAATGTCTTCTCTTAACGACTTCAAAACATTAAACTGAGCTATTAAATATGAACAATGAAAAAACTTAAATCACAGCACAGCATTTTTCTTTCTGGTGTTATTGAGTAATGAAATGGGCTGCAAACACACACACACACAGACACACACACACACACACACACACACACACGATGATATAGAATTATTTTAATGATATTCATCAGCTTCAGTCGGGGTCTGCTGAGACAGGACGAGCCGAGATGTGTCCATAATTTCAATAACGACGACATGTCTGAGAAAATATCACTGTTTTTGCAGGATTCTCAAGATTTCGTAATCTTCCTCTTCTAAAAATTTCTATTTTCAACACAAAGTCTGGATAATTAATCAAATAATTACACTTATTGTAATCGATTGCCTTTATTCTTTCCTTATGTACGATTATGTGTCAATATCTTCAATATCTTTAGTGGAAGGTTCACTAACTTTGAAAAGAAACACAAAACACAGTGACAGAGACAGAGAGAGGGAGAGAGAGAGACAGAGAGAGAGAGAGAGAGAGAGAGAGAGAGAGAGAGACAGACAGAGAGAGAGAGAGAGAAAGAGAGAGAGAGAGACAGAGAGAGAGAGAGAGAGAGAGAGAGAAAGAGAAAGAGAGAGACAGAGAGAGAGACAGAGAGAGAGAGAGAGAGAGAGAGAAAGAGAAAGAGAAAGAGAGACTAATACTTCTGCACTGAAGAAGACATCTGAAAACATCAGACTGTGCTGAGAGCAGAGCTGAAGCCATAAACACAAAACCTCCAGCACTGGAACATCTGAGGCCTCAAAGCTTTAAAGACGTGAGTCTGTCGTAAACTTTCAGTGATGTTAAAATCAAGGTTACAATAAAAGATACGTTTTTATACAAGCGAAGAGAAACATCTGAATAAAAGCCTGGTGTTGCGGCCCTCGAGACGACTCCAGCGTAAGAGACGCGTCAGATCAAGTGAAGTAACAAAGGAAAGGTGCTGAAACTACCCAGAGGTCAGTGCAAACTCATTTATCTTTAAACATTCAGAGTCCTGTGTGTAAAGTCAAAAAGCTGCTGTCGCTGTGTGTGAGATCAGCTCTGCAGCAGGAGGTCAGGGAATGTGCTTTCCACAGCTATAATCAGTGATTTCTCCTGTGAGAAGAGAGTTATTTGTGATTATTACGGGGTGGACGTCCTTGTAAGGAAATAGTGAAAAGGACAAATGAGCTGCCGGCCTCCTGCCACCACATGCCAACGCTAAGATAGCCCCGCAGAAACGGCATGGTCCCATCAATCAGCAGCTGAGTGCACATCACAGGGAGCCGTGACTGTGGCAGGAGACTTCAATCACACGGACCTGAAGACGTCACATTCATTTTGTTTACCTTGTTCATCTACCTTGTTTTTAACTTGTTTTCTCATGTATATCTTGTTTCCTATTGGTCTCTGAGAGTCACCAAACATAATTTCATTGTGCGCCTACAATGACAAATAAAGTGTCTTATGTGTCTCCTGCGGCTGCAGCCATCGTGCAGCTCCACAGGCCACTCTGTCCTTTTTGATTTTACACATTGGAAATCAGTATAAAGACCTCAGGGTGCTGAAACACCACGACAAACATAAAAAACAAAGAGAGAGGCGTTTATGGCTGTGACTGAAGAAATATTAGAGATAACACTCTATCATTTGAAGAAAGAGAGCGTTTACACTGGAGGGGACCTTTTTAAAGATGGTTTTTACAGAACTTACAAGAGAATCATTCTAAGCTTTCGTTCTCTGTTCACAAGTTCTTACAGAGAAAGAGTTGACATTGGAAAGCAATTTTCAAGAGCAGACAACACAGCAAAACAATTAGTGTTTGAAACTTTGAAATCATCTGAAATATTTAAAATCGCTACAGGCTGCAGCCAAACTCTTCTTCTTGTTGATTGGACATTAACAGTGTGTGTTCAACCTCACTTTCCTCAGTACTATAATGTTCTTCATCAACTAATCTGTCATCACTTTTACCATCAATTGATTAATAATTTGTTCTACTAAATGTCAAACTCAGGCTCAGACTCAGAATGTTACATTTTCCAGATAACAGGTGAAGCGAGAGAAGTTTTCAGTTTAAAAAGTTTACAAAAACAGAAAAGCTGACATGTCTACAGTTTTCATCCCTTCAAGACTGTGAGGACTTTAAATATCTGTAAACAGGTAAAAAGCTGGAGAAATGCTTTATAAACTGGTGTCAATGTGAAACGTCCTAAAACGATGCATTCAGGGTTCGATATGTTCAACAGAGCTTTGTAATAAACCTGTCTGAGAAAAACAAGACCGACAGCAGAGAACCTGCAACTACACAACAGTCAGTGATTGAGTAAGAGTGTGTGTGTGTGTGTGTGTGTGTGTGTGTGTGTGTGTGTTTTGTCTTGTAATTCAATGTGACTTTGCGACCGGCACGATGTAATTTCCAAATGTATGTCTCAGAGACCTGAATCAAGATGGATGTGCTTCCCCGCTTCATTCTCTCACACACTCACACACACACACACACGTACACACGCACACACAGACACACACAGACACACACACACACACCACAGCAGACTAGGAGAAATCATTTAAAAAAGACTTGTGTGTGTGGATTTATTCTGTGTTACATCCAATTCAACAAGCTGAATGAACCTGAACCTCGATGGACATTGTGATTTCCTCAGACCAACAACCCTAAACACGCACACACACAATCACCAAGTAAACATTAATGAGATCTGGGAACACAGTGGCATCACTTAGAGGAAGTAAAGCAGTTGCTTTACTTAACAGTCAGACTGTTAAATGTAAATGCCATGTTCACCCTTATGGATTCACCACAGGTGCTAAATGACAACGATATAAATGTAAATGTAACGTGAAAAGTCTGTGTTAAAAAAACAGGTGTAGTGTCAGAGCTCCACAGCTGTATGTTAATGAATCTGTCTGCGGCGCTGATAAGAGCAGCCGAGGAGCAAAGAGGATCAAAGCTCCTGCTTCACTTTCCAAAGAACGAGGAGGAGAGAGAGAAGGATGGAAATGAGAGAACTGAGATCTCAGATTGCGTCCTTCTTAAAAATTCACAGTGATTATTGTGTGGAGTGTGATCTGAGGTGAGCCAGAGGCGCCGCAAGCTGCAGAGAACAAACTGCTTTGTTTTGCAGAACAGAGTGTGAAATAAATGTTTAACATACAGACAGAAGTCAATGTTTTACTCTCAGTCACAACAAAGGAGTCTCCACGAGCGTGGACTCTGATTTAAATCAAGTTTACTTGTCTTCTAGTTTATCATGTGTAATCTTAAGATAGTGGTTTTCTTTAGAGTTACAGATTTAACGGCAAAATTCAAATATGAATAATTGTAGGAACTTTAATCACAACAGGAATGAGTGTTGTTCAAAATGCTTTGATACTGGGACACGATACCTTTCGATACCTCACACTGATACTTCATCTGTTGATGTCACATGGCGCCACCATATTCATCAAAGCACACAGCTCAAAGTGCTTTTCAGTTTTAAAAAAGGGAAGATAAACACATAAAGAAGCAAATGCAGTCAAAGTATGTAAGTGAACATGGAGTATGCACACATACATATTAAAGTCAGCGCAGAAACCAACCTCTGAACATGTAAGTTCAAGAGCCACCGTCCATCGACCTCCTGCTTCAAACATCCAACAGGAAAACTAACAGTGTTGTCTTCCTCACTGATTCTCATTCCATCTGATAAATGTGTGTGCAGTCGGCAGCTTTTACACCAGAACAGTCCCTCCGTCTCACTCTAATCTGAGGAAGCTCAGCAGACGCACGGCCTGGTTTTATCCTTTATTTACCAGGAAAGTTGACTGAGGCTGTGCACTTTCTTTCTCCAATACTTTGTAATACTTTCATTTCATTTGTTTGTTGTTGCAAACTGTATTTATAGGTTTATGTCTTAGTCACAGTGCCACTTACAGTATTGTTAATTTAAAAAAATAATTAAATAACCTCACACCTCAACCAAATCTTATTTAGATCAGTTGCTTGAAAACTATAAGTAGATCACAAAGATGTAAATAGTTTCTTCTCTGACACATATTTTTCACATTTTCATGGAAATTTCAGTTTGGACCTGATGTGCAACTAACTAGTTGGTCTGTCATCACTCATGTGATCTAATGAAAACAACCTGGACTGTTGCCATGATGTGGAAAACCTGAGGCTTTTAATGAAGATATTCAGGTATCGCTCAGAGATGATTCGGCCCTGATCTGGATTCACCTTTAATCATCCAGGAACACAAAGTACGCAAGTGCAAGCAAGGAAAGGAAATCATGAGCTTCGGCTTTGAAACTTTAACCTAATATTGTTTAATATGTGGCAAACTTGAAATCTCATGAAAAATCTGACTGCATTAGCCGTTATCACCTGTTTGCACTGTATCCAAGAAAACCACAAAAATCACTGGATTACTTTGATACTTAGAAGAAAATATCTGAGCATGATGATTAAGACCTGAAGTTAGAACTAGTCAATGTTTATGATTTGTGAAAAGGTTTTTGTATCTGGAAGGAGGATGTTCTGTTGAATCCAGAAGTCTGAGGATTACGAATCAGAGGGTTCAGATTTGACTGATTTATGATGCAAAAGCCAACAACAAGGCGTTAGAGTAAACATAGTCTTAAGTTGGAGCACAATATTTGTAAGTTCACCCCTTAGCTGCAGTGTCGTGGTAAATGGTGTCCAGGATTTTGTTTTTGTCAGTGAGCTCTGACCTTTAACTTCCTGGCGAACTCCACGTGGTTGTCGTAGACAAGGACGTTAGCGATGAGGTTCTCCCTCTCTGCAGAGAAGGAGGTCGGTCCCTCTGTGACGTTCGGCTCAGCCATCACCTTGAGCAGAGTGTGAGGACACCTGGTCCCGTCCCACACCTGAAAAAAAAAGCACACGTACAGATTTTCAACCTGCCACTGACATTCAGCTCATTCATCCATCTGTCTCTCTTTGGTTCAGAACAGCAGATCAAACCACTCAGTCTTTAAATATGATGACATATAACTGAAACCAAAAACAAAAGTCATTCCCATTTGGTTATTTTATCTATTGATGCTTTGTCATCTATTTCCACAAAATTCACTGCATCAATTCTTCAATAAGAAATTACTCGTGTCATTGCAGAATATTTATCAGGACCATTCAGAACCATCAACCAGCAAACAAACGATTCACTTTGAGGTCAGCTTGGTATAAAATCTTACACTTCCAGAGGATAGAGGATCTTGTAAGTTGTACATATTATAAATATCTATGAAACAATACTTGTGATTTTGGGCTAAATGTGTTGTATAATTTCAGATGAATTGATGAACAGTGTGTTGAAATAATAACAGGCAGGGAGAGATAACTCTAATTCTTTAGGAATCCAAACTATGATGTGTACAAACTCTTAGTTGATGACGATCCCAGGTGCTTGAGGAAAGGTATAAAAATCTATTCTTCGTTTAATAACCTTTCATGATTTGGAAAGCATCCTCTCCTGGTTGTCGTTGTGTAACAGCAGGCTCAGAGCAGAAATCAGTGAGAGCAGACTGGCAGCAGACCAGCAGTCACTGCCAAATCCTGCTCAAATTTATCTCCTCTATCTGCCTCACTGGCAGGAAACCAGTCGCCACTTACAGCCTCATTTCTGCTCTGAAAACTGAGGTGGCAGGTGAAACAGCTCAGGACCAAGACAAAACACACAAGACCTTATCCGGCAGAGGCCAACTGACAGTGAAGTAGATTTACGACAAGACAGATGAAGAGTGAAAGCAACAGCTCCACTCTTCCTAAGAGCAAACATAATATCAAGAACCTAAGCAGGTTGAAGTTTTAAAAGGAACCGTAGATGGAGGAACAAGGAGGAAACAAGACAGCAACACAGCTTCCTAACAAGGCAACAAGTCATATTAACATCAACAACAAGAAAAAAAGAGGTGACTGCGGGTAATAAAAACAAGACGGTAAGAACAAATGGATATAGCTGACAGTAAACAGCCTCCAGGGAAGCTTCCTGGTGACTGTGATGCTGAAGTGTGAACACATGCTGTAGGGATTTTGTGTTGTTTATTAGCAGGAAACATCACACACCAAAGGTTAACTTCACCCTCAGATCTACCACTTATTATCATTAGTCTGTGATGTTGAATCTATTAAAATTAAATCCTGGAGTCAAGATATTTAAAAAAAAAACATGGTTTCTGTTTCGTCACTATTTTAGATTTAGGAATATATGGAACACAGAGGACATTCACACTTCTAGGGCCCAAACCCACCAATGGATATGATTTAAAATGACAGTGAGGGACATGAGGGACCCAGTAGCTGTTAGAAATAGGACAGTAAGCAAGATTTGAAGGTTTTCTTATTGAAAGAGCAGCTTCTAAAGAATCAAATGGGCAAAATCCGGCGATTCTAGTTCATCTGAAAGTGCCCCAAAATCACCCCTGAGTGAGAGGACTACAATTTTACAATGGAGCCATTTGCTTTGACTTTTCCCAACGTATAAACACTGTGAAGGTTTGCTTTTGATAATTGATTGAAAAATCCATGACCTGCTGAACTAAATTAGACAGATGCTGATATGTCAGAGTCATAGGACGACGGCTCAAACACTCGCCTTGCTCATTAAAAATGTGGCCTTCACTGTGTGATTTGCTGTAAACTGCTCATTTTCCCTGAAACTTAATAAGCCCAATATCATATTTCATAAAATGTACTAATTTCCTTTGTCGTCAGTGGAAGCGCTTGTTGTTCAGGTAAGGCAGGGCACCTCCACAATGAAGCCTATGAAAATGGGGTTACCACTCCGTGCACAAGGTTTCAAAATTGGCTTCTGATGGAAAACTATTTGGACCTATGTGCACTATTTTCATTCAAAACAGCAAATTTCACAGGAGGGAGATACGTTTGTATATTTTAAAAAAGGCTGTAAACTAGAAGCAATACGTTCTATTAAAAGGTGCTGGATTACAGCAGCAAATCCTTTTCTGTATCCCTCCTGTAGGAGTCGACTGACGTGCAACACTTTATTCTCTGACAAGTCTGGTGATCTACAGCCGTGGTTCCCACTTCTCTTTAGTCATGTTGTCATGGTCCAAAACTCATGGTAACGCTGGTTATTGCACAAAATAAAACATGTATTAGTGCCGTGTTTGACACTTTCACTTTGCAGGCTGTGTAAAACCCAGTCAAATGAACCGCAACAAGGAAGTGCAATTAGAGATCACATCACCTACCAATGAAAACGCTCTCTAACACACTGATCTCACCAACATGTGATGAGTGACCCAGATTTTACACTTGCTTCAGTCTCATTTATTCAATTCCCTCTTCTGAAAACAATTTAGCGTGGCTGCTTTTGTCTCATTCTCCGACCGCAGAATACAGCCTCATTAACACAGCCCGGCTCATTAGCCTGTAGACATGCACATGCAGCTTTCTTACCCTCAGCAGGGTGCAGGTGGTGTCGATGGGAGCTTTGGCCAGCAGCTGGCAGGTCAGGTCGAAGTAAACTTTGGGCTGAACAGCAGACAGAGGGATTGTGGGAACCGGAGCGAGGATGGCCTGGCTGGCGGCCCAGGATCGCAGCTCCTCCACAGTCCGACGGCCCTCCTGGTCGAAGTGGAAGGAGCGGCTGGAGGTCCTTGGCTCCACTGCTGCGCCCACCGCCCCATCAAACGTCACTACGGAGAAACCGAAGGTGTTGACCAGCGTGATGGAGTCGTTGAAGGACTGAGTCTGTGTAGAGAAATGTGGAATTATTTGTCTGTGAAATCTTTAACAATTTATCTCAGGTGAAGCACAACACCAGTGGTTTTCAATTTCTAACTTCCTTGACCTTGACTCTGTGCATGCGGATGATGTCTCCGATTTGAAAGATTTTTGGATGGTCCTCCAGTTTCTCACAGAAGATCGTGCAGCCGATCTTGTGGTTGGACTGATCGGTTATCTTCAGGCTGGAGCAGAAGTCTGTGGAAAGAAAACTTGCTGTGGTCAGATCTCTGAGAGGCAAACATGAAGAGTCAAGGACTGAAAACAGTTCAGCGGCTCTTAATAGAGCTGTTGCATATTTAGTTGATAGGAATGAAGCATTTAAACAAAACTTTATGAATATGATGAAGAATAGGTCTCAATTGATCACTTAGTTATGCGTGATGATTATTGTTATTACCATATTGTTATGATTGAAAGTCATATTCATACAGTCGTTCTGTTGACTTTCTAATCCTGCTCTGTCTTATAACCCCATGTGGATGATATTAAACTTACTGTCAAGCTCATGTCATTTTGTCACTTGTACAGCAAAATGCTTGTGCTCCCTTCACCCTTTGTGTACATAAATATATACAGACCATCCATACCATAACATTTGGAGCCCACATAACTGCATTGCACACACACTATGAAAAGTGATCAGTGTATGTGGGAGCGTCAGCTATTCTGCAGCCTGTCTGCCCGCTGAGACAGGTGGTGTGAGATTTGATGCTCAGGGAACATGTTTTTAGATGGATGGAGCAAGAACAGTCCATGAGCTGGATGGCTGGTGTCTTCAATGATGTTATGGGCTTTGTTTTTGCAGTGAGTGTTGTTAATGTCCTAGAGTTGTGATTATTTTGTGCCAATGGTTTCAGCTGCTGCCTTTACAGTCTTTTTAGTTTTTTACAGTCCTGTGCAGTCAGACTGCCAAACCGCACTGAGATGGAGCCTGCCAGCACACTCTCAATGGTACGCAAAAGTAAAAGTTAACTAGAGCTTGGTGAGTTTTGACCAAGAGGAAGTACATATGTGAAAAGGAGACCAGGGTCGAGGATGGATCCCTGAGTAACCTCACAGGAGATATGAGATATGTAGGATGAGAAATTGTCCAAATTGCCTGTGTGAAAACTCTCAACATAGCTGACTGTGTATATATACACACAGAGTGTGTGTGTGTGTGTGTGTGTGTGTGTGTGTGTGTTTCTCCAGTGTTTGATCAGATGGATTTTTCTAATATCTTTGTTTATTTTTAAAGATGCCTGAAGGATCCACAAAGATGATGACACAGTCTGGACGGTTTCCAGCCTTGCTGCTGCTTTGTCTTTATTAACTCTTCCAAAACACACACATTGAAACACACACCTACACAGATGCACACACTTCTTCCTGCTGTGCTGTATGGCTGCAGGTTGACTTAGACTGAACGGTTGGTTGTTTATTGCCTTATCATCATTTCCATCGCTCTTCTTCCGTAACTCAGACACAACTGCTTTTTCTGCACTTTATGATCATATCAGCTGCAGTGTGTTAACAGGGAAATGAAGTAAATGACTGAACATTGTTCCAAAGGTTCAGTGGATTAGATTAATGCAGCTTCCTGTGTGATGCTGACAAGTACTGACACTTTTAAAACCTGAGCAGGCTGTTCAAACCCAGACGTCCATTATGAGACTATCAACACATAAACTGAAAATATATTTGCCATCCCACTCCTCTCCACACCTTTCTGAGTGTGTTATAGGAATAATCAGAGACATTTCCATCTAAAAAAACCCTCTGCTCTCACTCAGCACTGATCCAGCTTTTATCACTTCATGAAAGATTTTCTCTTCTTTTCTGTCTGTCAGCTCGTTTCTGTCTCAGAGGATGTGATGTGGTTTATGTTTCCAGTTTCTTTCACCATAAACGATCAATCTTTCCTACATTTTTAAACACGTCTCTAAAAAAGCTTCAAACACAGCTGTTGAGCATCTTAACGTCTCTGTCCGTGGTGCTGAAACCCTTTTTTCTTAATACAGTAACTGTTCCTTAGATTCATATACCAGTTGTTAAACCTTTAGATGCAGATAAATTTCAGGTTACAATTTCTGAATCTATATAAAAACAGTAGTGAAGTAGTAAAGTAGTTTTGTATTTTGTAAAAAAAAATCTAAATTTAAAAAATCTGTGACAAATTATATTATTAACCCAAAATTATGACATTTTATAAAAACCTTTGTGGTAAATTTGCTACTTTATTTTAATAACATTTCGACTTTCACTCATGATTTAATTGATAAAGTTATCACTTTTTTATATTACTTTGACTTTATTCTTGAAATCTCAGCAGTGGACCTGATACTGTGCCCAGAGGTAAAGACCTTTAGTTGTTAGTTTGTCATTCCATCACTTTTGACACAGACTAACACAACTATTGGAACAATGTCATTTCCATCCTTTAGTTCAAATGAGTGAATTTCCCCTGAGGGGGATCAATAAACCTTATCTTATCTTAAAGCACGACTGTGACTGAAGCGCAGCCTCACAGAGAAGCGAGCATGACTTTTAGACTAGGTTTGGTTATTTATCTTTTTTTTAGTTGTACAGTTACAGTTGAGAACATACGTGGTCTGGTTCTGGACTGACCTGTGCCGCGGCTCTTGAACGGCTGTTTGAAGAAGACCACCACTCCGTACACGTTGACTACAGATCCAGGCTTCAGGTCGTCCAGTCGGACATAAGTGTATTTTGGAGCCTTGGTCGTCCTGGAAGCCTGAGAAGAAACAAAGCTGGGTTAAAAAGAGGCACCAGCAGCCCGGGTCGGCGGTATGCTATGTTCTGTGCTAATGTTAACACACTAACAACAGCACATTAACATACGTTACACTAGACTACATGTGAGACATGACAAATAGGATTTGTTTTCACATTCTTCTGCTGAAGAGGGAAAATTTCTCTGTGTGCATATTAAACATCAGTTGAACATGTGGATGTAACAGGATTATTTTATGACATCACGACTAGTTTGGAGCCAATCGTGGTTCAAAATGTGTCCATTTAGATTCAACAGTAAATTACACAAATTACACTTTTTAAATGAACAATATTTGCATAATCATCCATTTCGTGGTTTTCAATGAGGGAGAAAGAGTGGACATAATCATAAATCAGACTCTTTAAATCAGTAATCATACTTTTTGGGAAAAACAAATAATTAATCAAACCAGAGAAATTCACATGAATTTTTTTTTAAATTTATACACACATATAAATATGTCCTCTTGTTGGGAATTGAGTTGCACAGATTAAAAAGACTGTTATCTCTGACAGAGTTTGATGAAGGACAGCAGGTCAGAAAACAAGGACTGAAAATAATCAAATCTTTACTGGAGCTAAACAAAAATCCATCTGTGCAGTGTAGTTAATTTGTTTGGGTTTGGCTTGTAATCAAAGAGAAGAAAAAGATTTTGGTGAAGTGATTAGATGTCGGGCAGAAGTATTTTAGAGTTTGGGCAAACTTCAAGCTTCAATTAAAAGAAAGATTGGTTCAGCTTTGTCTCCACCTCCTCCATGTTTCCGTCCTGTGGAGATACAGAGGACTGTGATCACAGCAGCTCAGGGCTGTTTGTAAAGGATGTTCACGATCTGATTACATGATGAACTGCAGCAGTGTTGCAGGCCGTCCATGATGTGAAGCCTCATGTCATGTCCATCATCACAGTGTTCTGAGTGTGTGTATATAACAGCTGTCAAACAGGCTAACATGCTAACTGAGTGTGAAGAGCGAGGCCGTCGTCACTGCAGACTGCGATGAAGGCGAACTGACGACAGAACTGGCGTCTCAAACCATAAATAATTAATTATCGTGTTTTCTGAGATTGACACATTAGGTAATCTTGGCATTTAACGAGACAAATGTCATTTCTGACAAATGTTAAAAGCTGATAATGCGTCTGATCAGAGCAACGGATAGTTTCCAGCTTCCTGCATCTCTTGTGATGTTTCCTCAGTCAGATGTGATTTTCAGAGAAGGATAATATAGATCTGAAAAATGGGCATATGTTCATGAAAGAGAAACGCTGACAGACAGTCTGCCCAACATTTATTTTTACCAGCATTTGTTCTACAATACAGATCAAGCTCAAAAGTCAGAATCGGCCTCTAAATGAAATCTTTAAACTTTGATCACAGGCTTCTGAAAATATTTAATCTTTTCAATTTATTTTTACTGTGTGTTATTCTGTCTGTTTTATCTGTTAATTTATTCTATTCTGTTTTTAAAATGTTTTAAAAATGTTTATCACAGCTTCACTTTACTGTTACTTTTATTCATCTGTCACTGACTGAATATTTGATTTCTTGTGGTTAGTGGTGGAAGTGGTTCATACATATGCTTTATTACATTATTATATCTTTAACAGTGGCAGCAGATTATCCCTGCAGCATCTTTACCCAGAGTTCAGAGCTGACTGCTGTTTGTTTTCACGTGTCTCTGCCAGTCAGATGAGCTTTAATCATCAAAGTCTGACGATATTTTTGTAATTTTGCTTTACATTCACTGAGGAGCAGACGTGTCCCTGTACAACATTCAAGATTCACATTGAACCTTGTGTTGGTGAGTTTGTATTTCACTCAGAAAGTGGAGGCTAGTTAGTGTAGCTCCCTAACTTTAGCACTCATTCCCAGTGGACGTTTTCCTTCATGTTATTTCAACACCTGCCCCAAGTCTCTGGCAGCTGTCACAAACTCACTGCTCTGTTCATCCTGCACGAAAGAATTGAAGAATTTGGGGTCCAGCTAGCGTGAGCTGTCTCTCTTTCATGGTCCCACTGTGGTGATGGCAAATGACCAGACCATCAACATTCACCGCAACTGGAAGTCCTGGAACCTCTGCACTATGTATGTCACCCATGATCTGAATAATAACAAGGAGTCGCACACAGCAGGGAGCTCTGAAATCACAGATGGCACCGAATAAAGGTTAACAACATCAGCCTCCAGCTGGCTAACTGTCTGTGTGGCCCCTGGCATTGAAGTCATAAAATTAATGTTGGTACAAAAAGTCAGAGACACACCAGACATGTGAACCCGCTGGAGGAAAGTGCATCTGTCTTAACACTCTGAGATGTTTTGCCCACTGGTTACTACACGTTTGAAGTGATGGGTTAATCATAAAAATAATGATATCAAGCAGTTATTGAAAGCTGTGAGCTTTAAAGACAGAGACAATCCTCATCCTCAGAGACACAGAGGTCTGGTGAGACCCTGATCCAGTCAAGGGGACTCTGGGACAGCCGGCAGC
This sequence comes from Holacanthus passer, assembly GCA_025331565.1. Taxonomy (NCBI): domain Eukaryota; kingdom Metazoa; phylum Chordata; class Actinopteri; family Pomacanthidae; genus Holacanthus; species Holacanthus passer. The sequence goes on from JAFREQ010000130.1 coordinate 357,195, forward strand.
TGACATGAGGCGTCCTGACAGATACAAGACCTCCACAACACACTCGCTCCAGCAGACTCTTCAGCTAACCGGGCTTCTGACTCTGACCTCGGCCGAGTGTGCGGCGCTCCTCTTGACGGCCGACGGGGATCTGGGCTCGGGAGCAGACGGCAAGCGGGACACCTGAAGGACAAAGACAGAGAGGAGACATTATAGCCACGACAGCAGATACACTGCAGACGCCACTGCTGCTGAAGGAAAAACGACGGGATGGGTGAGGAAGTGAGGAGAGTGGAATGCTATCAATCAGCAGGATCAATTCCACAAATGAAAACAAAACTGAGTGAACGAATTCAGTCTTATTTATTGAAGCTTTAGATTTCAGCTCCATATTGAGCTTTTTGGCTTTGGGCAATTTTAATATAGTTAATCAGGGTTTTTGAATAATGGGTACTTGGGAATTTTCTGAATTGAACTGTACAGTAATATGTGACATGTTGATATGACGAAAGATTAACAGTTGAGCTTGTGTCAGTCGTCAGTTTGAACCTGGCTGTGTTGTTAATGTAGTGTTGGCTGAGCCTGCAGGTAAAACATGAGAAGGATGTGAAATTCATCAGCAGGTAAACAGAGACATGTCTCCAGGTGGTGATGTTGCTGTCATGTCTGTCTGACACTGACACAGAGTGAGACACCGCCGAAGTCATGTTCAATTTACAGCTCACACAGAAGATCTAATACACTGTTATAGCCTGCAGACTGAATTAAGACACACTCACACACAGATAATGAAAGTGTGATGCATCAGTTCAGACAGAGAGGATGAGCAGCAAACATGTACCTGGAGTCATGACCTCACTGAGGGTCACCTGATTGTGATTCCAGGCATCACAGTTTAAGGACTACAACATGCAAAACATCTCTTTGGGTGATGTGCACTTAAAATAAACTGAAGTTGGCTTCTGAATTCATGTTAAATCACATATCTACTATAAACAGTTTTGGTGTGAAAGCCCCCATAATGCAAAAGACTAAGAACGGGCCTACCTACAGTTTAAATGCATGAATACAGTGCGTATTACTTAGATTTATAGAAGTCCTTACATAAATGCAGGCGTTGTCTCCTGACAGTAGCAGGTTAAAGGGGTGCAACTTGTCCTTCTGAGCTGTGGGAGATTTGCCCACAGTGAAGCCAGAGACCACCACCACATCCTGCAGGAAAACACAAGATGAACAAAAAGCAGAGAAATCAGGGATTATAACAGAAAGAGCAGAGAGAGATAAATATGCATCCTTCTTCCTGGAGGGAGGACAGATTGAAGCAGCAGATGTAGCATCCTGGGAGACATTAAGTAAGACGTCACAACAAGCCGCCGATGATAAGCTGGTGTGAAAAGTGGATTGTCTTTTGTTTGGCGTGGCAGCTGCCCCCGAGACGGCTTTAAAGCCTGACAAAGGGACAGCAGATAGTCTGAATAATCATGTTACAGAGACACACAGCCTGACAAGAGCTCTGTGATCTACAGGCGGGCACAGCGGCTCAGCCTGTGATGACTTTCTGACTTCACCGAGCTTTACGGCGCTTTGAGTTCCATCAAGACGCCGCCGTAGGGAAACCAAAAACACAGTGAGATGCTGCTGACAGGAGGATTATCCCTGATGTGTTCACTGTCCAGGTCAAAAACACATTCACCGCTCTGTAAACAACATCACTGCTGCTGCGCACAGATTTTTACAGATGTGACAGTATCAGATTAAACTGGCACAGCGAGCTGCAGCCATGATGAATCAGAGTCACTTTGTTTGTAAAGTTCAAGGAAGCTGCAGGAGGTAAACTGTCACAGCAGAGCCCTGACACATGAGGAACCAAGTTCACGGAGCTCAGGATCATCTATTCTTTCAAGGAAACGTTAGAGCTGTAATCCCTAAGAGTTCAGTTCTTGCTGATCTGGTGACACTCGTGTTTACTATGATAACAGCTACAACAAGTCCCAGAGTTCTGGAGGCAGAAATAACTTCTTGAGTAGCTTCGGACACAAATAACAGAGGTTCTGGTGACAAATACATAACACTTACTGTAGCTGCTTCACAATAAAAGATGCCTTGTGTTTCGCCGTTTCAATGCTTTAAATATGAAGGAGAAACAGTAAGAAATGCATTAGTAATAACTTTATACCTGGATAAACTGGTGGTATAGATTCTTCCCCTTTATTTTTTCAAAGCACAGGATATTCAATGACTTCGAACCACCGGAAGCCGAACACAGCTCAGCACACACTTCTTCAAACACACAGTATGGAAATGAATTCATCTCATCCCACAGATTAATGTCATACACACACACGTATCACTCAGCTCATTACCTTATTCAAATCAGATTTTATGATCCAGAAAAACATCATTTCCACAGACACACCTTCCAAATAGCCAGGCCTCGTTTTTAATGAAAATAACAGAATGCAGTCTCATCAGCAGTACATGAATATTCATTATAATAAGGCTTTTAAACTGTTCTTCACTCGCCGCTGTCAGGCTGAATGGACCCAGTCTCGAGGGAGAAACATCTCCAAACTCCTCTCTGTCTGACAAGGACACTTTCTCTACTCGCATTTATTATCTAATCAAGCAAATCTGTCAAATATAATAACTGTAATAAATCAGTTATTATTCAAAGCAGAGAGATGGATTGGGGTGAAAAGTTAAGCCATTGAACTGCCTGTGACGGATGTGTTAGTCCTAGAAAAAGAAGAACAGTAACAATAAAAGTTTATTAAACCGAAGACATCTATGAGGAAAACAAGACAAATTCACATTCACACTCAAGGTGAACATGTTTGGTGTATTTTGTCTCACATGAAGAATCAGAAAATCTAATTATTACAATCATCATTACACATCATCATATCATTTCTATAATATTTTTTTTATGTCTCAATAAGAAGAATTAAATTGCGTTTCATATAGGTAATTTTTTGGTTTCAAACTGATCGAGAGTAAACACAAATTAAAGACAAGCTTCTGTATGATCATATAATTACTAAATATAAAACAGACAACAAAATTAGAAATAAAGGTTTGATGCAGGTGAGACAAATAAAATCATAAAAAATGCTTTATATTTTTGATTAAACAAAGAAATTAATTAGCGTTTATTCTGGCCTCTCTGCAAAGCATGATGGGACATCCAAATAAAGTTGAAGTTGTCTGCGAAGGTGAAGAGTGTGTGAAAATAAACCGTAAATTAGATTCAGCCAACAAGACACCATCAGTGTTTGCTCCAACATCATCACCATCTCCATCCACACTTTATCACAACAGCAGGTCTGTCACACTAAATACAGATTCATGATAGATGATTTATATATCAGGCCTGAAAAATCTGAGTCTCCAAAAGATGTAGTTTACAAAAAGTGCACAAACAGGAGTCATCAACAGTCTTTATAATGTGGTGGATATTTATATAACATTACAAATATACAGTATTTCTACTGCACTGACCTGCACCTCCATTGCACCTGCTTACTGCTGCTTGCTATAACTGCTGTACCTGTCCGAATCGTATCTTTAACGAGCGAGTGAACCTACCCCTTGATTGACAGCTTGACTGAAGTCCTTGGCCAGCGCTCCCAGCAGGACGACGTTAATGGACAGGCTCTGAGATGACGCGTTCGATGTGGAATCTTCTTCTGTAAAACAGACACAGGACATATTTTTAAACTGAAACGAAGTAAAGATGGAGGGTTCGACATTGAGACCAGGATTACGGGGCATTCAGGTGATGATCTCTGTCATGTGTGACACCTGCATATTTATAATGATGATTTGAAAGCATTAAGTCACAAAGAACTCAGGATTGACGGGACTTATTGGACAGTTTTCTTGAGCTGAAACAATTCTATTCATTGCTTAGTCAATCAGCAGAGAATTAATTGGCAGCTATTTTGGTAATTGATTAACTGTTTTAGTTTCTAGTTTCAGCTTCTTAGTTGTGAGATTTGCTGATTTTCATTGTCTTATGTAATTATAGAGTGAAAATCTTTGGGTGTCAGACAACACAAGCTATCTATGGACATTGCCCTGGGCTATAGGGACCTGTGATGGGTATTTTTGCTTTTTTCTGACATTTTATAAACCAAAAGATTAATCAAAAGAAGAATCAACATGTCAAATGAAAATGAAAATAATGGTTAGTTGCAGCCCTACTCGCAACAATGTGTCATCAGCACTGCTGAACTATAAATCCAAGTGGGCCGACATGATGGGCGGAGTTCCCCAAAGCTCTATCCTTGGGTCTCTATGATTTAATATTAGGCCAAAATCTAGGGGAAAAAAACACATTTAATAATTGTTCAGAGTGTCACATTTAAAACAAAAAAAGGTTGTATTTTAAGGTGGATCTGAGTTTTGCCAATTCTGCTCACTTTCTGGGACAGGGATGGAGGTAATGAAAAGTGTCACACCTGGTAGATAGGAGCCCCTTATCCTGCACTATGGCTGTCACTTCCAATGAATGAGAAGTCCACATAATTTGTTTCTGAAATTTATGTGGTTCTGTTCATTAGTGGTGCCTCCGATGCCTCACTTGTGTGAGAGATTAACAGAGCAGTAAAGCAGTTGCATTTTTATAAGGCATCTGTGGTGCTGAATTCACGATGCTTCCACACATTGCTTCTCAGATGGCTTGGTGTCATGCTTATCTGCTGAGCACAGCTTGCTAGTTTTCTCCATTTTGTGGAAACAGAGAACAACAACAGTCTAGTTTACTGATAGGACAATAGGACATCAACAGATAAGGATGGCAGTGGATTTTATGGATGTCCCCCTCTGGAGTACAAGACAAGGCATGTTTCACTTATACACTGAGAATTTTGAATATTGTCAGATCATTCCAGATCTAGTTATTAATTTTTTCCTACACTGTGAAAGTAGTTTATAGTTCGAATGACAAGTGATGCCTAACCAAGGCAAACACACAGATCCTTTACATATTCTTTACTCAAACATGACTGACGACAGACAAAGCATAACCTTAGAGGTGTTGTCATCAGTCTGTACAAACTGGACTCAACTGGAAAACACACAAGCACAAATCAGGTTTGTGCAAACAAAGCCAGAATCTATCTCCACAGAGCTTTTACAAATGACAACAAAAGAAACAGAAATAGGAGAAAGTGACAGACTGTCCGTAAACCAACAATACAAGAGAGTGTGACCTGCTCAACCTGCAGCTAGACACAGGCAGGATGTCAGAGAGTTTAAATGAATAGAAGGAAGGATGTCCCCGCCACAATAAGAGCCTCAGCTTTCTGTGGCTGTTTAATCAGGCTGCTCAAAGATAAGAAGGCCACAGACAAGACAACAATGAGACAGAGTGGCCTCCATCTGCTTCTACAATACAGACAAGCTAAACAGCTTAACACACACACACACACACACACAGAGTCCTGATAGGTCCACACACACAGTGAAACACTCCACACCATCAACTCTGCAGGACTACACAGATTTTTAGCCTCTTTAGGCTCAGAGGCTCGGTTTACAGCACATTTAGCATCTGGTTCAGTCTCAGCATCTCCAGCAGCAGCAGGCAGCTGTTTTCAGCTTAAAGCTGCTGAACACAATCAAACCTTTGTGAACTTTAACATGAACATTCTCACTGTTGACCAACAGCAAAGCTTCACAGTGCTGTGCTGACAGGGTGCAAGTCTGACCATTAACAAACAAACAACAATAACAAACAGTGTAACAGGGGTAAGAAAGGGTTAACATCAAAATCTACATTTAATGCTTCAGCCAACACTAATTATGATTTTCCTGGTTTTGGATGATTGTTGCTCATTCCACGACCCCTTTCTAATTCAAACAATGTTATAATTATTCTTGCAAAAATGTTTAATATTAGAGTTTCATTTGAAGATGCTATTCTTAGTCTGAATAAATGTTGACAACTTCTTATGGAGTCAAAATAATATTACTCATTTGTATGAATTTGTATTGTAGCATTCAGAGGAAGGCATACAGGGAAGACTCAAATTAAGTCTAATTTTATATCAAATTGTCTTTCAAGACACTGAACCCTGAACTGATGAGCAGACCAGTGTTTGCATGGAATAGTGACATGAAAACAACAATATAACAATAAGACTTGCAAAAAGGGACTTATTTCAGTCACAACTCCACTAAAAAGCTTTTTTTTTTTTTTACTTTAAAAATTCAATCTCAGATGAGCAAATTATGTTATGCCTCAGTGCTTTTTAAGTTGAATCAAGGTTACATTTTTTTCAGTGCATCACATAAATGACTAAACCCTAAAAAAGTCACATTGTTCATTAACTATGAGTAACGAGTACCAGATAGTTTTACACAGTCTAATGTCTTTATCAATAAATAATGACAAATCATTAAAATAATTAACCTAACACTATAAACTGACATTTTTCCACTTCTAAAAAACATTCTGGTTAAGTTCAAGACTGAATTTTTAAAACTTCCAGCCAAAGTACACAAAGGATGATTTCTTGTTGCGTTTGACAAGTTGCTGAATGGGATCCATGTAGCAACGGTGCCCTTTAAAGTACAACAACACCGAACTCACTCCAACATCCATACCAGCCAGCTTTGAAAGCTAATTTATAAAACACAGAACCCGGCAGGCAGCTGCTTGGACCAAAATCAGGTACAAACCGACAGCTGATACACACACAGAGACAAACACGTGTTGAGAGTTACCTTGGATGACAGCCTTCAGGATGAAATTGTCAGCTGCTAAGTACACCAGCGGGCCTTTGCAAACCACTTTCCCCTGGAAAAATATAAAACAGTAAACTTAGAGACAAACTGAAAAGCATTTAGCTCTGAATGAGGCGCTGCAGAATTTCACTGAGGGCCTGTCAACTGATCAAAGCCACATCAGGAAACTGAGCAGCGTTGATGAGTGCCTCTGGGAAATGAGCTGTGAGACAGAAGGTAGATTATTCTGCTCGTTTGGTTTTCATAAATGCATTCCCGCAGAGCACTAATCAAGAACAAGAAAATAACCTCACGTAACGAAAAAGAGACACTAGGTGGATGTGAACATATGGTGACTGGTGACAGATAAATAGTAAAATACATGGAAGTGCAGGAAGATACATGAAACTTCTTGAACTCTACAGATGAGACGTGGCACCTGTGACGGGCTGCACAAAAAATCTTTTAGCTCATTTATTCCCTTAAGTGACAGAGCAAATTAGAATTTTAGCAAAGAATTTTTTATTTTTTTGTTTTGTTTTACATTTTTTTCCTAATTAACTCTTACTAACACAAACTTCCATCCATCCATTTGTCTACAGTGAGCAGCAGCCAGTTAGTTAACACATTTATTGACAATAATCTTAAAATTCATGGTGGACAGTGCAGGATGATGCCAGTTCTTTTCTTTGTTCAAGTTAAAACTCTGACAGCAGCGTTCTGAATGAGCTGAGACTGCTTCATAGACTTTCTGAGAGGACCTGTGAACAGTGCTTTGCAGTAATCAAGCCTACTTGTACTAAAGCAAGCAAAAGCTTCTCTGTATCTCTGGGAGAAAAAACAAGGTCTGCCCTTGACAATATTCTGTGAATGACAGAACACTGTTCTACTTATGTTCCTTCTCTCAACACACTTCTCACAACATAAGCTCACTGTGTATGAGTATGTGTGAGCGTGCGCTTGCTCCGAGCACCCGCTTACCATGAAATATCTTCCTGTCTAACAGCTGAACTGGTTTTACCTTTCTTATTAAACAAAGGCTGTCTTTCTGTCATCTGGGCTCAAACTGAACTAAACATGCCACAGTCTGGCCAACAGTGAGTTTGGGCTTTTAGGGAGTGGCTGTAAAGGAAGGGGTGCACAGGATTTATAGCATAAGACAAATTTAGAGTATCATTGCAAAATGGAATGCAGCACAATCTCGGTTACAGGCCAGCTGTGGACAAACCTTGACTGTTTTGTTGGAGGTGTCCGTTTTGTTGCTGATGATTAACACTGGAATCCTGGTCAGGTGTGTTGGTACCTGGACACCTGGCCCCGCCCCCTCCGACAGCACATGGACAGGCATGACGACGAGGTGACCTGAGGGATGTGAATCAAAGCATATGATTTATTTCTGACCCAACAAACTAAGCGACAAACAGTTTGGATTTTCAGTCTCTTCAGGTTTAATTTAATCATTTTGAGAAATGGACACAGAATGTTCAGCTATTGGGACGTTTGTGTCTGGTCTTAGTGCATCCTGTCTTTTGTCATCAACACTTACCACTACAAAACAAACCAACATATAAGGATATGATAGTTTGACACAGAAGAAATGGGCTTTCCAACCACATTTATTACTCCACGGTTATGCCAAATATTGTGGAACTTGCATCACTCAAAAACATTTGACCAATTTGGTGGAATCTGTTTCACATAGTATCGTGTGTATAGTAAAATTAACATATTTTTGTTCCCTTTGGACATTTTCATTAAATCACTGTTAAAGAAGACGTTATAGGAGGAAAATAATAAGACATCTCCCAATTCATGAGAGGGCTTACATCTGGAGGAGATGATGATTAATGAACAAAGAGCACATGTGTATTAATCAAAGGACAACAGTCTCTGAGGGTGACAAAATACAAATACTGTACAAATGCAACGAGCTCAGACCATTTCCAAACAACTGGCTGAAAATTGCAATAAACTCTTGAAAAGACTAATCTACTCTTTGTGAAAATCATCCCCATTACAGAGAATTTCCACAACACCCGCTGTGTCTGTTCAGTGGACAGAAGTGACTGTCAGTGGTTTCAAGCTTTAATCTGTCATCTGTCTAAGAAGACAGGACACACAGCTGCTGACAGACACTGATCCAGTCTGTGATCTGTGGTTTTAAAGACTTTGGTTTGAAGTCCAGTGTGACTGTCCACCACAGACGACTCATTACCAGGATAACACCTCTGACAGGCAACACCAGATCCATGTCGACAGCACCGCGGGAGGGTTAAAGTCTGTGAGGCGTTTCAGAGAGAAACCCAGAAAAGTGTTGGTCGTGTTCCCAGCAGGTAGCACGTTGCTTCCTGTCAGAGCTCGTTAGTTTGATTTCCGGCAGATTTGACTGGCGAGTCCCTCGGTGGTACCTCGTCGGCCGAGGACGGCAGAGCGGGAACAGCCTGCGAGGCAAACGAGCTGTTCACTCGGCCGTACAGTCAGCTGCTCAGCCAGGCAGAAAACCCAGCCAGCAAAAAATAAAATCAAATAAACCTCTCTGATTTCGACCAGAGGGGAGGAGCCAGAGGCTTGAATTAGAGCACAATGAGTGATTCGGTCGTGAGTTCAGAGGTACCGCAGACGATTTCAGGATCTGACCTACAGCTGCTACAAGTCACTCTGCAGCCTGTCTGCCCCCAAAATATCACAAACCTCACAGAGCTGCAGGTTCACAGACTGACCTACACCTGCAGGTTCTTCAGCCAGGATGCTGGAGCTGCAGCTCGCCTCACTTAGCTTCAACACCAAAGTCATTCTGGTGTTGCTGTCACACATAAAAACAGGCAAAAATTGGCTTCTGTTCAGCGGGTGCACACTGGAGCTACACACACTGATGATTACATAAAGCAGACATCAAGTGTCTGGTCAGATTCTTTGTTCAAATACTCAAAATGCAAACAAAGACAATGACTTCATCCTTTTGAAAACATACATCAAAGTCGGAAAAAAATGCTAGAACCCAAGAAACATACATGAACCATGATGCAGCATTAAGCTCAAAATGTTTACATGATTTATGTGTTGAAAAGTCAAACAAGAGATTCCAACTACTAATTATTAGTGTAAGAGCTTAGGGAGTCCAGGTATTTTGCCAAAGGGGAACCAGCTACCTGAACCCCAACCCTAACCAAGATGGCATGCTGTCATATACAACTACGATATCATCCTCCAGGAGACTCCTGTATTTCTGGGTTGAACGACATTGAGGTTATCATTCAAAAAAATCTTTCAAATATTGATTTACAGTGATGAAAAATACCTATGGAACCAGTGACGTTGCAGCTCTGTGGGCAACTCCAATGGTCACACCGCATCCCGACAAACCCCACCTGTATGATAGAATCCTGACACCTGGACCTGCTGGACCTCCTCTGTACGTGCAGGGAGCTGACCTGCAGCCTCCTGTAGCTGGTTTGCTTGTCAACTTCATGTAAATGATTGGTACAGACTGAGCTGTGAGTCAGAGCCCTTCCCACAGAGCAGCGACATATCAGAGACCACCAGTCGGCTGTAAACAGTCTGCTGATCCCTGCGGTGGGACAGCGGCTGATCCCTGCCAAATGACGGACGGGCCACCCCGAACAGACGGCGGCCTTCCCGCTCCTCGGAGCGTCACTGAAACCCACCGCTCAGCTGCTCCGGGACACTCATTAACTCAGAGGGTAACTCAAGTTCATCCCAACAACATCATTCATGAGGAACGGAGAGGCTGAGAGGGACGGAGGACAGATCTCCAAACAGCAGCCCACAGCTGAACCATGGGCTCAGTGCAGCAGTTATTAGGACTGCAAACCAGACATGACCGAGGGGGTGGGAGGATGCTCGACAGGCGCACAGACTGAACTATTACTGACCTCTCACCAGCAAAAGACAGTGCAGCCTGCTGAAGTGCCACTGAACGAGACACCGTGTTCCTACCAGCTTGGCAAGTCTAAGTCACATGTATTGATTATTGAAATTGTTTTTGCAAATCATGGGCCGAGTGAAGGAGCAAAGGGACCTTCCAGATTGTTACCAGCGTAAAGTTCAAAAGCTATCATCTGTGTTGGTATGGGGGTGTGGTAGGAGTTCTTTTTCAGGGACGTCCCTGCTTGTTTCTGCAATACAGTGCAGAGCTACATGGCTTCGTAGTTCAACAGCACAGGTACTAGACTGGTCCAGCTGCAGTCCACATATTGTGAAGCACAAAATACATCAATAAAGACCTGGATATTTCAGCAATTGAGGTCATATATCAGCCAAGAATGGAAAGAAAGAATTTCACTTTGCCAGTAATTGCAATCTGTTTTTAGTTAGTTTACAATGCCCCAACTTTTTTGGAATTGGGTTTGTAAAAGGTTGCCAGTAAAAGCACAAATGATGAAAAACCATGTGAAGAACATGATGGAAATATGGTATTTATGTTTGTTTCATGCATCACGTCAGATGTGTCACCAGCGGACACATTCAGAGGCCAAAGTCAATACACAGACATTAACAACGCAAACAGCTCAACAGCACAGGACGTGGCTCTCTCCCAACATCCACTGAGAAACAAACTAAACTCTTAACTCGCATATTTAATTGCTATTTTACAATCTCCAATTTCCCAAAGTACACTCATTAATTATGGACAGAGGTGAACTCCAATACACACACACACACGGTGTTGGCTGCAACCTCAAGGTTCATTTTCTACAACATAAAACCTCCAGCTGCCACAAGCGCACGCTCCAGTAGTTTCACCTATTGAATAAATAAAAAATAAACTCACACGGCTCAGCAGGTGATTTCAGGGGTTTTTATCAGGTCGGGAGCAGCTTGCAAGTGCAGAGCAGAGGGAGTGTGTCGAGGGAGGGCAGCTCTGCAGTGCTCAAAGCCCATTTATGAAAACCATTTAAAACCACACTTCAGCACTGAGTCACAGGCTCTCTGTGGACGACAGCAGGAAAAAAAGACGAACAGACAGACGGACGGACCCTGGACACAGACACTCCTGTTTAAATTGTCTCACATCCGCATTACACTTCCTCCAGGGGAAAAAGTAAAAGGTTACATTTTGAAAAAGCCACGTGGTTTCTGCTTCACTCTGCGGCTCCTCACACTACACAAGCATTGAGGACGTAATCTGGTTCCAGACTTATGAATCACAGGCACAAACCTGCTCTAATCAATAATTTTATATTAACATTGGATGAAATGACTACGCATAAAGTGAAAAATGTGATTTACAAAACCCAGTCAAACTCTGCAGTTTCCCTCAGCCTTATGGAGCTTTTTAGCCTCTTTCAGCTCTTGGTTTTGGTTTCATGGCACATTTGCTGTTTGGTTCAGTCTCAGTTTTTCCAGCAGCAGAAGGCAGCAGTTTGAGATAGACGATAGATAAGATTCATCAAATGAGCTCTGATAAACCCACTGTACCGTAGTACAGATACAGATAGAGACTCAGGAACAGGTGCTGGACACCAAACCAGAGTAAAAGGACAGGACGTAAATGTGACCGTGTGAATGTCTTTGCAGTCAAGCATGTTACAGCCAGACCAGTAAATCTGCTGATCAATGCTATTGGCCCATATTAGCTGATTGCAGATATATTGAAACAGGGGGTTGAACATCTTACCCTGACAGCAGTAGCGCCTTGTCAAAGTCACACCGAATGTAGACCATAATGAGCAGTTAAACTGAAGAATATCTTCTTTTCATGTTTCATCCGATTCATCATCAGAAGAGGCTTAAAATATTCAGTATTTCAGAAGACCTGGAGGAGGTACAATGATACACACTGTGAAGTGGAGAGTGTTGTTATCTATGCATCCCCACAAATAATCTGTCTTATCTCCTCACCCCCGGGTCCTAAACACAAATCTAAAAGGTTTATTTCCATGCAGACTGGAGGAGGTTCCTCTGCAGTAGGAATCAGAGACATCCTCCCAGAGGGCAGTGAGAGCTGAACTTTCTTTCACCACATGCAGCTGACAAGAAGAAGCTGACACCAGTTCAATAACACAAAGAGAAACAGGAGAACATGCAGCTGTTCATTACAGCCACAGAAACATGATGATCAGAGCTGCAACCAATGAGTATTTTCATTATCACTGATTGATTGTTTCATCTATGAAACATTAAACTGAAAAATGCCCACAATCACAATATCCACGAGCCCGAGGTCACATAAAATGTCTTACTGTGTCTAACCAAAGTATAATCTGCTACAATGTAAAAAGAAGGAAAGCAGAGATATCTCAAATTTGAAGCCATCAAATGTGATTTGATGATCAATGGATTACCAAAATAGCTGCCAATTTAGTAAAGATGACATGAGACAAAATGTTCCTTAGACATCCGGTGTAAGCACAACACAACAACGCTGACATCTGACTTGCTTTGAAACACATTTTTCAGGGAGAATCTTCTCTGATGTGTGTACTTTTCAAAATGTTTACCAGGTCTGATAAAGAAGGTTTTAGTCGACCACAGGAGCCCAGAGTCACGGTACGAGCTTCTGTTTCACAGATACAATCTTTACACCAACTCCAGTCTGGTGTTTGAGGAGCTCAGAGGAATTTCTTTGCTTGCAGACATTGTGACATGCTGCTCAGATTAATTACCTCAAAGCAAATGTACGATGTCACCTGTTGAATCCTGATGAGATCCTCTCATCTTCTAATTAAAAAAATAACAACTCTCGATAAATATTGAGATGTGATGTAACACCTCTGCTCCTTTCCCCCGAAGGTTAATGTCGCATTTCATAATGTTGATTAGCCGTACATTTTGAATTTGTTAACTCAGTAATGTTTTACCTGTACGACCCAAGACTCAAGACCTTTGTTCTTCATCTGCGATGTGAAATCTTCTCATTTCCACAGAGCGTCTCTCCAGCCTGGCTGCTGACAGCTCTGTCAGCTGAGGACTGCCCCCTAAAAGTCGAGTCATCAATCGAGAAGGTCCCAAGTCAGAAACTTTAGAAAGCGAGTCTCAAAATGACCACAAACCACAAAACTAACTGTGATGAAATGGAGGGCAGCGTGACGCCAGACAGCCTGAGGCAAAAGAGCAGTGGGACTGTTGGCAGCTCCGATGATGACAGTCAGTAAACCACTTTTGAACCAGATGGTGGTTCAGCCTCCTCTCCTGCCGTCCACCGTGATTGACAGAGCTGTCAGCAGCCCGGCAGGAGAGACTCCGTGGTGCGCTGGGATTTTATAACTGAACTATGAGCAGGACACACAATTTTACTTTCTCTGAAACATCACAGATGACAAAGAAAGGCATTAAAAGGTGCATCTGACACACAAAAAGTGAGTCAACTCAAGCTTGAGCAAACTTAAAAACTGAGTTAATATGTTGTGGTAAATCTGACAAAGCGTGGAAAAGCAGACTACAGCTTTGTGCATCTTAGGTCATCGCTGCTGCTTCCTTTTTGTGCCATTTTGAAAAGCTGACTTCTGAAGAATTCTCCTCAGGTTAAAGTAAAGTCAGTTAAGAAATATGACTATGAAAATAATGATGGTGCACGTTTCTGTGCTTGTAGAAGCAGATTCACATGAGCTTCTCAAAATTGAAACACTGAAGAGTTGCTGACTGCAGGCCCCACAGTCACTGGTTTTATCAGTTTAATGGAGACGGTTAGAGGTTTTAATGAGCTCCCATGGAAGTATCACCTCACTAAAAAATGATGTCTACTACAATTAAATCTCATTTTTAGCTGAGAACTACTCAGGGCCAAAGCTGTCAGATAAGATGACAGAATCAGCAGGTCTGTAATTACAGTATCAGAGAAGATGACAACTTAATATTATCATTTAATTGCACAAGGTTTTTTGTAGAAACATACCTTACAGCAATGTAGGATATCAAGAAAGTATGGCTGTGGGATTAAAGACATTACAATGACAGCCCATCATGGTGAGAAAGTAAAGATAGGCTGACACACACCCAGAATGTGAACTCGCATCATAATTCATTCTCAAATTCAACCTGAACACATTCTGTAAACAAATGAAGGCAGAAACACTTTGGGTACAAATCATTGATTACCTGCACTATAATGTCTCACCTGATAAACTCAGTATAATGAACCTCACTGATTCCATCAGTGCAACAGAGTCATGTTCTCTTTGTAACACTAATACTACCGTCATTCACCAATTAATATCAACTGCTTGTACTTTATTTGCCATTTATGGTGTTTATTAGTGTAAATGAAACTCTACACTTCCTGGAAAATTTCCACATTAAAAGCCTGCCAGGTGACGCACTGTGCAAAGTATCTGAAGTTACAGAAAACAGCTCAATCAGCATCAACGAAAGATAAAGCCTGTTTCAAATAAAGGCCTGGTTCGTGTTTTATTTTATTTTATTTAGAAATTTTGAGTTTTGAAGTTACACCTGAAAATTATTGTGGCATTACTACAAATTGTTCATTTAGTAACACTAAACTTCTCTGGAAAAAAAACCCACACTCTCCTTTATCAGTGTAAGCTGCCATGTTTAGTTCTGCAAAATCTCGGCGTCAGAAATCAAGTAGAAAATCAAGAAGAAGAAGTGAATTAATCCATCCTGCCAAAACTCAGCCAATCAGGACGCAGCGGGGTGGAGGGGGAAACAAACATGTCAGACAGAGAGTGACGGCCGTGTTGAAACGCTGCCTCGCGGGTTGTTTTTGCCACTGTGTGTCAAAATCACACACAGTCCTCTCTGTTTGTTCAGCCGACGCCGGAGGGTTTGCCAAGATGCAAACTTTATTTACTCCACATTTGCATAATCTGTGTCTTTTTCTCTTTTTGTGGGGATGAGAGGGGGAGAGAGGGAGGCTCAACAGAATCAGAAAACTCCCAGAATAGATCTGGAGGATTGTTGCAACATGCTGCAGTTCTGCTTCATCTCCAGCCTCATTGAGCCGACACTCCTACATCTACAGCACAGACACTTCCTGTTCAGTTCACCTGTCACCTGTACCCTTACATTTCAGTTAACACTTCAACATTTTGTTTATTACTAGTCCTATCTAATAGTTCTATCATCTAAGGCCAGACAATTTGAGGAAAATATATAATGGCAAATATTTCTGACAAATAATGCCAGTGTGATTAAATTTGTGATTATGTTCTTTTATTAATTAACCCTTAAGCCCCAAATTCAATCTATCAATGTTACTTACACACAGCCATCAACATGTAGTTATATTTCAGTCCAGTATCAAGCAGAATCATAACTTCTCCCGTCAAACAATACTTGCATTCGATTCTTTTTGTACCCAGAGGGCGAAGAAAACAGCTACTTGTAAGACTTCACTCACAGTCAAGTGCTTAGTTTCACAATCTGTCACAGTTTCCCTGCTAACTTTAGCTTATTTAGCAACTCTTCTGCAGGTAACCCAGATAAAACTGATATTGTTGAGTGTATTGGTTACTGTTAGTTTTAGTTTCTGTAGCAGCTAAATGCGTTCAATTGATGTTGGCTACCTTAACTATGCTAATGTTAGGTCCCCTGCTACCACCACGACTGCTGATGACCCCAGAACCTCCAGCTGCAGCCTTGATCATACGCCATATAAGAAGGGTCTGGAGTGGTGGTGGCATTTCAGGCAACTGAATGCTTCCATTCACATGATGGGTATCAAATGAAGTAGAAAAAAGACCATGGAGTACTGTATACAGTATAGGCATCGCTTTAAGGGTACTGGTTGCAGATTCTTAAACGACACCCAGCTCTTTATGTCAGACAGACAGTTTTATGCAGAACTGACACAGAACAGGTTTATCTCAGCCTCCTGCTGGACAGATTCAGTCTCCTCTTTCAGCCTCTTCAGTCTGGAGTCTCTTTTTTACTCCAACCAACAATGTTTCAGGTGAAAAGGGTGAAATAAGTGGTAGGTGGTCTCTGTAATGCACCAGCCACCGAGGCAAAGAGGAGAAATACCAGTGTGCCACAGCCAGATGAAAGTCCAATGTCCTCACCCACTCATACAGCCGTCCCGCAGGGGGTCACCGGGGTCACGCATTGTGTGATCTATCCCACAGCGAGTGTCCGTCACTTCAAAAGCAGGAGGGAGCACTCGGCTTTTTAACTCTCACAGACGGGCGGAGACAGGATGAGTAAGCTCTTCATAATAAGACCTCATAAATATTTGTCTGCAGCGCCAAGCAGGGGGAGAAGCAGAGAGAATCCCGGAGCTGAATAATCAGCAAACTTGGACCATTTTCCCACTAACATTAGCATGTATACACAGGGTTTTTTTTTTAAACATGGGCAACTGACTCCTTATCTGACTGTTTTTCTGGTCTTTCATGTTCTACGTCACAAACGTGCCAGTGACAATATTACAGCAAATACTTCTTTATATCTTTTACCTGTTTCTTTTAAACTTAACACCAATTGAACAATGTCACCATTACACATTGTTCCAGGACTGAAAGAAACAATCACAGCATCACGCTGGAAACGGGGGGGAAATTAGCTTGTCCACCTGGGCGTCATGTTTCCATCACCACCGAAGCTGGAGCCGATAAATACCTCTGATGACTGCAGAGTCATTTGCATTAGCTTTGGAATGACTGCTGGTTAACACATAGAGTTTATGAGCCACAATTAAATAACAATTCCACACACAGAGAGCAAGTGGAAACTGACAGAGGTGTAACAGGCAGTCGTTCTGCAGGTGTGTGTGACAAGTGTGACAAGAATATTTCAGACTACAATATTTAAGACTTTCTCTATGTTGGCTGTGATGCTCAGTTTAGTTCTTTTCCCACTGAAAAGAAAGCGAAAAAGAGAGATTTAGCCATTTTCATGCTCACTGTGGACAGAGGTCTCCACAAAAACAACCTGGAAACACTAATGTGGACGCAAATAGTTTTCACACAAAAACAGTGGCTTAATGTTGACGTTGTCTGAGACAGCAGGAAACTGAGTTGACACAACCACAGGAAAATATCAGACGAGAACATCATCGAGATGGTTGTATGAAGTTGGTCTTTCAAGGATTAAGGATCCTGGCTGTTTTCAGGTACTTATATCAGTGAGTGGCAAGTCAGATATTTCAAAATGATGTGAAAGCTATTTTCAAGTGAAATACTCGTACATGACATGAACAAAGCATAAAGTCCATACAGCTGTCGCTTCTATCAAATACCTGCAGCCTCTTTCTTTTCAGCAAGTAAAGTGGACTGTGATGCAATTTTCAATAATTTGCTCTAAAATAAAAGCTTTGAAACGGCAAAATCCATTTTCTACATTATTAGGCCCCACGCTGGCATCCCTTCATCTGATTAACCAAACAGCACCTCAATAAAATGTCAGCAGTAAAAAACAGGCAGAGCCGTTTCCGAACACAATTACAACCTATTTGAACAGAGGAAGTGGAAGAAATAAGAGGAAAATAAGCTTTAAAGTGGCCCATTATGCCTGAGATTGCTGCATCTAACAGTGATGTTTTCTTCTGCTCCTGCAGCTCAAAGCTCGCTGACTGTTCACTTTTATATTTCAAGACGAAAGATACAAACTGCCAAAGAGACTTACAGTTACTTACTTACAGTTAGGGTAATAATATTTCCTACTTAAGACACAGGATGAGGACATACATAGATCCTCTACAGTTTGCATACTAGCCTAACATCAGTGTGGATGATTCCTTAGTCTACATGCTACAGAGGGCCCATGCACGCCTGGACAGCTCTGATGCAACTGTCAGAAACATGTTCTTCGATTTCTCAAGTGCCTTCAATACGATCCAGCCGGAGCTGCTTGGTGAGAAAATTAAGAAGATGCAGGTGTAGTCAGCGCTAGTCTCCTGGGTCATAGACTATTTAACCGGCAGACCACAGCATGTGCGCATCCAGAGCTGTGTTGCAGGGCAAATCCTGAGCAGTACAGCTGATTTCTTCAGAAATGTTCTGATGATTCAGCGGTTGTAGGTTGTATCAGAGGAGAGTGTGAGGTGGAGTACAGGGGCATGGTTGTTGACTTTA
Source organism: Holacanthus passer (assembly GCA_025331565.1). Classification (NCBI taxonomy): domain Eukaryota; kingdom Metazoa; phylum Chordata; class Actinopteri; family Pomacanthidae; genus Holacanthus; species Holacanthus passer. The sequence goes on from JAFREQ010000130.1 coordinate 375,893, forward strand.
TGGATTGGTGCAACCTCAACCACCTTCAGCTCAACATTTCCAAGACCAAGGAAATGGTACTTGACTTTAAGAGGAAGAGGCCCAAATCAGACCCAGTCACCATCCAGGGCACAGAGGTGGAAGTTGTCTCCAGCTACAGGTACCTGGGAGTACAGCTGGACAACAAGCTGGACTGGTCCAGCCACATGGAGGCATTGTATGAGCAGGGACAGAGCAGACTACATATATATGTATGTGCTAGTGTAACAAGACCTGCTGTTTTTTTGTGCAATTTTTGTGCAAGTGCAAAAGCACGAGTAAGGAAATCAGCATATGACACAAAAACAAATGGTATGTTGATGAAGAATGGCATCTGCCTGTGGAACACCAGCGAGCTACCATGAAAATAAGAGCTGTGGCCCTTGAACCAGTACAACAGCAATGACAATAATCAGTCACAGTAAAACACTGCTCACAGTCAGCATATGATACTAACAGAGGAGTGCACCATCATCAGGAGCCACAGTTTGTGCCGTTATGAACTGGAACTGTGAAAGTCTTTTTATCATTCAGGGTTATTCATCCTGATGGTTAGACGAGTCTGTGGTGGAATTACAACCCAGAAACCTTCTGGGTTTTCAAACATTACCCCATGACTGAAGGTTATTTCTGCGCCACCTGCACTGAACACCTGAACAGGTGAACAGTGCACCTGTCACCACTGGTGTCAAGCAGACTAAGGGGGATCAATACACAACTATCATAAACAGTGACTACTTACAAATATGCCAATCCATTTGTACACCGTTATTTCAGGTGTGTTTATCTTCGCTTCCGCTACAGAAAGTTAACTGTCCGCTACTTGTTGCTAGTTAGCCTGCAAGCTAACTTTATCAAACTTTATCAACGAGGGCAGCTTAGCCTGCTGTTAGCAAGAACATAATCATCATATTATAAGACTCAGGACATGTGCACACTTCAGACTAATTTCACACAGTGTTGAAGGAAGCTAGTGAATAAAAAGAAAACTGTAAGGACGCCGAGTGAGTGAGATAAATCCTGTTCTGTCGTTTCATTGAACTCCATTTCAAAATCCTTCGGTTTAAAGTTGTATTGATTCTCTGTAGCCACACTCAGAAAATGGAAGATAATGTACCAGTTTTTATGAATTAATGGACCCTATTGCTAAGTTCGGCAAACATACAATACATAATGTCGCACGTTATTTAAATAATATTTCAACTTTCTCCTTAGACAGTAAGCGGTGGAAGTTAGAATGATTTGTGTGGCAAAGAAAACATTATTGCGTATTGGGTGTAAGCCGATTGTTTTAGGGCAATGTATAGATTTCTAAAATGTCCAAAACTGTACTCTAGATGCTGTATAGTTGTGCCAATAAGCAATGCAACTCAAAACATAAGGACTTTTAGATCGGGTCTGGCCGCGCATGCTCATAAAACACAACGAAGGTTTGAGTGTCACTAAACAAGCTTCTTCAAACTAATGAACAACATTTCGAGTAGAAGGAATAAAAGGGCCATTGTGGTAAGGTTCCCATCTTCATCAAGTCATCATATGGAAGGAAATAGGGCATTAAAAACTGGAAATAAGAGAGAAAAACTTACGGCTGCAGGATTCCGGTTTGTTTCCCTCGCTTAGTTTCGAATTGACAGGCAGCGGTAATGCGCATGCGCGTAGCTGTCAGCCTATAAACAGCGAAACTGGAGGCATTTAAAGTGATGAGGAAGAATAGATAAAAACATTGACTTTCTTTTGATCACCTTATTATTTTGATTATATTTTTGTGCATGTTGCAATAAGCTGATCTTTTTCATTAATAAAAGTTATTGAACATATTTGGAATCTCAGTGAATGTTTTCTGCCGCACATCAGACCAAGAAAACCAGGCCTCACTTCAGACTCTCAGCTACTTTTAGTTTGTTTCCTGAAGTTGCTACACTTGTATTGAAAAATCATTAGATATCATCCACGGGTGAGCACGAATATCCAGAAGGAATTTCATCAGTCTGTCAAGTAATTATTGAGACATCTTTCTGTGGATAAATCAGCATCATTGTGCACAGGGCAGAAACAACAACTTCCCTCTCATCAAACAGCGGCTCTGCTCTGAGCAATCACCAGCATCATATTCATGTTACATTATAGATGGAAACCTCAGAAGCTTTTACAACCAGATTACTGACTGTTTAATTAAATTGAAAAATGCCAAACACTCACAGAGCCTGTGATAGAGAGCATAATTCTGCAGCTGTATTAGAAGGAGGCTCATTATTCAGCACTAATGAGTTTCTCCTGCAGAGACGCAGCACAGCAGCAGGCCTGAGGTTCTGTTCCTGCTTTATGTTTCTAATCAAACATCCTCCTCGGTGAAGAATATCACCAATAAACTACATACATGAAGCTGTCTGCCAGATGGAGAACAACAACTTCCATATTGTTCTGTTCAGCCCTGTTGCTGCCGGAGGTGGACGGGGGGGCCATTAGCTGCTCCTGATAGATGCTGTTCACACGACCTCAGGATCATGCTGCTGCTGCCTTCGACCAGGAAATGTGAATCTGGCCCCAAATGTCCAAGAGGACGAGGCTGTGTTGCATCTCCACCATGGAAGTAGGCTGTTGTCTTTATTGTCATTGCAACCATATACAGCCAGTACACAGTGAAGACAAACGGACCACAGTGTCACTTAGAACAACACAAGAGTCGACAGAACAAGAGACAACACACAGTAAATCTACAAAAGACAACATAAAGCACACGTGTGCAGCCATGCACAAACAGCACAAGACAGAATTATTCAAACAGCACAAAGTTAAAAGCTGTTTCAATAATGAAAAACTGCTGTAAATGTAAAAATAAAATACTGTAAAAATAAAATGCTAATACTGCAGATCGTGTAGCATTAGCATTATATATATATATGTATATAAATAATTCCATAAATTGTTTTATTTTATTTTTCTATTCTATTCTAAAGTTAATGATCTGTATATATGTTCTGTGTGTGGATCATGAAGAGACGTTGTGCAACCCTGTGTTGTGCAAAGACAAATAAATGATCTTGATATCTTTATTCATGTTACTGTTTTTTTTATGTTTCTCTCTCCTGGAAACTCAACATTATACGTAGTTTATTAACGCTCTCTAGTTTGTCTGTGAGGTCTCAGTCTGCTTTGAAAGAACTCGTTGTGTGTCTGACCACATCTAAAATCAAAGTGTTTCTGCTGAATGTCCACACTGCAAGGTGGAGTGAAAAGCCTGCTGACTCCTCCTGGCTACATCCCACTGCCTCCCCATCTCCCTCCAGAAACTTTAAGTCTTTTGCAAATCTTTGTCCTCTCGGTGCCCTTAAACATATAAATGGAAATAATGGAGCAGACAGTCCTTGAGACATTGATGGTGCACTCAGTGATTCTAATGAAAGTAACAGAAGTAGCTGTGTGAACAATGAAAGAACTTCAGAGAGAAGTTCAGAATGTGTGTGTGTCTGACAATTTCATGACTTTTTAACTTTTTATCTAATCTAATTATAATCTTTAGCCTAATCCAATCTTGTCTTTTCTCTAATCTGATCTAATTCAATTTATTCTCTTGTATAATTTTTATCCATTCTAGTCTCATGTAATCAAAGATAATTCAGTCAGTCTGTTCTCCAGGTTAGTTTAATGTAATTCTAATTTTGTCAAGCCTACTCTCGAGTCTAATTTAATATAATCTAGTCTTGTCTATCTTCTAATCTCATCTAATGTAATCTGATGTAATCTAATGTAATCTAAAAAAAAACCTCAGCAGACAGGGGCTCTGTTGCCAACACTCATAAATAATCTCATGACAATAACCAGGAGGCCAGATGAGGGTTGAGTGGGTGTCGGTGTCACCCAGCAGCAACACAGATGACACAAAAATATGTCCATAAATCCTGACGCCAACCTCCCGGCAGCCTCAGGGGCCGGGAGCAGGGGGAGGAGGATGATGAGGAGGAGGAGGAGGTGATTTACTCGTCCTGTCCACCCCTCAGATGAGCTCCATCATCCCTGTGAGTTGGAGTCCGGGCCCTGAGCGGTGCTGCAGTTATGTGGCCTCGTTGCAGACGGAGAGCCGAGGGCCGGGTGGCCTGTGATCCAGACTGAAACGTGACCTGAGTCCTCTGCGCTGTGGCCACAGCTGTTCATTAAACTGACAACAGCCCAGTGTGAAAACAAGAACAACCACAGTCTGCTCCAGGTTCATGTCAGCCAGTTTTCATGTATGTGCAGAGTTCATGTGGAGCTACAGAGTCACCCAAGTCCGAGATGATGCTGTTACTGATTATAAGGAAGCGTAATTAGTTGTCTATGAAGTAATTCATCTGTGTACAACTTTAAAGCAGAGGTCAGGGTGGGTGGTTGGATGCACACAGCGCAAATGTTTGATGTTGTAATGGGACAGATGTCTTAAAAAACAGAACATAACCAACAGCAAGTGTGTTTGCTTTTTTATTTTATTATATTATTACTTTAACCTAGAAAAAACCCTGGTTCAGAAACTCTAATTGAAAAGTTTTCTTGGAGTTTAGTTCTCAGTCACGACTGACATCCATCAGTGAAATGAGTCCCGAAAAGCTGAAGTGGAGGTAATTGATTGCAGAATGAATACATGAGTTAACAGTGAAATTGTAAATAAGATCTTCATGAAGTTAATTGCAGTGGGTTGATAGTGTGAGAGAGAGACTTCAGCAGTGGATCATTTCCTTGATCAACGATAATGTGACGGAGCGTGTTTGGAGCCTGATAACAACACAACAAAGAGGAATGAAGGTGTGGATCACGACAGACACAAAGCATCGGAGAAGATCTCAGATCTAATCAGGCGGACGGAATCACAGCTCGATGAGATGAACACTCAGGTCTGCAGCTCTGAAACCACAGTCAACAACAACCAGCCAGAACAGTTTAACAGATTAATCATGTGACGTAAAGAAGATGAATTACACTTTTCCTGCTGTGACAAATCCAGGCCTTTAAGACACAATTTCAGCTGTTTACTGTCTGTTCAGATAGAAAACAATGTGACAGACAAACAAAACGTTTTGGTGAATGTGATAAAATCTGAATATCTCACAGTGACATAATGAAGCATTTTGTTGTACCGGCTACGCTTGCTCTTCACAGTACATTGAAGTGAATGATAACAGTGGTAGATTTATCACCAAAATTCACAGTGATTTTTATTAGCTATGGTGGCAGCAAAGTCGGCCCCTGTTTGTCTGATTGTTCACCACTTGTCTGGACAACGACTGGATGGATTGCCATGAAATTTCACACAGACGTCTATTTCCAGATGAATGAATCCTACTGACTTAAGTGATCCTCTTATTTTTCTTTCAGCGTCACCATGAGGTTGACAGGCATCACCGTCATTACACAGTATGTTCCCTTCAGTATAGTGTTCCCTCAAATATCAGCATGCTAACATGCTAAACTGAGACAGTGAACGATGGTAGACATTAGCATCAGGATGGTGGTGGAGGAATGTGATGAAGCTGCAGTGATCCTCCACAATGTGATCATGTGTTGTCTCTACAAACTGTGCCTGTCTCTTCTTGTCTGTCGTAAACTGCTTCCATCCTGCTGCTCCAATTAATCCTGAACTGAATACAGAACACAGTGAGGACAAACATGGACCAAGACCACTTCCTGGTGACCGTGACATTCAGTGGCAGCGTAAAGACGGACTCAGCAGACCTTCGTGGGGTAATAAAGGTTTACAGAGGAGCGGCGACTGTTAGCGCTCTCAGCTGGTCTCCTGTGGCTTCCTGCGGCGTCGACACCTCGTCCTCAGAGAGTCATTATTCTGAGCGTTGGGCCGGCAGGAGGCCTCGGGATGGAACGAGCCCGGCCTTTATGAGCTGCCGCTGGACCAGAGGTGCGGGTATAACGAGGCCGGGGAGGTGGATCATTATAGAGTGTGCGAGGTGTGAGTGGGTGTGTGACGGCGTGTTTGACAGCGGTGGAGTGTCGTGTCGAGGCCTCCGGACAGACAGAGGTGGTTAGTTAAATGTCTTTAAGTCTCCAGAGTGTCGGCTGAAGAGTTGCACCACAGTGAGTCTTTACGTTTAGCTCTAACGTGCTGTGTGCAGGGTTCACGCTGCTGAATGTTCTCATTTCATCCAGGCTAATTACAAATCACATTACTGATTGGAATCATTTCCTTCAGTTCAGTTCAAAGATTCAGTTCAAACATATCTTCATGTCTTCATGTCTTCAGTTCAGTCATACGTTCACTTTGTAGCTGCTTCAAGCTGCTACATTCAGTTCAGTCGGCCCATAAAGGAACTGTTGGAAGATTAAAAGAATAATCTTCTGCCTTGGATTTATCATTTCATTCCTATAACATTGTCTTTTTGGTCAGAAGATTCAAAATCAATGGAACAGAACCAGAGATATCATTTTTCTTTCATGCGGTCTTCTTCTTCTTCTGGAGGTTGATATGTAACTAACACCAAGATTTTTCCTTTAATCAAGTTTCAAGCTTTGAGTTGTCAAAACCAAACCACATTTACATCTGGCATTAAAAAGCGATCTGTATCTGGTTACTTTAACTGGATTAGGACCGACACCTGCGCAGGTGTGTGGCTCAAGGTCCTTCTTCCTCCCAGACCAGGAGAGCATTTCAGAGCTGCTGAGGTCATGATACAAATTTCCTTGAATAAATCAGGACACTTCCTTCTGTTCACCAGTTGCTGTTTTAATGTGAAAAAGTTGCACATTACAGCTTAAATCAGAGTAATATCAGCCTCCTGATAACGGCTGCAGCTGAGTGTAGTTTGGCTGCCTGCGTCTCACTAACGACACTGTGGAAACAGACGGGGCCTTTGTTTGGGCAGCTCCATCATCAGCACCATTACAGAAGCTGCAATATTTGTTTAGTTGTGTAATTAAGATTGTGTGTGTGACTGAGACGCTCCTCGCAGTCTGATAAGACTCTGAGGATGTTATTTGTCCGAGCGCTCTTATTGGGTTTCATGTGACAGATGAAAGCCGTTCACCTCGTACAGGATCTCAATTATCATACTTCAACAGTGGAGTTGTGCTAAGAGAGAAAAATGGCTCATTATTGAAATTGTTCTGGTGTAAACATTTGATTAAAGACACTCAGCATTCTGCTCTGCTGCCCAATAACTTACAGTTAGAAAGTGGTTTTACTTAATGAATCCTGGAGGACAGCTTCACCGGTTAGATTTAAATAATCCCAGAAGCTCATTTGTCAATCACAACTTTAAATAAGTGTAAGGAAAAACTTCAGGAGTGCAGCTCTGGAACTTTATTCTTCATCATGAAATATTGTGCAATTACAGCCGTGCTGATGCACACAAACCTGTTGTGTTTGACATTTTGCATAATGACTACAAATGTGCTGAATCCAGAGGGAGACCTCCTCTCCTCCTCCGGTTAGATCACAGATTCAGAGTTTAAAACAGAGACTGCGAAGATAAGTTGAAACGCTTCAATGTTCATCACACGTTCGTCTCTCCGCACAGTGAAACACATCTGAAAATGGAAACTATGGTGACACACGGATGTTGATTTTTAGAACGAGAATGACAGCCAGGCTTCGACATCACACACGCAGCATGTTGCACAGCTTCACGTCAGTTTAAAGCATCAACACAAGAACAATAGTAACCAAAAGTGGTACATGATCTGTCCAACAAGTCCTCCAAATTAAAAGACAAAATACATAGACGCTGATCTAATGCCATCAGCAGGTCACTGCCTTTCAAAACTGTCCCCAACCACTGTCAGCAAAATAAGATAAGATAAGATAAGATAAGATAAGAGTCAGTCTTATGACGTGACAAGACTCTGCAGAACAGAACTGAGCAAAACATTGTGGTTTTGATCTTGTTGAATGAGTTTTGGGCATTGAAGGAAATGACTGATGCTTTTGGGAGAGTGATCACTATGACATCATACTACTTCCTCCTTCGTTTCCCACAGACGAGGGTCATAACTCCTGCGACCTTCGTCACCTCAACAATATGTTGTTTTTGACAGAAGGAAAGTCTCGCTCTGTCGTATCGAAAAGCTCCACAGAAAACATCCGGTCATTTTTCTGACAGGGACCCTGAATGATCCCAAAGCTCAGACCAGAACACACAAACACAACCAGAACCCGATGCCTCTAAATAATTCAGTTTCCAAAAACCTTGAAACTTCAACCTCAATTGATTTTCATGTTTTCAGTTAAAGGTTTCTTTTCTCCTTTGTGGAATGAGAAAACTTCTGTTGGCTGTTTTGCCTTTTTGCAGCATTGATTCACGCTCCAGTTTTATATTAGTTGTTAAAAAGGGAGAGAGGTTTTCCTGAGCCTGTCGAGAGTCACGAGTCTGAACTCAGCTGTGCTGCAGAGGAAACTCCTCTGAAACCTGCAGGAGACATTTTATCATCACACAGATGTTCATGTTTGATTTCCTTTTACATGCTTGATTACCTGTTTACTCTCTGCTGTTCAGTCCACAGTAAACTGGTGTTCTTTGCCTCTGCAGTGACCCAGTCTCGTCTGCATTAATATTTCATGTCACCTAAAAACTTTAAATGGGAGTGAAGCGTGCCAGTCTTTAATTCCAACACGTTAAATAATTGATGCTGTTGGATTCTGATGCAGTGCGGAGCTTCAGCAGCGTCTCCACTGGAGGAAATTTACATCCACTTACCCACTGATCTACATTTCCCATCAGGCTTAGAGAGCGCCTGCCAAATTCCTTCCTAAACAGAGAGAGAGAGACGCGAACAGTATCGAGTTAATTCACTGTTCAAGCGCTGCAGCTCTTCGTCCGGATGCCGACTTGTTTTCATCAATCTGCAGATCAGTGATAAAACACCACGGTTCAGAGATACTGAAGGAAAAATGAGGAAAAACAGCCGAAGAGTCAGATAAAGCGAGTCTGGCGATATTTTAGATTTTTCTTCTTGTCAACAAATCTCATGTTCAGACTCAAACCAACAGTGAATCTATCTCCCAACAAATACTGTGTCTCTCAGTCTGATCTGTCTTTGTCCTCTGTCTCTCAGTCTGATCTGTCTTCGTCCTCTGTGTCTCAGTCTGATCTGTCTTCGTCCTCTGTGTCTCTCAGTCTGATCTGTCTTCGTCCTCTGTGTCTCAGTCTGATCTGTCTTCGTCCTCTCTGTCCATCAAACCTCTTCACTGAGTCTCACTGTTGTTCCTTCATCACCATCAACTCACACACTGTCGTTTATCTGGACTCAATCTCACAAACACAAAGACTCACCAGAGACCAAATGTGGATTCATCCGCCGCTGAAAATAGTCCCCAACAAATGAACTATTTCCTCCTATTTGTCTGATAAAAACTGGTGTTTTTAAAGATTTACATCCTCTGTAGGAAGCCACGCACCAACGAGTAGTGAAGTCAGAAAGTATCAACAGATGATGACACACCAACACTGATGATTTGTTGACAATATATCAGCATCCTTATCCTTTAAAAGTGCTTCAGGAAAGAGGTCAATGACGATGATTCAGTACCAATGATTTTGATTGACTTTGAAGGATAAGATGAGATAAGATAAGATAAGATAAGATAAGATAAGATAGCATATTCCTTTGTTAGTCCGACAAAAGGGAAATTTACAAAAGGAAGAAAGGAAGTGATTCGTGCTGGATGAAGGACGTTCTTGTTGTTTTCGAGATGTGTGTGATTTTATCTGACAGCATGTCAGTTTAATGGTCAGATTCACCTTGAAATGTGCGGATATCTTTTAATCAGCAGACAAAAGCAGCTTCTCATTTTAAGCCGTACTGTAAATTTTGCTAAAATGACAACTGCGGAGTCACGGTTGAGTTCATTCGGCAGGAAATTACGATCATGTACGAAACATCGATCGGGTGTGATGTGAGTCTCGGTTCAGGAATGATTGACAGGACGCAGTCGTACCTTTGGCCTCAGACCTCGCCTCATTGGTCGGATGGTTTGGACACTAAAACGCTCATATTTTAAGATCTTCTGCTTTGTTTACCAAACACACTGATTCATTTCTATCGTTCCAAAATAAACCTTTTTTCCTGAAAATGAAATCAGCTCTAAACACAAACAGTCTGATGATAACGGGGGTTTTCAGGGGACAGTCCTGGATTTGGATCTCTGGGTTTCTCTTTGTTTGGTCTGTTTACTCCTTCAAACATATTTATTTTTAATACACATGACTTTATACTGTTCAGCTTTTCAGAACCTTTTCATCTCTGTTTTACTGCTCCTCAGATCACTCCTCACCACTTCAGATCTAAAATGACTCATCTACTCATCTCCGTCAACATATGATTGATTTTGTGCAGGAGCTAATTTTGAAAGTGCAGAATATCTTTGACCTTTAGAAACAGGCCTTGGGTAATTTAATGCAATCAATCAAGTTTGTTTCCAAAGTCAAGACTAAACTTTCAGTCCCAACTTTTAAATCAACATGGACGAAAAGACCTTAAAGCTCCAGAGCAGCTACTGAATGAACCTTGTGCTGAGAGTTTCATTGTCAATTAAAGACCAAAATGATGCTGATCCATTTTAGTGATTTCTGATCTGATGTCTCTCTCTCTTTTGTTCAATGAGCAGATTGCAACATATTGAACTCCCCATAAACCACAAACTGTGGGACTGAAAGAGAAACTCTCTGATTTTACACATCAGAGTCTGTTTGCAGGCGTTGGGGAGTTCGAATGCATAGATATGAGATACATGTGAAGCCTTAAGTGCCTCCAGAGGGCGCTGTGCACCGTCTGATAAACTGCCTCAAGTGATGTCACTTGAGTCAGCGTCTGTTCAGGAACACGTTTGAAAAGAACAAAGATCTGTTGGTATGGAGTTAGAAAGAAGTGACCTGATCAGACCTCCAGCTGCTCCTGCTCCAACGCACCTGAATCTCTGACCAAACTGTTGCATCGTGGGTAATGTAGGCGCCAGGTTTGGACTTGGAAGAAAAAAATATGGAATCAAAATACAATCTGCTGCATCAATTTATGTAATTTTTTTATTTTTTTTTTTAACTGTCCATTGTGATGCTTTGAACTGGAATCATCTTTAAATCCATTCTTCGTCAGTATCACCTGAGACTGTTTTATTAAATAAAACAAGTAAAAACAAGTGAAAAAATCTGAATCATTAAGGTTGAACCTGATGAAGGTCACAAACCAAACATGCTGATCTGATCTGAGACAACAAGAGCTGCGGGAGTTTTGACCTTGTGAGAGGGCGCCCCTGGTGGAGGGTGGAGGGACATGCTCGGCATTTGTTGATGCAGCTTGGTTTGATGCAGGGATAATGCAAATCTGATGGAATCGCCGCTGCCTCAGACTGATTCCTGATACGATCATTCATGCAGCCTCAGTGTCAGGAGTCATTACACTGTCGACCTCATCTGATGTAGATCTTCATATTGACTCGACTTTGACGATTTTTGGGATCAATACTTTTCTCTTTCTTTTCAATTGCCAGAGAAGAAAATCACTGCAGAGAGTAAAGCTGCGTCTGAACGTCATCCCAACACGTCCTGTAATAAAACGTCCTCCTTGACGCTGCTCTGTCCACATCATGTTTAGTTCACGGAGGATGAAGTGTCTCAGGTTTCTGCTTCGGCGCATCACTCTCATGTTTTCTGTCTGTAAAATCATTTGAGAAGCTGCAGAGGTATTTTAACATATTGGCAGGAAGCTGCTGTTTTTCCTCCAGCGGGGCAGAAAATGTGAAACGCTTCAGGGAGTTTCAACAGGCTCTGAACCGAGACACAAACTCCTAAAGTGCTTTCATCGCTCCAGGGACAAGCGGGATTTCACAGCTTTCTGCAGCGAATCCTGTCGTCTGGGACTGGAAATGGCTTTCTGCTGTGAAATACCTGTAAGAGCAGCAATAAAAGGAACAATGATGGTGCACCTCCTTTAATACTAATGACAATCTGGATTGGGACTGAGGAAGAAGCTCCTTTATGCAAGTTGCAACCTATTTAGAAAGAAAATATCACACATTCAAGCTTCACTTTTTAATATTGTAACTTCATTTTTTATGTTTTAGACGAGGCTATCATCATTTTATCACCCGAACGCTCATCTGAAATACTGATGGAGTTTATTCATTCACCTCCCAACAGAAATGCAGATAAATACACACTTTCACACACATGAACTGTGTGAACAAACAAACAAACACACACACACACACACACACACTCTGAGCCACCCACAGACAATTACAGTATAATTACAGAACTCATTATTTGTCCCGGCAGGAGGTTCAGATTGTTTCTCTGTTAAAGGAACATTTTTAAATCGGCAGCTGGAACAGAAGAGATAAAAACCTGCCGACTGTTTACTGCAGCTCAGATTCAGCTGCAAGCACATCAGGCAACACCACAAACAAATCCATGAGGTGGAGGATTTACTCCAGTTCTGAGTTAAGTCTCAGATTTTTCTCTTTTGATCGTGGAGTTTTTACCACCACACACGCTTGTACACGAGATGTCGTATGTCTGAAACTCAACATATCACTTTAAGATCCTCTTTCCATACATGAGTTGCAGAGAGCTCGTCAGGTTTTGGGAGAATTTGTGCGCTTGAATTTCTATTAGTATTTGCTTCAGTCAGTCAGTAAATGACTTAAATGACTGGAGCTTTTATTCTAGTTTGAATTCTGGTTGGCACCTTCAATGTATTTTACATCCTGAAGGTATGATTTGTTCAATGGTCAGAAGTCGACTATCCTAAAATGCTCTTTCTGTTTCTGTCTGTTAACTTGTTTGCATTGATCTATGGTTCGTCAGGAGCAGTGAATCCAAACTGATAAATGTATTTGTCCGATTCGAGGACTTTGACTGTCCCATTTCATGACACACACCTGTTTCCACCATCGCAGCTGGTGGAAGTATTTTGACTCCAAATTGAATTTCCATCTTTTGTCTGCCTCTGGGTATCGTGTGTGTGAGCAGCAGGATCGTCCATTTATCTTCCTATTATTTCTGCTGATAAATATTTTGATGTCTCTGTTTCCTTGATGCAGCAGTAAAATATCACTTCAAAATCAGAGAAGAGGAGAAAATGCTTCAGGTAACACTTAACATTTAGAATCAGTCGCACTTCAAATCTGACCTGAATCATTGCAGCACAGCTGATGTTTGACATCAGGCTTTATTAACTCACCTTCATGATGTTGGAAACTCCACTGAGCCTCCGGTCGACTGGCTGGTTTGTTAGCAGGTCGGTTGGTTTGCTGGTTGGTTTGTTGCCTTGTTGGTTGGCTGTTGATTAGTGGGTTGGTGAACTTACTGGTTGTCTGGTTGGTGGGTTTGTTGGTTGGCTGATTACCTGGTTGGTTGACTGGCTGGCTGGTGAGTTAGCGAGCAGGTTGGGTGATTATTTGGTGGTTGGCTGGTTGGTCAGTGGGTTGTTTTGCAGCTGGTTCACTGGTGGTGTAGAGCTACCAGCATCCTGTTGTCTGTCTGTCTGCACAGCATCACAACTGTTTAGTTCAGTTTCAGTTTGTGTCATTCTCATTGGAGCGTCTGAGGGCTGCTAGTACTTTACCACAGTTAACTCTAGCACCTGCGTGAACTCTTCATTACGGAGGCGTCACTGGAAGAAGACGTGTTTCTGAACGTGCAGCTGGATGATCTTTACGCCTGATGACATGAGAGGATTAAACTTTCAATCTTTGAACTCTGAAAGCCTAAATCATCAACACTTTGCTGTGTAATTCCCCGCAGTGACTGTTCAGTGTGGTGATATCTGGTCGTGTTACAGTCAGCGACGGCTGTCAGCGGTAACAAAGCAGACGAGATGAAGGCTGAGAGCTTCAATGGGAGGATTTCTTCTGACTTACTGCTGCATGTGACACAGCTGTATTTACACAGAGGTGCGTTTGATTTTTATACACACAGACAAGACTATGGGGTTCAGCCGCTCCGCCTCAGCGTGAGGCGACGTCTGAAGACAACATGTCGGGTGACAGCAGGAGACGACAGATGAGTAACAGCTGAGCTAAAGGCTCCGGTGCAGCTCCACGTCTCATCTGCACTGACAGATTCAGGACGGCAACATCGCAGCGAATCGCAGCCTGCATCTGCGAGACACACGACAAAACAACAATAACCGCACGGTATTTTGGGATGGGAGGGTTGGAGCATGTTGCATAATGTGACTTTGCCAGGTATAATGAATGTACAGAAACTCACGTCAGAGACACCGTGTGAGGAAAAACTCAGTGATTGTGTTCGTGAACACACGACAAAAAGAAGATTACAAAACAAGCAATTTGAAGACGTCACTTTGGGCTCAAGGAAGTCAATTTTCATTATTTTCGATGTGACCATTTTATAGACAAAACGATGAACGATTATGTATCTGGCAGATGAAACGATGATGAAAATAACAGGCAAAGCTTTCACCTGTTAGGTCTTTTTGTTTAAAGGAATATTTCAGCATTTTACACCATATTTGGTGGATGGTCTCCTGTTGATGTGCTGTAGCTCATCAGACTCATATTTGGCAACAGATTTAAAAAATTGTTGAGTCTTGCAGGAACGATTGGACTCATTTTCTTTTCTCATTCTACAGTTCACCAGTAGGTTCAATTATTTTTACTCTGTTCTCTTATTACAAATGACGCTTGTTCACGTTGAAGGAGGAAGTTCAGTGACATTATTAGAGAGCGACAGTCTGCAGGACGAGGAGGTTGAGTTGAAACATTGATCACTGAACCTAAACCAAGTGGTTAATGTTGAAACCACAATGAAGAAGGTCCCTGAATATGTCAAACTGTACAAGTTGTCTTGGTGTCTAAATCTCAGCGAGCTGGAAACCGCGGTGGTGTGAGATCAGAAAACGGTTTGATCAAGGAGTCGGAGCAGAAAACGCTTCGCAGACTGTCGGGGATGTTTCCAGGTGTCCAACAGACATCAAACTATAACATGTTGGAGATTCAGTTTTTTCCATAATAATGAAAGAGCTGCTCTGAAAACAGGCCAATTATTTATTGTATATTTACTATATGAAGAATGTATTTCAAAAGTTCCCCTGCATCTGTCACAACTTACAACCTACAAACTACATGACTGTACTTCATAACTACAGGTGTGATATTATCTAACCATCCTGTTTGGTACAATAAACCTCAAGAGGTGCAATTTATGGAAGTTAATCAGTTCTGGGAGTTTCACAGTCTGGGTTTGAATGAATAGCAGATGTCAATGAAATGTGATGGTTCTGCTGCCTTTAGGAAGACGATGAAAAACTGTAATCTGAAAAGTAACTAGTAACAAAGCTGCGTTGCATAATATGGAAAAATGGAAATACTCAAGTAAATATACTTAGTTACATCCCAGCACGCCACCGATGGAGACTCAGGATCCAAAACTGAGTGTAAATATTCACAAAGCACCTTCCTGAAATAAAGACAATAAAGTTTGTTGTGGTTGTTTCACATTTCTGTCTTTTTCTCTGGAGGCTTTTTAAACTCTGTTCTCTTTGTTGTTCTCTGAATGTTTCCCTGCTGAGAAACATCTCTCTCCTGCTCTCGGCTTTGTGTTTACATCTCACACATTGTTCTCTACTATTTCCTGAAAAAAAGGTTTGAGTATATTTAGCCGCTGATGTCGTCAAACGTACAGACCCACGATCCACTGAGTGTCTGTGTTTTTGAAGGTATCGCTGCAGCGAGTCGGCGTCATCTCGCCGGAACTCCCATGATCCTCTGCTGGACTTGTGTACAATCACTAAAGCATTTCTTTGTTGAATCTGTTTAGGTGTTACTCATCACGCTTATCAGTCCACAGCATGTGTTCTTCGCGGCTCCTGCCTCATTCTGAATGCATTACACCAAAAACATTCAGCCGCTGTCAAGCAGTACACCTGTACGCCCAGATACGCTTCACTGATTCTCTTCTATCCCCGCCGTCCTATTTACATTCCCTCCGCCGCTCGACTGCTGAGCCGGGAGAACAAGCTGCTGGAAGGCCCGAAGCCCACAATTATTCAGGTGTTGTGTTTCTGTTGGCAAAAATCAAAACACACCAAATCACTGAGGAGGAATGTGGAGCAGCGAAACATCAACATCCCCATCGTCTTGTCGTCAGGTTGATGGATCATTGAGCCTGAGGGAGATATGGACAGTTTGGAAAGTTTCCTGTGATCTCTGTCTCTGACCATCAATCCTCTCGCTGTCATGCAACATATTAATACACAAATATTATCTTCCATTCATGTTTCAATGGAAGCCCAGGACGAGAGTCACTGGACGTGTCATTTTAAAACTCTTTTCATTTTGTCATGTTTCAGGACGAGTTTGACCTCAGAGGAACAAATCACCTTCATTTTTATCTGCAGGATCTCAAAGAGTCTTGAAGGAAGCCTCGGCTCAACTCCCTCTGAGTCCAAATCAATAACAGCAATGATGTGGAAAAGAAGTGGAAGTGAGTGTCCTTGTTATGTTATGAGGAAGGTTATCTTAATCAGAGGCGGTCGGGGCGGCTGTGGAGAGGCCGAGTGCGTCGGCAGCTTCAGGAAGGTAAAATCCACTGTGATCTCTGTCGTCTTCATCTTCATCATCTTCATTCTCTTCTGTTGTTTTCTGTGAAGTGAATGTATGAAAATAAATTTTGGCTCCATAAGAAAATGACTGCTAATCTTGCAGTTGTACAATACTGTGGTGATAAGTTCAGTTAGCTGCTACGAGCCGTATCATCTGGATGTTATGGAACAAGCTAACAAGAAGACACAAACCTAAAATACAGATATCGTGGATCGAAGGTGTTTTTTAGATCAGGAGGCAACAAAACGTTTCCAAAGAACACAGCTGAGGTTTTATAGCTCTTATGATGTTCAACACTTTGGACTCATAATAATTTGAATTGGAAAATCATTTTCAACCTCGTTGTAATGAAGTGAAAAGTTTTTTTGTTGTCATTGTGTGTCGGGTCAATTGAACTCTGTCAATCTGCTAAATACTAATCTGAAGAAAGGAGAGGGGAACTCATTCAAATTCATTAGAATGATTCACCCTCTGAAGTTCAGGTTCTTAACGTGACAAATAAAGAACTTGAACTTGAGGGTGATTCATTAGAATATAGTCAGACTTTTCATTGAGAGAAAAGAAGCTCTCGTTATCACAAGCACTTTTAAAGCATTTTACCTGCCTGATCAAATAAAAAGAAATGAGTGATAAAAAATACACAAAGGAGACGAGTGCACATCGTGTTTTTACTGACAGGAGACTCAGTTCAGTGTTAGTGTCTCTGTTTAGTTCACTTCATACTCAGACATCAGAGAAGGTTTGAGTCAGTGTGTCTGAATCTTGCAAGTTTGTTTTTAAAAGTCAAGGTGAGTGATTTACTCATGAAATCATATCCTTTCAGTCCTGTTTGCTTCTGGTTTCTCACCAGTTTGAGGCTCATTTGCTGAGATCCACTTCACAGCAGCTCGTCCTCGGAGCTCAGACTGTGCAGCGTCTGCAGCAGCGAGCTCCCGTTAATGACATCTGCAGACAGATGGCAGGAAGGCAAGGGAAAAAAACCTAAACCCACAGCTATTAGCGCTGACGTCGTCCTTGGTTCCAGAGCCGGTTTCTGTCTCCCACAATCCTCGGGGTGTATTTGTGAATAAACACTTTGCCTCAGAGCGACGCCTTAATGAAGAAAAATGCAGAGTTTCCTTCACAGCAAAACTTAACAGTAAATAATGCTCCGTGTGCGTGACAGGACAGCATGTGGATCATTAATTGTAGAGCATCCAGGATGGGTCATCTCCGCCTGCAGGGGCCCCAAGGGGCCACGGCTAATTATAGCCTCCGCCCAGGAGGAGGATGATGAAGAGGAGGCTGCTGGAGAGAGCGAGTGTGTGTCAGGCTGATTGTGTCTCTTTGTGCAGGTGTGTATCAGCAGCAGTGTGTTTGTGTGTGTTCAGCACCTGTGTATATTTTTAGTTACTTTCCATGAAGTGTTGGTTTTACTGTAAATCACCGTCTCTGCATCATAAACAATATGATTCACGTCCCATGAAAAGAGCATCTTACAGCAAGCGAGCAGCTCTGCGAGCTCACAAAGACGATGCCAACGTGCTGATGTCAAGCAGGTATCGGCTTTCACAATGTTCACGTCTTAGTTTGCTAATTAGCTGCCAACACAAAGTACAGCGGAGGCTGGTGGGAATGTCACTGGTTTTGCAGGTATGAACCAAAGATTTGCAAAAATGATGTCGGGGGATCAGTCATTACGATTCATCCTCGGAGGGACACAAACATGTGAATGAGGACAAGCCATCACACAGATGTTGAGACATTTCATTCAAAGCCACAGATGTCAGCCTGATGGTGGCGGCGGCGCAGGATTCATCCTCTGGACCCCAAGAATGTCCGTACAAAAGTTCACAGCGGTCCATCAAACGCTTGCTGCGATATTTCAGTCTGCTGGTGAGTCGACCATCTGACAGGCTGACGTCGCCGTCGCTGGCGCTCACAAGGGCTAAAAATACACACAGGTGATGATGAAGGCATCTGCCTCAGCGAGTGTGTTCACATGTAGTCGCATCCTGGTTGTGATCAGTCAACCTGGAAACCAGTGCAACATGTAAACACCTGATCCAGGTTTGATCAGTGTGAGTTAGTTCAGACAGTTAAACAAAGAACATGAGGAAAAATTATGACTTAAAGCTGCTTTATTCAATATTTTTATATCAACGTCTGAACTTTTACATTAAAGCCACGTCAGTCTTCCCAGTCCTCTTATATTTTCAGCTTCACTCACGGCAGCTGCGGATGAATAAATGAATATCCAACCAAATGATTTCGAAAGGATACAACATTTAAGCAAATACAAATGAAATGTCTCATCTTAACGTTTGGTGATTTTCTTCACTGTCAGACTTTATAAAACAGCATCAGAATTCTCTGTTGAATGACTGATTAAACACGACGGATTCACTTCAGAGAAAGGAGGGAAGGCTTCCCTCTGCTCACGCTTCTTAATTACATTTTTAATGGAGAAGCACGTTTTAAAATCTATCACTGATGCAGCTCGTCGTGCAACAGAAAACACTCTCTTCCCTTCGTCGTCACACATAAACTCACCTGTTCTCAAGCGCCAGGTGCAGAATATTGCACCAGCATGTGGCTCCTTCTCTGAATGTGCTGTCATGACTGAATGAAGCTGGAACATTAATGTTAAAGACACAAAAAGCACTTTAATGGGCCGATGAAGCCGAACGCTTTTGTATTTCTTCTGACAAGGAAAGAAAGCGGAGCCTTCAGTGGCTGAAGGAGAGGGAACGTTGACGTGAACGACTCCACTGAGCCGATGGTGTTGTTCTGTGGCGGCTGGACGTGGAAGCAGGCAGCATTTTTGTATTTTGTATCGTTTTTGTATTTTCAACTCGTTTAAAGCTGATGTTCAGACAGTAAATTGTACCGACGCTGTCTGTGATGTTCTTGACTTTCTGTGTCATAACTATTGACTGTTACTGTGACAGTCCATTCATCCAGCACCTCAGGAACAATCTGATGTGTTTCTGCTGAAGGAAGAACGACCCACCTGCAGAAACAAGCCTCATGCATATGTATGAGTTTGCATTTTGGAAAAGTCAATTTGCGAAACCCGTTTTCCATTGTGCAGTTTATAAATAGTGTGTGAGATGCAAACAGCAGATTTCACATGCTAATCATCCATCTGATTTACATGTTAATGTCACACAAGATTTGCACCGTGACCAGACTGATCTGAATATGAATATGTTCAATCTGCAGAAATCAAACCCCCAGAATGCAGCGAGCCTCCTCCGACATGTGTGGAGGCATTATGCTCAGAAAGAACACGTTTTCCAAAAAAAAAAAAAAAAAAAAAAAAGACAAAAGAAAATAAAATGTGGAGTGTGACAGCAGTTCAGACTGGAGAGCTGATGGAGAGGCATAAACAGACAATCTGTCATCTCATGCACAAGTGTAGTTTCATTTTTTCGAACTTGGGAGGATTTGTAGTTTGTGGACAGTTTAAAGAGCGGAGCTGGAAGTCACTGTCTGCTTTACACACTGCTGCAGTTTCATCACAGATGGCATTTTCAGTTCAGGTAAAAAATTTTATTTTTTCCGCAGTCGGCTCAGGTCATAAATCAAAAGTGTGAAATGCAAAACTCAGCTCTTTGGGAATCACTTTTCCTGCTTTATGTCTTTGAAATTCTCAGCTCCGGCCTTTAAAACAGAGAAAAAGCTGTGAAGTTAAAAAAAAACAAAAAAACTGGGATAAATGATGACAATGAATTATTATGTGTTGAAAATATTGTTTCAAATTGATTGTGGTGCTCGATCTTCCATTAAACCTTCTGAGTCTCTGTGTTTGTCAGAAGTAGACTTTTACTCATGTCTCGTTTTTTAATTTCATCGTGTAAATCAGGGATCAGGGACAGTTTGATTCGACCCATGTGGCAAAAAAATCAAAAAATCTCAACAATGACTTTTTTCTGCCATAAAAGAAAATGACATGAAATAGGAGACACGTGTCCAAGTGCAACATGTCGTTCCAGATGGTCCTGAACGCAACACGAAGTCGTTTCCATCCATAATGGTAACTGCGAAGAAGATGAGCTTTCCAAGAGAAACGGACAAACACTTAACTTTTAGTTGCAGTAAAAGACAAGACACATGTGAAACTAGATGAGTTACAAGAACAAATGTGCTTGGATGAAGTTAACGCTCTTCGGTGGAGTTTGGTCGTCCAACAAGCAGCTTTAACAAGACCACGTTCTGAGAGCGAACTCAGACCTTGTTCAGAAGTGAAGTGTGTGAAGGAGGTGCGATTCCTGGTGACTTTCATCCGAGGGACGATGTGCTGTCCTTCCAAAGGTGAGAATTAGTTTGAGCAAGTGCAAAACTCTTTGTTTCACATAAACAAGAGCAACTGAACATATTTATGACGCGGTTTTAAGGTGGAACCAGCTGATGTGCCGACAACCTACAACACAAAATCACTGAGCTGCAAAGCAACGACGAGCTCAAAGCTACAACCTGCAACTGTGAGCAGCTCTTTTCAACACTGACTCTCGCAACGACTCAGTTCTGCTCAAAACTGATTGACCCAAACCAGCTGTGAGAATCATCATCGTCGTCGTCATCATCATCATCATCATCACTACTGTCTGACATCAGACATCTTGCCGAGGAGAAGCAGTTCCAGCCATCACATTAGAAGTGAAATACGTGATCAATAATTTACTGTGGCCCTCGAAGGAAGTTATAAAAATTGAAAAGGCCCTTGATGGGAAAAAGGTTCCCACCACTGAAGCAAATGAACGTTAAATGAATGCCTGCAGCAAAATGAAGCTTCTTCTTCTGTTGTTTTACACAAACCTGTCTGAAAGTTTGATTTCAGCCCATCAGAGCGACTGGAGGCTTCGATCAGACAGCGATGGCTGAAAACCGGAGCCACTGAGAAGCTGCCACTTCTGAAGATGACGGATTGATGTTACCAGGTGCCCTGAGGAAAAATACAATGCTATGTGTCTTTAAAGGAGATTTTCATGCTGTAAAGCGGCCTCTTTCATTGAGGACTGTGTCCACACTCATCAGCGTGACGATCAATGAAACAATCAATTCACCAAATATGGTGAATCTGATCAATTTGTCCACCAAACATCATTGTTTAATCCCTTGTCCACATTCTAGGTTTCAGAAATCTAGCTCACGTTAGATTTCTGAAACCTAACCAAGTAGTTTTGGTGCCTAAACCAAACCAAACTGCAACCGTTTCACAACGTTAACCACGTGTTACGGTAGATTGGCTTTCTGTCAGAAAGGCTTGTCGCAGGTGACAGTGAAGGCACCTCGTGCGTCTGCATGTAGAACCGAGCGACCTCCTCTGAACCACGACCACTGAACGCATCACTGCAGCTCTGAGGCCACCTGGGACTGAACCCACCGGCAGCCAATTAAAACCTCCAAGAGTCAAGCTGTGAGCAAGAGAAGCTGTGACCCCCCTCCAACACACACACACACACACACACACACACACACACACGTGCCTCCTGCCGATCCTCGGAGCTGTCAATCGATACCTGAGAGGTTAAAAATAAACTTTCTCCGTGCGTCAGAATCCATCATGGCTGACGAGTTGTGAAATCAGCTGACGACACGACCAGAAGGTTCCTGTGAAGACGGGAAGGAAAAACACAGGATCAATAGTTATGTGTTTAATGCGAGCGCTGATGAAGTCTGCAGCAGAACATGTGTTACAGCAGATATTGATTATTGAACATAGCAGCATCTGAGCAGCAGGTTTGAGTCCTGTGTCCTGCGTCAGCGACTGGAGGCTGAAAGTGTAGATCAAATATTTTATGATCACGTCGCGACCATTTCACATTTACTCATGTTGACAAAAGAAAGTAGAGGTGTTGGCTTTTTGTCAGATTCATGATTCAAACTCTGACTCCAGTCGATGTTAATCACACGAAGCAGGACACTTTTCAACATTTTGCAACTTCAGTATAAAACTAAAAGGCTTTTCTGAACTGATGCGCGGCCTCGGATCTCGACCCTGAAAAGCAGATTTGTTAAAACAATGTAAAGTCTCAGAGAGTAATTGGCCCCGGGGCCACCGACGGCGGCTGCATGAAAAGTGCTTAGTAATGAGAAAGAACTACAACTACAGTCTGTCAAAGAGCCAATTAAGCTGATGCTGCAGGTTTTCCTGTCGGTGTCAGACTGGTTTCCTGAAACAGACGGTTTCTGTCCCACTCGTCGGATCAACGTGTGTCTGAGTTGTGTTATTGTTGTATTGTGTTACAGACAGGTTTTGTATTTAAAGACAATCAAAGGATGAACAGGGACAAAAAAGCATTAACACAATGACATGAGAACTAAAATATATTTTCAGTATGTTATTTATTTTATTACTTTCCTTTGTCTTTGCATTATTTTCAATTAAATACAGGGTTTAAATACAAACCATCAAATTCTGTATTAGCATTTTACCCAACATTGGGGTCATATTATTATTATCAGCTATTTTTTTCTAACTTTCATCTCCATCCCTTAAATATTTTTATTAAATTCTAATTTTTACCTAAAAAAAAAATTAAACTTAACTGTCAAAACTGTCACATTTATTCAAAATTGACGGCCGTGAAAACCATCAAACTCCCAGAGACAAAGGACATGACGTCAGTTTGTGCACTGTTGTATATAAAACACATTATTTGCAATGATGAATAAAATGAGCCTCTCAGAAACCTGCAGTAATAAACATAATCTTTCCAAATATAACGTCAGGAGCAGATATTGTAAATGTTTCCAGACTTGCAGCGTTTCCTCCTTCGATCAGTGACGGAGGTGAGCGGCCTGTCTTTTTGTTGAACTTCTTCTTTTGGACACGTCAGAGGGATGAATTTAATTTTCCTTTTGTTGATTATTTTGGCAGCGTCCACCCCGGAGCTAATTACTTCCTGGCAGTCACTTCATAAATACAACCAGTGTGTTCTGCCAACCTGCTCGGCCGATTCTTCCTCAGTGGGAACAGATTCGGGCCGGTCTGTCACATTTCTGCTTCAGATGGTTTCCCTCAGGCTCAGACAGAAGTGCCGCTGATTATTATTGATTATTGCTACCGGGTGCGTTTGAGAGTTTGTGACACTGTGGAGGATGTCAGAGTCTTCGGTCAGTCGATGATTCACCAGAGGTTCAACGTGGTGACGACAGGTTCTTAACAAACAGCTGCTGAAGAAAGTTTAAAACAGATCATGTTCAGAGAGTTGACAGTTTTTCTTGGTGTCAGGATTCTCAGTTGTATATGAGTTCATGGTTTGATTTGTTTCGGCCAACAAAGATCATCTTTCTTTTATGTATTTTGTCATAAAATATCATTAGTGGCTCATTGAGAGTTGCTGTAAAATGATGGCAATTTTTATATGTGATCTTAACAAACGGGGATTTGGCTTCATCACTCAGATTAATTCACTCGGAGTCAGAAGCATGAATAGAAAATAGTGGAGGTGAGGGTGGTGTCGTCAGCGAACTGCAGGAGCCTGATGGACGTCAACATGCTCACAGTGGAAATGTTCATGCTGCTGAGATGTAGCAGGTATAATGTTGATCACGTTCGTCACCTTAGTTTAGTGGGTTAAGTTGCTAATTAGCACTAAAGTGCAGCTGAGGCTGATGGGAATGTCAGAACTGTTGATCGTGATGTGACCCGTTTACTTCCTCTGTGTAATTTTCTGTCATCTGTAATTTTCATGTTGATTGGCCCCTTGTGCTTCAGAGCCGTGGGGGTCAGAGGACGTCAGCACATTAGCTCCATTTCTCTGAACAAACAAAACATATGACCTCGACAAACTCGAGCTCCTCATCTTGTGTTTCAATTCATGAGAAAATACAGGCTGAATATTGTGACTCGCCAGGAGCCGACAAACTTCCCATTAAACACACAGTGGGACCAGTGACAGACTGTGGGACTCTGTGGGACCTCTGCAACTCTCGGGAGAAAATGCATTCATCAAACTGAGTAAGAATGAGACAGACAGAAGTAGGACGGACGTCATCCTCAAGTTAATGGACCAATCTGGGACGATGATTTCAATATTTATCAGCTGTTACTTCATCTGAAATGTGAACAGAAATCAGCTCATTAATCCCCGTCTGAACATGAATCCTTCTCGGGTTAGTTCAGTTAGTTCCTATACCAGTTCTAAATACCAGCTTAGTTTAGCACAAAGACTGGAAACAGGGGGAAACAGCTAGCCTAGCTACGAGGCTACAAACTCCACCTATTAGGGTTCTGTCCTTTTTGCCGGACTGAGTCTTGGCTGGGATGAGAAACTTCCTGGACTGTGTTCAGCAGCTGTGACATCCGAAATAACAACATATAACCAGACACAATATAACAGAGACCGAGGAAAGAATGTGATGCACCTTCATGCTCAAACAGTAAATGATAAGAATGGCAGATAAACATCAAACCGAACTTGCAGACACAGTCGGAGCGAAATGAGTCGACGTCCTGGAAACAAACTCTTACCTGAAGGCTGTTAAATGTTAAACAGTGGAGCCTGAGGACACCTGATCAAACACAGAAGCAAAAATCAAAACCAGTGGAGAAATTCATCTTCAGATTTTATTTCAGCGTGAAGACGGAGCTTCTTTTCTTTCTGTTGGCTGCGAGTGCGAGAAACGGGAGCTGCGTCGAGGGAAATAAAAGCAGGATGCCCGGAGGCTTCATCACTCAGACGATACCTGTCCTCTTCTTCTTCTCTCTGCCAGGAGAGGCAGAAATATTCATTACATGCATGAGGAGTTCTCTCTGGCAGCTCGCATTGATCCGGCCTCTCCTGTTCCGCAGAACGTATTGATCACATCGACTGTCTTTTTTTTTTAGTCTGTAATGAGGCGCACACTGTGCTAAGTTTCCTGCCAGTCTCAGGTTTGTAAGATGTTAAAGGTCAAATCCAGTGTGGATGGAGTTTCTGTCCGTTTCCTGCTCTGCGCTTCGTCCATGTTCTGACGTGTTGTACTTGGTTTGTTTGTTTGTTTGTTTGTTTGTTCTCTTCTCTCGAATCAACATGTCATATCTATCATCCTCTATTCACACAATGAAAAACATCTTTTTACTTGTTAAAGCAGGACTCACGTTTAAACACGTCCTCTTCGTGTGGACGACTGGACGAATGTAGATGACGCAGCAGCTCTGGTCTGAGTGAAGACGATCTACAGATCTACGCCGGTCACTTGCTTCACTTGGCTCAATTTCTCCAGAATGAATGACTTCGGTTCTTCTTTTTAATTTGATGGTGCAGTAGCTGTCAACAACCTCCAGGAGGCATCTGTGAGGCCAATCCACCCTCCATCTGCTGCTCAGAGTGGAATCAGTTAAATTCAGTGGATTTGTTAAAGAAGACTTAAAGTCGCTGGATATCCAGCTACATCCAGCCGACATTTTTCAGAAAATGTTATTTATTTTGGAAAAATATAGAATTTGGCTTCATAGATCAGAGTAAAAATTGCATTTGCTAAATTTCCTATTTGCCAATTTATGGCTCTATTTTCATGGTATCACAAAAAAGGTCATCTATAAATCCAAAGATCCAAAAATGACGAACCTACCTTGATGCCTGACGTCAAGAAGAGTCTCACAGTGAAGAATCAGCAGCAGGCGGCACAAACACTTTCCGTTTTTCCAGCCGTCTGTCTGGAAAATCAAGAAGACACGTCCACCCCAACAACCGCAACAATCACGTACGTTTTCTTCATTTGCTCTTATGTTCTCTTGTCTGAACTGTTCGGCCTCAAACAAACTGAAACGTGGCACCGACTTGTGAAACATTCCTTTATTATAAATAGATCATTTGTATAAAAAAAGGGCATGCTTCAATTCAACCATGGCATTTAGACATTTCACAACCAAAAGCTACCGTTCATTGAGCCGAAAACAGCGACGGACTTATCTCAGAATGCAGGTCGACGGACGGACGACATGAGACAAGAATCAGAAATTTTCACAACCACAAGTTTTTTTTTTTTTAAACGTACAATTAGAATAACAACAAATATGGTTGGTCCCCACAATTTCTTTTTTGTTTTTCTTTTTGAAGACTTGTTTTGATTTTTTTTTTTTTTATCTATCAGGTTACCATCCTCCTGCTTCCTCGCCGCCTCTCGGATGGTTTTGACTTGTGATCCCGTCTCCTGCTGTCTGTGAACATAAAAACACCACAGATGCGTTGGTTCAGTTTGTCAGTCGTTCTGATCCTTCAGACTGATTCGGGATCTGGTGACGTCTCCTCGGAGTCTGACAGAAACCTGCTTGTTAAATGTCCCTGGACGTCCTCGTGTCGAAGGCGTCGGTTCTTCACATGGCGTGGTTGGTGTAGCTGACGTAAGTGTTTTTTGTTGGCGGCACTGAGGAGAGAAAAGCAAACAACACTTTGGTAAAACCGTTCCTTACTTTCACTGAACTTCAGTCTCCTGCAGGTTTAAGTTCAGAGGCTTTATCTATAGACTCAAATCTTAGGCCAGACGTCTTCACAGGCATTTCAGCTGCCAGATTTGTTTGACTTAGGAGAGTCACAATTTCAGAAGCAGGTTAAAAAATATTGCTATGCTATTACAACTATAATTATTTTTTATCGGTCTGAAGAGTCTGAGGATCCTGATAAGACCTTCAGTAATTCTACAAGTGCATTTAAATTTCCTTGTTACTTCCTGAGATTCAAGTATGAGTTGAATCAAAGGTAACTGGACTTGGTTGTAGGTTCTTGAAGACGTTTCACCTCTCATCAGAGAAGCTTCTTCAGTTCTGAGTAAAGGTCTGGGAACTGAAGAAGCTTCTCGGAGACCGTGAATATTCACATTGAATGTAAAGGTAATGTATCCAGCAGTTGTTGAGATATGTTGAACAAAACAATCCTCTGTTTTCATCTGGTGTATTTTTTGATCACAGAATCTTCGTGGCTTCTTCTCTGCAGGAAAACTCTGCAGGACTAAAGAGGAAGTTCGTCTTCGTGCGAGGTTGAGGAAGTAAAAGCGATGTGGGAGCCGCTGCTTGTTAGATTAAGCAGATCAGTTCAGTCAGCACATCTCTGATGAGTAAACAATCCGACGTCGCCCACTTTTCTGCTGACGGACCGAGAGGCAGCTTTGAAGTGGAACTGGAGCTGTAAACAGTTTGGCTTCATCTGATCTGGTCTCAGGTGACGTCGAAACAAACTCAAGTCAGCTTCCTGTTAAACCCTCATTACGGCAGAGAAGCTTCACCCTGACGCCGACTTCACCTCCACATGTTCGACTTCACAGAGAAGCTCACACTCTTCTTCTCACAGCCCCTTTGTTCAGAGAATAATTAACAGTCCCACAAAGTCTCCAGGGTCAGATCTCTGTGCATCCAGGACAACAGTTATCTTTCATTTTCTCTCTACTGACTAAATCATCGTTCTGATTTCAGAGACCCGGTTCATTATATCGTATTAAAACACAGTAAGAGGCCCTTGAGTCCACTCACCGCTGGCCTCCACACCCTCGCACAGCTCCGTCTTCACCTCGCCGTTGGGCCGCTCGGCCGCCAGCTGCGACAGCTTGCTGGTCATGGTGGCGGCGGTGACGATGGCCTTGAAGCTGCGTTTGCGCTTGGGGACGTTCTGCTCGGGGTGGAAGATGATGATGTAGACCTTCGGCATGTAGAGCATCCCCAGAGAGACGGAGGCGCTGAGGCTGAGGGAGACGGTCAGCGTGGCCGTCTGGATGTACATCTGAGGACAAGACAGAGGAAGGACATCGTCTTTGACAATCATGATCACAACCTGAGAAACGTTTACTCTTTTCTTCCTGGTAAGTATCAACGGTGATGTGAAAGAAACCTCAAAACTCTTTTCTGCTCGATAGAATTTGTGTGCTCACAAAAAAAAATAGTCGTTCTGTCATGCAAAAATGAACGATTCCTGCTCATGTACACAAATCCTACACATTAGATTTTATGACTATTTGACGATCGGCTGTGTTACTGGATCGGGAGCTTTGAAGGACCGTACTCAGCAGCAATAATCAGCCTTCATTAAACCAACAGATGGTCGACTCTGCTCGGTTCATTTACTGGAATCAATCTAGTGACTCGTGTTTGTGGCTGATCATTCTGTCGGCTCAGCTTTGGCACAAAACCAGACGTCAATTAGAGGTTTCACTCTCCAGCTGACTGGTGGAAAAGTCAAATTGTGGATATTACTCTGCAGTTTCCTGTTGTGTTACAGCGACGTATGTGTTTGGATCAGTCTTTACTTTGCTTCAATCACTGCTGCTGTGAATTAATTTAACGTAGATTTTAATAGCCAATCAGGAAAGGGACAGATGATGCCAATTGAGGCTTTGGGCAACTTTTAATGTGAAACATAAGCAGGAAGTGATTTGTTTCACTGACAGTTGCTGGAAACAAGCAAACATGGAGGACGTGCAGAGTTTAACTTCAGATTGAAACAGAAGCAGATCAGAACTTAGTCTTTACATCCATTAGCTCTACAGACAAGGTACTTGGTAGAGGTGGGACATTGGACAGGTGGCCGTCAATCACAAGGCCATTAGGAGTCTTCAGTTAATCGTTTTGCTGTGGGAGAACCACCGTGCACGAACATCAAATATAAAGCCGCCCGTCTGCAGTGAAAAACTCTCTCCTGCCGTTCGACCTCGTGTCTTCACATTAACTGTGAGTCGTCTATATGTTGTGGCCGTTTTAACTGTTGGAGCTCCATCATGTGAACAGCTGGACGATCATTAACTGATAATCTCTGTCTCTTTAAACAGGATCAACAACAGAGCAGAGAAACACCAGGACTCTCTCTCTCTCTCTCTCTCCTCATCTCAGTTTGACAGACGACCCTGAACGCATCATTAGGCTCCGTGCAGCGTTTATGAGCCAATACGAGACCATCGATTCTCTGTGTTGTTATCTTGGCGATGAGCTGCGAAGGCTCTCAAGTGTAACCACGAGTCTTTACTGACGGGACGAGGCATTTAGAGACCTGATGCACAGTCACATCATCCTGAATCCAACAACGCTCACTTCATACTCACAAAAAACACCATCGCAACATGAACGTTTTCACAACTAACATGTGAATTAAATTAATAAATGAGGCTAACACAGACGAAATGAGACGCATCCACATGGACATTGTGGATACAACCATGATTCCAAAAGGAAAACAGCACAAAGTCAATATATTTAATGTTTATATCTGCTTCTTCTGAATTTGATGCAGCAACATGTTTCAAACAAAAGACTGTGAAAGTTGTGGACTGATCCAAAAACACCTGTTTGGATCCTTCCACAGGTAAACAGGTTCATTGGTAACAGGTGATAGGATCATGATTGGGTCTGAAAGGTTCATCCTGGAAAGACTCAGTCGATCACCAGCGAGGATGGAGAGAGGTTCAACAAAAACACAAGTTGAAACACAATTTGTTTGTGAATGACTGAATTCTGTTTTTAATTCCGTCCCAACTTAGTTGAAATCAGGGTTGTAAAAAGCAGAGAGTGTCTGTGTGCTTTCAGCTGGAGCAGGAAACATTCTTTAAAGTTGTTGTTTCTCTCTTGTTGCCTCCGTTTGATGCTGATAAAAGTCGTTTTAGGGTGAAAACCGAGCGCCTGCTGCAGGAGGAAGAAACATTGACTCAGCTGAGCTATTGGAGAGCTTTCAAGCACACACACACACACACACACACACAGGCAGAGCTCAACCAGGCAGCACAAACCTCTGTTTCCTCCAGCGTCTGTCACAACACACCTGTGCTCACGCTCCCACACACCATCACTGCTCAGAGACCACCCGCCTCGCAATGGCGACGGCCCCTCGTAAGTCGCGGCCCGGGTTAACGGTCCTCTGACTGAGTGTCAAACTGACAGCGGGGAATCCTCGACGGGGCTCCGCTCAGCCGCCAGGACGGAGACGAAGGAGAGGAAGGAAGGAAAAGCGGCGACAGATGGCGAGTTTCCCCCCAAGAGCCCGGAGCAGCGACGGCAGCGATTCCAGCGACGCATCAAAGAATCATTATGAAAATGTATGACAGACAGCGAAGCATAAACTCATTTGTGGGCCTGAGAGAAAAAAACAAGCTCTGAAGTGATTTATGTCGTCTCTCCGACACAAGCTGCTATTAATAACACCAGAGCCAGGAACAGTGTGAAGGTCAGAGGAGTCGGAAGGCAGCTTTCAGGAGGCAGGAGGGCGAGGAGGGTCTGGGAGGCCGAGTCACAGACAAACACTCGGTTTATAAAGTCACATTAAAGGACGACCCTCAAGTTCTTCTGGCCCTGATCTGAGTCCTTTAACGCTGAGGATCTGCTCGGACGACGATCTGAGAACGTGACGACCGTGTGCGTATGTGCATCTGCTTCTTGGTGACTTCTCCTCCAGCACCACACTGAGGTCCACAGCAGATCTTAAAAATTCCCCAGTTGTAATAAATTTGGAGCCAGTTTGAAGATTGTTTGGAACAAACTGAGCAAACAAGGACAGAAAAGTTGGATTATTATTTTCTCTTTTTGTGTCTAAATTGATGCACAGACATGTAGAATATTTTCACGAGATCAAATGGTGCAGCCAAAAAAAGATTTAGGTTTCAGTCAGTGTCAGAATCATCAAACTTGAACTCCTCTGAGGGGGAGGTGTATGAAGCTTAACGGAGGCCTGAACCCTGCGAGCAGGCAGCCGCCCGTCTCTCTCACCCGGACACCACCTTCCTGCCGGACCACAGCGGAGCTGGTTCAGAGCTCAGGACTGTGAGTCTGATCTGAGAGCAGCTGAGAGTCAGACACAGACACCAGACGACTGCAGCATGTTGACGTTCAATAGATCCATCCATCGATCTGGACTGGAAATCACATGTGATATAACTTCTACATTACATTTTCATCTCTCATAATAACAACATGATCCCTCACTGGCTTCCCCCTCACAGCCATGGCTGTGTTCGCTGTAATGGAGGCGCTGCTGCAGATGGTACGAGGCTGGTCGGGGTGACTTCAGCACAATTATCATCCAGTGTGTTTCTCTTTGCTCTTTTCTTCTGACACCTACGACTGACACATGAATTCATATCAGAGAAATAATTACTATCATTATTTTCTCTCTCTCCTTTTTCTCTTTCCCGGCTCATCTGTCTTGTTGTTGTTGACGTAAACAGCAGTTTTCATTTGGACATATTTATCTCCGTCATAAGACGACGTTCGGCCGTGTGTGTCTGATTTTCGATTGGTTGCTTAAAGACCTGTCGTTGTGGAGATTCAAAATTTTGAAACCAACAACTCTGATTCCAAAATAGTTGGGACGCTGTGTGAAAGGAAAGGTCACAAACAAACTGTGTTTCCTGACAACAGTTTTCTGAGGTTGTTCCTGAGTCCATGTAGTAATCTCCTTTCTACAATCATGTGTCACTTTCACAGTCTTTTGTTGCTGCTGTCCAACTCGTTTGAAACATGTTGCTGCCATCAAATTTAGAAGAAGCAGATATTTACAAGAATCAATGAAGCTGATGATCAAACATTAAATATATTGACTTTGTCTTTTTGGAATCAGGGTTGTGTCCATCATATCCTGTTTTATGTTTTACACATTGTCCCAACTTTTTTGGAATTGGTTTTATTACTTTCTCTTTTGTTTTATGCATCCACTAACTCCTCACTCCTCACTTCTCCTACCTGCCCACTAGGGGCAGCAAGTGATCAACAACTGCTTCAGTTTGGAATCTTGTTTCCTCTCAGGACAAAGTGCATGATGGTCAAGTTCATGTTTCAATTTCAAACCGACATTTTACATCGCTGCGTATCGTCTCCCCTTCATTCCACCTTTACGTTTTAGTTTTTGCAGACATCAGGATTCAGCACATTCTCATCAAGCTGGTAAAAGCTTCTCTTCATTTGGCCTGAAGCGACCTTTCCCTTCACATGAGACGGAAAAACGCAGCTTAAACGACAGCTATGGATGGAAGGCAATAACAGCGAGGTTGGTATCGACTTTCTCTCCAACAAGTCTGAGGCTCATGAGGGAGATAAGTAGCGGAGCAAAGCTAATCGCTGCTCACACACAGTTTTCAGAAAGAGAAGCAGTGAAACGGTGAAACAGCAGGTTTTTATTTTGTTCATCACCCAGAAAACATGTCAGTGACCTCTGCGCTCCGTCGAGCGCCACGGTCGACTCTGCTGGTTAGAGCTGAGACTGATGGGACTTTTAGTGTAAATATCGACCTTAGAAACAACAATTAGAGAACGGAGGCTTTTAATGAAATAATTAAGTTATGATCTAAACATAAATGTGGAATCACTACTTTAAATCCACCATAAATATTTTCTGATTTGCAGCCACACAAATGACGCCGATGCAGCTTTATGTGCTGGTTCCTGCTTTTGTATTTGTGGCCTAAAACACTGACGGTTATTATTGATGTCTTTCCACCTGTATATTGTAAAACATGACATATTCATTAAGTCATTTTTAAATTTTCCTGCCAGAAACGGACTTACTGTCGGTGCCACTGTGCAAAAAATGTAAACATACATTTTAATCTAACATTTTACTAATTTCAATTTATAATCATACTTTGATAATAACTTTTTCATTTATTTTCAAATCTTAATTGCTTCACTGTTTGAAGTTATAATCCTCTGACCTGCGTGTCCCGTCTTTAGACATATAAAAGAACTCACCGTTAATGAAAAGTGGATTCATGTATGAACAGAGCGTCATTAAAAAAATTCAGGCGTAACCTTAAAAATGTGCCGTGTCTCCTTATAATCCTTAGAATCTTTATGTCTACGTGAATCTCAAAGATCCGTTTGTTTTAATTTTGCCTCTGAAAGTGGAGTAAGAGAAAAGAGGTTCAATAAAACGGAGCATTGAGTTTAAAGACTTAAAGGATTTGAGTCAGAGCTCTCATCCACATTTACATTCACCACCCGACTCTGATCAGTGGCAGAATCCACCTTAAAGGAAAAGTCCAGATCTGTTTAAGTCGAACGTCTGTGGTCTTTTCAATCTTCTCGTGTGGTTTGTAGAATCTGGGCTTATTACATCAGGAGATATAAGCTACATGTGTTCAAGAGCAGCCGTGTGTGATTGTGATTCTCCCAGATAAATCCAGGCTCAGGCTGATAATAACACTCATAATAGCGCCGTTAGCATATTAATCTGATAAAGTAGCTCATCAGCTGAGGTCAGAGGGGCTGGATTCCCGGGACGAGCTGCAGCGGGAGGAAGCTGCATGTTAATCTTCTCTGGGATCCTCCGGCTGAATATCAAAGCCCGGTTCATCACGTATGGAGGCAGCGTGACTCTCTCCCAGCGGCCCTGACTCCGCTCCGTCTACCTGCGAGTGTGAACGCCTCCTCGGGCAGCCGGTGCTGCGTTCAGGGCCCAGCTCCTCTGATGTGCTTATTAGTCATTCTCTGGCTTCTGCCTCCGTTGGCCTCGGCCGCGGACGACACGCGGTCGACTGCTGCTACTGTAAATGTCAGCGAGCGAGCGTCCTGCGATCAGCTGATTGGTTCACGTTCAACATTTGAGCCTTTTGAACCTATTCTGGTTTGGTTCTGGCTGCCTTTTCAGATCAGGTCTCTTTTTTTACATTTAATTTATGCACATCAGGTCAAGTTTTCCAGAGGTCAGTTTGAAGTCCAAAATGTGTCGACACCTGTTTCATGAGTTTGTGCAAACATAGTAAAGACTGTAAAGTAACTGTGACGATGAAGGAAGCATTGAATGCGTTGGTGACGGTTGTCGATTTAATCACAACTTAATTTGACTGTGATCATTTCAAACCAGTCAGTGGATGTTTTACTCACACACTGAAGCTCTCACTCCACAAATAGATAATCAGCTTGATGGATAATGTGGTGAGAGTCTGACAACGTGACAGACTCTCAGATGATGAGTTCATCATACTGAAGCTGTCGTCTTCATCGACTGGACGTACGAGCGCCTGAAAACTTCAAGTACAAATGAAGATCTGCAGCGGGGTCACAGATCAATAAACGCTCCGTTTCAGAGCAGAGTTTTAATGAGAAATTTAATGGATTTTAATTTATTAAGTCACTCTCACTCACACAAAGTGGCAGAGAGGAGGAGAGGAGGTTTCCAGCAGCTCAGGATATTTAGATGTAACCAGATGAGAAATCGAAAACAACAGGGAAATGCAGCTGCAGTGACTTTACCATTAGGCAGGTAATTATCTGAAGGCCATTATCCAAGAGGCCCATTAACAGGCTACAGATAGAGACTGATGTTTAAATGATCCACTTCTAACTTATATGTATATACATGCAATGACAAAATACCACCTTCATGAATCGCAGGCAATCTGCCCCTCGTGCAGCTGCGCACTGATGCACATCGATGCACGGCCGTGAGGTGATGCATCCTTCAACACATCCTTCAAAAAGATTTGTCTCTGGACTTTCATAAAGGAAGAAGGGAAAGTAAAGTAAAACACGTGAAGACGACTTTTTTTTTTGTTGGCTGAATTTTGAAAAAACAAAAGATATATGAATAAATATCACTGTTGTCTGGTGTGAATTTAGTTTGGTTCTGCCTGAGCTTGACTTGCTGTGAGGTTGGTGTAGAAACATAAAAAGCCACCAGAATACAGGAAATGAAGTGTCTAATATATTTGTCTCAGAGTGCAGCCCTGCACAGCACCGGGCCCCGCTGTGGAAAGTACGGTCCCTTTGTGGCCCCTTAAGAAAAACCCCTCGATCTGCTCCTGCCTCTGTTACTCTACACGTGAACAAATGAGGGCAACAATAAGAGAGAGACAGCGTTTTCTCTGTATGATTCATGACATGTAAACTTTCAAAGACACAGAGTTAGAGAGAGATCAGAGCGGCAGTGGGACGCAGCCCCGAGGAGGAGAAGGTAAAAACACTTCAGACGTAGATGGAGCACACTCAGCCCCCCAGCGCCTTTTCCCCTTGGAGCTCACGAGAAAACTCAATTTAAGAAAGAGGGAGAGAGAAGAAGAGGCAACTCATATAAGACAATAACACTGCTCTCAGGAGAGAAGAGAAAGTGCAGCCACATTCTGATCCCGTCGCCGAAGGACGCATTCAGGTCTTTTACGTAAACGTAACTGTAACTGTAGGCTACGAGTAAAAGTACGAGCAAAAGTAAAGTAACACATACGAAGATGTCCTGCCATTTACTTCATACCAAGCTGAACAAACACAACCAGCAAAAGAACAGCCAATAAGAATCCAGTGAAATCAGGAGCAGCTCTCTGATAAAAACATGCTTTAAGAGCAGATTTAAAAGAGGTCAGTGAATCTGCCGACCTCTTTTCCTCAGGCAGCTCGTTTCATGGCTTCGGGCTCAGGCTGCAAAAGCTCTGTCACCTCCAGTTTTCAGCTGCACCTCAGGGACAGATGAAAGACCTCGGCCCGAGGATTGCGGGTCTACGAGGTCAGATACACAGTTCAGCATGGAGAGAGGCCTGAAACGTTAACAGTAAAATCTTCAAATCAAGTGCAAAACATAGTGGGAGCCAGTGAAAGGAGGCTGAAACAGGTTTTACCGACATAAACTCAACTGAAAACAGCACAAAGATAATAGATTTAATGTTTGATCATCAACTTCATTGATTTATGTAAATATCTGCTCATTCTGAATTTGATGGCAGCAACATGTTTCAAACAAGTTGGGACAGGAGCAACAAAAGACTGTGAAAGTTGTGGACCGATCCAAAAACACCTGTTTGGATCATTCCACAGGTAAACAGGTTCATTGGTAACAGGTGATAGGATCATCAGTTGTTCACAAGCGAGGATGGAGAGAGGTTCAACACTTTGTGAACACATGGTTGGATAAAGGAGATTAATACATGGACTCAGGAAACACAGTTTGTTTGTGAATGACTGATTCTGAATATTTTCATCATATTCTAGTAACATGAAACAAACTGTATGTTAAATCTTTTGTCTGCACATTAACCTGAAACCGCAGCAGTCAAACACATGTTGTGGGGCAAAGATTATAATATCTGTGTTTGAAAAGTCCCTCAAAAATTTTATTTGAGTACATGTACTTAGTTACTTTCTATCACTGGATTGTCCATTTAACAGTTCATGTACTAAACAGGGGAAAAACAAATGTCAACGAGTGCATCCACGACAATCAATACCCGATTTAAAACCAATAA
The DNA here is from genome assembly GCA_025331565.1 of Holacanthus passer. Classification (NCBI taxonomy): domain Eukaryota; kingdom Metazoa; phylum Chordata; class Actinopteri; family Pomacanthidae; genus Holacanthus; species Holacanthus passer. Next base: position 412,563 of record JAFREQ010000130.1, read on the forward strand.
CAGTAAAATGATACTTCAGCTTTACAGTTACAGTCAGTGAAATGATGATGATGAAACTCGAGGAAATTATTTTAGAGAATATATATGGCATCGTGGAGTGAAACTTTTCTGTCGACAGATGAAGAAAAAACAGTCAAATAAATCTGTAGGAGTCTGACAGAGAGACGAAAAGCTCTGGATGCTGAGAGGAAAGAAAAACGTTTCTGAATAATTCACCAGAGAGTCGGAAAAGTTTGGGACTACAAGGAGAGTTTGGAGAAGTTTCTCATGTTACAGAAAAGTATTGGCAGGACGTCAATACAGAAATGACCCAGATTCCACCTGGTATCAATGCGTGATCTGTATCTGGATCATTAAAAACACACGTTAATGCATCCAGAACTAAATCCCTGACAGCGACGTTTAATGTTTGGATCGTGTTTCTTTCTCCTCGCTTCGCTCTTTGAGTTCAGCGGCGGCAGATTTTATTTGAAGATGAGAAACTGAACCTGGATGAAACTCTCTGAGCGGCTGAGTGGGAGACTCAGCGGCTGAAAAGGCCAAACTGAGCGTCGACCAGCAGCACTGATCCCTCACTAAATGAACAGGCTGACCTCTGACCTCCTCTGTACTCACAGCCCTGAATGGAGTCCACTTCCTGTCTGTCGGCATTTAGCTCGTAGAGCGACTCCAACATGACTTCGGTCTTTTCCTACCTTTGATTTCTGCTCGTAAACAAACTGAGCTAAAGTCTGCAGCTGTTTGATTTTCTCTCCTCTGTATGATCCATGTGAAGATCGCCGCCTGTTCGACCTGAGAACAAACACATTGTTGGGATCTGGGATTCGAAACGAGCTCCTGAGCCTCGATCGGTTGAGGAATCCGGAGCTCGGCGAAGGACAACCTGATGTCCAAACGGGACAAACGTTCAGAGACACAAACAAAAACAAATGAAGTGGGGAAGAAAGTTGTGCACCCACTTGTTTATACAAAATGTACTTCAACTGCTTCCACTTCAACTTTCAGTTTTTACACTTGAACCAACACTTCAGCTCAGCTCATTTCATAAACCACATGACATTAAGTTCTTGTAGTTCAACTCCTTTTAGTGTAAACTTCACTTCGATTTGACTCCACTAAACTCAGCTTCTTTTAAGATTTTACCACCATTTCAACTTCTTTCAATAGTTCTGTAACTGACACTTTAGCTCCTTTCAGGGCGTAACCTTTGACTGAATCTTCAATCCTATCAGAGCTTTAGCTTCAAATTCACTAAATGCTTAAACTTAAAACAAAAGTTCAACTGACATTTCAACTCTTACATCAAGTTCTTTCTGCAAGTTACCACAGTTAAAGTTGTGAATTCCAAACTCTCCTTCAGTGCTTCAGCTTCAGGAGCTTCAACTATCGCTGCCACACAAAGATATTTTAAGATCATTCTGTCTCGAGGCAACAGAACACTTCAGTGATTTCACAGCATCAATCGACTCAGATGTGAACGGAAGCAGACGTGGATTTTAATTTGAAATGTTTACTTGTCCTACAGGTGATTCACCTGGTCTGATTATATGAACTCAGGCATCAAGGTTTTAAAACAGTTCGTTGGCTGCGTCATTATGGAAAAGCAGAATAAATTACTAGGGATTGTTCTTCGTAAAATATGATCTATGTCTTTTCTGTTTCAGTGAAAAGCTGAGATTTGTTGCTGAAGAAGAAGAAGAAGAAGTGGCTTCAGACTTCTGCTCTCTGAAGCCTCGGGGGGACGACGCCTCAGGCTGCTTGGTGTCCGTCTGTTTGGGGACAGTGATGTAATCTTCATCTGAGCATGTTCGGTCTGAATCTGCGGTGCCAGTCATTTCTCCGGGTAAAAATAACCCAAGGTAAAACTGAAACTGCTTTCGGCCATTTCTAGTCCTCATCAGATCAGAATAGTCCCGAACATGTCAGTCGCTCGGTTGTTATTAGGACGGTGGAACAAAACTACCTCAGCTCAAAGGTTCACTAAAACCTTGTTCTTCTTCTTCCTCACACATCAGTCTTCATCATTTGGAACTGGCCATGGTGGGCGACTTAACACGAGGTTGTACATGATGAGGGATTGTAAACTCTTTTGAGAGGTAGAAGAAGAAGAAGAAGAAGAAGAAGAAGAAGCTCTCTGGTGTCAGATGTTGATGATTCTCCTTCAGAGTTTGCTAAAAGTGGATGAAGATGTGATTGAGATTGCTTTGTCTCATCAAGAATAACCTGTCAACCACAATGTTTAAGACAAGATGGACATCGAGCCGAAAAGGTGCATCTACATTTCCATCTCAACAGAGCAAATTACATCCAATCTGGGCAAACTTCAATCCATCTAACAGTTATTGAGATGTCTCACCCAAAACCAACCTCATGGTGTCACTACATGAAGAGTCAGATTTCATGACTGTCTGTACAAAATGTCATAGTCATTGAGTATTTGTTCAGGTGTTTCGGAGGTGGACCAACCCACAGACACACTGACTGTCGCCATTTTAAACATGTACGTGTGAAACATCCCGATCTGTCATTTTTATGCTTATATGATATATTTTCACTTTCAAGAGATGATTTGTAGTGTGACCTGTCCACAACTCGTCAGATCAGCTCCTGTTCGTTTCAGGCTCAGATTCAAAGCACCGTGTTGCTTTTACTGAGTCTTGATAATCTGATGTCACGTCCAAATCAGGGTTATTATCCGTCATGCAGTTTCCTGGTTTAAAGCTAAAACAACTCATCAAATCCTCAGTCGCTGAACAGTAGCAGCAGAGAAAAGACAGATAAACTATATTTAGAGGAAATCTCAGCGAATCGCTCCACCTGTCCTCTAGATCTCCCCACAGACACGATAATGAGCAAAATCCTCCATCTGGCAGCTCGCACGCAGCAAACTCAACCCAAAAAACTGTTGTCTGAATGTGCTAAATTTAATTCTGCTCTAATTAGTTTGGTGTCGAGAGGCTGCGGAGCAGACCGGGCTGCGCCTGTGGTGATCAGAAACCAATCAATCATCAATCAGTCAGAACAGAGTGTTGACACAATATGAGAGTCTGTCTCCGTCTCACTGAGTCTGTCTCTGAAAACAAGCTCCACATCTGACACGAGACATTGTGGTTTTACGTTTCCATCGGCAGCCTTTAGTTTGGAGGGATTTACTGACCATCAGCAGTGAATTGTTAACCTCTGTGATCGTCACAGCCACAAGTGTCACGTCAACCCTGCCCAGGTCTGTTTCCACAGTGAGCTCGTTGGGCTTCTTCGAAAGATAGAACAGTCTTATCATAGAGACTTATTTTTCCTCATTATATTGTAGTTCTAGCTTCCAATTGAAGAACAATGTTGTCTTTATTTCTCCGTCTTCTACATAGATGTGAGGACGCCAACTTTTCACCTAAGAAACCATAACAAAGACACCCACATCCCAGTTCCTCAAAGGACGGATGCTGCATCAAAGACATGTGTGATATCCCACCTAGTTTATATATTACAGCCTGAGGCCTTTATGGAGCACTTACCTATCAGGGGTTATAATTCGTACATATACTGTGATTTTCTTTATGTACCTTCTGTATATATGTAGTCTGGATATATTACAACACGCTGAGGAAAACATAAATAAAACAGTGTGATAACTTGCTCATCCTTTCTGACATATAATCGATTTTAAAAAAGAGTATAAACTAATCGTACATTACATTTAATGTTCGGCCTCATCAGCTTCATTGATTTCTGCAAATATCTGCTTATTCTGAATTTGATGGCAGCAACACAAATCACAGATTGTATAAAGGAGATTACTGCAGGAAAACTGTCGCCTGTAAACAGAGTTTGCAAATGATTGCATCCTGTTTTTATTTATGTTTCACACGACGTCCCAACCTTTTTGGAATCTGGGTTGTAAATGTTCCCACGAACACAAAGCTCAGCAAACAAAACCTGTGAGGAATGGACTCCTACTGGAACTCGTGTGAGGCTTCAACCACTGTTTTGCATATGACATTAATCATCCTGTGTGAAACGAAAGTTGTAATTCCATGCAAAGTTTTCACAAATAAAACCCCAAAAAGCAAAGGTAGAATAAAAAAGAAAACTTGCTCGGTTCCTGTTCGATATGAGCGATTCTATCAGCGCTGTGAGCTTCAACCTCACAAACTACAGGATTTCAACATGCGTCATCAGTGTCACACAAAAACACACGTGTGTCGATTCTGCTGACAGTGTGCGTTTCCATATATAAACTCTGCCGGAGGGTCGAACATTACATAAAACATGTCAGTACATTATTTATCAGAGAAGCGCACTCACCCGCTCCGCCGACTGCGCCGTGCCAAAGAAGATGGGGATGAAGGCCAGCCAGATGATGCAGGTCGTGTACATAGTAAATCCAATGGGTTTGGCCTCGTTGAAGGTCTCTGGCACGCCGCGCGTCTTGATGGCGTAAACAGTGCATGTGACCATCAAGAGGATGCTGTATCCCAGCGAGCAGATGAGCGACAGGTCGGAGATGTCACACTTCAGGACACCACGAGCGTTCTCGGGATCCTGCGTGCGCTGCTCGCCGTAGTCCACGAAAGTGTGTGGAGGGTCTGCGGCGAACCACACGAGGACACCCAGCAGCTGAACTGAGATGAGCGAGAAGGTGATGACCAGCTGGGAGGCGGGTGAGATGAAGCGCGGCGCCGTCACCGCCTTCTTGCCCTGCTCGAAGATTCGATGGATGCGGTTGGTCTTGGTGAGCAGCGCGGCGTAGCTGAAGCACATGCCGAGGCCCAGGAAGATGCGGCGGAAGGAGCAGACGACGACATCGGGGGCGGCGATCATGGGGAAGGTAATGATGTAACACAGGAAGATGCCCGTCAGCAGCACGTAGCTCATCTCCCGCCCTGAGGCGCGAACGATGGGTGTGTCGTTGTAGCGCACAAAGGTGACGATGACGAAGGTGGTGGCGATGATGCCCAGGATGGAGATGAAGACGGGCAACAGCGCCCAGGGCGAGTGCCACTCCAGCTTGATGATGGGGATGGACTGGCAGCCCGTGCGGTTCTGGTCGGGTCTCTTCTCGTAGGGACAGAGCTCGCAGGTGAACTCGCTGGCCTGGAAGTGGTAGCCCTCGCAGCGCTCGCAGTGCCAGCAGCACGGGACGCCCTTCACCACCTTCTTCCTCTCGCCGGTCCGGCAGGGCAGGCTGCACACGGAGGCCGGCAGGGAGGAGTCGCCGCTGGTCCACTGCAGAGCCTCCATCTGAGGGGAGGAGGAGGAACCCTGGTCAACATTCATCCTCAAAGTGAGATACTGAACAACAACAGCCACCATGTTCAGCATTTTTTAATCATCTGATGTGTAATCTGTATAACTTCTGAAAAATGAAACCAAAACGTGTTTTTCAAGCACTTTACAAACTCCATGAAATGGAGGCAGTCTCGACTTGACTCGGGACCGGCAGGAGGCAACTCTGCAATCCCACACGAACTGGACACAAGCTGTGGCATCGCTGGCTTTTTAAAAAACATGCGCTCCTCCTGATGTGTTTCTGTTTGGTGCAGAACAAATCAGAGCTGCAGGGCTTCAGACACGACGGCACACCAGCGCATTATTTTTAACTGCTAGGGAGCAAAGAACGTGTTTCCTTCAGTAGGTGGATCTGGAGTTGAGAGTGTTCTGTTGATCTGCTGTTTCCAAGGTCAAGAGGAAAATTCAACATGTTTCATAATCAGCTTCTTTAGGTTTGCTAATAAAAATAAGCTAATGAAAAACATCATTCTTGTATCAATCAAAAAACGTCCAACTTTCTTCACGTCAATGACGACTCACTCTGATCGACTTGGCTGCTAAAATTTAAAGCAGGTTGAGATGATCCTTACGTTCAGATGCAGCTGATTGGTCCAGTGTCCAATGACCTTGTACTCGCCGTCGACCTGTTGTTGATCTGGTACTGGAAGATGTCGTAGCGTCCGGGGGCGTCGCCGTTCTCGTTAAAGGTGACCGGAGTCCCTGCACTTCCTGGAGAAACACGAAGAAAAGAACAGACTCAGACGTTGTTGACAAATATGTATTTTGGAGTCTCCATCAGATACGAATGTTACATTGTAATACTGGAATAAGTGAAAGCGTTATCTTTGTTATCATCGTGTCATTCTTGATGTTGAACTGCTCCATCTGAGACCAACGCACTTTGTTTGTCTGAATCTCACAGATTCACTTCTTCTTCTTCTTCTTCTTCAGACTCAAATGCTCTGATTTCCATCATTTCACATCTTCATCATTTATGAAAAATAATAATCCGAGGTTTTATTACACTATAAAGTTTCTCACCTGTCATTCTTAACAAAATAAGCTCTTTTATTCTCTGCAGTGATTAATCAGTCTTTCATTTGTTTAACAGCTGAACCTCACTTTTCATTCTTTACAGATTTCCACTAACAAATACATTTGTTCTTTTTGATTGTTGACATGATTTCACCTGGATTTTGTGCATCGAGGAAAACTGGAATAATAGTTAAAACACATCGAAGACAGAGCGGAAAAAATGGGACTCCCTCAAAGAAACTGATGATATATTTTGCATCTTTTGCAGTGCAAATTTTTATTAATTAGTTATTGATTTTGTCAGAACAAAAATTGATAAATTCACAATTTCAAAAAGATAAATTAAGATAAATTAATCCGAGAAGCTTTCGAGCCAGTTTGAAATCTGATTGTTGAAGCGACTTCAGGAGGAGGTTTGACACAAAATAATGTTACTTCATTAAAAATAAGAAATCACATTTTGAGATTCAAAATGTCGGATGTTGTCGTGTTTGAACATTCGGATGTTGAGTTAATCCTCTGAAACATGATATTTATTCTGGGTCTCTGTCCGTTTTCACTGTATCGTGTTGTTCTGGTACAGTAGCGCCGCGTTCCTCGCCACGGGGCAAATTTAACATCGGAGACAGCCGAGTCTCGAACTCGAAGCGGATTAGTTCGGAGCTGCTGAAGCCAAGAGGAAGAGCAGCAGATTGGAGTTAAAGAGCAGAACAACGACAACAAAAAAACAGACAAGTGATTTATAATGAAGGGAGTGGGCGCCGGTTTGATTCTATCCTGCCCCGATTTCCTTCTTCAACATGAATAAAAGCATCACAAATCACATTCGCGTGGCGCTGAATCACCGATGCTCGCCTCAGGGTGCAGAACCCCCCCCCCACCGCCACCTCGGCCTTTCCATCCCCCACTTCACTTCACTTCACTTCAGAGGATCTGTGTTGAGACAGAAATAACATCCACATTATTTCCAAACACGGTAATCATGATAATTCAGTGGTGACACAAGCTGCGGCTTCGTCATTAAACACAATACGACGACCTGCAAACAAACAATCTGCTCTGTGGAATGAAAACAGATGTTACAGTCAAATCCAGGATAAAGAGCTCTTCAAGTCTCTTCAAGGACCAAACCAAACACATAGTTTACATAGATTAACTGCAGCATGTTGATGTCTGTTTTAAACTGTGAGGCCGATTGTCGTTGACGTCCGCCGTGAATAAATGTCCATAAATTAGCTTAATGAGACGCTGCAGAACTTGAACTCTGATCAAAGAGCAACTGAGCCCAAATTATACTTTAAACATCCAAACTGAAAGGTCAGATTGCCATGAAATAAGTTCACATCAACCACATTTTGGATCAGGTCAAATCATCCGAGGATTTATTTCGATCACGTGTCGCTGAGACCATCGACTGAGATTTAAAGCAGAAATACTGATTCCAGGCGTTTGATTGGCTGTGAACTTTATTTCCAGGCTGTCGGACGTGATGTCTCAGCTGCAGACAGAGACCCGACGCTCCGTTAATCCATGTGTTCGATCTGAACGGAGCCGCTCTGACAGGAAGTGTGTGTCCCTCTGAAACACAGCGAGGCCTCACAGTTTCATTGAACCAGTTTCCTGTATCTCTTGTTTCCGGGGCCTCGGGCGACGACGTGGACGTGGACATCCACTCTGCTCCTCGCTCTGACCGCAGCTTTACATTAATTCAGGTTCGCTCGCTCCTCGTTCAGCGATCTTCATCTCACACGCACAGTGAACAAAGCTTTTTCTCATTCAAGCTCAATAAACCTGAAGAAACTTTGACGTTTGCTTTTACAAAATTGTTAACAGGTCAGAATTGTAATTATGGTACATGACAGTGGAAGATTGTTGATGTGATAATAAATAGCCACAAATCACGTTTAAGCTTCTCAGAAAAAGTGATAGAAGAAAAAAAAATAACCTGGACCTGAATGTGAAGTTCTGTGATTTTATTTTGAAAAGCAGCTAAAGCAGCTGGAAAAGTCACGAGCTAAACGGATTATGGACAACTTCATTCAAAGATTTGCATGTACACATACCCAAACTGTCTCCAGAGAAAATCAATCTTAAAATCCCAGCTCGGTGTTAAAATGGGATAAATGGGGAAACTTTGCTTGAAGCCTCACATCCAGGAGCCGTGTGACAGTAAAGACAATCAGAGAATAGTGATCTCATTTAAAATGTCAGTACAGCTGATTCTTTGTCTGATGACGTCGTGATCGTGAAATCGGGATTTTATCAAAGCAGAAGAGCAGCTTCCTCGTCGAGACGCGATTAACTCATTATCGAAGTCACACTTGGCTGCAGGTGATGACGGAGAGCGAGGGATCGGAGGTTTAACCAGCTGAGACCGACTGAGTCTGTCCCACAATCTGCACCAGATTTTAACTGCGATTTGCAGTTCTGTTGTTTGCCAACTGAAACGAAGGCAAAAAAGACAGAGAGAGATTTTGAGATTTACAAGCCATTTGCTTTCTCAAGTCTTTCAATGTGGACAGAGAAAGGACCTGGAAACACTGCGGACACGAGCGCGTGGACATAATCCGCTGTTCACTCATTCATATGCACCAATATCCACCTGTAATGTCACGTGTTTTTTTTTCCAATAGAGAGGATTCAGATACGGGAATAAATGTGCATCATTTCAAACAGAAGCGAAGAAGCTCCAACAATGAGGGACAGTGATTGTTCAGTCACAGTTGATTCATGTTTCAGTTGGACTGAAATTGTCCTGAAAACACAAACTGCAGATTTTACATTTCTCTCCGTGGACTGACTGAACCAACGACATACAGCATGTTAGCCTGTGAGCGGGCGGCGGCCTTCATCTGTCCCTCGACACGAACGTCTCGCTCTGAGACAAAGACATTGTTGCAGCTTCTCCTTTAATCCTGAAGTTCACACAGAGCAGCGACGAACAGCTGAGCTCTCGCCGCTCGTTTCCTCTTCCTGCTTTGTTCAGCACTTTATAAAAAAAGCTGCACATTTGAAGTGAAGTCACAGCGGGAGGAGAGCTCTTCACAAATTCATCACTTCGCTCACCTACAGTATCAGCTCCTCCCCCCCCCCCCCTCCTGATCTGACTGTAAAGGCTTTCTCCTCGCTCACCCCTTAAAAACGGCAACAACAAGCTTTTATCACCTCTTAGTAAGCATCCGCTGTCCAAATGAATCAGGGGGGGATTCTCCCTGACGCCCCCCGCTCCTCGCCCTCGCTCTGCTGATCGTGTTCAAACAGGGCTCGAAGATGGCTTCAGCAAAGCGAACACTAACATTAGTACAAGCGTCTCAATTAGCCTCCTGACGCCCCTCTATAAATAAGCACTTGGGCGAGGAGCACACGGGTGAGTTGGCGATTAGCCCCCCGGCCGCTGCCACAGAGCCCCGCTTCGCTCTGGATTCGCTGCATTTCATACATGGAGTTATGGGTAACCCCGTTGTCCCGCGTTCAGGGAAGTGAAGCATATAAAAAGACGCAGCCCGAGTTTGATTCATGTTAACGTTTGATGTATGTGAAGGTCCAACTGAGCATGATGCTCACAGATTCACACAGGAAAGCCCCCAACGCAGCGTGACATCAGTGTGTGTGTGTGTGTGTGTGTGTGTGTGTGTGTGGAGGCCTTAATAAGCTCACTCAGGCACAAACCACACATGAGCCACATGCTGATGAGCCTGGATTCAGAGACGATGACACATGTGATGCTGCAACCTGGACCTTCGACCGAGGAGCCGTCTCTCAGCTGCAGATCAACTCATTATCATCATCTGCAGTTCATCAGCGAGGCTATGAAATGATATAAAACCAAATGTCAGGCTTTATTACCCAGAGTCCAGCTGAGTTCTCCAGGTACCAGGAAGTGATCCTTCGAGAGGCTGGAACCAGAAACCATGAGAAGTGTTTGCTGTATGACTGAACTGATAAATGACGGCGTGGTGTTTCTGCACTGATGTGACGAGTCAGTGTCAGTCTCATCAGTTTTTGTATTTTGTTTTTCCATTTCTTGGCGACAGTTTTCTGACATCAAGTGGCCCAAAGGCGAGAAAATCAGGCGAAGCTCTCCAGAGCGACACATATCAGCTGTTTCTGATCGGACGCCTCCGTCCACAGAACGACTCAGCTGTTTCAAAAATCAAACCAAATTTCTGATCTCTCACTGCTCTGCTTCACGTTTGGTTACTGGGTTAGAGTGAGTGAAAGATCCTGGTTTGGGTTAAAACTACTCATCGGATACGATCGGGGAACGACTGATCTCAAACCGAGAAACAGCCATCGCAGCCCGACCTCCTGTGTGTCTGCTCCACCCTCCTCACCTGGTGGGTGTGAGACCCACCTGCAGCCCCAATACTTGTCTCTGTCACTATATTTGCAACATATACTTCAAAACATGTTTTCAGTTGTGCCGTTGGTTTTTAATCCTGAAGCCAAGTTTGAAACTTTTTATGCATTTTGATAGAACTAATGCAGATACGATGTTCAAAGCGGCGGATTGAAGTTTTCTGGTGTGAAGATCAGCCAGAATGCAAAAGTGCCCTGAATGTGAAAACCTCAGACTGGTCCTCACAGAGATATAAGCACAGGGGCACACAAACACATTATGTTCCTCCTCAGTAATGTTTCTCCTCCAGGCTTTAATCTGAAAGACGACTGACTAATCTTCCTGTCGGTGACACGTTTCCTGTTTCTGCCCTTGTTTGCTTTAATTCGCCGAACGAGGCAACGAGCTGTTTAATGTTTCAAAGCGCGGCGTGCGGCGACTCTAACCGAGCACAGATTTACTGTTTCGGCCCTGCAGGTGAAATTCGCCGCTGATTCAATGTTTAATGTCTCTCCTCCTCCTCCAGGAGAAATAACATCCAGCAGCTCCTCACATCCATCAGGGTCCGGAGAGATGAATCCCTCAGAGCGCATCAGCCGCAAAATCTGCTCCATCTCCTCCATCTCCTCCTCTCTGTTTTATTTCTGTGCTGTATCTCTCTGTGCCGAGAGGGTGGATAGAAAAATTATTCAAATTGAATCCCCGCAGGTGGGAGGCTGAGAGGGAGGAGGAGGAGGAGGAGGAGGAGGAGGAGAGACGTGTGGGGATATAAGGGAAGATTTCCTGACTAAAGTATTATAATTTAAAGGAGGATTGTGGAGCGGAAGGTAAAGATACTGGAGAGGATTAGTTTGTTTCAGCCACAATTAGTGAATGAAAACGGAGAAAGTGTTTTCAGACTGTTTTTGTGCTGATTGTGGAAATGGACGTAATATTTGAGACCTTACGGCAGCTGGTGAGGGTCAATCTTCGTACAGAAGTGAACAAAATCAGCAAAATGTTTCCACATCTTCATCCTGTTTTTCCACTTAAAATCACACAGCTGGAATAAAGAGACAAACTGAAACAAATGACTAATTTACAAGGTTGAAACCTCAGCAGATTCCATCAGGTTCATTTGATTGGGGATTATTTCCTTTTATTTTTATATTTCTCTTGTTGTCTCTTTCAGTCATATGTTATGAATGACTCACTGGCTTTATTAGCAGATTTGTGCGGGAGCTGTATTACGTGACCGTGTTGTGTCTTTGGGAGGATTAACAACACGCTCACCCTGAAAGAAAAGAAAAAGTCACTTTGAGCTTCAGCCTTCAGCAGAAACTCATTCTGGAACGTGTGCTTTTCTTTTCCACTGTAAATGACAGAAAATGTTCTTTGCCGAGTCGTGAAAAGAAAGTCAGCCTTGGTGATAAATGCCTGCGTTCAGAAGCCAGAGAGGGAGAATGAGCCTCATCAAAGCTTTTGTGACACCTACGGACGGCCTTGGTTCAACTGGAGGGAGAAGGTTCGCTTCGAACAGGAAGGAAACCAAATCAGTCACAAGTCATAGGAACAAGTGTGATTTCTGCTGTGGATGGTGACGTCGAAACTCAGCACACTGACCCCATGTGTTTGAGCAACAACCAAAGAGGCTTCGTCTCTGATGTCCTAACTTCCCTCTGCTGTTTGTGATTCCTCTGAATGTCTGACACAGCCAGAAGGACAGACAGAGCCAAGAGACAGTGAGAGACGTTCATCCTCAAACATGGTCCAATATTTAGGCAGCAGTGCCGATAGATCAGCTCTGGGATCGGCTCTGGGATCGGCTCCGGGACTGGCTCTGGGATCGGCTCCGGGACTGGCTCTGGGATCGGCTCTGGGATCAGCTCTGGGATCGGCTCTGGGATCAGCTCTGGGATCAGGTCTGGGATCAGCTCTGGGATCAGCTCTGGGACTGGCTCTGGGATCAGCTCTGGGATCAGCTCTGGGATCAGCTCCGGGATCAGCTCTGGGATCAGCTCTGGGACTGGCTCTGGGATTGGCTCTGGGATCAGCTCTGCGATCAGCTCTGGGATCAGCGCTGGGATCGGCTCTGGGATCGGCTCCGGGACTGGCTCCGGGATTGGCTCCGGGATCGGCTGGTTCTGCCACTGTTATAATAGTTGTGGTGTTTTCCATGACATTAGCTTATTATTGTGGAACAAGCTGATTCCTTCAAAATATTTTATCAATAAAAAACGTATATTATATAGTTGGATAAAAAAAGTGTGTTTGAATTCATGTAAATCATATTCCACTAATGTAAACAACTTAACAACCTGCATCTTTATATTCATAAGTTTGCATCAGACATTTTCATAGAAAGAGCTGCTGCAACACACATTAAGCTCATTGACATCGTTGAAAACTAGAAATGGTAAATGAACTACATTAGTATGGAGCTTTTCTCGTCCGACCACTCAAAGTGTTTCACATCAAACCTGCCTCCATCCATTCACACACATTCACACACATTCACACACATTCACACACTGGCGGCAGAAGCAACCTGCTCATCAGGAACCTTTCACACACTCACACATGCAGTTTGGGGTTCACTTCAACTCAAGGACCAGAGATCGAACCGCTGACCTCTGATCGGTGGACGACGGCTCCCGAGCCACAGCCGCCCCTCGATCTGTGTCGTATGTGATGTCATCACCAGACGACCTCCGCAAAAATGTGGATGCTCGTTTCCATCTTTGCCAAATGTGCAGTCGACTGTATGAACCAATCAGGCTTTTTACTTTACTACAGAAGAAGCTAAGAGACAAACCCCGAAGTGGAACAAACTAAAAATGAATCTGTCTGATTGTCTGACTGTGACGTCACCATGTTCCCAGATCTCAGCTATTAACTTGGTGAACACTGTCATTTTTACTGGTTCAAACTACCAACAAAACTACCACAATAAGACATAACAATGATAATCCACAGTCCATCCCTCAGTTTCCACCCAAAATACACAAATCCCAACATAGTTCTTTACATTTTCTGTGACAGTGGATCTGTGAAATGAACGTCTCAGCACATATGAGATTTAATATTCCACAGCTGTGTGTGTCAAGTTTTGTGATTATTAAACTTATGTGAAAGCAGACGGAGCGTCAGACTGCGGCGGCTCCCACTGAGCCGAGAATAATGAATCTGGAAACAGGAGGAAATAAAACCTGACGACCATATTTGGCGTTTAATAAAGAGCGGAGGATTCCCCGATGACGGCGTCAGCATTCGCGCTTCCTGCTGACAAAGGCCTTCAGCCGCCGGGAGGTCGGCCGCCATTAGAAGAGCTCGGACCGCGATGGCGAGGAAGAGAGGAAGACGGAGAGGAAGAGGAGTGAAGGAGGGAAATCAAAGACGGGTCAATGAGGGAGCGACTGTCCTCCTGTTGGGTGATGATGAGGACAAACAGCTGCACCGACAAACAAAGACGCTGATGAAGTTTGTGAAGACAATTAATGGTTTTAGTTGTCGTCTTGTTCTTCCTGAAGCATCTCGTCTTCTCCGTCTGTCACCGTCACACATCACAGAAGCTTCCTGACAGTCGCCTCCTTGTTACCGGCTGCTTGAACGCTGGCGATCTTGTAACTCACAAAACCAGCTGTGCATGAAAACGTGGAGGAATTCAAGAACAAGTGATTCATCAGAAGTGGAGTTTTTCTGAGGACTTGTTTGCACACAGAGGTGTCGACTGTGGAGGCGGTGATTATTCAAACTCACAGCCAACCACATGGCTCAGAATTTAGACTTTAGACCTGCTGTTACCCAAATCAAAGCGTTCCCGTTCGACTCTGATTAGGTGATGCATCAGATGTTTGTGTGGTGGGGGGGTCACAGGTCGTTAAAAGTGGAACAGCTTCTTTAGATTGTTTAACCTTTATTTAACCTCGGAGACTATTTTCTTTTTCACACCTGAAGCTGTCGAGCACAAACACAGTCTGATCAGCTCCCTGTTCGTTTGATGCTTCCTGCTTCTTGTTTCCTCTGTAGATATTTAGCTTAGTTTGTCGGCCCCTGACAACTGGATGAAGCCATATCAGAGTCGGGGGTGGATCAGCAGTAGTTTAGGATTCAGGAGCTAAAAACATCGGAGCATTGAGCAGAAACGAAGGTACAGAACAGGACGTGTGTGGAGCTGCTCTGCCTCCATCACACGTATTCTGACTCGGTCTATAAACCTTTGTCAGGGAGCTTTGTTGTGTTGGTGTGTGACAACGCGACTTAACAAATTTACTCAGACGTTCAGAAGGTCGATGAGCATAAATTCTAATCACGGCATTACCGATACGCTGGTGACGACCCAGCGGCAGCTCTTACCGTTGAAGCCGACGGCGCGGATGTGGCCCAGCAGCTCCTTGCCGTCGATGTTGGCCATGCGCGGACACAGGCCGGGGTATCCGGCGCAGAGCTCGCGGTGCATGTGGTGCAGAGCGTGGGCCATGGCGTACACGGCGTCCATCACAAACTGAACCTTCCCCTCCTGCTCGTAGGTGGAGTCACGGCCAACTTTCTCCAACCCTGGAACAGAAACAGTGTCAGGTGATCAAACACACAACAGCACAACAGTCATTTCATTTATGGACTTCGATCAGTCTCTACTCTCCGGCATGAGGTGCAATCAATTATCTATTGATTATCTATTGATTATCTATTGATTATCCATTGAGTTGATCTTGAGGTGAGATTTTTGTGGACTGCTGGTTACAAAGTCAAGAATTGAATTTCAATCTCATCTTTAAAGCCAGGATGAAGGAGAAGTCCTGAAAGTGGCCGAGAAAATGGAAAATGTAATTCTAAAATTCAACAACTCCTTCAGCTGATGAAGATCATGTGATGTGATAGAAAGACATCTACAAGCTCTTTATGCAAAAACAAAAGCTCAGTTTTCAGGTGAATAAATCCTTCTCCAATCATAATGAGGTAAAAACTTTAGAACTGATCATCTGTTAATATCAGCCTCAAAATTAAGACAGCTCTCTCATAAGGATTATGATACAGATCATCATCATCATCATCATCAACATTCAGAAGATCAAACAGAAAGAACAGCAGCCTGTTAACAAACTTTACTCATCATCAGCTTTCTCTCTCTCTCTGTTTCCTTTTCTATTTGAATCCAGAGGTTTTAGAGATTGTCCTTGCTGCCAGGCAAAAAAAAAAAAACCTCACAAAAGATTATGGGAATTTGAAATGAGACACGTTTCCTATAACTAAGCCATTAACATAAAAAACTACATTTGGCTCCATCTCATTAGCTGTGATTAAATAACAGAGTGGAGACGACATCGTCATCTTTTATTTCAAAACTCTGAAGTTCTTCCAAAAATTTTCACAGAATAATTATGGTTATTAGAGCTGCGGCGTTGTGCGATCACGCCGCCGGCCAGAAAGAACGGAGGAAAGCAAAAGAGAGGAGGAGGGAACTAACTGCTGGACTGGACCCTCCATCAACAGACAAGACTTCTCTGAATTAATAGGAGCTTAGAAATGAAATCCAATTTAATTTTAATAGCAGGCGGGCAGCAGGGGATCTGTCCGAGGGGAGACATTTGCTCCAGCAGTAAAGACTGATTACCCGTCTGTACGGCCGTAATGAACGAGCCTCGAACGGCGAACACAGAGCTGAGGGTGTCGAACAGCCGAGGCAGAGAGGAGACGGACGGCCGAGCTGCAGATGATGAGTGTCCCCTCAGTATTTAAAGAACGCGCATGCATGATGGTGGAAATTCGAGCGGTGCCTGAACGCAGCATTTTGAATTTACAAGCTCAGCGTCATCCTGTTTGACCTCTGACCTCTGAGGAGAAGCTGCTCTGTGCTGCAGAACCAACCCAGCATCAGCAGGCACCACGAAAATGGACAAGTCCTGCTAATATACACAAAATCTTATAGAATGCATTTAGTGACCATTTCACAAACAGTCGTCTTATATTTACATTTAAATCTCATCTCGTCTCGTCCACTTCGTTCCTGCCAATGTCGCTTTTCCTGTTTAGCAATGAGTATTTTAACATTTTGGGGTTTATTTTGTTTCCATTAGTAACATTAATGCTTCAGATTGTTTCCATCCCATCTGATGATAAAAAATAATATTAATCTACAGCAATGACCAGAGACAAACTGATGGAAACACTTCATGAGACAGAACCAACTTTGATGTAACTACAAGTTATTACAGTTCATTCTGAGAGAAACATGAACAGATGATATTTCTGGATGCTCGCTGGTACAAACGCTCTCCATCCTCTTCACATGACACTTTCATAATTTCCGATCAGTGACGGCCAGTTAGGTTGGAGCATTTAGAGAACGTTGTTTACTGAGCTGTGAGATTATTAAGAAGCCGTGTGTTCGATGAACAGATGAGATGAACCGTACGTTTCTGCAGCTGAAGAGAAAAATTCATTTGCACTTTTAAGAAGCTGCTTGTTGTGAGCGTGCAGCGACCAGCCTGAGCCGAACTTCGCTTTTTGTGCTGGTGTGTTTTCCTACTCGTTTGAAATACTAATGATGTCAGGGTCATTCAAATTGAAAGGGTTGGTGGCCTGAAGATTTCGTGGCCTGTAGATTTCGTGGCCTGTAGATTTCATGGCCTGTAGTCGTGGACGTACTTTCACCCTGAAACAAACTGTTGACGAGAGACTGAACTGACGTTCAGGCAGGACGAGACAGAAACACATTATTTTCAGAAAATGCTGATTTTAATAAAAACCTCATGAATAATCCATCAACACCAGAGACGTCATGAATGAACATGATGTCTGACAGGAAGTGAGCGGCGTGTTTGGCCATGTGACCTCAGTGTCAGACCTTCCAGACCTGGATGAGCGATGATGATGGAACTGTGACCGGGTGAGGCGGCGCGCTCGACAGACAGCTTCATCATGGCTGCTGGCATTTCAATTAAACCTCACTTAGAGGGTAAATTTAATTCCTTCTCGACAGGACGAACGTGTTTCTGTTTCCCCTCTCTCTCTCTCTCTCTCTGTCTGTCTCTCTGTCTGTCTCTCTCTCTCTCTCTCTCTCTCTCTCTCTCTCTCTCTCTCTCTCTGTCTCTCTCTCTCTCTCTCTCTCTCTCTCTCTCTCACAGGCATCCTTCTGTTTCAATTAGATTTCGAAATTAGATAAACGGTGAAATAATTACCGAGGTTAGTGGTGATGGGATGAGTTCGGGGGAAACAAGCCGAACCTAACTCACACACGCCTGAATAGATTTACATTAATAGATTTTTCATTTGTTCTGTTGTTTATCAGGAACGTCTCTGTCAGGTTCATCAGCCAGGATTAATAATGATGTTTCCTCACAACACTGATAAAACTGAATCATGACAGATGCGTCTGAGAGCTGCTCGATGGTTCATGAATTCATCCTGAAGACTATGACTGACAATAAAACAGCGCCATCCATTTTCTGCTTATCTTTATGTTTTGAGAGTGATTCGCATAAAAAAGAATAAACAGCAAGTCACATGGAAAAAATGAACCCACAACAGAAAAGAAAAGTGACGTAAATCATCGCTCAAAGATTCTTCTCATCTCTGCAACATTTTAGGTTTATGATTCAGAACCTCAGATGTGAGAGAAAGTTGCAGTTTGCAAGTCGCATCTGAGTCTTAAGCCTTGATGAACCAATTCAAGCCCAACAAGCCACGACCTGGAAGCACCAAAGCCTTGTTTCCACCCTGTGCTCGGACTCCACTCGACTTTCGGTACCAGGTACTTTTCTCAGTTTTCGTGCAGGCGGCAAGACAAAAGACTGCTCATGAAACCGTTTGGAAAATCCTGCATCAGAGCTCAGACGACGAGGCGGCTGCTGTCGCTCCGTGTGGCGCCAGTGACGATTCTCCCTGACCAATCAGTGGTCTGCAGAGATTTCACTCCTTTTAGCATCGGCTCAACTCGCCTGGATCGAGGCGATACAACAAAAAAACGTACCAGAGACCAGGTACGAGCCAGAACTTTCACCGTTCAGTCCACACAAGTCAAGACGACTTTCAGTCTGTCCACACTTTCATACTGATGTCATCACTGAGAAGCCAAAAGAAAGCGAAAGCGGAAAAAAAAAAAAACGTCCCCGAGTGCTGCTGAACACTGAACAGCTGCTCCGCCTCTGACACGGAGGCAGCTCTTCGCTCAGAGATCATCGCTGCTTTCAAACAGAAGAGACAAAGACGTCAAACCTCTGTCGACACCACGTCTTCATCTGCTGACGTTTTCCAACCGAACTGCAGCACAAAGGTGAGAAACTGCGAACGCAAGACGACACAAAGAGGCGTTCAAAGGCAAATCTGGCTTCATATGCGCTCAGTGTATTTCGAGGAGACAAAAGGAAGGAAGTGAGCTGTAAAACACTGAGAGAACAATGAGCCTCTTAACTCAGCAAACACATGGTTCAACAAAGCAGAAGAACAAATACTCATGTTTTCTGGTGAGACGCTGTTTGTTTCGCTCTTTTAAGTATTGAGATGGAAACTTTTACTCGAACTGGATATTTAACTGTAGTAATGATATTTTTACTCTATTAAAAGATCTGTGTACTTCAACAGCAGCTTGGACACTTTGGGCCTGTTGCTGCAATTTGTGTTCAAAATCTCACTCACTGTCTGAACACAGACGCATATCTTTTGACTCAATGACACTTTCTGACGACAAACATCCATTAATCTGCTTCGAAATCAGAGAAAAAAGACGCCGCTTATAACTCGAGAACTGTTAATAGCTAATTCATATTTTAATTAGTCAAACAAGGTTATTTGTAGCACGCTGATCATTATCATTATAGTTTTTGACATTAATAAAGACACAGACAAAAAACTGTATATGTATTTTTTCATAACAAATGTCCTCAACTATGTGATATAACTCAACTGCCAATCTGAGGCCGACAAAACAGAGGAATCGATGGTGTTTAAATGAATCAAACCAGCTTGTTGATTGGAGCTTTCGTTCTGGTTTCATCCTGGAGGAAATGTCGGGGGGGGGTCATCAAAGGCATCAGAAGGTTTTATGTGAATAATGCAGCAGTTTTTAAGACGTTTTGCTCCGACAGTGTTAAACCTGTCACATCTCCATCCTCAGATTCTCCTTGAATTTGAGAATAAATCACTTGTCAAGATTTCGTTGTCGCTCCGCCGCCGCAGCCGATCATCAGGATCTCGACGGCTCAATCAGGTGTTCGAACGACAGACGTGTCTCCGTTATCCAAACAAGCCTCTCTGTCGTCGGCCGCAAACAAACACAGCACTAATTATAGATCAGAATCGATGAGCGGCTGACAGAGAATCCATCGGCCGGAGGCTGCGGAGATCAGCGACGACGCAGACGTCGACCTTCAGAGAGGAAGAAGAGCTGGAAACAGGTTTCACATGCAGGTGATGTGGCAGCTGGGGGGGCGGGTCCACATCTGTAGACTGATGCTGGAACCCTACTTCATCTAATTAATTAAAATTAGGGGGCGGCAACATAAAGCAAAGAATATATAATATAAATTTCTCCTCTTTGCTCTCAAGGAGAACATTGATTAATCTCTTATTGTGGGTGAAGGCCTGAATTTGCATCTCAATCAAACAATTAGGTTTTTTTTAAGATAGAAATTAAAAGTACCTAAAATGTTTTAATAAACTTTTAGAAGGAAGAATCCATTGATCTATTTGTTAATTCAGCACAAACACTGAATGAGAATCCCTTCACGTATCATCAGTTACTTCAGAGCTCGAATTTCTCAAATATTTCAAATGAATATGTAAATGAAAAATAATTTGTTAAAGCTTGTGGGGAATTCAGTTTTTCAAATCAAAAGGGCAAATTAAAGGACCTCTGCTGACAAAAGACTGATTTAGATGAAGCTGTGTTTTAAATTAAGGATGAATTCAGGCTATTTTCAGAGGTTATTGTTCCACAGTGAAGGTTGTGAGGAGGCGATTACGATGTTAACGTGTGAAAGACGGAAGAAAAAATAGATTTTCTAATTTACTCTCATCTGCTTGTTCAGGAGGGGTTGGAGGTTGGAGGTAATATTACAGTACTGGATTGGTTTTTATAAAGCAACACACTCTATCTGGCAGGAAATGAGGTGCTCAGAGGTGAACGTGGCGGCGGCGGCGTGACAGAGCGGCGACATCGTCCCCGAGCGGAGGGCGATGAAACGTTGCCCTCAGACCTCGGGCCAACGTGTCTCACAGATATTTAATTATCCTAATTAATTACAGTGAATGCGTGGGCCTTCCTCGGCCCTCGGGAGGGATCGCACTGAGCGCGCTCTAATCTGTCAGCTGGTGAGACGCTCCCGAGGCTTCTTCTTCTCTGCTGGAGGGTTCGAAGCTCTACGGCTGCAGACATTCAGAGTGTCTATGAAAACAGATGTTTACACACACACACACACACACACACAATGTTTTAGGCTTTTTTCTAAGAACATAATGAGGAAATGTTTCCACAAAATGTTCACTGACAACGTTTTTTATTTGTTGCTGCAACTAAAGTCTGATTAAGCTTTTTTTGGTGATGTTTCATCGCTCACAGACCTGAAGTTTCAGGCAAGATGCTGTGGTTCAATACCGTGGTCGTTAGTAACTAAGCACATTTACTCAAGTACTGAGAGGAATGTTGTATTTGTTACTTCATTACATTTACCTGGCAGCTGCAGTTACTGATTACTTGAAATGATTCCTTTAAGTTTATTTCCTTTTTTAGCTCCACTTTTTTTTTTTACTTTCTTTTTTCCAATTAAATTCAATATTTCTGTGGTGTTTCTTGATGTTTTCTTGAGCTTTTCACTGAGCTATTTGCATCTTTATAATCTTTAATCTTTATGCAAATGAAAAGTGATGTAACACATGAAAACAGATTGTGATAGAAGCCATTACAGTGTTGCAGTGTGATACAAACACAGGTACACACACACACACACATACAGGTGGACGCTGACCTGCTGACTCAGCTCTTTGTCTGTTTGTGTGATGACTCTGCTCCGAACACAATCAGTCGAGAGCTGCGTCCGGACTCATCAAAGGCGTCGGTCGAGCTCAGGTAAAGAGCGGCAGCGCTATCAGCATCAGGAGATTCTGACGGAGCTGACGCCGTTCTTCTGTTGTTTCACTCCGGTCTGCACGCCTGCCCGTGTTTACCCAGCACCTTCCACAAATCCCGTTTCGTGTGTCGGACATGTTTGTGAAGGATTGGGCCCTTGGGCCCTCGGCGGCCCCCTGTTCTACGGAGAAAGTCCTCCTGAATCAGGGAGGATTACAAGCTGCTGCAGGCTCTCAGCAGTCAGCACAGAGAGACTCAGCGGACGAGAGCCGGACGTGATCGGAGAGAGGAGGAAGAATTCACTCTTTTACCGTCTGATTTGCATCAGTGCATCTGCTCACAGCTGAACTCATGGGGATTTTAAACAAAGTTAGAAGGAAGAAACTTTTTGTTCGAGTGTAGAAAGAATGAGCACAGCTGACTGGTCACTTTCTCCCGAGCCCCAGTTTACACACTTCAGGTGTTCTCGGTACAATCGAGTCCCAGAGTTGAGCTTTCATTTTTCTGAACTGTAAATCCCTGATGTTCTTGAAAAAGTTCAACAACAATTCAGTAAATCTCATCTGCACATTTGCATTAACAAATATTCTGTCCACAGCTGTATCCTGTATTCTGACATAACCCACCTCACCTCTGCACACCCCTGGACTCGTTTCTGACGTGTTCTTCCTCGTTTGATTTCTGCTCTTCTCACCTCGAAGATGTTTGTGAGAAAGCTGGTGCATTACTGTCAGGCTTCCTTGGAAATCCAATCAATCTCCGAACACTTTCTCACATTCATTGTTTCACTGAGCAGGACTGAACGAACGCTGGATTAATTACTGATGGAGGTGTCGCAGGGTCGGGAACTCGGGCCCCAAAATGATTATCCGGCGTGTTAATTGGCCGTCAGACATCCAGCTTATGAATATAAATGGAGGAGAGACAACAGACCCTGTTAACCCTCCAACATGGAGGATCCTGAACGAACAGTCTCTCAGGCTACAGCAAATGAAGGTGATGAAGACGATGCAGATATTCGTATCTTTTTCTGTTCCATCTGGGCTGTTTTTGTTGACCTGGTCAGCGAAAACTTTTTACTTCACTACATTTATTTGACAGCTTCTAGTTTCTGCCAACCCATCCACAACTCAACCAGCGATGATACGACGAGTCATCGGGTTCACATCAGACAACGAGCTGCAGGGAGAAGGCAGCGGCTTCAGCAGCGACGTGTGACGTACAACAACCTCCCTCAAATGCTGCCTGTCAACTTTTACAGCTTCATCCTCACAAACCGCACCACGGCACCTGCATCGCTCCTCATCTGTCACACATCACCTCATGCTGCACTGCTGCTGAGAGCTTCGCCGTCCCTGTTAACTGTGTTTTATTCATTCTTTTTATACTAATGTTGCTTTGAATCTGCACTTTTTCATTGTGATGCAATTGCAATTTCGTCGCTCTTGCACTATGACAATAAAGTTCCTGAATCTTAACTCGTAATTTCATAATCAGAAATATTTTGAAAATCATTCAAGCCATTTTTCATGCAAAAACATTTCATGGCTGCAGCTTCATAAATGTGAAGATTTGCTTCTTTTCCTTTGACTGATCTGAATGTGTCTGTAATAGTTTGCAGGTTTGTTCTGTTGCTTGGAGCAAACCAACATTGTGAAGGTGTCACTTTGGGCTCTGGATCATTGCGACCACATTTCTCACTGTTTTCAATAATCGATCGATCGATGGAGAAAATAATCAGCAGATGAATCCAGAATGAAAAGAATCATTAGTTTCAGTCCTGAATAGTTCAAAATGAGCTCCAACAGGAAAAATGCAGCTTTTACATGAATGTATGAGTCCTAATAATCTCATGATAGAATATATAATAGTCTCAACATCAACCAACTTCATCATTTATTTAGCTTTTTTCACGATAAATCTGTGACTATGTTTGACCTAAACATTTTCTCATGATTACGTTTCTGGTATTTTCAGTGTAGAGAGACAGGAAACATGAGGAGAGAGCCGAACTGTGGACGTTGTGGTTATTTGATATGCTTCTCAACCATGAGGGTACCAGGACGCCCCGATACCAACATATCATGTTTAACATCAGACAGTGCAGGTCCGGAGTTGCAGATAATCACAGTTTAAATCACAACATTTATCAGAATCATCAGCACAGTCAGATCATTTTAAAATACAAACATTCATCGTTCATTTTTCTGCAGAATGAGTACTTTTACTTTTGATGCTTACATGCAATACTAGTAATGGAGTATTTTTACTCTGTGGCGTTTTACTGAAGTAAACAATCTTCTTCCATCAGTGATGACGAGCAGAAGCTCAACACACTGTTTCTACAGAACAGTTTACTTCCTGTTTCCGCCCCTGAAATCCCTCTGAGCTCCCCAGAACAGCTGAGTCAGCCACAAAGTGTTTAACCCAATCGTGCTTCTGCAGTTTGGAGGCTTTTAAGAGGCGAGTGAAAATAGAGTCTGTCTTATTTTGTCATCCGAGATCACAAATCAGCCTCACGGGGCTTTAAAGGCCGAAGAAAGGTGACGGCAGAGAAGGGAAGGAGGAGACAGAGGAAGGAAAGACCAGGTAAAGAAGGAAGGAGGAGACAGAGGAAGGAAAGACCAGGTAAAGAAGGAAGGAGGAGACAGAGGAGGGAAGAAGGAGGTTTTGAAGGAGACAAGGGTGTGAGAAGTTAGAGAAAGAAAAAGGGACATAAACAAGGGAAGAAGGAGGTGGAGAAGGAAAGGGAGAAAGAAAGGAGATGGAGGAGGGGACGATTATCGAAGGTAGAGAAAGAGACAGAAGAAAATGATGAGCTAAGAAGTTTTTGCTGCTGCATAACAAAACTAGTTCCTTCCTGCTGCGATGACGTCCATGTTGACCTTTGACCTCTACGTCTCCACCCGTGTGTCTTACCTGTACACTTCTTGGGGCTGCCGGGTCTCTTGCCGTGCATCCCCAACTTGCAGCCGAAGTTCTCCTCCCAGAACTCGGCGAACCAGACGTTCCTGCGGTTGTTGGACAGAGAGCGGCTCTTGAAGTATCGGTCAAACGCTGCCGAAGGAAGGAAGCCGTTATTACAATGATGATCTTGAAAACACCCTCAGAACTGTGCTCAGGTTTGTGACACGACGCGCTGCTCCGAGCTCGTTTCCCGCCTCACCGTCCACAGACGCCCTCTTCGGGAGGATGGTGACGGCGCCCTCGGCCACGCGCTCCTGCTGGACCACCGGGGAGATCTTGGAGCCCCAGCTGTCGGAGCCCACCCACAGGAAGTGACCTGTCAGGTTGTTGTGCTTCGCCGCGTCCAGGATTCGCCTGTCAGGGTCACAGGTGAGACAGTGGAGACGGCCAATGAGAGCAGAGCAGAGAATCGGTTCTCACTTCGTCCAAAACATAAACTACATGAAACATTTTTTATTCAAAAATCATGTTTACAGCTGTATTTATATAAGCACAGATGTGTTATGAGCTAAAGGCTAACGTCAAGATGCTAACAAGCTCATAAAGCAGGTATAATGTTCACCATGTTCACCATCTTAGTTTGGAGCAGGTTAATATTTGATAATAAGCACAAGTCACTAAATCAAAGTTCAGCTGAGGCTGATGAGGATTGTCAGTAGTTTTGCAGGTATTTGGTCATAAAAGCTGTGAAATGTTGCTGATGGCGGCGCTAGATGAAGTCGGGGATCTCTAACATGGTTATAATTCATCCTGGGTACGACATGAATGTGAACCACACTAATGACAACCAATCAAATCAGACACACGAGACATTTCACACAAAAACACAGAAGTCGACCTCCTTCACTCCGTTCGTCTACATTAATGTCACTTCTCATGAGTTCAAAGATGAGAGATGATCCATCAGGTCCATTCTCATCCTCTGTTCTCACGATGAGTGATTTCCCTCTGTGTGATCCAGAGCTGCAGATTAACATCAGCTGTTACGCTCATATAGAGTGAGTGTGTGTGTGTGTGTGTGTGTGTGTGTGTGTGTGTGTGTGTGTGTGCATGATCTCAGTTCACTCAGATAACTGGAAGCTTGTTATCTTAATCTGCACTGAACAGTTGGTGGATGTACTGATTAAATACATTGTGAACATACAGATACAGAATCTGTGTGTTTATACTATAAGTCACACAGTATGTTAGTGTGTGTGTGTGTGTGTGCATGCAGCTGTCTTTAGTTTTGCAGGTACTGGGTCATACACCAAAAAAAATGGACAAATTAAAATTTTGACCTGATGATGACGACAGAGTGAAAATGAAGGGCTTCCTAAAGAGACTGAAATTCATGATGATAAAAATGTGTGTACAAAATTTCATGTATATCGTTTCAACAGTTGGGAAACATGAATGTGTGAACAGTGTGACAGTCCATTTCATAGTTGTTGAGCTGCTACCTCAATGTTAAAAACACAGTTTAAGCTAAGTTAAAACTGTGTGTGTGTGTTTTTACCGGATGTCGTCCTCGTTGGCGAACATGATGACGGCGCGGGCGTTGGGCGTCTCCATCAGACGCAGGACGATCTTGTTGAACTCGCCGGGTCTCGGCTCCCGAGGAATCTTCAGAGACTGAGCGATACAAACCCCACCTGAGAGAGAGAGAGAGAGAGAATATTGAGAGAGAAAGACTGAAACCAGGATCAGAGCGGAGGGTTGTTGAGATGTCACTATGTTCGTTAGTTGATCATAGAGTCAGAAATTCTTGCTGTGACTCAGCTGAGAGACAGTTCAGTTCAGTTGTCTTGTTCATATCTTGGCTGCGCTGCTGTGACGTCACCACAGGGATCATTAAACCGTCATCTAATCTTTCACCAGACTTTCCCTGTCTGGTCTTTTGCAAAGGAACAGACTGAAACTGATCTGAGAACAGGGTTTGTGATTTGCGGACAGGTGACGCCTCGGGAGAAGACTTCCTGTGGAAGCTGGCAGGAAAATGAGGCAAAATATTTTTACGTGATGAAATGAAATTGACGTTGTGACTGGTTGCTGCTATCAGCTGACTTCCCTTCAAGGTTCAGTAATGAAAGCTGATGTTTTCTCTCTGTCTCCTCTTTGTCACATCATTAAACTCTGTGCTTCGCCCTCGCTGAAGAATCCGGTCCTAAAAACACACTTGAAGTTGGTGAAATGGCTCCTGCAGCGTGGCCCCTGGGGCCGACCAACGAGAGCAGCGGTGGAGTTCTGAAGATGAACTTTGTGCCTCTGACATGAAGCAAAGTACAGTAGGGGCTGCAGAGGAAGCGATCCTCAGACTGTGAGCCGTTCCAGCTTAATTGGCTCTTTCATTTTGAAAAGATGGAGCGACTCGCCGGCCGACTGTCGCGGAAAATCTCGAGGGGGAAAAAGAAACATGAGTCACTGCTGAAAATAATCACGTCTGGTTGGTCTGACCTCGATTGTTTAAACAGCGGAGTCGTCTAAGAGGGTTTTTAAAGGAGGCAGAACTGGAGCTGGAGAGTTTAAGGATTACTGCTGATAAAAAGGTAAAACTAGTTCTAAGAAAGACTGAAGGTACGTCTGACTTTACATATGAGACTTTCACACAGAAGCAAGCAGCTCGTTAAAGCTCGTGTTTCTGTCGCCTCTGCAAACCAAACTTCAAGTGATGGAAAAAACTGCAATGTTGTTTGTTCTGTCAATAAGATAAGATAATGACAAAATCAACCTGTGTTTGTTTAAGAACATTATGAGACTGAGAGGAAGACGAGTTGGTCATCGTCTATCCAGCTGCTTAGTCTGCAGCTAATTAATGAACGATCTGCCTCAACAGCCGAGGCCACAAGCAACACAGTGAGAGGAGAGGTGAACGACAGGAACAGGAAAGAGTTTCATTACGATCAGACAGAAAAAACATGCTCAGTCGCTCTCACTCATCATCCTCTCATCACCTCGCCAAAATAAGCTGAAACCAGGACGTTATTTTCCTTAAATAAAATATAAATATCTAAATATTATAGAATCCAAATGGGTCAGTAATGTTGTCAAAAAGCTTCCTAAAGAGACAATATGAATCTTTTGAGCTGATAATACAATGATGTGAAATTTGTATGTGACAAATCACAATTCAACATATATAAAGTTTCCAACAATAAATACATAATCAATTATTCACTTGAGTTTGAATGAAGCTCCAAAGAAAATGCTCTTTTAAATTTCATTGTTCTTTCCAGGAAACTTCAGAGGAATTTATTATGAAACTCCTCAGTGTTACAGTCACTTCACTGTTGAATCAGCAGTGTTGAGCAGAGACGAGATAATATTACAGAAATGTCAGAGAGTCCAAGTTTTATCTCTGGTGAAGAAAGATGAGCTGTGTGAGTTTGGACCTCGTCGGATCTCAGAGGCTTCAGGCCAAAAGAAAGAGATTTTTAAAAAGGGTTTGCTGCCATCATCGTCACAGCGTCCACGGCGAGCCGATTGGACGCCTGTCCCCGAAGACACGGCTTCATTCAGACGCTTCAGAGTGAAATTGATCCAATTGTGAGCTCATTTCTACGTTACACGGGTCCATCAGGGTCCGTCAGATTGGAGCCGCAGCGTCTCTCCTGAACTCTTTCAGTGATGGTTGGGGATTATTGGTTTGAAGGTTTGAAGGTTTGAAGGTCAGGCTGCTTTTTTTTTTTACTCTTTATTCAACTTAATCTCAGCTTTCTTGACACTTGAAGGTCGTTCATTTCAGAAACAGAAAGATATCTGTGTGTGTGATTTGGAGGAAGAGACAATTTATAAAGACTGATTTCAAATATTTCTGTCATCTTTTTTTTTCAGCACCAATATTTCTCACCAGCAGCTCGTGCTCAGTCTGCTGAACAGTGAAGCAGCTCTTGTTTTGATCATGTTCAGCTCAGTGTGATGAAGACGCTAACACAAGGCAACGTAATGAAGCTTCTGAGGAACCTTAGAGATGAATCTCTGAACACTGCTGTTACTAAAAATGATGTGATGACATTTAGTTCCTCAAAAACTGATGATTGAATGATCTTTGATCTTTGAAGTGATTAGGATTAATCCTCTGGGTTCCATGAATGTCTGTAAAAACCCATCCAATACTGAGAGAGATATTTCAGGGCGGTGGACAAACGACCAACCGACCAAGAAATTCAGAACACTGAACATCTTTGAGGCGATTCCTGCTCAGAAGTTCACAGGTTATTTATATTCTATGAAAGGCTGGAGGGCGTCTGTTGATGCACAACCATGTGGTGTTCACGGACCACAGATCAGTGACGGCTACACGGTGTTAACCTTCAACACCTGTCAGTTCAACAACACTGATGATTCTCCTCCTAAACAGTTTCCAGAGCTGTGACTCTTGATCTTTAACTCCTCCATCTGTGTTTATGGTTCTAAAGAGCAGTTATGTTATTCTGCATTTTTCTTCTGTGTGTGTTCATGGTAATAAAAGAAAATGTCGCCTGGTGAAACATGGTGGCTCACTGATTTGTTTTTAACAGCTTTTGGTTGAGTTTGGTTGTGGCCCTTAATTTTGCAACAGCCCTTCAAAATAAAAGTCCTCTATGAAGGCACTTTAAAGTCATCATGGCAGGATTGAGATGGTCATGAAAGCGATGCCTGTTGTTAAACACACTCATTGTACTGAATGGTACAATACACACATTGCAAAACCTTCTCTCTCTCTGCAGCCTCGTGTCTCTCCACTAAGCCCAAACCCACGAGTCCAAACGGCAGCAGAAGGATTCACCCTGTGAAACCTCAGGCCTCACGTGGTCTGTTCTCCACGACATGAGCTTCGCCAAGACCCGGCCCCTCTCACTGAGACTCATCTTCTCAAAGACCCGCCTCCAGCGCTTTGTGGCCCCGGGGCAGAGCGCCCCAGGCCTCAGAGGCAGCCACATAAGAGCCAGATGGGAGGCTAAACACACACACACACACACACACACACACACACTGTACCCCTTGAAGCTTATTCCCTGCTCATTGATCCGAGCACCACAACATCGAACATGAGCCCACAGATCCGTGTGGAGTCGAGACGTATTCACACACACCTAATTTTTACTGTCCGTCGTTGCAGGTAAAGAAGGTTTAGGAAATTTATCACAGGTTGCAGGATTTTCCACCAGTGAATCAAGCTTTCACTTGAAACCCAGAAACAAGCTGTGGAGATGATTCTGTGTGAAACTGGCTTTCACCATCTGGAGGGACGTGCACAAACATCTGCAGCCAACAGGAAACGCCCTCCACCTGAAGTCACCTGTGATTGGCCACAGTCTTCTGTCACATTTTCTAAAACCTGAAACCAGAGGAGAGCAGGCGCTGAAGTCCAGCTCTCTCTTCCCACCTTTCAGCAGACAGAACTAACCGGACGATCACGTTCAATCACATTCTATTACTGACGTGATAATAAACATAATCTATTTGTAGAAAGGAGCCAAGAAGAGTGTGAAAAACCAGGGTGTGTCCTGAGGAAGCTGCTGCAGATAAATGTGGAACAAATACAGATCGACACACGCGACATGATTTTAATAAGGTTTAGCTTCGGCTGAGATTTTTTCCACCAGAGGAAAACCAAAGTGGAAAATCAGCCACTGAGCTTCTGCTGCTGCTTCATCCAATCTACGAAATTAACTTTGGGTGACAAAGTGGGAAAAAATCAGTTAACAGACCCGGCATGAAACACTGTCATGTACAATTCACACACACACACACACACACACAGATGTGATAATGTGGGAATGTGCTCCCATTTCCTGAAACCGATGAGGAAAATCCCTCCTGCGTCTAACAGGATGAGGATTTGCTTTAAGCTCCGCCGGGAACATCTCGGCTGCGAGCTGCTGCGCTGAACTGGAGGAGTTAATTCACTAAGATCTACGTCCCTTAAAAAAGAAAATGGAAAATCGTTATCAGGAGCTCATCGTTCAGCATCTCTTCATAAAGAAACTGCTCTCGTTTGGACTGAAGTCTGTAGAAAGTGTTCGACATCATTGAATATTCTATTGAAGCCGGTTTCACCTTTTCTTGTGGTACATTTGATTTTCTTCATTTGGGTCCGTCTGCTTTCTGCCACAGCGATACATCGACTCTGAGCAGCTCCAAAGAAATGACATTTACCTGCAGCTGGTTTTTTATTTTACCTATGTCAGAGTTTCACAAAAGGAAATTAAAGGTAGGACTTTTTTTTTTTTTTTGATGCAGATGGATTTTCTCAAACTGAAGTGTACACAGAGATAATCAGGGATGCAGGTGGCAGAAGTACAGAAAGTGCCTGAGATGATGGGAAAACACTGAATGTGCTCCAAAATAGCTCGATTTAAAAATGTATGAATCCACAACAAATGGTCAACCAAATGTTAGCGAAATCTGTTCATCAGGTTTTTAGAGATTAAGACTAAAGTCGAACTAAAACATGAAGTTTTTTGCACCTTTTCTTCCTTCTTCTTCTGTCCTCTGTCATTAAGGGTGTGATTATAGTAAATATCAGACGCGTTAGAGAATTTAAACTTTTGAATTCTAAAGATAAAGTCAACAAGAATTAAATCCTGTGTGATGCTGGACAGGTTTGCATCATGTGAAACCGGAGTCTTAATGAAAAAATCAATTGAATTAAAACAGGAGCAGATGAGAAAAGAGAGAAGCTTCTTACTAAAACATGAAGATGATGAAACAAGGGGAATTTGAAATAAAGGTCTGTTCAAATACAGACCTGGTTCTCTCTCTGATGGAAACACACAAACCTCAGATGAAGGTGTCTGGATTTTTCTCTCCTGAATTATCGAAGCGGGGACAACGTTCTATATTTGCAATACGTCCAAATGTGAGCTGGAAAACGCATTTTTCAAGCTGATGCCTTTTGTCTTTGACACACAAACACAGTCATTTTAATGTGGAATCAAATGAAGCATATCAGAGGAACCATGAGAGGAAATAATACAATTTCACTTTGACTTTCAACTCAGCTGAGGAAAGTCTCACAGCGGGAGCCAGTGAACTCAAAGGCAGGAACATTCAAAGGCACGCCGACTAATGGAATTATGGGTAATAACAGATATCATTAAAGCTAGCCTCGGGCGAAGCCTTTACGCTGACCTTTCAATTAACAGTTCACCGTGGCAGCGAGTGTTTATCTCTGCGTAGCCTCCATTAGCTCTCGTCCAAATTCTGAGTCAGAGTGACAGATAGAAACAGGACGTATGAACCCACTCGCCGCTTTCATTCCCCGCCTTTGAGCGGCAGAACGCCGGACCATGAAAGGTTTCCTGGGTAACACATGCACAGCCTCGGCTTGAAAGCCAGATGAAACAAGCGGAGCCGTGTGTCCACAAAGCCCTCAGTCCACCTTAAAGCCAAAATCTCCCTTAACTTCAAAGCATCTTCCCGTCTGTCTTTGAGATTCTTCGCAAGTCTTCTCGAACGTCAGGAGTCAAAATCTCCCGGTTCAACTTTCAGTCAGTTTTCAGTTACAATCAACAGGTGTTTAATCTGATAAAGTCATTCTGAATCAGGCTGCTGTTATTTGGAGAAAGAAGATCGAGAAGATAAGTTCAGTGAAGGTCGTAGGTCACATGACAATATCAACATTTCATATCTTCGTTATAGACAACCAATGAAAACTGAAGTGTTTCTATTCTCTGTTTCTTTCAGCAGAGATCTTTAAGCCACATTTACAGCTTTGCATTGCATGTGCATTCAATAAGAAACAATAAGTCAATAAGTTCAGTTGCTTCACTTCCTGTCCACCCTGAAGGTTGTTCACTGTCTTCACCTGTGGTCCTTCTGCCTTCTTGTATTTTAGTCTGTGTTCCCTCTGTCGTCGCCAGTTTGTCCTTGAGCCTCACGTCCAGCGTTGCAGCCATTTTTGTGATCGTGTTTTCAGATCGTTTTTGAACTCCACCCATCCTGCCTTGGTGTCTGCATTTGGGTCCTGTTCCCTGTTTACCCCGCATGCAGACTGCTAACAGATTCGACACTGGATTTGAATTGACATTTGCCATTTTAAACTGATGTTCAAAGGTCATATCTGAGTAGAGAATTTAAAATGAGGGACACAGAAACACCGACTCTGCTCACTTTCACTCAGCTATGGATCAGATATCATCAGATCCAGAGAGTTTGGACGAGAACTTCACACGGCTCTAAAAATATCCTCACAGCAGGGGAGATGATTCAGAATTGGGACACTTTCAGCTGCAGTGTGAAAGGTCTTCTTTTAGTCAGACTCTGGGCTCGTTGTTAAGAGGAGCAGAAATCCTGGCTCGAGCTTTGGCTCGGACCCAGTGACCCACATATGAAACTGCTCACAGTGGTATAAGTCCTCTGAATCGTGCCAGAGGTAGACCGGTCTGCCAACGCTTCGCAAAATGAGCATCAGGCCTTAAAATGCAAATGAGGAGGGCAGAAGCGTGTTGGGAGATTCACAGATTTAGTGGAAGTAGCTTGCAGTTGAAAGTGAAGGTGTCGGGATGGACAGAAACTTTCAACTCTGATAGTCGAACAACAACTCGCTGCAAGTTTTCTGCTGAATCAGCTGCAAAACTCCCGACCTGAACCAAAGTGTCTCACCTGAGCTCCGACACTGAACCGTGACTCATCTGAACCAGACTGTTAGAGTTAATAAAGTGTAAACTGAATTTAACCAACATGAACCTTTAGCTAACTGGAACCACATTGTTTGGCAATTATTAAAGTGAGTAACTCACTTTAATTTGCCAAACGATTTAAGCTCATAATGTATAAAATGATCCTTTACCTTCAACTGCATCTAATCTCTTCATCTCAACCAACAAGTGAAAATGTACAATCATTGTATTTACTCCCAAAAATCTAAAATAACAAAGGGTTTCTTGAAGAGAACTAATTGGTTACAGGTTTCGACAGAATAAATCCGTCTGTTTGCATCAAATTGATTTGAAACCAAGCCGAAGATACGAGCGACTGAAGTTACACAGTCCAAATATGAATTTCAAACATTTAACTAAAACACAAGAAGGATCTTAAAATCCTGCAAACTTTGAGTCTGTTTGAAATATCAATCAGAGAAACTACAACAGCAAAGTTTTCTTTCCCCATTAAATTTCAGTTTCACCCAATAAACTGCAACGAGCTCATTTAGAGCCTCATTACATGAGCAGTGAAGCCAACGCGGAGGTGAGGAGGACGGTGACGGTCCGTATGTTTGCTGGCTCCGGCTCCGTCTCCCAGCCGGCCTCAAACATCTGTCTGACCTGCGACAAACAGGAGGACATGGGACGAATGAGAGGAAACCCATCGGACCCGGAGCCGGTTCCAGGCGAGTGTTGGCGCCCGGGCGCTGTCGGGTCGTACGACGTCCACGGGAAACAAACAGACGCACAAAAGTTAAAATAAAATAATGCCAGTGTTGACAAGGACACAAAAAAAGCACTTGAGGCTTAAGGCACAAACTCAGACGTGTCTTAAACACATTAACATACAACTATTAACATAACACCTTTAAATTAGACGTATATTTTACTTTGGCGAAGCTTCTGTCTGCTGCTTACAAAGAGCTGGTGTCATTGTTGAAGCTAATCCTCAACTTCCACAGAGAAAAGTCGTTTACAAAAACATTGAATCTGAAAACTTTATCGACCGGTAAAAATGAATATATAACTAAATAAACTGAGAAACCTAATCTACGCACACACGTCTCTTGAGCTGCCTGTTGTCTCTTTAATGCTACGTTCTGTTAATTCATACTCACACAAATTATTGATTAACCCAATGACATGATTTTTAACACTCACAACACAGTGATGAGCAATATGAATGATTTGTATTTAATGGACTACAGCTAATGAAACACCAGTGTCGTCCTTTCGTCACGGGGGTTTGGGGTCAGGTTAAGGTCATGTGTTATTCCTACGCCCTCCTCCGTCATGAGAGATGAAAATAAAAGCAGCTCTGATTTCGGTTTCTTTCATCCTTTCCAGACACTTTTCCTCCTTTTGTTTGAAGCCTGCGAGCTGCAGCATCACATCCGTTTCACTCGTTATCCTCCGCCCTGCGCTTCAAACCGCTGCCGCCGCATGAAGCGTCGGGCCGTCGTGGGGCGGGTCCGTCCTCTCGCAGTGGGAGCGGGTGATGAAATCCACCGAAACAGCTCATCACCACGACTCAGTCAGGACCCGTGCGATGCTTCTCAAGGTCGGTCTGCGCGTCCGTCACAGGAGGTGAAAATCATTAATCTCTGTTCTGTTGAAACACAAACTGTCTGCTGATGAGGCGAAATCCTTTCTTTTCATTCGGAAGTTTTTTGATGTGAGACGTGCTGAAACGAGGAGTCATCGAACATATTTCATAACGCTGTTCAAACTTTTTGACAGACAGTTGATCCATGTTGACGCTGCAGATCAGCCGAGTCCTGTTAACCCTTAACGTCACACAGCATGGCGACCATGTTTAAGGCTCACATAGAAGACAAAGGGTTTGATGGATCATACACCACCAATGACAGTTTATCATTTAGGAGGTTATCTTTATTTTAATAAAAAATAGTATTCTGCAAAGTAGTAATTGAAAGTCTTTCAAAATTAAGATGTCACTACCTCAAAAAGCTTTTTAAGGACACGACGAAATCAAAGTTACTCAGGTTAATGCCATTTTCTCTACAAGCTCCAACATCCTTCAACATACATCTTCTCTCAAATCAGGTTTCATGAAGCCTAAAATCACCAGTTTGTGTCAGAGGGCTTTGTAATCCACAACATCCTCCATCTGTAAACCTGATTCAGGTGAAGCTAAAACACAACAGAGATGAATCTGTCAGATTGTGACAGATTCATCTCTGTTGTTTCAGTGTTCAGTCCAGACGAGAAGCAGAGGGAAAACTGCTTCATTAAAACAGTAAAAGTTTAACTTCCCAAAGTCCAAGAAAGAAACTAGTCACCAGTCCATCTTGATGAAGTCAGGTTGACATAAATCTGCTAAAGAGTGATGTGGTTATCAGAGATTAATAAACACATGATTAATTATGTTTAGTGTTTAATTATGTCAGAAGGAGGTTTTCTATTTTTAAACGAACAATAAACAGTAAAACCAGAAAGTGAACGTGGGCGAAACACATTTCTCTGTTTCTCTGAACCGAGCTGTTGACAGAGGCGGAGGAAAAAAAAAAAAACCCCTTTGTTCCAATTTGTCTTCCAGCGCATCCTCGTCATCGTTAACGAGCTCCGGATAATTGGAGCGCTCAGGGTTTCCTGCAGCTGATGATGTATTCAGAGAAAGCAGCTCGTTCGGAGCCTCGGCCCTGCTCCGAGGACTCGGACACAGACACAGAGACAGAAACAGGATCCTTCTCCTGTGACTGCTTCTTTAACCGTCACGAAAAAGCTGCAGATTACGATTTATAACTTACTGTCATTGAAATGTCACCGAGAAGCTGAGCAGCGTTTGTGGAGGTTTGATATGTCGGCACCTTTCTGACAGAGACCGAAAATAAGAGCATTCAGTCACAACACAAGTCAAAGGGCCCGTGACCCAATAACTAACTAATAACTTTACATGTCAGTGTGATGGAGTTTGCATCCATGTTGGACCAACAGTGTCTGACTGAACTTGGCGATGACTCATAACTCTTCACAATAAAAGCCTCTCGCTGGTTGGATGGAGGAAAACTTTTAATGTGAAGCAGCAGCAGGAAATGTTGGTCTGACAGCAGCAGTAACTCGGCTCCCATGTTGTTGACACAGACACAGGTTTGAGAGAAATGAATGTCCTCTTGATGAGAGGACGGAGAGCTGGAGCGACTGGCCGTGTGTTTCATCATCGTCAAGTCTTTGTTGCATATGAATGAAAGGAAGAATCTTTCTCTTCCTGTTTCCATCAGTCCCCTTCATGAAGGTCATCTGACGGCCTCGGGGTGGAGAAGTGACGACGAGCTCACGGTGCCTTCTTCCTCTCGGACTCATCACTGAACAAACAGATTTCATCGGTCACATGCTCATTTCTGAAACAACGCTTCGCTTCAATACAATCACAGCACTGTTTTTTCTGTTTGTGTGTTTTCTCCACCTTTTTCTTTGTGTTGCATTTGTAAAAATGAGGTCAGTGCTGTTCTTGGAGGAGTTTGTTTGAAACAAACTACTAAATGACACTTTTTTTCCTCTGAGTGCAGACGTCTCTCACCTGGTCCTCACCTCACCGCGTTCCAGTGGCCGCCGTTAACGGACAGCGAGTGTTTTATTTGTTTGAGGAAAGGTGAGCTGCCGACTGCCGATGAGTCATTTTGCTCTGTTAACGTGTCCTCGAGGGAAGAAAGGTAGAGGAATCCCTCACCATGAAATATTCATCCTCGACTCAGACTGCATGCAGAGCAGGAGGCCGCGGTGGAAAACACACTGCTCTCCAGGAAAAATGAAAAGAAAGAAATAACAGATGATAAGAAAGAGGGGGAAAAGTACTGGACATCCAGAACTAGGAGAAAAAAAAACTTTCCTCCTTGACAGGACAAAAGCAAAAATGAAAATCAACAACTTAGCAGAGACAGGTGAGATGAGCCAGAGAGCGTTTATGAGGGAGAGAGAAAGAATAGTTTGAGGGATAAAGAAGGAAAGATGGAAGAGGATGAGGAGCTGAGAGAAAGAAGAGAAAGAAAAGCAGATTATCTCCTGCAGGCTTTCACACGTCTGAGGAAGGAAAAAAAAAAAGACGGGAGAGTTTTCCACAGCGACTGATCCGACAGAACGTCAGCGAAAATACAACAGCATCACCTCCTCCATTTAATCTGCCGCTCGCACACACAGGAGCACAGAGCGCGGCGTGTCTGACTGAAGACGCCTGAATGAGAGGAATATCTGCCGCCGCGTTTGGAAGAAGAAGAAAAGTCTTTATTAAAACTTCAAACGTTCAGTCTGAGTCAGCTGGTAAAACGAAGTCCGTCAGCTGTCGTCTGTTTGACTGAAGCTCTCGGTTTCTGTTCGCTGCTGAGGATTCAGGTGAACACCTTTTTAGGTTTTTACACCTTTAAGGTTCATTTACTAAAATCAATGCAGGGATGAAATAAGGATAAAGTTCAGTCAGCTATTTATTCAGCTATCACACATCTTTATCAGGGCTGTAAAAACACAGCCTTCATTTTTGCTAAATCTTTGTCTGTTATCCAATGAGGACCAGACAAGTGCCTCCAACATGTTACATCATATAGAAGCAAACAAATGTTACAACAGTTTGAATTACAATAATGCATAGCTTCCTTTTTAATCCAGCTTAAAGTCTGACTTTCATTTGGTCAATTTAACAATTTTCAAGAAAAATGGCTCATGCGCCTAATAAGCTTCAAATCTACCAGTTTTCTGACGACTCTCTGGGGCCGGGTCTCCATAAGGTCGCCCAGACGTCCCTCTCCTCAGCAACGTTTCCCAGCTCCTCCTGGACGATGCCGACCCAGATTAGACAGATGTTCTGGGTCGACCCCGACGTCACAGAAAACCTGCACTGGAAGGCACCCGGAAGGATCCGGATCTGACGCCTGAACCACCTCAACTGGCTGCTTTTGATGCAAATGTACAAATCTGTGTTGATAATCACTGAAAATATTATGACAGAACAGCTGCAGGTTGGAAGTTTTCTCCAACCTCATACACAGACATACAGCAGAAACATGGGAGACATAAAACTATAATCCAGTCTATTTGTGTGTAAAGTCGTTATATTCCAACTTGTTTCTGTGCCTGTTCCATTTAAAGTCGACGTTTGACTGTAAATCACTGAAAATATTAATAATTCAGTTTTAGGACATTAATGAGCTACAGTGTGAAATCCACACTTCAGCACTTTCACTGGTTTTCTCAGCTGGTCTCGACACGACATATAAATAAAGTTATGATACTATTAATAAAACATGTGCAGTGTATTCACTGATGAAGAGACGGACTCCAGGGGGTAAAAACTGAATATTAAAATCTGCTGTGCAAAAACTACAAAACTCTTTTCTTTCAAAAAGCTTTAAATATAAATATAAAAAGTCTTGAATATTAAAATCATTCATTTCTCGCAGAGTGAAACTTCTCAGATTGAAAATACAGAAATCCTCAGTGTGTTTTCTGAGGAATTCAATCCTGACCTGGTTGTGGTTAATGAAAACAGGTGAAGCAGGAATCTCAGGAGCTCCGGGTTCTGGAAGCTAAAGTCTCATTTATTCTTCCTGTAGATAATTTTATGTGACTCACGGTCTGAGCTCTTCTACAGTCTGGATCGGACGAACGTCTCCTGGTTCAGCTCTTTGTGTCTGTGCACACGTCTCCCTGCATGGAGGCCTAAAGCTTCTTAAGACAGTTACGTTTGGATATTTCCTGGACAGTGATGTTGTCTTGTCCCTTAAATTCCCTCATAAATAACCTCCCTTGATGAAGCTTGTATAAGCGATGACCTGCTCGACGTGATTCCTTCATTGTTCGGAGGTTGGACTTAAACTTTTGAACTCCTCTCGGAGCTCCTCCAGTCAGAAAGCAGCTGCGACTGTCATAAGCCAGTTCAGCCTCCAGAAGACAACAAATGACACTCGAGAAGCAAACAAACAAACGGCGTCTCTCCGAAGAGACGAGCCGACGTATCGGGCGACAGGCGCCGCCGCGGCTTTTCGAGCCAGCACCTGCTCGCAGGTTTTCAAGATGAACGTGTAATTAACAGCTGCGGGGCTGAATTTAGCTCCGGAGGCGGCGGAGCGTCGTGTCGGTCTGATAAGAGTTCAAACAGGAGTCACCGTCGGGAGGGAGCAGGAAGATCCCCGCTCTCCTGGTGGAGACGATCTCGGCTCGATCGAGCGACGCAAAATGACTCGTTTCCTTTTGTATTCTCAGATGTCAAACAGCGAGTCCTGCTCTCCTCCTCCACCGAGCTCTCTCCGGGTCCCAACCTCGGGTCCAGGTCCCAGCAAACGGTCACCAGATCAATCTGAGGGGCCGTGAGACGATTCATCGGTTTTTGGACGTATCCTCTAATCTTTGCGTTTGTTATGAAATATTGGACAGTTTGAGCCTGAAAAGTTATTTAAATGAGTTTCGAGGGGAAACATGGTGAAACGACAGATATTTGAAATGTGAAAGGAGACAACTACACACTGTTTTTCTATAAGGAATCATGGAAAATACTTTAATTCAATACTTCTAATCAAACGTTGTTTGATGTAAACTATTAATCTGAAAAGTAACTAGTAGCTCTTTCTGGCAAATACATCGACCTTGAGTGAATTTTCTCACTGAATGAATGAAATCAACTGAAAGCTCATTAAAGTATAATGTGTGTTTGTGTCATTTTCCTCCATAAAGACATAAGCAAAAGTCTCCAAATGAATTCTGGTCCAGCAGATCTGTCAGTATCTGAGGATTAAAAAGCTAAATAATGATGATCTCTGTCTGTTAACCTGCTTCTTTCCAACAGCTCGTTCACTTCATCACCTCTCTCTGCCTCCGGCCTCAGAACGGAGTCTGTGTGTGTTTAGTCGACACAGTGTGATCCAGCCATAGATAGAAACAGTGAAATTCAGTTTTCCCAGCTGACAGCGGGTCCCTGAATGTATCCTGAAGCCATTTTTCCCGCAGCGTGGTTCCTGCTGTTCTCGTCACAGCGTTTCCCGACTTTACAAAGCGAAAAGTTGAAAAGAAAAATTTCCAGAGGTGGAACGACAGAATGAACTTCTTGAATCCAAACTCAGTGGCTCCGGTGTCACATCCCATCTCTCAATCCATCCGGTCTGTGAAGTTTGGATGTGCTTCCACAGAGGAAGAGTGATGTTCTGCATTTGGACGGTGTTGCGGTTTCAAACGGGGTTAGACACTTCGAAAGAGTCTACAAAGAGGATTTTTATTTGACACGATTATCCAGAGGCCATGTTTCCTCCCCTGGAGTCTTGAACAGGCTTTTCCAGGCTGCACTTTTTTCCACTTTGAACCCGTCTCCTGACAGGAAGTTGGATTAATTTTGCTTGATGCTCTCAGGTCACAAATCGTGGCAGGATCATGTCGACAGATTCTAGACTACTTGATAGTTTGATACAGCATTTTGTACAGACGTTAACGGCAAATGACTTACATGATCCTCCTGTGGCTCCAGAATCAACATTTTTATTTGGTGGATCACTGAACCTTGACTTCACATAACGCCATCGTCAGGTCAAAATCTATGTGTCCTGCACGTTGACTTATGACTGAATACTTAAAACAAAACTAATGACATTCCCATCAGTCTCAGCTGAACTTATCAGTATGTAGAAGATAAGATATTCCTTCCGGGGAAATTTCCAACAATACTAAAGTGTGTAGATTGTATGTCCACATCTGAATTTCTTCTACAAGATATGAAAGTTGTTCATCGCTGCCTCATTTGCGCTCAGGGTAGAACTGACATATTGTGACACGAAAAGCTTCAATCTTCACCTTTCACTTAAAAATGGAAAGTGTTACTGCGTCGGAGCTTGAACACTTGAATCCTGACTCTTGAAACGAACATCTATATTAGCGCGTGGGCTCGTGAGCGTCACACCTGTGGCCCACACGGGCTCCAAACGAAAGCTCGTCTCTGGACAACACGGGACGAAAGTGTTCGCAGTGATGTGTCATTCTTTCTGTTTCCTGTTTGTGTTCATTATGAGCCCAACATAAACCAGCTGACAGTATCGGTATCAGCCTGCGAGCCGGTGACTCAGCCGAGCGTGCAGGAGGTCGAGGCTTTCTGGAGTTCAGGCCTCGGAGGGAAAAACCCCGCAGCTGATGGCAGCGAGAGTTCAAAGACTTCAAAGGCAGACGGACAAGAAAAGATATTTAATCTATGGCTGATAGGATTACCCAGCTGAGGAGGTGATTATTTAAAGATATTTCCGACATAATGTTGGTGAAGTGTGATGGGGGCAGTTCAGACGAGGAAGTTCCAGGAAAAAACGCTCTTTTGCGAATGATATTATGTAAATGCTCCTTTAATCTGTAACAGCTTCTCTCTGCCAATGAGGTCAGTGACTCTGCTCCTCTGCCGTCAGCTGCCAGCTG
Source organism: Holacanthus passer (assembly GCA_025331565.1). Classification (NCBI taxonomy): domain Eukaryota; kingdom Metazoa; phylum Chordata; class Actinopteri; family Pomacanthidae; genus Holacanthus; species Holacanthus passer. Next base: position 454,219 of record JAFREQ010000130.1, read on the forward strand.
GCCCGGCTCGGCCTGGCCCGGCTCGGCCTGGCCCGGCTCGGCCCGGCCACCTACGACTGAACCCACCTGGGCTCATTAGAGGAACAAACCGCGAGGAAACCTGGACGCTGCTCTGAGACCTTTCCAGCAGGAAAACGAGCCGCCGCAGCGTTCTGCTCCGGGCGTCGACGATTGATCGTGAACCGGCTCCGTGCAGCTGATTTTAATCTGGAGGATGAAAAGAGGTGAGTGGGAACAAAACGATGGTCTGCAGGAGAGGAAGAGGATGTTGAAGACTCGACAATGGCTGCATTGAGATGCTCCTTTGTTGTTCTTTGTTCGCAGTTTCGTTTTGTGGAAACGCTTCAGATTTTGTTGTGTTATCTGGAGTGAAGTTGCACCAGGATCTCTTTTATGGGAGGAGGTCATGGTGGCTGGACGGGTCAACACGGGTCATGAGTCAGATCACTTCAGGTTCGGTGTCTTCCTGAACTTCCTGCAGTGATTCCAGACATGAGGGTGGTATCGATCTTCTCATCTAACTCTCAGCAAGAATCAGAATCAGGTTTATTGACGAGCAGGATTTCACGCAGCCCAGAGAACCGGATGGTGACATCAGAGATGGTGAACCTGTCAGCTCAGCTCTGCCCCCTGCAGGTTAACACACACCTTTACCCGCTGACGGCTTCGACTCACGGTGTCGTGCATCTGGCTTCATGAGGCGGTGATGCTGTGTTGTGTTGCAGCTGTTAGCGCAGGTCTCTGTGGGCCTCAGGTTACAAACATCAGCGACATCTGTTCACATCTGGATCATCACGCTACAGAGGTGACATCATCAGAGGACGCAGGTCGTTAGCTCAGAGATCTACTTCCTCCTTTCACTCAGTGCCTTCTCTCACTACCTCCTCCACTTCTTCTGTTCCGCCTTACACTCTCCAAAGTACCTTGAATGTGTGCTTAAGTGCAGTACTTGAGCAAATGTACTTCATTACATTGCAGCACTGCACTCGACGGATGTATCATATCAGGCCATATTGTGTTTTAATTACACTTCCCATAGCAACTGTGTGCAGTGTCTGATCCACGGTGACAGAGAGCGGGGGTTGCAGCGAACAGATGGTTTGCGAATCTCTTTGTTAGATGTATGATTGTGAAAAGGAGACGATAACTCAGCCTTTTTTTTCTGTGTTCTCTTCGCTTTCAACAATCTGCATCAGTATCAGAAGCTCGCGGGAGGAAACACAAGCAGCCCAAACTGAACCATCACAGTTCTTGTTGTCTCCATGTTGGATCTCTGAGTTTCCTCTGGAGCTTCAGCAGCGACACAGACACACTTTATGCACAAGTTCAAATCAAACACCTTTATGTCGATACCTGCAGAAGGATGAACAGAACACAGACCAGAGCTGGACAGAAGTTCACAGACTCTCCACTGATTTATCAGAGTCAGACTCACAATGGACAGTTTAAATAAAGGGATGAAAATCCACGCAGCAGAACCAGATGTACTGTTTTTTCTTCCACGCGTTCTTCTTCTGTTTCACAATCTGGTGACTATATTACCCACCGTACCTTTCTGTGCCCCGTCTCCCCAAACGTCAGCTATTCAAAATGCTCACAGCAAGAATCCTCAAAAAGCTTGTTTTACCATCTCTACAATGGTTATCTGTACGTTTCAGAAATGTTTGGGTTTGGTCATTGATTGTATTGCTGAGTCTTTAGAGCGAGGCCTCAGCTCTGGGACGATCACAGGCTCCATCTGTTTCTTCTTTTAAATCTCTCTCAAAAATGCAGAATGCTTATTTTTAATTGGTCATTTTCCTTTTTTCTTGTTTTTACTGTTTTTCTATGTTTTAGTAATTCATACCTTGTTTGTCATTATTTCTGGATAAACTGCAACTTTATTATTCATTAAAAAACTTCTTTTTATGTCTTTGTGAAGTCACTTGTTTTTGAAAATAAACATGCAGTTGTTATCATTATCATGATGAGGAGCTCAGGTCACTTCTTTCTGCCTCCACACCTCCACCTGACACTGACTTCACACGGCTCCCTCTGGAGACGCTAACGGCTTTAAACTACATTTTTGACACATGCAGTCGTCCTCCCCGAGACCTGTAAACAGACTTTGATGTGTAAACTCATTGGAGGAGAGCTGCCTTGATGGGAAACCGTCATGAGACTAATTATCAATGTGACACAATGAGGCTTTTTCACACCAGAGGTTTAAATACAGAGTTTTTTTAAAAAGTCAGCCTAATGAGGCGGCTTCAGTCGGGTTCAGATAAAGTGTGAGATAATTTAATCAAGACGAGTGTGTATTCAATGAAGAAGCGCTTTTCCAGCATCGGCTCGTTAGAAACTAATCAGCGATCAGCTCCAATCGATACATCCTGTGATCAGTTGTGGCTGTGAACTGCGCAGCCTGTGGATCAGCTGAGAGGCTTCGAATCATCACATCCTCACTCCTGTTGATATCAATACATATTTGGGCTGCTAATGGAGCCGTGTGCAGCAGTGGGTGTGTGTGTGTGTGTGTGTGTGTGTGTGTGTGTATGAGGCTAATTTCGGGGACACATTACAGACCTAAGACCAGCTAATTGGGGACGGCTGGTGCAACTGGGGACAACAGTCGTGTTCCAGTTGGAGTTGATTCTTGCGTCAGTGGTTAAGATCAGGGTCAGGTTAAGGTTTAGGGTTGGTTAAGTCCCCAAACTTGAAGCAAACCTGTGTGTGTGTGTGTGTGTGTGTGTGTGTGTGTGTGAGACGCCGGCAGCAGCAGAGATGAAAGCTCATTGATCCCACAGAGGAGCCGCAGCTGCTCTCTGCACAGCGGCTCATTATTAATCTGAAGCTTTTAAAGGCCTCGATCGCAGCCGTTCTTCATCATTATTGCTGCTGTTGCCGTTCACACACAGATTACAGCAGTGTTGCCGGCACAGGTGAATACGTAGGTATTACAGCAGCTTACAAGAACAAGAAAGCCAGATGAAAAATCTAATTTTATTTTAGTATGTTGTTGCGCTTTTGTGATGGCAGAGAAACTGGTGTTTTCTGTGGTAATAAACTCATTCGGCCATTGTTTGTAAGAGGAAACACGAGCTGCAGCGTGACGCTCGTCAGAGTCCAGATCTGTAATCAACACACCGAGACATCCTGAGACAGTTTGTGTTACTGAAACGTCTCAGCCGTTCTGCTCTCTGGATGTAAATGTCTTCCCAAAAACAAGTGCTAAAATTTGCAAATTTCTCTCCGTCCAAAAACGGCGCATTTTAAATTCATGTTTGTCACACGTGGGTTTTCACATGTGTGAGATTCACAAAGGCGCATCTGGTTTCCTGTGAACCGAAAGGTCACAGTGGGATTGTTCTGCGCTCCCTCTGATCCAGATCCAGATTGTGATCCTTCCAGATGGACGCTTGTTGATCCAGAGGAAGCCTGAGCTCCAGCAGTAACACCTCCACCAGCTTTACTTTCACTTATGGTCAAGTCACTGCAGCGACTAGGACAACTGGTTGAAGCTAGTTAGTAGACGTCTTTACTGAAACAGTGTGAGTTTGTTTGGCTGCACTGGAAACTCTTCTTCTGTGGCATTTCTTAAAGTAGATGCTCAGATGTTTGCTGTAGTGTTGAATCAAACCTGAAGTTATAACCAGTAACCAGTAACCAGGTGAGCTGCAAAATCACCTGAGCCACAAATGACCGCGACAAAGATTTCCTCTGTTTCGCTCCGTCTGTTCTCCGTCACTGATTTGCATCGCTGAAAGTGTCAGACACAAAGTGCAATGGCTTTTCTTGTGATCATCACTTCATGCTTCATCATACAAGAATAAGATCCACTGAACCTGAACTCAACACACACACACACAGCACTGATCTCCAACACACATGTTCCCACTGATGAATTTCAACACGCCTCGTCCAATCTAATTAATGTTGGAGCTCGCCGGAGTGCGATAACGTTTTAATCAGCGGGAGCCGGCTCTGATTACCTCACAGTGACCGACAGAGGACAAAACATCGTCGACTTCTGCTGTAATTACATCAAGAGCCAATCAGGCGACCTCTCCTCCCGCTCACTCATCAACGCAGAGTTGGCTGAGTTGAACAGCCAGCAGCGTCCGCGGAGGCCGTTCATCCTGCCGCCGCAGCGTCGCTCGATAGATTTTATCGATTTATGATTTTCAAAGAATCACTTAGGTCTCGCTTTAGTTTGCATGCTGTATGTTTCCTACCTGACTCTCTGGAGATCTGGACGAAGGCCTCGACGCCGCTCTCACCGTAGTTCCCCTCGGAGGCGAGCGTGGACACGTAGTTCCAGCCCATCGCCGTGACGATGTCCAGCATGGCCTGAGCCTGGTACGAGTCCGGAGGAACCACGCGGGAGAAGAAGTCGTAGCGCGTGTTGTCGCTGAGCTCCGGAGCCGTCGAGGCGTAGCTGATCTGAGGAATCTGTGGAGACACGGAGAAGCTAACTGTTAGCTTCGTAGCACTGAAACAGCAGCCACATCACATTTAAAACATTTAGACGATGCTGAAAATCAGTTTGATCCAAGATAATCAACAGTGATTTAACAGCACAACAACAACACTTCAAACCTGGTTTCTCCAAAGTCAAACTGGCAACAACAGAAACACATTGGACTCGTTGTCGTTGTCAATTCTCACAAATAAAAATCAATAGAAACATAACGCGATCATCAGCAGTTTGACAAAATGTTCCTGAGCTCATGCAGTAATTTCTACAATCATGTGTTTGACTGTGAATGTTGTAAATTAGCTGTATGTAAAAGTCATTTCTAGAAACAGATGAAAGCTGAACATCAGCCAGAGGAAGAAAAATGGTTTGATTTTGCACTTTGAGTTATTTGCATTATGGTTGTTGGATGTCTGAACTCGTGACCGGAGGCTGGAAGGTCGAACACATGAGCAGCAGCTGGTTTGTTTGTGTCTTTTCACTTCGATTTCTAGCTGTTGTTCAGCGTCGCTCCCGAACATCCTGCAGTATATTTGTTGGGATTTAAACAGATCGAGGTTGAACCTTAAATCCTGACCTTCCTCGGCTTCCTGTTGTTCGGCTTCTCGTCGGAGCCGAGTTAGCCAGCTCCGCCTCGTGAATTAGGGAGGCGGATCAGGTCATAGATCGTGCAGCAGACAGGCCGACGGGCCCGGCGGGGCTGGATAATGGTCCTTTAGAGAAGGATTGAAGGGCTGATTGATTTCACTTCAGTCAGAGGCCAGCATGTTGGACCGAGCGCCGCCGGACGCCTCATCAGGATTCACAGAGGAGGAGGAGGAGGAGGAGGAGGAGGGAAGAAGACGGACAGCCGAGGACCTGACAGCAATACAAATGTCACTCAGGCCGACTCGCTCAGCGACAGGCGGAAAATGAAAGGCCTGTACTGTAAATACAAAGCTGTCGCAGAGAATCAGAGAGGAGCTGAAGATCTTCTCTTCCAGAACTGGACACAAACAACACGTCTGAGGCTCCGATGAGCTTTTCACAGTTTAGACTCTTTAAACGTTTCCTGTCTGTTTGATGGCTGCGTGACTGAGATTCACATTTTCCACCCGGCGTGAGATGACGACACGTTTTCCAAATCCAACGACAAAATACTTCATTTGTCGATTCCCTTCAGAATGATACATAAACATGATCATGTTTAAAAGAAATCAGCGTTTGCAGGAAACACTCGACCTCCTCCTCTGCGGACTTCGTGCTGCTTCGTCACTTGAATTTAAACATGTTGTTTTTGGGCGTTTGTTGAAACGACCGATCGTCTCAGTCTCTGGGACAAAAAATTGTAGCCAAGATGTCAACGATTCAGAAAGTCAGGAAATCAGCTCGAGGACACTATGAGTTTTAGACATTATACAAAACATTTGAAGAGAATGTATTTTCATGTAATCCTTCAAACTTGGAGATGTGACATAAAAAGAAAAGCATCGTGGATCCAGTGTTTTCACATTTAACAAAATCTATTTACTAGATTTCTGAGACACGTCACCATAATTGAAAGATTTGAAATGTCAACATTAAAACAAATCAAAGAAATGAATTAAAGCTTAATATTTAGCTAAAACAATGATTAACTGTCCTAAAAACACGTTTTTCAGTTAATTATGACACAGTAATAAGAAACACATGGAGTATTAGTATTTCAATTAATTTCTTTGTTTGAACAAACTCAACAGTTTCTATTGACTGTATCAGCAGATTTGGCAGAAAATAAAGTCAAACATCTTGTTTGAAGATTAAAGCTGCAAAAATAGACGTGAAACAATTGCTTCAGGGACGTTTTCTAATATTGACAAGAAGAATTTGTGTCTTGAGTCGAGCAGCGGCGTCCTGCTCTGAATCTGTGACGGCGATGACAGATCAGATCAGAAATCCTGGAGATTCATGGAGGTGAACTGTGATGTAACCACACACACACACACACACACACACAGAGTACAGTAAAGGCTGAGATAAGTGCAGCTGTATGGGATTATAATGCGGACGCTCCATTAGCATTAATGATGCATTGTGTGCTGAATAAAAAGCAGCATCAGTTATTGATGCTCAGTCGGCTGCGGCTCCATTAAAACACAGCTCCTCTTATTAACACACGAAGCTTCTGTCTTTAACGCTGCTGTTTCTCAATGTTTCAGCCCATTTCATGTAAATTATATGTCACTGCTGACCTTTTCCTGAACACCATCGGTGTTCTGCACGGACTACAGATAAGCCACGCTGTGATTTCAGCTCGTCCAACGAACATTATTATTTAATTAATCCGGTCTGACCGAGGGTCGACTCCCAGTTGGACGTGACTGGAAAACCAGAGGAAGGCGCCCGACGAGCTGGTCTCTGTAATGTGGCGCACAAAACAACATCAAAGAAAACTAACGTCATTAAATTATAACAGTAATGATAATAATAATGACGACTGTGATGTGGCTTGTGAAACGAGCAGCTTGCTGCAGTCACACAGATTTTCAAATGTGGTATTAATTGCAGAGAGACTCTCGGGGAGAAATCAAACTCGTGCCCCGCTGGTGTCTTCTGAAGGAGTCTCTGCCACCGACTGGAGGACTGCAACTTTAATTAGCAGCCTAATTGGACGTCCTGCTGATCAGCTCGACACACACTCACGTCTCCATCCTCACAGCGGCGCAATCACCAGGTCAAGAACGCCACGGTGAAGTAACACAGTCAGTTCAGTCTGGGCTTTTACTGTCATGGTGGAGAACAGATGATTAAAACACCTGAGCCATTTTAAGGAAATTCACTCGTCTGATTGCATTAATTTTAAGATTAGATTTATACTTCATCAAGGCTGAAAATATAAAAAAGTCACAGAACTTTATTTTAAATTCTAGTGGAGGTCTCGAAGTTTCCAAAGACACCTAAAAATGTGCTGAAAACAAGCAGGAGGCCGGTGATCTAAAGCCTGCGAACAGGCAGGAAACACAACTTCATCAGCCTCTTGTGGAAAAAGGAACAAGACGTCACAGTTTATTTTGATTTTTAGGTTTTATTAAGGACTAATAAGATGTAAAGCTGGGGATTATTTGCAATGAGGAGGTGAGCGAAGAGGCCGGAGTCTCAGTGGGACAAACAGCTGAAGTGATGTGGACCTGGACGTCAGCCCGCCGTGAAGCGACAGCAGCGGCTCGTCATCTCCTGGCGGGCGAGCGGCACGCTGATAGATGGCGTCCTGACAGCGCTCGTTACCCTCGACACCAGACCTTTACTTTCAGACCCGCTGAGCCACGTTGGACCTGGTCTCACGCCGAGGACAGATTTCTGCGCGCGGACGTGTTTACACGTGTTTACCTCAGAGGACACGTTTGCAGTTTCCCCGCCGTCTCGGGGAGTTTCCCGTGACAGTGATTGATGCTCATCGTCCCGCGACAGCCTCAAGCTTTCTGCCCGACTGAACGATGGAAGAGGAAATCCATCCGAGGTGACAGCACACGTCCATCACGTTTCACTCGGAGCTCCGATTGTCTTATTTAAAGTTAAGCTCTATTTACTGTCATCTCTCTCTTTCCTGAACAATAAACAGCTTCGACCTCGAGGTAAAATCCCACATGACTCCTGCCGTCGCTGCTCGGTTTCGCTCAATGTTTCCTTCTCGCTGTGATCAAATTGAATTCAGGGAGAAGTCAGAATGACTCACTGCCACCGGAAAGAGGAAAAAACCCAACGACCAGGACTGTTTGCTTTTTTAATTAAACGCTTAAATACCTCAAATTAAAGAAGTGCCAAGGCCTTTATGCTCTCTGGGTCATCGAATTCACAAAAAAATTATCTAAAAGGAGTTCATTCTGTGTCATTTCGCCTCCAAGGAAATGTAATGAGATTTAATAATATGCACCACGATAAATTGAATTTTTGACCCAGGACCAGTCAATAAAATATGGTTTGTATTCAAGCGTCTAACCAGCAGTTAATAGTCAGCAGGAGATGAAGGTCGTGATCAACAATTGAGTGATTTTACTGCCTGACCTTGTGCGAGATGTTAAAGAGCGTCTGTGCTTTCGCTACAAAAACTGAGGCCCTTGCAGCTTTGCATGACTGATGATTCTGTCACAATCAATAACTTCAGCAATCACAGATCCATTCATTTCCTAATCAGTCATTGTGAAGCTCTGAGAAATTAAAAAGGTTGCATTCATGCAAATCATGTCCTCGTTCATTCATTTATTCACAACCCAGATTCCAGAAAAGTTTGACACAGTGGAAAACATAAATAAAACAGAATGTGGTAATTTGCTAATCTCTTCTGACAGATACTCAAGTGAAAAAACAAAGTCAATATATTTAATATTTGATCTGATCAGCTTCACTGATTTCTGTAAATATCTGCTTATTCTGAATTTGATGCAGCAACATGTTTGAAACAAAAGACTGTGAAAGTTGTGGACTGATCCAAAAACACCTGTTTGGATCCTTCCACAGGTAAACAGGTTCATTGGTAACAGGTGATAGGATCATGATTGGGTCTGAAAGGTTCATCCTGGAAAGACTCAGGATGGAGAGAGATTCACCACTTTGTGAACACATGGTTGGATGAACAACTTCGGGAAACTGTTGTCAGGAAACACAGTTTGTTGGTGAATGACTGATTCTCATTTTGGACTGAACGTACTTAAAATTGCAGATGACTTCACTATAATATTTGAGTGTATGTTTCCAATATTCAGTAACATTATCATTTTAACAGGATATAGTTAAAATAGTTACAGTTGAATTGGAAGAGAAGATTCAAGATGCAAAATTACTTTTAATCAGCCAATATTCAAACTGATTCTCTGAATGATTTTAAATATCTTTCTGTAATAAATTATAGACTGAACATTTCTCTGTTGTAAAATTGAAAGCTAAAATGAAACTGCACTAATTATGATGAATAACTGAAAATGTACTGGAAGACATGAGACAATCAATCGAGTCTGTTGCTCCAACCTCAGTGATATTTCAACAGTTTAACATCAAACTGTAAAGACTGACTGACACAACCTTCATTCAGCAGCTGAGGAACAAAAGACTGAAGCTCTTTAAAGGAAGTCAGATCCTGATCTCAGCCTGGGTCACATGTCTCTGATGCCGTTCAGTCTTTTGAAGCTCTTTGGAGGAAACCAGGTGAAGTGAAGTTCAGCGTGTGATTAAAAAGAAGCTGAAACGAGAACTGATCCTCCGTCGACATCAGAAGAGGAAAATAAACTTCTGCTTTTTTTTTTTTTTTTTTTACTTTCTTCTGAAGCAGCTCACATTGAACTGAGAGACTTCAGGCATCGTCTGCAGCAAACAGTCGGATCAGACGGTTCAGACGCTCGGCTCAAGATTCAGCGACACACAAATGCATGTATGTATGCAGCCATGTATGGTGTGTATAAGCCGTGCCTCTGATCAGGATCACACAAGTTTCAGTGTTGTCACGACGACTCTAAATCTGGCTGATGAGGCTTTAAGTTTGAAAATGATTGAAGAAAGTTGTGTTGAATGTTAAATAATTCTGACTTTACCTTTAGGGTCAAGTTATTGTTCAGGGTTTTTCTCCTTTCATGTCAACCAGACTCAAGTTTTCTACCTTGCTGGCGCCTGTGAGGCAAAATTCCAGATTCAAATCTTATGTTGAGAAGGAGACAAGAAGAAGAGGATCAACAAAATGTCACTAATGACTGATGTTATGGATTTAAATGCATCAATAAATAAAGAAATAAATGTTCCTGATTAATCACAAAAACGCTTTTTCAAACGCACAATTAAACGTTCATGACCAACTCAGCGTACTCTTGCTTTTGTTGTCAAAAAGCAAACCACATGCAGGACCCAGGACGTGAACTGTGGTCTCGGTGGAAGCGACCTTTGACCTCTGTGGTGGAAAAACATAGCATGCAGGCACATCATCCAGGCAGCCGGTGCATTTCCCTCAAACTCCACATGGCAAAACAAATTAGGATATAAATGCAGTTTCTGGGAGAGCGGCTTGAAACATTAGCTGATCCGAATGTAAATCAGTGTCTTGATGTTTCCACCGACTGAAATATCTGAATTTCAGCATCGTTCCATCAAACGGAGATATTCGATATGACTGCTGCATAACTTCAGACTCATTCCCCAAATTCAGCCTGACAGATTCAGAATACTTGGAAACTTCTGGTTCTCTGCCTGAATTTACAATGAAGCTCAGTCGGTGAGCACCGGTCGGACAGACAGTGGGAGTTTGTAAAGATGTCGAACAGTATTATCAGGATTAACAGTCGTATGGTTCATGTTTGCCTTCGCTGCTTCTCTCCACCTGCTTTAATCTCCTTTCCTTGATTCTCAGAGTCTGAAATAAATATCAGAGCAAATGTCCTGGTATCTGCTTTCTCCTAAAAATAACTCAGACCAAACTCATCTGAGAGACAAACCAGCTGACAGTCAGAATCGATTCACCCAACTGTCCTGCTGACTCTCCGGCTCCGTCCGTGTCCGTCTCAGCCCTGTCCAGGCCGGAGGAGGACAGTGTCCGTCCCGCTGCTGACTCAGCGCTCGCAGCCAGCTGGTCCTGACGCAGCCCATTGGCTCCCCGCAAACCAGCAGACGCCGGCCCTCACCTGGGGTCAGGTGTGAGGAGCCGGAGCCTGGTCTCAGCTGGCTGGGCGACGTCCAGCCTGCTGAGGACAAACAAACCGTCCCCTGAACGTCTCCGTTTAGATTCAGTCCTCATCCTGAACGTTCATCTCATCTCTGCCCTGTGGGGATTATGTAAAGTGCTCAGCTTTAAGGACGACACTTTCTCCACTCGTGTTCAGCACATCAGCTCAGCGGAGTGTGGAGAGGAGCTGCTGCATTATGGATATCCAGCAGATATGGAAGAACGTATGTGGCCGCTTCTCGCCCGCAGACGGCGAAGAGCGGAGCGGTGTTCGAGGAGGATGTCAACTCGAGCAGAAGACTGTGAGCATTTCATGTGTGAACAGCTGTTTTGCAGCCGGTCATCGCTGCGTTCACACATTCAATCTGTTTGGATTTTACAAAGGAGGCACCGAGTTCTCTGTAGATATTCAAACTACGGGTCTGCGTCCAAAACCAAACACAAAGCGCATGAATAGTTTTAATGGAAACTCAGATCCTTGAATAGAGCCGAGGATAATCAGACCTGACCGGGACCAAGAGGAACCGTGAAGACGTCAATCAAAACCAACATGGCAGAAGTAAACAGACATGAATCTACGCGTCCTCCAAATGAAACAACAAACTACGTTACTGTTCCAGACAAACAGGCGTTTTCTGATCTGACAAAACTTTGCTTCAGCTGAGGCACAAAAACAACCTGGTTCAGGTTTATAGGACTCACAGCTCAGGACCTTCATCATCATCAACGAGAGGAAGCAGCGTTGACTGTTGGTGGGAAACAGGAAATGAACACTGTCTCCTGTGTGTGTGTGTGTGTGTGTGTGTGTTACCAGGTTTTACATTCTCTACATGGATGCATGTGAGGCTGTGTTTCAATATTTGCATAATAAACCGTCTTTTTATCTTTAAAAGTCGTGTTGCATCGATGGAATCATTTCATCCACTGGCAGAAGATCTGTCTTCAGGATTAAACAGTCGATCCATCAAATGGTTAAAGACGGTTTTGCTCTTGTCGTCAGTTTTTCTCGCAGCGTGTTGAGTCGACGGGGAAAAACCAACAGAGACGGTCTCTCTCTGTCACTCGCTGACAGCACAAAGAAGCTCCGGCAGCCTTTTCTGCTTTGTAAGTATATTTTCACATATTATTTATTTGGGCTGTCCCACTTTAACACACCCAGCCTCACACATCGTCTGACCCACTTGCTGCTGCGAAGCCCAAAACACACAGACTTTAGCATTTGTTCAGTCGACTGTTGGCAGCTGGAGAATCAGACCTGTGAACCGCGACCTGTCTCAACACTTAAATATGGGTTTAGACACCAACAAACGTTCACTATCAAACACTATACTGTTGAGAGCTATACTGTTGGTTTTCACACAGTCCAGTCAAACACACTCGCTCAAACACACTCTTAAAGAACGATGAGTTAACAAAGACTAAAGCTGCGTCGTGAATCCTATCGGATTAATTACACACACGAGTCACAGAAAATATTTTATTTGCATTTGTCATTAGTCTGTGCTCGTTCTGTTGATGCTCTGTGACTGCGAATTACGACCGGATGCAGTCGGGCGTGATTGTATTTTTGGCATACTGTGTTTTACATATGTACTGGGATGCAGTCTTTTCCTGGCACACAATAGTCTGGTAGTATCGTTACTGAAATGTAGCCAAAGAGTCTGCAGCCAAGTTAGCGACTCTGTGAGCTGCTTTTACTAAATGAATGCTAATCATGTTTAGAAAGAACAATGTTTACTATGTTCACCATCTTCACTCAGAGTGTTAACATTTGCTCTTTAACCCTGAAAACAATTTTTAAAAAAGTGTGAGCTACACATACCATGGGAACCGACACATCCCCACGCCATCGCGGATGCTGGCTTTGAACTGTGCAGTGCAGGTGGCTCCTCTCCTCTCAGCCACCACATGTTCTTCATAAAACAATAACAACTTTTCACTTTCACCATTTGATATTTTGTCTTTGCACTATTTTCAATTATAGTTTAAATGATTTGCAAACCATCGAAATCTGTTTTCCTTAACATTTTGCACAGTGTCAGAACTTTTTTGCCGTTGGGGTGGTGAGAGATGAGAGACTTGAAAGATTCCGACTCCTGAAGTCAGAACAGCATCAGCATCATTCTGAGAGGCTCAAATCCGATCTGATCGTTCTTCTTAGGATCTTCTGTATTGATTTACGTCCGTGGTTTGGGCAGATTGATCCCAGCTGTGTTGGGATGTGAGCAGATGAAGCATCTGTCCTGCGGAGAGGAAGGATTACAGCCCGGCTGAGTCAGCACGGAGGAGCAAACAGGATCAGAAGTGATGAAACAAACACTGAAGTTCTGCAGAGAATCATTGGCTTCAGTCACTGTGAGCAGCTGTCTCACCTCACTGGAGAGGGAGACAGTTTGTCAGAGAGACAGATTGTGTGCAGGACACAGAGCCAGCAGGTACGAAGCCACAGGTTTCCGACGGTTTCCTTCTTTGACAGATGGATCCGCAAACCTTTTGTGGCCTAATTGGAAACGTGCTGCGGCTCAAACACATTAGCATATGAAAGCAGCGGCTCTCATCACCCAGGTGAAAACATGAAAACACGGATTAACCGTTTCCGCAGCTTTTCATGTTCATCACACGACCACGCGGCTCCTGTTCGATCCTGAAGCAGCAGCACAAATGAGACGTTGTTGCTTCTTCTTCATCGGTTCACGTCGACACGAGCCGGGAATGTTGACGACATTTATCTTCATCCCCGTCTCTCATTAGCTCCGGCGTCAGCATCGGCCTGACAATTTTAATTCATGACCGTGTGAAGCGGCTCCGGCTCATCCTGACTCTCTCTCTTCTTCCTCCTGAAGTCCATCCATCCAGCTCTCCGTCAGATCGGAGCCTCTCTCGGCTGTAAAGATTATCTGGAGCTGCTGCTTCGGCTCGTCTGAATAGGAAGTCATTTCTATTCACGTCGGGACTTTTCCTGCTTTTGGAAAATGTCACCAGTTCAGAAAAAGTCTTCTGTGATGACTGTTGAAAGGAGCGTTGAAAAGTGATGCCCTGAACAGACTGAAATATTTTATCTAAAGGAGAAAACCAGGTCTCTGTTTGAAACTGACGAGCTGTCGGTCTCATAATTCTCTTGCTTTCATTTGGGGGTCGGTCATATTCAAAGTTTTGGAACTACGGCTCCCATGATGCTTTGAGTGATATAAACAGGAGCCAGTCAGCTGTGAGCTACAGCTTGAGTCCGCTCAGTTTATCAATGAGGGTCGACTAAATATGAAAAACTCCTTTCATCAGAAAGGTTGTTGAAAAAGTTTCAGTTTGTCCATTAATCAATGAGTCGATCAAGAAAAAAAACATCTGCAACTATTCCAAGACCAGAGTAATCGCTTCAATCTTATTCATCAAAGTGCTTAAAAAAATCTCTGGATTCAGTTTCTCAAATATGAGATTTGATTTTTGTCTTTGTCTTAATAATAAGAAAGTGGACTGAATGTTTGATCTCTCGGCTGATATCAGATGTGTTGGTATCCGACTATGTGCCAGATAATAAATAAGAAATTGCTGAATAGAAATGTCAAACAAGGTCTGAGGTCTTTTAGAAACAGTGTAAAAAAATAAAATTCCTATCGATTGATGTATCATTACCAGATTTTTTAAACTAAACATATTGTTCAATATCGGCCACAAATGACTGATGGTCCAGTTACACAAGCAGCTTCAATAAATCAATTTGAGCTGTGGGAAATTATAATGGGCACTTTTCACTTATATGTGACTTATATTTTCCAGGTCTAACTATTAATTGATTGAGAAAATAGTTAGCATATTAATCAATAATGAATCGTTAGTTGCAGCCCTATAATCATCATCATCATCATCATTGTCGTCGTCGTGTCAACTCGTGCTCTTCCTCCTCTTTCACTGAGTGAAGACATTAGTGTTCAGCTCGATATCCTCGGCCGTGAGCGGCGGCTCGGCCTCCGGAGGAAACAGGCAGCTCAGCTCAATACTGCTAATTACTGACATCTTTAAATAACAATAGGCTGCAACCACAAGCAGATTTAATTGTGGGGTTTTTGGGGGCGACAGCAGAGGCTCATTATGTGTGGGTGAGCGCTGGGTTTCAGCAGGTTCGGAGGATTTACAGAGGAAGAAAATTAGCACCTTTTAGAAAGAAACAAGAAAATGTTAAACGCAGCTGTTACGGCTCGATGCCTCAGAATCAAAACGTGGAGAGCTGCCAACTAACCATCAGAGAGGAATCCATCAGCTGAAGCAGGTCTGCACACACTTTGTTCTGGTCGTGAACTCATGCAGATTAAATGCAAAACAAATATTTTCATATAAAGACACAAACTTGTTTTTTTTATTAATATCACAGATTTAATTAGCTCCGTTTACATCTGGCCAGACTTATATTTTTCTGATAGTCAAACTATCCATCATCATCATCTTAATCTATCGCTGTCACATGAGCCAGTCAGGAGCGACTCAAAGACGCTGGTCTCACAGCTGTTGGTGAATTATGGTGAAATAAAAGTGGATGGTGACACATATACTATGATCACTTCCTCCATTTTGGACTGTCAGCTCTGTAAGACGTCTGGATATTGGTGCAAATTCACGTCAAACTTCACAAGGTTATTAATAATGTCAAACACTTGCATGAGTCCACTTTGTCCTGACGTTTCCATTTGAATCAACTGCTTTGATCTGGTTGCAAAATGTCACCGTTTTAAATGCAGGTCTGACTTTTTCTGTTCGCTCACACATTCTGGTGTTTTTTTCCTACAAATATTAAACTCTCAGTGCGACATTATGGTCCAACTCAACACCAGACTGTAAACTCGCAGTTATCTTCCAGCCTGTGTCTGCTCCATTATAACACACAGTCAGACGAGTCGCCGTCTTCCTGCAGTCGGTCTCCATTTGACCCGACGTCCCATCGCCTCCTGGGAAGCGGTTTACCAGGATTGATGGGATAATTTCTGTCCTGCTGATATTTTTTTGGACGGCTCGATGGTTTTCTAAAGCCAGGCATCTCCTCCACGAGGGTCCTTTGAAGTGGGCTCTCCACCCTCCATCATTTTGTAATTATCAGGGAGGGGTTTGACGGCCAAACAGCGAGCGACGCCGGTCTGCAGTAAATCCTGCCGGGTGGAAGTGGACGGACAGGAAGAGAGAAGAGGTCGGCCTTGTTTATCACACGATGGCATTGCTGATCTACAGGAGTGTCCGTTTGTCTTTGAGGCCATTATGAAATTCATCATGAGGAGTCAGACGTTCAGTGATCGTCCATCAGCCGAGGAACTGGAGAGGCAGGAGGGTTTGACGCATCCAGGCTCGACTGGAATGACTGTCCTGCAAAGGTGCACGTAAGCGTCTCTGCTGATCAAGATGGGAAAGGGTGTTTCTGGGTAACTAAGCACGGACGCACCAGAGAGTTTCATTAAAAAGGTTTTTAAAAACTAACAATAATCAGAGCTTGAATGAGGCTGGTAGATTGGACCCAAGTGCAGCCAGAGCCAGGCAGAAGAAGCTGGAGATACTATAGACAGAGATCCCTTCATGAGGGTCAGTCATGAACATTTCAGCTGAAAAAACTGCTTTGTTCTATACGTTCATGTTCTTCTATATTTTACATGCAACATGAGCATTTGTTTCTTCGGCAGCACTGTTTTACATTCCCGCTGAGCCGACCTCAGCGACCTCCCGCTGCAGTGGTTCTGAAGGATGTTTGAGTTGAACACGACTCACAGCTTCACACCTCTTATAGAACAAACAAGCTGAAGTGGATCATAATACGAGAGGAAGCTGCCAAATGGCTGCACATGTTGTCGGCGCACGGAGGCGTGAGTGTGGAGCGCTGAGGGGGCTCCGACACGATCTAAACCGTCAGATAATAAACATCAGTTCAGGTTATGTTTCCAGTTTGTTTTCCATTAACCGTCTGTTTGCTGCTTATCCGAGTTCAAGCACTGGACCAAACTAGTTCCCTGGATCCAGTTCAAACTCCACCTCAACCAGCTGCGACAGGAAACTGCTGCTCTGATACCGACGCCTCAGTATTGACAAAATAATTTATGATATCAGTCAGAAAGTGAAGTTTGACATGAAAGTGAATAAGTGCATTTCCTAAAATGTCAAACCTTTGCCTTAATATTGAGGAAAGATGGCAACAGTCAATATTGGTTTGTGCTTCAAGTCACTGCTGATTTTTCATCTTTCATCGAGGCCACCGTCGTTCCTGAACGTTCACCAAGAGCTTTGGTGCCTGAACAGAACCATAAAGAAGATTTATCATGATAATAAGTTCAGTATGAACATTTTACAACTTTGCAGGAGCGTTTATTAAAAACGTTCTCTCATCTGGCGAACATTACATTCCTATACTACACACACATTGTCGGAACTGGAACTCATCTGTCGCAGGAACAATAATGTCTCCGATGAACAAACCTGATCTGAGTCAGTCTGCAGGTTTCGCTGAGGGTCTGAAAGTGTTTTCATCCCGGAGAACAAACTGAAATGCCATTGAAATGCCACCGCTCTGCTCTTTATATCCGGCTCGTCATTTAGGGAAACGGCGGCTCGTCCTCGTCTCGGCTTCTCCTCTTAATGATGTGTTTTAAATGAGCGGCGGCGCAGCGCGGGTCAGAGGTCGGTTTAAAGGAAAAGGCTACGAGAATCTGCATGATCTCTGCAGACTGTTAGTGTGGTAGATGCTGATGCAGGAAGTGACATCATGTACAGGTAAAGAGCCATTTAGCAACTTATGATGAATAAAAAGGTCACTTGCTTCCTGTTTTTGTTTCAGGAAGCGTGTTTTGACTTTCAGATTTAAGAAAACTGCCAAAACCGTCATCAAACAGAAGCTGAGTGTTTTTTCCACGTTGAGATAAACTTTGTGATTCTTATATTAAATCGTTAAAACTCTAATACTAAGCTAATGACGTCATCTTTAATATCTCGGGTCACTCTACAGACTGTCCTGCTCTCTGATTGGCTGTTAGGTGTTTGTTAAAATCAGGCACATGTTCACGTCAAACATAGCTCAGGTCTAACAGGTCCAACAATAACGGCAGCACTGACGCTGATCTGTGAGCAGCGAACTCACAGTGAAATCAAGCTGAGACCTGAGGTGAAGATGCTGCATGAGGTGAAAGCAACAGGTGTTTGCTGAGGCACCTCGAAGTTGTTTCGTCCCGTGGTCCCCAGCAGGTGGCGCTGCAGATCACAGAGGCAATTAAGGTACTTTAAATCCCTTTAAATGCCACAACTGGCATCAAAAACCTCAGTGTTTTCTCAGATTCATATCTCAGTCTGAACACAGACATGATAGCAGATGATTTATCATTTTCAGTTTTCAGTTCAGTTTTAGAACTTCTTGGTTGGAGTCATCAGATCATGGTTTGGATTAAAATCAAACCTTTCATGCTCACATTGAGGCAACAAGTACTTGCCAATCACAGCACAGCAGGGCGGGACTTGGGGAAAAACACATAACACCCATGGTCCCCCAAGGCATGATGGGAGTCATAGTTCCAAAAGCATGATTATCCCCTGAATAGAAGCAAAACAAAGAATAAACAACAAGCCATGCCAGCTGTTTCCTGTTTCCAGTCTTCATGCAAAGTTATGTGATCCACATCCAGCTCCGTCCTGAAACACACAGGATGACATCCACCGTCTCATTTCACTCTGAGAAATAAAGTCAGAAGAATTTTTCCAAAAATGTTGAACTATTTCCTTAAAACATGGAGGAGGATTCAGTTTGTAAAGTCTAACCGGTGGTTGATGTTCATGATGCTTCCTGTGTGTCACGTGGAATAAATGAGGATCTGGTGTTGAACCAGAGTAACGCTGACTGAATGTGAGCTGTCGGTGCGTTCAGCGTCTTCCTCTGTGTGACAGCGACAGTGTGATGACAGGCAGCAGGTTTTCAGCTGATCTGCAGTCAGGCGGGAGGATCGCCCCCGAGCGGGAGGGAGGAGGAGATTCAGGGTTAGTGGACCAATCAGCAGTGGGGAGCTGTCAGGACCAATGAGCATCAGCGCTGAGGGAGAGCTGCAGAGGATGATGGGACAGAGAGCAGATCTGACCTGCGATCAGCGGCGAATCCTCATCACTGAGACACGTCGAAAAACTTTGTACATTGTCTCGAGTCAACTCAAGTCGCTGTGAAATGCCTCCGCACGAACCAAAGACGTGTTCACTTCTTAGAAAACCAAAGAATTAAATGAACTTAAATAGCCGTAACCTGTCAAATCATTCGTACCCTGCCTTATATATCTGATGCTGTGTTACCACCATCAATCATCTGTTACCTGAAAAGTCCAGAATCAACCTAAAAAGTCAGAGGCAAAGTTTTCTGGAATAAACCTGTCAAGTTGCTTATAGACCTGAAAAGTCTTGAAAAAGCCTGAGATCACACTCGAAAGTTGAGAATAACCCTGAAAATTCAACACTAAACCTGGCAAGCTGGAAATATGGCTGATATTTTGGCAAAAAACACGAATAGTCGAGAATAAATCTGAGTTTGAAATAATCCAACAAAGTCTGAGATAATAATCCCAAAATAACCAGGAGAAGGCAGCAATAAAAGTTTAGCCTGAAAACGAAGCATAAAAAGTCAAGAATAACTCTCAAATCACTGAATTGAAAAAGAAAGTCTGGAATAAACATTAAAAGTCAGGGATCGTTCTGGAAAATCCAGAATAAGCCTTAAAACTGTCTTCAGTCTCAGACAGCTGTCACAGTCCGCCGCTGCAGACTCAGATGTTCAGGCTCCACCAGGAGGTCCAGCTCACGAGCGGCGAGCTTCTGCTGAACTCGACGCGGCGGCTGAACGACGGCTCGGTGTCGGCGGAGGCCTGTCAACCAGCATCACGTCCGGCGGCAGGCGGGGAGCGCCGTCCTCCCACAGATTAACCCCAAAATGTCACAGCGACGCTCGCCTGCCACGGAGAGACGCGAGGAGACGATCCGAGGAGCCGGTTGACGATAATCTGGAAGAACAACGTTAGCGACGACATGCTGTGACATCATCATCCCGAGGCTCGGAGAGAAGCGACGCAACACGTTCTGATTTTGACCCGGCGTCCTGTGACCATCCGCAGCCTGCAGCAGGAAACATCAGGACTCATGTGTGTAACCACTCACACATGTAGCCTGACTGGTGCTGCGTTCAGGAGCAACGAGACCAGAGTCAGCAACCTGAACCTGCACAGCTTCTGTAAAGACGGCACCAATAACAAAACATCAATTCATCAAAACTGCAGCTGAGACTGGACTTCACAGTCAGATCTGAACTACTGGAACGAGGCGGCACAGACAGTTCTTCTCATCAGATTCAGAAAGTCATGAGAGTCACTGCAGGGGAACGATCTCGTCTGGATGGATGAATGTGCTTATTCAGATCATTTAAAAGAAAACAGTGCAGAAACTAATCTATCTGTGAAAAAACAGAGAATACACATCACAACGGCATCGCTTTCAGGTTCGTCTCCATTGAAAATAAAGAATTTGTGTTTGCAAAAGACGCAACATCAGAAAGTTCCTTTACCTTGAAAAGTCTGAGATAACCCTGAAAAATCCAGAATAAGTTTGGTAAACCAGGAACAGGCCTGAGAATTCAGACGTAATCCCAAAACATTCAAATAAAAATAAAAATGCTGAAAGGTCACAAATATCCATGAAAACTGGACAGAACGGCAAACATCCACAATCATGTTTTTAGTCTGAGATCTAAAAAAAAGTCCAAATGTCTGTCTGTGCTGAAAGAAAGACAAACGTGTGAGGTCCAGAATAAACAGAATAAAACAGAAGTTTACAGCAACAGATGAAGATGAAAAGTTGCATTTACATAGAAGTGAATGTAAAAGTCAGGTCACAATCAAACTGTTTCTGTTACTTCGTGAAGTCGTTTAAGGAAACACAAAAAACAAACAGAAGAAGCATCAGGAGCTTGATGTGAGAAACAGGAAACAGGACGCGGTGATCGAACCGTCGCCGGAGGACTCGTCCAGGTAATAGCCTCCTCCACACAGGAAGAAAACCATTCAGCTGAAAGCCGGAGGCCAAGCGTGATTTGTTTGGCTGCGCGGAAAAACGCTGTTAAAAGGTTTTGTCTCTGTTGTTGAATTACTTTTGTCTGTTGTTTTTCCTGAAGCGCTTTAAATAACAGCCACAAGAGCTCCTGTCAGAGAGCAGACAGTCGGAGGCAGGAGCTTCGGTGCAGGTTTGGGCTTCAACCAGCAGCTTGTTCGAAGACACACGGACCCGAAAATGTTAATCTGCTGTCAGACTGTCATTGATTATTTTCTTCGTGCTGCAGTGTTTCCTAAAGCCACGGATTCTTCTTCCAAAAAGCAGCAGAGACCTGATCCTCAAATCAAACGGTGACGCTTCACTTTGAGCTAAATGCTGATATATGAACATGTCGGCTGCACTAACATGATGGCGTTGAGCAGATATCGTGTTTATACCATGATTGTCATGAGTTCTGGAGGCTTTTGATCATAAAACAAAGTATTGGACACGTTGAAATTTTGACCTCAATCACGGTCTGGTTGCTGCTTTTCTCTGTTTTCTATCTTTGTAAAGTGACTATCTTCTGAAGACGTCACCTCAGACTAAATGTGTATCACTATTTTCTGACATTTTATAAAAATAACGATTAATCTGTTCAAGGAAATATTCAGCTGGTTCACAGTTAATGAAAACAAAAAGACTGAGATGGAACTGGCAGAATGAAAAGCCTGTCCTGAAGCCGTTTGAGCCGCTGACGCTCAGAGACGAGAAGAAGGAAGAAACACAAATGAAGCATGAAGTGTGCACTGAGGCAGAAGAAGAAGAAGAAGAAGAAGAAGAAGATGGCTCCTCGGCTCATGAGCGAGCCTCCCGAGACGACGGCTCCTCCTCCGACCGACTCGTTCATGCAAAAAACGATTTCCATCTGCAGCCAAATAAATGTCAGGTTACCGTCTGCGCTCGTCAGCGCCGCTTCACGCCGTGACTCAACGCGCCGCACACCAACGCGTTTCACAACATGTCAGGGAGGACAGGCGGGACGAGAGCGAGGCCTCGGGCTGACCTGAGAAACCAGGGAGCAAAGAGGATCAACCATCACAGAATCTGCTGCCTCCGAGCCTCTGAGCAAGGCAGCTCGCGTCCCAACTGCTGCAGGAGAAAGGCTCACAGGCTGCGGTTACAGCAGCTGCTAACATCTGGCTCATATCAGCGCTTGTACATGGAAATATTTCTTTCATAGAGTCAGATTTTCCTGATCTTGCTTTCTGAAACACAGCTGATCGTTCAGGTCAAACACTGAGTTATATTCAAATATTCCGTGAGATTCAGTTTGACTCAAAGCGTTTTGATGTTTTATCAGTGAAAAAACAAAGTGGCCGACATCAGATTAAACATCCAGAGCTGTGTTGCTAACGAGCAGCAGAAGAAAAGGTCAAGGCTTCTGTAATTCTACATATCATCAACCTGATAACACTTTATTCTTACTTTCCATAAATAGTCTAAGAAATGCTTCAATAATGCATGAACCCTGCTGACAGAGACCTGCTACTTGATCTGTAACGATCGACTGGACAATAATAGATAATGCATTTGCATCTTTACAAATAATAAAACCATCCTTTGCATTATCTTGATCGACAATATTGGAATTGCACATGATGATTATCTGTAAATCAGAAGACGGATTTAAGTATTTTTCCACTGCAACACACAGAGGAAACAGGATCTGCAGTTCTTCCTATAACCAGATGTTAATTTTCAATCCCTCATGTGTTAATTCTGCTTTTACCTGCATCCGACACAATTAAACACACTGTGAAATCAGTGCATTCAAACCTCCTGGGTTCAATCAGTCCCACTGAACTCTCAAAGAAAAAACTGAGGCTTCATATTCAGTCAATAAAGCTGATTTTTCCTGGTGGAGAAAACATTTTCTACGTCTCCCAGCTGAACCCAACCAACCAGATAAAACACATGTAAAGTTTTAAAATGCTGCTCATCTTCACTGCCAGCAGCTCTGTGAGTTCTGCAGGTGTTTGCTTGAGGAATCATCAAACTTCACGTCAGTGCAAAATTCGTGGAAATCTGTCGGCTCAGAAGCTGGAAAACCACGAGAATGATGGAGGAGAGACTGTGGATCAAAAACACCTGAGCGCTGTCCTTTATCAAATCAAACAGTGATGAAGCTGAGTTGTTTTATCGTCTCTTTATCCTGCAGCGCAGACGCTCGGTGCCTGACAGGATCCACTGAGGGAACGGCTGCTCCGAATGTCAACACAGAGCAGATCTATGGGAGATGGATCGGCCAGTGGTGATGGATGAGCTGCAGCCGCTGTGACATTCACAAGGACGAGAGATGAAGCATGTTCGACTCCCGGAGGAAGAGGAGGAGGAGGAGGAAGAGGAGGAGGAGGAGGGAGGAGGAAGAGGAGGAGGAGGAGGAAAAGGTGTCAAGTTCATTAAGATTCTTCTGTGGAATTAAGGAAAAGTCAGGTTTTGATGATTTGCAGGTCAAAAGATGTCTAAATATCCGGAGTGCAACAGACAATTTGGTTGAAAAAGTTTTTGTAGATGTTTAAGACACACTCTTGTTGTGAAAATGTCTAGATTGTAAAATGTGACGTCCAATAGAAATATAAAGAATAATTCATGATGTCTTGAGCTCCAGGCTGTTATTGACCGTGTGCGGGACAAATGTGTGTTGGACCTGAAGTCGACATCATCTGATGAGTTGAGTGTTTGCTGGACATCTTCGTGTAATGGAAGCAGATGCATTCAGAGCCGTCTGAACAGGTTTTGGTGTGACCACCGGGGGGCACCAAAGTCACAGATTTTCAAATTCTACACACAGTCGCTGTAAAGACGTTGTTAGTAAAATGATCAACTCTATTGTTTCAGCACTAGTTCAAGCTTTGTTTTCTGCACAGATCAGTACGTGGCCCAAAACATCAAGCTTACATTCAATCAGCAAAGCCATTTCATGACAGCGGCATTAATGACGGAGGGAAAGGTGACATTAAAGAGCGACAAAACCTGTGTCAGGAGGAGGTCGGGGGCAATGTTTCGACAAAACCTCGGACTGCAACACTGGAAACAGCAGCTTGTTTCAGCCATGATTGTTCTCCAACATTAACTGAGTGTTTATCATTGGAACAATGACGGCAAAGCTCTCCTAACCATCGCCAAGGAAGCATTATGACCCAAGCCACAATGTCCCCTAACCCTCAAACTATTCACTATAATAAAATCTAAATTTGTGACAGAGTGTGAAAGGTGTCGCTTGTAGTGATGAACCTACAGAACATACATTCAGCTCATTGTTTATCTGTCTGGCACAGTAAGAGTGTGTTTGATCTTCTGCCCATGAGGCTGAAGCAGGTCAAAGGTCATCATCTCTGCCCCGTGGCTGCTGTGACTCACAGCGGAGTGTTTCTCCTCCTTCAGCGTGTCCTGAGCCGAATCCAAAATATCCAGAATAACAGTCTGAGGAGTCGGAGGAGGCGTCGCCATCATTTCTGTTACGTAAGCGGGTGCCCGCAGGGGCCAGTCCAACAATCCACCAATCAGGAGCTGAGAAATCTGTTAGTGACGCTTAGATTCACCGCAGCAGGGAAATCTGTAAGAAAGCAATGCAACTCGAAAAACAAGCCGCAGAGGGACGAGAGGTGACTGGTGCTGCCGTCAGCCGAGACCAATCTGAGGTGAAGTTTACATCCAAGGAGAGAGAGACAACGTGACCCGTCCTGTCTTCCTCCAGCTCAAACACTGAACCCGGAGGAATGCACACCGAAGACGAATAAAATATATATTTATTATTGAATTATCAGAAAGGATCAACCTCATCAACTTCAGGCAAACAGGTTCATTGGTAACAGGTGATAGTATCATGATTGGATATGAAAGTTTATCAGTTTGAACATGAAATGTTTTCTGTCTCCAATAGAAGTCTAACTGGACGTGTTGACAGGTGACATGTTTTCTTCTTTAGATATGCAGACTCGTTTGATGTAAAGCACCATAATATAAGAAACACCTGCCCGCCATCAGAGCACGAGTCTTTTCCATGACTGCAGATAAGAAATAATTAATAAACTCCTGCAGACCTGTAATCTCATTTCTGCTCTGTCAGAGGTTTTGGAAACAGAACATCAGACTCTGCTGAGTTCAGGAAAGAACTGACACCTGATAACAGGTGAGAAAGGTGGAGAAAACCCTTTTGTAAGCACTTTCTTTTATTTAGTTCACTCCCTGAAGATGTGATGGAGGAATATCTTTGAAAAGAGACACACAAACACTTCCTGTTTGGCCTCATCTGGAACGGCTCAGCATGCAGATGTAATTTCTCGCTGTAACATGTGGCGCTGAATAAAACATCAGATCATTTCTCGAGTGTGTAGTAAAAGGAAATGAACGTGCATGAATATGAATCCTCACTTATTCTCTGTGATGAATGGAGTCTGCCAGTAAGGAAACCGGCTGACCTTTGACCTTTATCACCGCTCAGTTGATGATGATTCGCAGAGGTCACACTGACTGTCCACTTACTCCACAGCGGGCTGAAATTTCAGCGTATTATTAGCTCCACTTTGGCCTTTTTATTCCCACATGGATCAGATTTCTCATCTGGTGGCAGAACGGTGACCTTTTTCTTCGGAACACAGAAATAAACCAAATGGATGAGATGAACCGAGAGCAAGCAGAATGCCTTCACTGCAAAGGTCTGAATATATTACAGTTAAAAGAAAAGTTCTACCGACTGAAAAATATTCACTTTACAATGATTTAAAACGGAGAGAAGAACATTTTCACATTGGAACCAGAGAATGTGGTTTTATATTAATCTATGACCCAAACTGAAAATCAGTTCCCAAAGTTGTGGATCAATTTTCTGTTTCTGTTTCCTGCTACAATAAAGTCTGTCAGACCAAGTCCAAGTCAAGTCTCATGTCACTGGAGAAAAGCTATTGAGTCAAAGCTAATAAACATTTCCATCATATTTCCCACATGTTCACCTGTTTTTTTATCATTTTATGTTTTTAAACTCACATGTTCTCGCAGCCTTGTTAAAGTGTGTTGATGAGAATTTCATTTTCAAGTATTTGCACGATACTCAACAATAGGACACAACAATATTGTGTATCTCTCCTGACACACACACACACACACACACACCTGGTTATAGTCTGAAAGTTTTTTAGAAGAGAAGAAGAGATGATGAAAAATGGGTAGATTACAAATTGAGGTCATCAAAATGAGCATAAATCACAAAAAGAATTATTATCACTGAGAAAAAATCCTGTGAGGACGATGGTTTCAGACAGCTTAACGAGCTCGTTATTATCAGACACACTAATGAATCGCTGCTACAATGTGCAAATTCCCCTCGATTAAATTTCATTATTCACCCTCTCCTTCTTTTTTTCCCTTTCGGAGAGAAATTACATTTGTTAGCCAACAATAGAGCAATCAGGTAATAGAGACAGATCAGCCGACGGATGCCTGCAGCAGCTTGCACTCATTTTTAAAGGTGGATCAGTTTCACCCTCATTTATTTTGGACATTAATATGAGAAGAGGTTGCTGATTGGACCTGATGCTGCTGCTCAGAACGAGGTGTTCAGGTCGCACCGCCGGTCTCATTATCTGTCTCTGATTGGCCGACCTGCAGTGACATCACTGGCTACCGGTCGACAGGTAAGATAAAGTTTAGGTCAGGATGGTGACGTCATCACTGTGGTCCAGACAGAGATGTTTCGATGTCCGTTCATTTAAGACCAAGTCAATTAGAAAGTCATGTGATGTCAAATCACGTCTCTCATCATTTCAGACAAGTCCGAGTCGATCTCAAGTCACTGGAGAAAGTTTAATGCCATTTGAGACAAGTTTGAAATAAAGCTGAAGACACTGGAATCAAATCTGAGTTATGATGTCAGTGACTTTCAAGTCATTTGAGTCAGAGCTCATCTCACCAAGTCCAAGTCAAGTGTCATTCGAGACAGATCATATTACCCGAGTAATTGGACACGTGTCTAAGTCCGGTCTTGGGTCTAATTCAAGTCTCAACAACTCATTTGAGATCAGCATCCTGGGTCACATGCTTCTGGAAAACACCACTTCAAAGCAACACACCTGGTTCAGTTTTCCCAGTTTCAACTCACATCGAGTCCAGAAAAGCAGCAGTTTTACCACAGTTAATCCACAGATCATCCAGGCTACGTTACCTTGACTGCTCCTGCTTGTCTTGCATAAATTATTGGCATCAACTATCAAATCAAATGAGCAGATCATAAAGTCAGACGTCCACGCCGTTGGTGGGGCCTCGTATGTGAGTGACTAAAAATAACAGCAGCTGCACGTGTAGATATTTCTGGTCCCCAGAGGATGAATCCTGGTGGTTTTGATGTCCTGTCCTTTTATTTTGTCCCACAGACAATGTGTTGATTTATCACATAACGACTGATTCCTTCTCATGAACCATCTGCTGCTTGTGTTTTGTCAGCGGTTGTCACAGTGCTGTGATATTCGGAGGTGACACTTTACAGAGTGAAAACCAGCCTGAGCATTAACACGTCTTCAGTCTGCAAAGATCAGCTGTGGGCTGAGAACCGAACTGAACTAAGTGAATATTTCTGGAGACCTCTCAGAGACGCCGCGCTCGTCTTTCTCAACCTGAAAACGTCCTGCATCATCAAGCACAAAAATGTCTGTCTGGTTTCTGCTGATCTTCATAACCTCATTCTGTCTCGGAGGATGAATCAGATCGGCCTGATCAATAATCTATCACAGTCGGGATGATTCAGTCTGCAGCGAAGCACGACAAAATCAGAGGGACAGAGACAGAAAACAGGGCAACACGAGAATCAAATACTGAGATGATGACGAGTCGCCGGAGACGAACGCTTCACATCGACGTCCTCTGACTGGGAATTCTTTCAGGAACAATCACTGGAAACGACCGGCTGCTGACGACGACATGTTCACACACAAACCATCAGCTGTGAATGAGAAATCTACACTGCCAGGTTATCAGGTGCAGACTCACAGCCCTGAAATAAATTGTCCTATCGGTTATTCAACAGTATGATTTTAGCATCTACAGTAATCGAGATGAGAAGATGTCGACCTGCAGCCAAAGGTGAGCAGACCTTCGCTGTTGGAGCCTCCAGACTGTGAGACATGACACAAGCTGCATCATTTGCATCTTTTAAAACTCTTCTTGAAACTTTAATAGAAAAGTGTTTATGAATATTTAATGTGTCACTAGTTTTTTATCATTCCACTCTTGCCATTTCACATTTTTAATTTTTAATTTTATCTCCCGGTGTTTTGTGTTTTATGATCCTTTTGTTTTTATTTTTCTTCTGTTTTTTATTTTGCTTCTTGTTTTTATCTCCTGTTTTTTTCTGTAAAGCACTTTGTAACTTTATTGTGAAGATTATTATTAAGTGTTTCTAAAATTTTGTCCACACCATTTATACCAATACAGGTGGACTAAATACGCAAACTCTAAAATGAACAGAAACTGAACATTATAACCTTTGTGACGGTAGAATTTACAGCACCAGACTCCATTTTAGCTTCAAACTGGAAACTGTGTGAATCCTATGACTGAGCAGATGATGTGTTCAGTGGGCTTTCAGCTCTTCATCTAATACAGGAACGTAATCAGGTTGAACAACAGTTGGACGACTTGAACAGAAAGTTAAATGTCAGTTTATCAAAATGAGGAAAATCAAAAGTTGTCTTAATATTTTTCATTAATAATGAGTCACATGGCCAAAGCCGAGCTGCAGACTTCAGCAGGTTCAGCTGCTACTGTTCTTCTCTGGCACAATGACTGTTTGCTTAACGTGCCGTCGCCATGTTGTTCGGGAGCGTGATGTCCCAGGAAATGTCACAGCTGACACCGACTGACGGTGGTGCTTTTCTTCTTCTGTGGTTTGAGGCTGTCGTTCCACTGGAGGCTCCACTCGCCGCCTCCCTGTGACAGTTTATATGGAACGATGTTGGAAGGTTCCCTCTGTTTTCCGTCATTTTCTCACCTCTTTCATATCTTATTTGGTGTTTCTGGCCGAGCCTGCAGCGAGCGCATAAACAGAGACTCGCTGGTTCTGTCTCTCCCACGCAGAGATGGAAATATAAGGCAGCAGCGTGAGCGACTGTCGCAGCGGAGCGTCCTCCTGAAGGCCGGCCTCAGTCTGGGTGATGCCGTGTGAAATGGATGTGCAAATATTATGCAAATGTGCTGAGTGCAGATCACAGTTTCAGATGGAGCGTCTCACCTCCGACACCCTCGGTGAAGCTTCTGAAGAGGGAGGAGGGAGTTTTATTAACTCCTTTGAACCAAGACAGGAGAGATACTGAGGATTTATCTGTTCTTAGTGTTCTTCAACTCCTAAAAACTCTGAATGATTCCGATTAATTCATGATTTGTTTCCCGACGCTGTCACACGCCGCTCTGATTAAACACCATGCAAACGCACAATGTGATCCGTCAATCAGTCACCTGCTGAGCTGAATCACACGGATCCTGACACATCTCATCTTATTTTCATTGCAGTTACTGGACGACGCGGACTATTACCTCATTAAATACACGACCTTTGCAGTGTGATGTTTTTCCCTGAAGGTTAACTTTTCAGGAAAATTTTGCAATTAGTTGTGACGTTAGCGTGGGCAGCACTGATCCGAGGCGAGGCGTCGCTGCCATCCACAGAGAGAGACAGTTAACAGCAACTTAAACTGTTGGAATGTGGACAAATGTTCAGAAAAGTCCTGATGTGAGTTTACATTCTACACCATCACAGAGATTCATGGATTCAAGGATGTGTGTGTCAGGAAGAGGAAGTCAAATTTTTCGGT
Source organism: Holacanthus passer (assembly GCA_025331565.1). Classification (NCBI taxonomy): domain Eukaryota; kingdom Metazoa; phylum Chordata; class Actinopteri; family Pomacanthidae; genus Holacanthus; species Holacanthus passer. The sequence goes on from JAFREQ010000130.1 coordinate 484,211, forward strand.
GTTTTTGCAACCTACTTCCAAAACCAGTAAGTTGAGCCAATGTCTACATTTCCATCCACAAACTATTCTGGTTTTTGCCCTTTTTCCTAAAAAGACAATATTCCTACTAACAGGGCTAATGAAAATAAATATTCTCCAGTATTCCTGTTTACACGCACACGCACACTTCTTACTACACCCAACCACACGCATCACGGCGGAGGCTGTGGTCAGAGGTGAAACCGGCTTGAAACTTTCAAACGGAGATGACGGGCAAAACACCGGGTGTTGTCTGAAGGATGTGGATACTTTGGTCGACAGGTTCAGTTGTGGAACAGTTATCCTTTCCATCCTCCTTGAGTTTGCACGTCTGCATTTAGAATATTTTAATTTGATTAAATGGTACAGCCATAAAACAACAGGGCTTAAGGGGTCGACTCAGTGAGACGTTTGTATAATGTTACCTTATCTGAGATCATGTTACAGGCTAAAAACCAACTCCTGCAGTCGCTCCCTGTTATGTGTGAGAGTCTCGACAGCAGCTGAAGGTTGTGACAGCGCAGGCGAGCAGCAGCAGCAGGGTGAGGAAACCTCTGCATCAGCAAAAACCAGCCCCCCCCCACCCCCAGGCATCTCCAGCTAATTTTAGATAAGTGATGTTGTTGGGCCTTTCTGTCCTCATTAAGCCGGCCAGGCTCTAACACACACACACATGAATCATACAGCTCATCACTAATTTAACGCAGTGGAATTTGTTTGCTGCTGTGCGCAGCAACGCGCCGCCTCCAGATACAGTTTATCTGCACGCGCCGAAGAAGACGAGGCAACAGCTGGGATCGACTTTTTTATGTCAGCGCGCTGCGAGAAACATCCGTCTGACAACGTTATCTCTGCTGCTTCCAGCTCAGAGGGAGGATGAAGCTAATGAAGAACTGATGACTGAACAGGTTTCCTCCAACACTAAGTGACAGTATTATTAGAGCTGCCAGTCAGGTCTCAAGTCAAACCCTCAAAGGACTCGAGAGCAAAACCATGTAGACGTCATGGACTCCCGACAAAGACAGAGCAACACACACTTTTCCTCTTCCCAAATATAATATTTTCCTTCACTTTAGGACAGATTGGTTGTAATAAGCAGATGCTGTGTTGAGAAAGCAGAGAGAATTAGTGCTGTGGAAGTTACATTCAGGGCATCAGGTGAAGTTTAGTTTCTTCTCATCATATAAATGGACGCAGGATGTTTCCTACTTCACTGAAAAGTCCATTCTTCATTGTTTGTGCATTCGAAGTTCCAAGCTTCAACATCACATGTGTGTAAGTTCTAAATCATGCTGTTATGTTCACGTTAAACTGAGAGTGAAGGTGAGCTCAGTGATGAAAGTGAAAACAGCTGCACGGTGAAGAATTCAAGTGAATTAACAATAAGCAAAACATATTTGGGCAGAGAGGAAACTCCCGAAATAAGGTAATGAAACATTTCATTTTGTCTTGAACACAGAGACTCAGGTATCAATGTGACACTGGTATTAAAGACTGTGAGAAACTGGACCCAGCTGTAACCGACAGCTAAATGACACTCTGTAACTCAAATGTTTTCAAGTTCATCTACAAAAGGTCACAGAACTTTCCTTTCCAGTCGCTCATGCTGTCAGATCATCAAAGAAAACCTGTTCACCTCTTTTCTGTTTGACTCGAGCAGCTTCAGCATTTTTGAATCCACTGAACCCAAGACGCATCCAGACAGTGAAAACATCCACTCACACTGATTGAACACTTCATATTGACGTCCGTCTCCTCGACATCACATCTGTCTGTCTTTTCTGGATTAAAGCTGCTGTTCTGCTGCAGGAGACAAAGGACGTCATGAAAATGTCGACGTGGTGAGATTAGAAAGTAGGACAACAAGTTATCATGTCTCGAGTCTGAAAAGCCCTAAAATTCTCCTCCTGTTCATCTTCAGTGACACACAATCAATAAAACAGAAAACTCCAAATGCATGAATAAAAAGCACAAACTGCACTTTAACACATCAACAGCTTGATCAGGCTGATCACAGCACCACACCTGCTCTTCCAGCCTCAAACCAGACTTTCTCCACCTTTACAACAAAAACAAACTTCCTGTTCGAGCATTTTACAAAAGTTTTTCCTTTTTATCTTTGAAGAGGCTCAACTGTCCTGATCAACTGTCAGGTTCAATATAGTCATTTTACAGCGGCTCAGAGATGTAAAACAACCAGACGTTGACCAAAGTGGAGTCACATCGAGCCACAGTGCAGCAGCAAGCACACGATTCTAACCACAGACAACAGAAACATCAGCTGAGAGCATTTTCTTACCTTGAACAGTCGCAGGATGTTGGCCACCATGATTGACACGGAGCTGGCCGACGCCCCGATGACGCCCACCACTTTATCCGGCTTGGCAAAGATGGGCGGGTCTCCGTTAGCACAGCGGACGTCCGAGCCGTCCCTCTCGATGAGCGCCTGGACGAAGGTGAGCGACTGCTCCAGGGCGTAGGTGTCACGTGAACACGTGTCCAGGATGCGCGCCCCAAGCGTCACATTGGGCAGCAGCTCCGGGTCCTTGTTGATGAGGTCGATGGCGAACAGCATGGCCTCCAGTCGATGGATGCCCTTCTCCTTCTTCAGCTCGCCACAGGGAACGCCCCTCTCGCCGCGAGCATGCACGGGGAACAAGCCGCCCAGGATGATGTCGCCATCCAGCCGGATGGAGTGGGCATACTCCTGCTGGGGCTGCTGGGAGTCCGTCAACACTGCGGGTTTCTGGGAGGCGGAACCTAGCAGCCAGCAGCTCTTAAGCATCAGCAGAGAGAGGAAGCAGTGGCCGGCGACAGTGGGGGGCTTCGAACCCCTCGCCATTTTGCAGTGAGTCGAGCTGCTGCAATGAACAGAAGCGGTGATATGATCGCACAATCAACTTGCAGGTGGCTGCAGCGGTGGTGTGGCGAGGACTGGACGAACCAGACCATGGAGTCGCCCTGGGCAGGGTCAACCACGGCGGGCAGTCCCACCTACGAACACTGACCCCGAGGTTTTCCTGCAGTACAGGTTCCTGTGTCGGACATAGCTGTGCGAGGCAGCGGAGGAGTCAGAGCTTCAGCGTCTCAGCAGCTCCAGTCTCACATTCTTCCAGGAACCTGTTGGACATTCAAACAGAGGTCGAAACAATCAATGGCCAATAAATCAAAGATACCTCAGGTAGAGGTTCTGAGCACAGATGGACCACAGGGTTGCTCTCAGTCCTCTACCTTACATCCCTATGTACACCTAATACCAAACCATTCATCTTAGGTCAGTCGCCACTGATGGTGGATCTTCAACACTCTGACTTAGTCTGATAGCCACAAAGGTTATTTTCTCTTACAAGCCTTAAAAGGTTTGGCGTGGCTACCAAAATGTTCATTGTTTTTGGTGCACTATTAACTAATGAGCAGGTTTCGTCTCCTTTGTTTAATGGGTAAACAAACAAATGTTAATTCAAAACTTTGTGGTGGAACAATCAGGTTTTTACCTGTTTATGCTTCCTGGCTCCATATGTGAGTCATCCACCGCTCAAAAGCAGCACAATTAGCTAAGATGGTCTGGTTCATAGAGGAAAAGACCAAGTACCAGCGGAGAATTTAGCTCAAACTTCCTTGGATTGATTGCACAGACACTGACAGACGGACCCGTGAAACCGTGATGCAGGTCTGACTGGATGACAGAGTTGCAGTTTGCACAAACGTGGCTGCTGTTAATGTTGGTATTTACAGCAGCATTTTACCAAAACTCCTGCAACAGGTTGTGGTGCATGATTCCTTCATTGCAATTTCTGCGCTGCACAAACCCTCAGGACTTGGTGTCCCTCACTGTCCCTGGGTGAGACTCAGCTGTCTCCATCCACAGGTCAATAAATGACTGGAATCTCTGTGTGAAAATCCCCTCTCACATGCTGCTCTGCTCAAAGGCAGAGGAAGAGACAACTGAACCACTTTGTTGATGTTGGAGTAACAATCTGGACCATAGTTATTACTTGGACCAAGTCACACAGAGGACGCCGCCAAGTGTTTTCCTTCTTGCTTTAAGTTGATCTATTCTCTCACTCTCTCTCTGTCAAGATGCCAGCTGGCCTCATGTTTCTGAACGGTGGAGGTCGTGCATTTACTGACTTCAGGTTGAAGAATCAACAAATAAGGAATTATCACATTACTTATTTTATCTGATTTCAAACTCTTCAATTAAACCCCTGAGTGAATCTGTCTCGTCCCTGTCAGCAGCAGAAACAGCGCGTGTCCTGATCCTCTGAACTGTCCAGCCATGAGCTCATCTTTAAATTCTCCTACGGTCAACTTTTCCTTCTGCAACCTGTTGGATGTGATCTTCACAATGTTGCCAATGTCGAGCATGTTGACCAGGAAACACTGTGCCGATGTGCGACAGAGAGATTTCCAAGTGTTTCAGGCCTCCATTACAGGTGATTATTTTCATCACCAATTAGTTGTGTGGATAATTTTCATGATTAAATCAAATTGCTACTTTTGTCCAACCAATAGTGTAAAACCTCCATTTACTCTCATGAATGAAGAAAAGCAGCAAATCCTCACATTTCAGAGGCAGAAACCAGCAAATATTTGACATTTTTGTTTGAAAAATGACTGAAACTGAATCGATTATCAACCTACTCGTCTGCATCTCCAGGATCCACTCAGACCATCTGATGCTGTGAAACCTGTGAAGCCTCATCATTGGATCCTCCACCTGTTGCACATATTGACTTGAGCAGCAGCTTCATCTGTGCAAACTGCCACCAACTCTGTCCCCAGTCATTCACACCTGCATCAGGGAAGAGCTTCAGGGCTCCAACCGCTCGCGCCTGCGCAATAAATCCAAGTCCGAGGTGAACTCTCAGTTGTTGGAAACAAACACAATGTAAATAATGAGTCCATTTTTCTCATGTCTGCTTCGTAGAGACGCGTTTCAACCAGCTGAGGTTACTCGCGACTGATTTTTGTTTGCGCATGCGTACCAGCAATTACGCGCACCTGCTCATAGTAATACTTCAAAACAAGCAAGGCTGAAAAAGGAGACAGTTTTAAAATGTCGTGTTTATGGAACCATCAGACTGACTGAAGCTTTAAAGCTGACTGGAGAGAAGAGTCACATTTATCTGGTGACAATTTTCACATATGACGAAAATGGGCACGTGTCCACATACTTTTGGCCACGTAGTGTATTTAAAGAGATCATGTTTTTCATGATGTTTTTTTAAGCTCCTTCCGCCATTTATGCATCACACACACACTCACACACACCTAAACATTTCTTGAACACACACTCGTCCTCAGGCAAACATCACTGTAATAAATGTTTTCACAGAAGAAATCGCAGAGGCAAAAAATACACCCTACAAAAACACACACACACACACACACACATGCACGAGCCACTCAGCACGAGCTCAAGTTGCATTCCAGCAGAATCAGCTGAAATCAGAAAAACCTGAATCTGATCTGAAACCAAACACGACCTGAGAACATCCAGCAGCCTGAGAGACTCATGAGTGACTGATAACCGACTGATCGATACCTGAACTGATTGACTGATTGATTGATTGATTGAATGATTGATTTTACGGGTGGATTTACTGTAAAACGTTAATCTCTGGGATGTGACAGTGAAAAGCTCGTATCTCCAACATAATAATAATAATAATAATAATAATAATAATAATAATAGTATCGGAACAGTGATTGATTTTTTCTAACTGTGTGTGTGTTGTGTTCAGGTACCTCCTCTCTGCAGCAGCTGTCTCAGTGTCACAGGTCACACAGATGTTTTCTGTCTCCAGCTGTTCTGTCACATCACACAAACATCTTCCTCTGAATTCCTCCTCCGGATCCGGATCAGCATCCATCAACCGACGAACAGAATAAATCCAAATCCACTTTTCCTTTCTGCTCCTGATCCGGACACGGCGGCTGAAAATCCCTCTGATCAGCGGCTCTCTGACGCTCCAGCTGCCGGTGCGACCCCCCGCCGGGTCCCGGGTCCAGGTCCGTCCACAGACCCGCACCTGTCGCTCTCAGATCAGGCAGCGCATTAAAGGCATGTTCCCATCAGGGGAGACGGGAGAAGTCGCTTTTTCCGCTTCTCGCAGCTCTGAAGTGCGGTGCGGCGCGGTGCGGTGCGGTGCGGCGCGGCGCGGTGCGGCGCGGCTCTCCTGCGTCACAGGAAACACGGGAGGCTCCGGGGCTCATCACACAAACCTGGTCCAGGTGTAAGGGAGTCTGAGGGTCTCATGAAGTCCCCCGGAGTCAGATCCGGACTGAGGTCTGAGCAGGGCCACCATGATCCCGGTCCTGGTGGAGAGGAGGAGTGTGTGCGGCTCCTTCACGAACACATGAAGTTAATGAGCTTCATCCTGCAGCCTGACAGAGACGAGCTGCTGAGCCACAGAGACGGAGGCAGGACGCCCCCCAGCGGACAAACAGCTGCTGCAGCTGTGCATCACCTTTCCCCTGAGCTCCATCACTGTGTTCAGGCTGATTTTAAACAATCAGTGAAAACTCTGATGGAGTCACATGTCAGCATCATATTTTCATGACAACAGTTTGCTTCAAAAGTTATTTGATGCTCTGGTTCCTTAGATGTCTTCAACAGCTCAGCACCAGATCAGATTAAGAGGAAAATCCTGCAACCAGCTGTGGTGGCTTCATTTACACCTTTAGTCCCTGATGTGCTGAAAAAATGCAGCGATGCAAAACGTGTGTGGACGTGTGTCGAAATGTAGTTTGAGGATCTTCATTTTTCAGATGACATGGTGCCTATAAGGTGCTGCTGAATGCTCCTCGTTTATGTTTGATCATGATACTATGCATCAAACATGGAGACAAGTAATGTTCCAGCAGATGAATATTGTTCACATGTGCACAGAGAGGCCGAGGAACACGGGGTCAACAGGGGTCAACAGGGGTCAACACGGGGCCCTCGGCATGTTAAAACATCCCTGGACTGAAACAACACTGAAAACACATGAAAACAATCAGAACCATCACCCAGAAAATAAATTGCTTTACATTTTTCATCATCAGCTTTCAGCTTTCTAAATAAAACAAACCTTTATGCACATTTGATTTAGCTCGAGTTTGAGTTGAATGCAGTCGAGCTGAGTTGGTTTTACAATTTTACAGACAAAACTTCACAGTAATTTAAACATATAAGAGCCACAACTTCTTTTCAAACCTCTGAGGATGCACAGATACGTCACTGTCCACCTACAACCGCTCAGGTTCTCCACATGCACCTGGTGCAGCAACAGCAGTCTCTATCAACACCGCCATCTTGTGGCCAAAGTTGGAAACAGCAGTTAAAACTGGTGAAACCTCGAAATGATCTGAACATCGTCTCTGAAAATTAAACATTACCAGACCACACTGACATGATATTGACTGTAAAACCTGAATCCACTAAGCAAAGTAATTCTGGCCATCAGATAAATGTAGTGGAATAAAAAGTACAACATCTGGAAAATAATAGGGAAAATAGCTTTCGAGAAAATAAGATATTTACTTTAAATGAGCTACAAGCACCTGAAATTCATACTTAAAGAATAACTATGGTTTATTTCACATTGCTTTGTATTTTCCAGTCATCATTTATGTCAGTTATGATCCTGTCCTCAATAATTAACTCTTCAAATCTCAAATGTAATGACGTCACTAAACATTGGTCCAACACTTTCCACAACAATGATCACTGTCATCACTGAATAAAAAGATCATGTCAGGTAACAGAATTCTGATTCTCTTGTCACAGACATTTTCCCCATTTTCACTGAGTTTCTTTTCATTTTCGTAGACGACCACATCATCATAGGACCTTCTCTTCATGATCAGACACCATTTTTAAATCACATTCAAATCAACATTTTGTGTGTGGACATCAATTCGATCAATGATAGTTTTGACGACAGCAGAGCTGGACAGGTGATGTATTTATCGGCGTGTGTCGACAGTAAATGTTAGGCCTCTGCCAGTGTGTCCTTCTGACTGTAACCAGCCTCTGATCCATCACAGCAGCTCATCCATCTCCATCCATCCATCCATCTTCTATCAAAGTGTTGACCATCTTTTCTCTATCTTTTTTTTTATTACGATACTTCTGAAGTAAAAGTCCTCTTATTGGATGGAAAGTTGCTGATTATAGAACGAGCTCCAAAATTACAAAACACAAAAAATTGTATTTCTTTGTTCCTGCGTTCATGTGATCTGCTTCAGCGTCAGACTCTGTAGCAGGAGCTCAGATGGCCACAGGCTGCAGTTTGTTGTGAGCTCCACTAGAGGGCGTCCTCAGATGTCACTCATTCTCCACAAACTGGTAATCAATAATTGAAAATCAGCTGCTCAAACACAAACCTTCAATAACACTTCATCATCTTACTCTATGAAGGACCTTAAATACCATGGAGTACTGGAGCTTGTCAGCTCAAGTCTGAGAACAGTCGATGGTGTTTTCAATCACATGATTTGGTGATTTTTGGAAACACCATCAGCTGTTGATATCAGTAAAAAAAAAAAACTGAATCAGACACAGGAAAAACCTCATTTGCTTTAGTTTATTTTAGAAGAAAAGGAAAGAAAGGGAAATGACTTTTGTCTTATTCATAAACTGCTCTTCAGTCATTTGTGCCAGTGTGCAACAGCTCGTCCCTTTACAATGATCAGAAAATTAAAAGTTCTGAATTTGGTACCCAGATATTAAAAGAACATGTGAAGGTGAGTTATACAATTACATCAATCAACAATCAATGTGACACATCAAACAAAAACACTGACAGAAAAAAAGGATAATATTCACTGATCACAATCTGATGACGGACACATCACCAATGAACATACATTTATTACTGTTCATGAAATGACAGTGAATCTTCCTGTACAAGAGGAACTTGTTGCTCTACTCAGTGTGATTGACAGGAGAGATGATCAGAGGGGCAGAGTTTTTACCACTATAATTAGGACCTGGACTGAAGTATGGGTGGAGTTTCTCAGTGAAGCAGCAGCCAGTAAAGGAGTAGATCAGAGCTGCAGCATCGACGTCATAAAAGGAGACCAGACCCTCCTCATAATCCACAAACACCCCCACCTTCTCAGGCTGAGGCTTCAGAGACAGACGGACGGCAGAGTCAGCAGCAGCTTCGTACTTGTTTTCATTCCTCAAACATATCGTCCAGAAACCATTTTCAGGACCCAGTGTGATTTTTCCCTTCCTGTTGATCGACTCTCTGGCCACTCCTAAAGTCCATTCAGTTTTCCCTTTAACCTGAACCTCGTAGTAAAACTTTCCTGAAGAGAAACTCTGCTTTGCTAAGACACAAACAGAAGGATCAAATCTCTCTGGGTTGTCTGGGAGCTCCTTCCTCACATCACCACAGTTCACTTGCTTCTCATCATCAGACAGGATGAGATGAGGATGTGCTGTATCAGGATCGAGTGTCAGATCAGCTGCAAACTGCTGGACTCTCTTCAGCTCGGCCTCAAACAGCTTCTTCATCTGTTCACTGAGCGTCTCCTCCAGCTGAGACACAGCTCTCAGCACAGTCCCGTCATATGAAGGTGGACGGACGCTGACTTCTGTCCAGTCTTTGGTGGGTGGAGCAGCGTTCAGGGACTGGAAGCTCTGGAGGAGGTGGAGCTGGTCTTCAGACTGTGAGAGCTGCTCCACCTCAGCGCTCCTCTTCTCCAGCTCACAGATTTCCTGTTCCAGCTCTCTGATGAAGCCTTTGGCCCGTTTCTCCGTCTCCCTCTGCTTCTCTCTGATCGTGTCCACCAGCTCGGCCCGGCCTCTCTCCACAGACTCCTTCAGAGCGGTGAAGAGCTGATCGCCGTCTGCTATCTGTCTGTCTGCAGCTTCCTGACTGAGCTCCACTGAGCGTTTCATCTCCTCGATCTTCAGCCGTCTCTTCTGGATCATCTGCTGAACTTCAGCCTCTGTCTCCTGCAGCTCGGCCTTCTTTCCTTCATATTCTTCTCTCAGAGGAACCACATCATGTGTCTTGTGGTCTGAATAGGTGCAGAGCATGCAGACACACGTCTGGTCGCTCCGACAGAACAGCTCCAGCAGTTCATCGTGTTTTGTGCACATCCTGTCTTCCGGGTTCTCCACAGGGTCGATCAGCTGATGTCTTTTCAGGCCCGACTTTGTCCGATGAGGCTCCAGGTGAGCGTCACAGTAGGAGGCCAGACACACCAGGCAGGACTTCAGGGCCTTCAGTCTGGTTCCTGTGCAGACGTCACAGGGAACTTCTCCTGGTTTGGAAAGGTGTTGCTCTGAGCTGCTGCTGCTGGCTTCCTGCTGAGCTGACTGTCTGAACTGAGCAGCCATCTCAGAGAGCAAAGTGTTGACCTGCAGCTCAGGTCTCCTGTTGAAACCCTTCTTACAGTTGGGACACAGGTACCTGTCGTCAGTGTTCCAGTGTTCAGTGATGCAGCTTTTACAGAAGTTGTGTCCACATGGTGTGGAGACTGGATCAGTGAACACATCCAGACAGATGGAGCACAGGAAGTGATCTTCAGACAGCAGACAGCCGGCAGCAGACATTTCTACAGTCTGAGGACAGAAAGGGTGAAGAAACTTTTGATTATTTGTTTCATAAACTATTGGTGGAATATGGGGAGTCATCCTGAATTCAGTTAATATGTTAAACCCAACTGAGGTGGGAGGTTTCGCTGCACCTCTGGTTCATGTTCTTATCATGATTTAAATCTGTACAATAATAATAGAATTCAATTTCAAACCCCCAAAAACACAAAGTGATCCCTCCATTAGGGATAGACCTTCAGCATCAGAGAGTCAAAGACAAAGAGGAGGCGGTACAGAGGGAGAGGATGATGATGCAGAGAGCCCAGAATCAGAGCCATTCAAGGGCAGAAGAAAAGATGGAAGCTGCTGCACTGGACTGCAGGAAACTCTGACTCTTATCACCATGATAGACCTCAGGTGAATGTTGTCCTGTGGCCCTGAGAGCAACTTCCTGTCTGAGTCCAGACACACTTATCAGCTGTGCTGCTTCACAACGGCAAACAGAAACAGTGAAGCTGAGAGGCTTCGAAGTTCAAAGTGTGTAACAGTTTTTTAAGTTGTAAAACACCAATTATTCACCTTTCTAGGCAATAAAAGACACTATCAGACAAAATCACTGTACTGTTTAGCAGGACGAGTTCATCTGTTGTTCTGTGTTTCTTTTTCTCTTCTGGTTTGAATACATTTTTGCCCAAATATTTAGTTGCTGTATTTTGGCCGTGTACTCACCAGTGTTTGTCGGAGATTCTGCTGTTTTTGTTGAGAAAAAAGTAGAATTTTTCTTCCGAGAGAAACTTGTCTGGACTGCAGCTCTGCCGACGCTCAGACTTTCACTCTCATTTGAGGAAATAGTTAGTTATTTATTAAGAGCAGGAGCTCAGATGGCCACAGGCTGCAGTTTGTTATGAACTCCACTAGAGGACGTCCTCAGATGTCCCTCATTCTCTACAAACTAGCAACACTCACTGAGTTTTCATATTCAAACACAAACCTTCAATAACACTTCATTATCTTTCAGCTCTTGATTTGAGTAAAAAAACAAAATAACTGAACTGAATGAAGGAGAGCTGTCAGAGAAGTTCGAAATTTGGCAAATGCTTCTTATTTTTGAGAGCATTGTTTTTGATGATTTAACAGTTTTGAAGGTGGTAATGCAGTTAGAATAGACTGCATTAGATAATGTCAATTAGTGCAACAATCAATGTGACACATCGATCAAAAACACTGCATTTTGTATTTTATTCATGTAATGATATGTTACGATCAGTTAGTGAGAGGCGACAGGGATAGGATCCAAACGCAGACAGCGACAGACAGACAGAATCCACTCAATGATTTATTGCAGCAGAGAGAATACATATGGTGATAAACAGCCAGCAGGTCAAAATCCAGGTAAATCCAGAACAGGTAACGGGAAAAAAGCAGGAAAAGGTCAGAAACAAAGGAGCAACTTTGACGAAGTGGCAGAGGAACAGTGGATCTGGGCCGGTACAGGTGACTGAGGAAGCTCAGGTGAGTTCAGAGCAGATGGCAGTGGCAGGCGTGAGTGAAGTCAGAAGGCATCTGGTGAACAGGTGAAGAATTACGCTCAGGGGCCAAGGAAAGAGGAAATGTGTCTGAACAGAGCAGGAATGTACACGACTGAGGCGGAAATCATGACAGGAAGAACTGACAAGAAGCACATTCCTAGTCAAGCCCCAAAATTGCAATCCTGTCCAACAGTCAAATGTGGGTTTGTTTTTTTCCACCTTATTTTTAAAAGGTGGGTTTTTCAGCCTGCAGAGGAGGATAAGCAGTGACTCTGCTGTCTGACTTCAGTGAGGAGTTCATTCAACCAAGGTGTCGAGAACAGAGAAGAGCTTTGACTGAGATGAGCGACCACAGCGTCCTCAGAGCTGTGGGGCGACTAACAGACCCTTTTTGTGGCAGACATTTTGACTTGGAGTGATGCTGGAAAACAGATGTGAGTTGCCTGGTTCTGGAAGTGTTTTTCCCCACTCTGGGCTCTTGGGCCGGTTCAAATATGAGACACACCACTTCAAAGATTAAATTTAGATTCCATTCGATTAGATATAACAAAAGTAGCTGAAATGTGAAAGTAATGTAAGGTGTGGTAAGGTGTGTGAAAATATATGCAGACATAGAGTGTATGATAGTTGCAATGGTAAATTTACATATCATAAAAGAGTGGAGGTCTGCAAGTCTCCTTCTAGTTCAACTTTGTTAATGAGAAATGACGTTTTGATCATCAGTTTGGTGGACAGCTCTACATACTACAATACCCATGAGCCTCGGCCACCGTTCAAGAAGGGACCAGTGAGAGTGTGAGCGTTGTTACAGTTGGGAATAAAACACTGGGATTATTGGCTTGAACTTTTTTTTTTTTTTCAAATATTTGCAAACTTTCCGAAATTTCATTTAATTAAAACGTAAATCCTGATAAGCCCTGATAATTCGTAAAGAGAATGAACATCATCTGTGGGGAAAAACTAATGTGACTTTTACTTCCTGTGGCTCCAATACTCTCTGACCATTAGTGGTTTGTGTTGCCGAACAGATTCTCCCTCAGAAAGACCAGAATCTTCCTCCAGGCGTCTTCCTGAGCACGAGAATGTGCCACCGTCTCTCCGCCCCACAGAGCCACCACTGCGAAGACGACAGGAAGATAGAACCTCCATCAAAAGTCAAACCTGAAGCCCTGAATTTGGCATCTCAACCTCAAATCATTCAGTTTCAGATTCAGTTTTTGTCGCTGTCTACAGCCTCCCAGCCTGAAGGTGAACCTACCCTCCCCACTTGGATTGCCTTGCGGTTTGAAGGAGCTGGCTCGGGCATGCGGGGTGTATGGAGGTTCAATCAGGTGACCGGCGTCCGGGTACGACAGGACAGTCAAAAGGTTGCTCTTTCCCGCCCGCTTCATCATTTCCTTCATCTGGAAAACAGGAAGTTTCTTTTTTTGTTGTTGTTTGCATTCCTTTGGTTTGATTTATGAGATTGCATATAGTGTATTTCTTGTTTGCATTTTGGATTTGGAAAATAGCGTGCCAACATAAAAAGCACCATTTTGGTCTGAGAAAGAAAGACAGAAAATAAACATTTTGTTGAGTTTCTTGTGTGCATAGGTTGCTCTGTTTCTTATTACATATTACATCAGCTCATTATTACATTACTGGGACATCAAACCTTTGGACCAAGCTTGTTATTCACACAGGATGTTGTCATGTCAGAAAACTCACATCCACTGCAGACTCTTGGGCGGGCCAGTTCTGATCGTCGTCACCAACAACCAGCATCAGAGGACGCTTGAGTCGTCCCACCTGCTCAGAGACAAACAGCAGCAACATTTCAGCTTCAAATATTCATGCATCACCAGACATCATTTATATGTGGATTTTTGAGGCTACTCACATCTAGAAAGACAAATTAAGCTGCAAATACTTCAGATACAATGTAGAGAAATATTGTAGAATGCCATAAAACCCCCAAAACACAATCACAAAACTGGAAAATTAACTGCAGAGAGAAATTCAGGTTGGTACTTACATCCACTTTGAATGCGGGGTCAGTGGGGATGGGCAGCAGCAGATCTCTCCAGATCACCTCGTTCTTCTCATTGATGCGAGTCTTTCCAGCATTTCTGATTTGACAAAAAATGTTTTTTTCATCTTCCCCAAATCTGACTAATTGTGCTATATATATATATATATATATATATATATATATATACTTAAAGTAAGTAAAGGTACATCAACTTACTCGCGACAGAAACTCAGCATTTCTTCTAAAGATCCATCAATTGGCTGCACATGAGTCCCACTGATGCACACGGCACACCTGAGCTGAGAGAACACACACATACACACACACACACACTTAAAATATAGCGTTTACACAGGATCAGCTGAGACAGAAACCTGATCAGAATTCATTTTGATGTACACGCAAGATCCAACAAGTGATGCAGAACAGAAAAACTACACAAAAGTGGCAAAGTGACAAAGTGGAAATGTATAAATTAAATTATGGGGAAACACTAACTGATCATCAGCATAGAGCTTCACAAGCAGCCAAAACACTGAGCAGTTCAACTTTGGTGAATTTTGACATGTAAATTCACAACACTGACCAGCGAGAAACTGCTTCTCATTTGTCTTTTGTGTTTCCTTGTTTCCCTCAGTTGTGTCTTCTTCCTTATGTCTTAACACCTCAAACATAAGGGGAAGAGATGCAAAAAAAAGATGCATGTTTTTAGTGAAAGAGACGTCCTTTTATCTCAGGCGTCATCTGAAGAGACACGTTTCTGACAACGACAGAACAGCTGGATCGTCTGTCAGTCTGCAGGTGTCGGCAGCTCTGTGGAGTCTTTTCACTCCTCAGACTTTGTATTTGCACAGTTAATGTGACGTAATCATAGGGCACTGAGTTACGACTACTGGAAGTGAGCCAGTCAGTTTGGTGAGCTATTTTGTGTGACTAGCTGAAGCATATTACTGGCTAACTCACACGTGTTAGTTAGCTATGAGCAAAACTAACAATAGCCACTGCACAAACCAACAGCAGCCACTGCACAAACCAACAGCAGCCACTGCACAAACCTGCAGGTAGTTACTGTCATCAGGCTTCTAGCACCAACTATCAGACGATGAAAGTAACTTCCCGCTATCATTGTCTTACCTTTACAACTTCAGAATAAGCAGCCACTTTGAGGGTCATACTGGAACCCAAGGACAGACCCAGCATGGCGATCCTGCTGCCAAGGACCTGAGGATGCTGCTCCAGGACTCTGTAGGCCGCCTGCAGCAGGACAACATGTCAGAAAGCAAACCATTTTGGGATATAACACAGGAAGAAAAGAAATTTAAAATTTTAGTTTGTGTGGATTTTCATGTTTTAAATGAATATGCATATCGACCAAGCTTGCCCTCAGTACTGTGGAGGACAAAGCTCTGTACCGCTTCCTGCACTTCTAGCTGTCAACATCTGGTTTGCATTTTAGTCATTTTATCAGGTATTCAGTGTTAGATATCATGAAATGTCTGACATCTATACTAACATTTTTCAAGCAAAACTGTCAAACATTCTCAGGTTCAGGCTTCTAAATTCTGATGATTTGCTCCTTGGTCCTATGTGATAGGAAACTGAATATCTTTGGGTTTTGGATTGTTGTTTGGACAAGACAAGACACTGACTGAATAATTAAACAATCAACAAAGTAATTAGCAGATTAATCAATGAAGAAAACTACTGTTAGCTGCAGCTCGGGACTCAGTAGTTTTCTCCGTTTCAGTAAAACACATCCATTCCACATCCATGAGACATTAAGTAATTAGTCAAGGTGAAATAGAGGTTAACTGGATGTAACTCTGGCTATATGACGATGTGTGTAGCCCGCCGTCACTCAGTATTACAAAGTGAAGTGAAACAGTTACTGTGGAAGGGTAATTAAAGCATGATATGGTTTCATCATGTACAACATAGATCAAAAGGTGAAATCTGACACTGAACTAAACTATGAGACCTACGTGGTGACTCTACCGAATCCCTCGTATCAAATATAAATCAGGTTTATATTTGAAAATACATTAAAAAAAGTCTCCGCACCACAATTCAGTTCCTGGCAGTTATACCATTGTGTTGTGAAACTCTGGACCTTGGTGAACCTTTTGTTATAAGAGTAGCAAATCATGAAGCAATAGTAGAAAAAACAAGGAAAAATATTCAATTTAATAGGAATTTTGCAAGATTTCAGGTGTTTGGGTTTAAAACTTGCCAGGATATGATCTCAGTACTAAAATCCTGTCCCTATTGCCAGCACTGCTGCAGTGAAGACACCTGAGTGGTGATATCAAACTGAACAGAGCGCTGTACAGTGAAAGCATCAGTTGTTCCTTCCCTCAGGGCTGAAAATGCTCTCAGAGCTAAAAGACTGTCCCGACATGTCTGAGTGTAATCCCCAGAACTCATGAAGTTTCATGTAGTTTCCTTGGATCTGAAGATATGAATTATGGTTCAGAAACTGTTGAAACGCATGTTCAGAATAAAACACCTGTGGCTGCTCAGCCATAGACTGCGGCTCAGGACTGGGAAGAGCTGTTAAAATTTTAACATTGCTTCATCAGACACAAACACAACTGCAATGAAATGTCATGTTGTTCTGTGTCTGTTGCATGTGGAAGTAGGCAGCTGTTTGCTAACATGTTAGCTAACATGGCATTCTGGTCTGTCAGATTATTGTGGAGTTCTGCTGCTTCCTTCTTTGTGGCCTTAACATCAGGTTTATTACAAATCCTTGAGTTATTTTGGGATGTTCTTAATAAACACTGATTCATTTTTTGTAATGTAGAGTCTGGTTTACCTCAAAGTACGTGTCGTCCACCATCTTCCCAGTTTCTAAGGTGATTTTAGGTGTCAGGTAGTCGAGGGCCAGGGAGGCAATGCCGTGGGAGGCCAGCAGCGCTGCACGGTACTCCAACAAGTTCCCTCCACCTCCCCACAGATCCAAGAGGCCGGGGAAAGGTCCCGGTCCTTCAGACAAGTCAAAACACCAGTAACAGTTGACAGTTTAAACAGCTATTGTGTATATTTCTCATGTTCCTGCAACTCCAGGGTTACGTTTGATGGAACATTCTTTGAGTGTTTCCTGCCTTCATTTTTTCACTTGGTGATTCCAACAGTACCAGCCAGTCACATCGAAGTTATACTGAACTTTGTTAGCGTTCATGGTTAAAGGTAGTCCATTGATCATTGTTGCTCAGAATGTCACATCTGAACTCCACCCACAGGACACCTTCCTCCAAACTTCTGGTCCTACCTGAGGGCAGGAAGAGGGTCGCAGTGAGTTTGCTCTCTGTGATCGGGACCCTGCGGATGCCAGGCGCCATGTACCAGCGCTCCACCACCACACCGGCCAGCGGCACCTGATCCACGAAGCCCTCAGTCTGGTGACCCCGGTACACTGAGATTGTGACCTCCATGGGAGTCTGGACATTCTCCTTCCTCATCCTGAAGGATGATTGGAAAGAGTCAACTCTCACACTGATAAGTGATTCTGTATTGATTGCTATCATCTCAGGTCCATCCTTGTTGGCCTACCTGAGTCCAGGTTTGCTGCCTGGAACTGATCTGAGGCTCCACAGCAGGCCCATCTGTTCAACCCCAGAATATGTCCCGCCCAGACTTGGATCATCTGCAACTGTAAAGTAAAAGTCATTAATTTTTTTCTCATTTTGATGTTCATGAAGATGTGTAGGTGTGGGCATTGAACCATGTACCGTTCACACTCCCGCTGGCGTTGGTGGTGTAGTGACCGAACGCCTCCCAGCTGTGTCCATCTTCACACTTGTGGGAGGCGTGGACAGTCAGCTGGAAACCTGGTGGGACGTTCTGGACCAGGACGATAAACTTCTCATCCATGAGTCCTCTGGACGGCTGGACCGACAGCTTCACACAACACTGAGTCACATCCATCCTGAACTGAGCAGACAGATAAAGTGACCAGACTCTACTCTGAATAGCTCTGAAAGTCAGTTCCAGCTTGTCTAGTTTGCGCTGAATCATCATCCTTTCTTGTTAATTTAAACACAACAGGTTGGACAAAACAGACCACACATGAATTTAACTAAAAATAAACTTATTTTACAGAAAATAAATAAAAAGGACATTAAGCTGAAGAAAGAGGGTGGAAGCCAGGAAAGAAAAGACTGGCTGACTGCCACCAGTTTGCATCGTCTTTCAGCCAGCCTTTCATTACTGAAAACAATTTTAGCTTGTGGTGAGGAGACACGCCTAGCTTCTCACGGCCTTCATCCGGACACCTCCTCCTGCTTCCTCCAGCATAGCAGTATTTTGTTTGATTTTGTCCAAAATCCCCAAATTCTTTCATAATCCTCAGTCCATGTTGGCAGTGTGAGCCAAGAACTCTGACAGTGTGATCTTGTAACCTCCAGCTGGTGGGCAAATGGTTAATTCAGGTTAAATCCCCACTAAGTGCAACTTGTGTTTAATCATTTCTTATATTAGCTCATTGTAATACTCTCCCACAATCCCAAAGTACACACAATATATTTCTGTCAGTGTCATCTGCACAAGATTATTGAGAATAACTACATTAACACTGACAGACAAAATGTCATTATGTCAAAGTAATAAGTATAGAAGGTAAAAATGAAGATGAGTACAATTAACAAGTACATTTGAAGTCAACAGGTAATTAGTCTCAGTGTGTTAAATTATTCCAGTCTCAAGATGCAATAAACTTTAAAGCAATTTAAACACTGTATTATTTCCTTGAATGATGTGTTTAAACACTTACTGTACAAGCAGACTGACAACAGATGCAGAGCTCACAGCCGCCGTCTTCGGGTTTGGTCTGATGTCTATGAAACACTGATCCATCTGAATGTTCCTCTGGAGTTCAGCCTCACCGGGTGGAGCTTCAGTCCCCTCTCAAGGCAACATCACCCTGGGCACAAGATGGCGCTGTCGAGTCCTGACACTCCAGAATCAGTGTGATGTGTTGAAGGAGGAACTGCAGACGGGATCTTGTGTGGAAGAAAGGTTTTGCTGCACTGGCCTCTTTAGAATGGAATATATTATGTATCTTTCACTTGTGTGCAAGCAGGAGTATGAGACCAGGTGAAGTTACAGCTCGAAAACTCTGAAAACATTCGGGAGATGAATCAATGTGTCAAAGTCTGAAATTACAGGCCTGCTTTCACCGCACTGACCACAGTGTTTTTGGTGCTGCTGCTTCAGACCTTCAGCTGACTGACTGATGTGTGTCGACTAAAACCTTTTTGTTTTTTGCTGCTACGTTGCTGTACATTTTGGAGTCTGTAGGTTCCATACGGCGATCCTGCTGCCAAGAAGTCGAGGACAACATGTCTGAAAACAAACTGTTACAGCTGAAACATTTTGTGAAATATGAAGAAAAGAAATTTGAAGTTTGTGTGAATGTTCATGTTTTATATGAACATTCACATCAACCGAGATTGGCTTCAGTACTGTGGAGGATGAAGCTCTGTACCTCATTGA
The DNA here is from genome assembly GCA_025331565.1 of Holacanthus passer. NCBI lineage: Eukaryota > Metazoa > Chordata > Actinopteri > Pomacanthidae > Holacanthus > Holacanthus passer. The sequence continues at coordinate 503,805 of JAFREQ010000130.1, forward strand.
CTCTCAGTGACCAAAGCTGGGTGTCGTGTTTTCTAACCTTACAAAACTGTCAGTTAGGTCGTCTTTTCAAGTCTTGAAAAAATTATTCACACATCTGTCCTGTTAGTGTTTTGCTTGAGGATTTTTTCTTTATCGGCTCCGGTCTCATGTGCGTCGCCTGTTTGTGTGAGACATGTTCATGTGCAAGCTGTGAAAAAAAAAATTTCCACAGGACAATAAAAGCTATTGAATAAGCATATCTCACAACCATCAATCAAATACCATCTGTCAGAGGAGACACCTGTATCAAACTGAACAAAGTGCTGCTCAGGGAAAGCAGCGGTGGTTCCTTCCCTCAGGGCTGAAAAGAGCTCTGAGCTAAGACTGTCTCGACATGTCAGACGGGTCTCTGGAGCCCACAAAGCTTCATGCAGTTTCTTTATTTTCCTTGGATCTGAATCTTATGGTGCAGAAACCTGTAGCTGCTCAGCCAAAGACTGCAGCTCATCAGTAAAGGTTGTTAAGATTTAAACTTTGCTTCAGCAAACTCTAATCTCAAGAGTGAATATAACATTCATCAGGTGGACACAAACACACCTGCAATGAGCTGCATGTGGACGTAGGCAGCTGTTTGCTCACATGTCAGCAACAACTACTTAGTAAGATGGTCAGAGTTGTCTGTCTGAAGATCTGCTGCCCCCTAGTGGCTCCATCATTAAGTTTATTACAAAATCCTTGGGGTATTTCGAGTAAACATTAATTTTTTGTCATTTCTACACTAATCAGGTTTACGTTTAAGTGGTTCTAGTTTAGTTTGTACTGAGTTAATAAGAAGCATCTTGCTGCCACCATGTTAACAAACATTCACTCAGTTTTTCTTTCGAACATGAAGTTTGTTTCATGATTTTCACATTATACCGTGAAATCTAGAACTGAAAACTGAAAGAACAAAAAAAACAGAAAATCTACATGCATGTACTTTTTATTCCTCTACATTTATCTGACAGCTCTAGTTACTCTGCATTTTTCAAGTTCAGATTTTACTTATTTAATATAAATTATGAGCAGCAATAGCAGCCAAGTGACAGAATAGATTTAAAAAAAATCACAGTACAAATTATTATGACAAAAACACGAGTGACGAGCATGGATCCAGGAGGACGTTGAGCAACTTCACGTGCCGCCAAATAGGTAGGACCTGAAGCACAAGAGCTCGGCATGCTTTCATTTACTCATGTACAGATTAGTGCACTGGTCTCACAACTGGCTGGAATCAAAAAAACTGCTACTACGACTCCTCGTTTATTGCAGAATCAACTTTAAAATTATATTACTTTTAAAGCACTTAAAATCGGGCTCCAGATTACATCTCTGTACTAGTGTTTCCTTATCGACTTCAACCAGGAAAAGGTCATGTCCATCCAAGCTGTAGATGTGCTGATCACGTGACATCGTATATGGTGAAAAATGAATAGGACTTCCTGAACCACTAATCATCTCTGATTGGTTGGTCCTGGTTACAGGTGGGAAAATGAGGCTGCACCAGGGTTTGTGCCACCGTACAGATTCTCCCTCAGAAAGACCAGCATCTTCCTCCAGGAGTCTTCCTGAGCGCGAGCATGTGTCACCACGTCTCCGCCCCACAGAGCCACCACTGCGAAGACAACAGGAAACTGAAACATCAAACTGATTTTGGCATTCTTAAACTCCAATCATTCAGTTTCAGGTTCAGTTTGTGTCACTGTCTACAGCTTCCCCGTCTGAAGATGAACCTTTGTACCTTTCTCGCCACTGACTGTTCTGAAGTTGCTGGCTTGGACGTGCGGCGTGTACGGAGGTTCAATCAGGTGACCGGTATTCGGATACGACAGGACAGTCAGCAGGTGGCTATTCCCTGCCCGTTCCATCATTTCCTTCATCTGGAAAACAGGAAGTAAATAAAACTATAGTGATTTGACTCGCAACCTCTCAAAAGTCCAGAAGCTCACGAAATAACTCACTAAATAAATGTTGCGGTAGATTGAAAACATTGAGGGAATGATGATTGATAATATAACTGTAGAGTTTCTATCCCATTGTCATGTTTCCTGAAAGCAGAATGTTATGGGCTATTTCGTCCCACCAGCTGTGCAGACATCAGCATCCAGACAAAGTTGACACCAATCTTGAACCAATCCTACTGTCAGACTGGATGTTTGACAAGACTACAGTCCAGTCCCAAAACAACAGGGACAGTGAGGCGTGAGTTTTGTCGTTGATTATCAATTTCAGTCCATCCAAACAGGTTTTCCTGATCCATTTTCCTGCCAGGTGCAAGGGTCCAGCCCAAGGTTTACATGAACACATGTAAAAGTTAGTTGGACTTTATGAGAAGGACATTAAATCACACACAACTACAAAAAAAGGACATTAAATCATCATGAACCAACAAACATGAGCAGCTAATAAAGCAAATAATGAAATCTGATAGGAAGTTTCATTTAGCATTGCCTTGTTAGTTTTAGGTGCACTGAATTAAAGAGTGGACCCAAACCTTTCGCATTATGTTTTATGATATATCTATGGACATGTGCTAAGTTTGTTTGTCACAAGTCATTCTTAATTGACCTATTTTTTAGATCTCTGTTTACCCTAGATTCCCTTCAAGGTACTCAAAGATGCTCTCCCTTCCATCTATTCCAGGAAGTGGACTGGAGAGGACAATATGGATGCCTGTGTTCTCAGGCTCAGCACCCTAATATATGCCTTCTGTGCTGTGTTTGCTGTATCAAGTTTGAAGAATTGCATTTATCAATAACAAAATGAATTTCAATTAAGTTGTTACTAGGAAAAGCTAATGAATTACTTTTACAAACTGTTAGTTCATTTAAATATAGTGTTCGATTTATTCATATGAATAACACATTTTTATTGTCTTCTTAATTTAATATTGGCCATTTTGGAATTTCATGAAACCCAGTAACTATTCAGTTTCAGTCAAGTATAATCTTCTTGTTCTTCACACAGGATGTTGTCATGTCAGAAAACTCACATCCATTGCAGACTCGTGGGCGGGCCAGTTCTGATCGTCCTCTCCTACGACCAGCATCAGAGGACACTTGAGTCGTCCCACCTGCTCAGAGACAAACGGCAGCAGCATTTCAGCTTTTATGAATAAGGAAGAGGCAAAGAGACATTCTGGTTGGCGATACTCACGTCCACTTTACACTCGGGGTCGGTGGGAATGGGCAACAGCAGATCTCTCCAGATCACCTGGTTCTGCTCGTTGTAGCGCGTCTTCCCTGCATTTCTGGTCGGATAAGAAGAAATGGAAAAATTCCTCATCTTCCCCAATTTTGACTGTTTGACTGTCAATTTTAGATACATAGATAGATAGATAGATAGATAGATAGATAGATAGATAGATACATAGATAGATAGATAGATAGATAGATACATAGATAGATAGATAGATAGATAGTTGATAGAATAAAATAGAATAGAAAGGTTTCCAGAGGGGCTTGAAGGGTTCATACAGGAGCAAAGCAGGGAAGTATCGCCACGTCAGGCAGATCAACTTACTCAGCAAAGAAAGTCAGTACTTGTTCAATAGATCCAACAATCCGCTGCACATGACTCCCACTAATACACACCGCACACCTGAGCTGAGAGACCACACACACACTTAAAACATAGGATTTACAAAGGACAAGCTGAGACAGAAACCTCATGAGAAAGTGGAGAGCTTCATCAGCAGCCATAACTAACAAGCTGAAAAATGTTTCAGTCACATCAAGATTATGAAAAGAACGTCCTTCAATTATGAAAAGAACGTCCAGCTGTCGTTGTCTTACCTTTACAACTTCGGAGTAAGCAGCTGTTCTAAGGGTCATACTGGTGCCAAAGGACAGACCCAACATGGCGATCCTGCTGCCGAGGATCTGAGGATGCTGCTGCAGGACTCTGTAGGCCGTCTGCAGCAGGACAACATGTCAGAAAACAAACTGTTACTGCTGTAACATTTTGTGATATAGGAAGAAAATGAAATTTAGTTTGTGAGGATTTTCATGTTTTCAATCAACATGCCTATCAACCAAGACTGTCCTCAGTACTGTGGAGGATACAGCTCTTTACCTCGCCCTGCTTTTCCAGGGGTCAACAACCTTTGATGATGACTATGACATTGAAATCTTGTTAATGAGCAACATATGACCTTCAGCCAGCTCTCATCATGTCTTGGCAGCTGTGTGATCAATGTATGGCAGACTGCTGTAATCTGGGTGTGATCTGTCACTCTCAGCTTTGCTCTCAGTGTCAGGCGGCCAAGTTGTGTGTCATGTTTTCTGACCTTAAACAGTCAGTTCGGTTATCTTTCTCCTATTTCAATCTCAAAAAAATAATTCACACATGTGTTCGGGAAGAAGAATCCCTCACGTGTTGCTCTTCCTGAGGTTTAATTCTCTGTTAAAGGATTGTGTGGAGACACTGACTCTGTGTGTTTAAAGATTCGGCCTCTTGTCACGACTCCAGCCAGCTCATAATGTTCATTCTGTTTATTGTTCCATTCTCTCTGCCATAATAAATCTCAGGTCACTTGAGCTCCATCCACTCCCTCCTGTCTTGCAGCAGGTTTCACCTAATCCGCCCTTCACTATGTCCATGTACTGGTTCACTTCCACTAAATTGTCTGGTCTGCTTTTCCAGTCTTCATTGATTCTGTCTGATTGAACCCCTGCCCACTTTCCCACTTTGCCTTCTCTCACTGATCTCCTGGTTGTGACCCTTGTCTGGATTTAGATTAAAACACTGAAGAACTTTAATTCCACTCTCACTGCCTCTGTGTTGTGATATTGGGTTTAAGTCTGTTCTGTGTCACAACCATTAAAATCAATTAAAATCAAAGCCATGGAGGATCAGGCTCTGGTGCTACATTTTTATAATAGTCTGACATTATCAAAAGTATAATTATGGTATGAAAATGGGTTTTACATCAGGTAACACCAAAACAAAAAATTCAGTCTGAAAACGACACCTTCTTCACTTATTTTTAATTTCAACACAAGTAGTTTCCTGGTGTGAGTGAAGGTGAATGAACCTCTGAATCGGTTTTATGGTTTTACTGACACATAAACACACAGAGATAACACACGTCCTGGTCCTGGTGTCGTAACAAAGGCCTTTCACCTACATAATAAAGGTTGGAGCTATGAAGGTACCACATTCAATAAACAAGAACAGTGATTGGCTGCTTGTGTGTTGACATAAAACTTCTGATGGTGAGTTGACTCAATTAGAGCTGAAACAATTATCTTATGCTTTAGTTCAGGTTTCATTATTTCCAGAATCAATGAATCTTGAAAAAGTGAGATCCAGGGCTAAACTAAAAATCAAAACCAATGTTGTATGATTTTACTCCATGTGGAAACAGGCAGCTGTTTGCTAATGTGTTAGCCACAACTAGCTCATATAGTGTTAATATGTCAGAGCTGTGTGTCCGTTTGCTGTGGAGCTCTGCTGCTTCCTCCCTCCTGCTGCCATAACATCAAGGTTTTTAGAGTTGAGTTATTTTGGGGCATTTGAATAAACATTGATTAGATGTTTGTGTCATTTAGACAGTTACCAGGTTTACCTCAAAGTACGTGTCGTCCACCATCTTCCCAGTTTCTAAGGTGATTTTAGGTGTCAGGTAGTCGAGGGCCAGGAGGCGATGCCGTGGGAGGCCAGCAGCGCTGCACGGTACTCCACCAGCTTCCCTCCACCTCCCCACAGATCCAAGAGGCCGGGGAAAGGTCCCGGTCCTTCAGACAAGTCAAAACACCAGTAACAGTTGTCAGTTTAAACAGCTATTGTGTATATTTCTCATGTTCCTGCAACTCCAGGGTTACGTTTGATGGAACATTCTTTGAGTGTTTCCTGCCTTCATTTTTTCACTTGGTGATTCCAACAGTACCAGCCAGTCACATCTAAGTTATACTGAACTACAATCCTGATTGCAAAAAGTTGGGACACTCTGAAAAACACAAATAAGAACAGAATGCAGTCATTTTCACACATTCTGTTTTATTTATGTTTTTGAAACAGGGGTTGTATCATTGTTGCTCAGAATGTCACATCTGAGCTCCACCCACAGGACACCTTCCTCCAGACTTCTGGTCCTACCTGAGGGCAGGAAGAGGGTCGCAGTGAGTTTGTTCTCTGTGATCGGGACCCTGCGGACGCCGGGCGCCATGTACCAGCGCTCCACCACCACACCGGCCAGCGGCACCTGATCCACGAAACCCTCAGTCTGGTGACCCCGGTACACTGAGATTGTGACCTCCATGGGAGTCTGGGCGTTTATCTTCCTCATCCTGAAGGATGATGGGAAAGAGTCAACTCTGACAATGATGCTGATATTGATTGCTATAATCTCAGCTCTACCCAGACTGACCTACCTGAGCCAAGGTTTGCTGCCTGGAACTGGTCTGAGGCTCCACAGCAGGCCCATCTGTTCAACCCCAGAATATGTCCCGCCCAGACTAGGATCCTCTGCAACTGTAAAAGGCACAAAAACATTTTGCTCATTTTGATGTTCAATGCAATGCAATTCCACAATTTTATTAAAACATGTTTCTTCTGCAATTTACAAACTGTTCTATACCTGAAAACATTCCTAAATTAATTTTCCTGGATTTTCTAGGTGTGGGCATTGAACCATGTACCGTTCACACTCCCGCTGGCGTTGGCGGTGTAGTGACCGAACGCCTCCCAGCTGTGTCCATCTTCACACTTGTAGGAGGCGTGGACAGTCAGCTGGAAACCTGGTGGGACGTTCTGAACCAAGATGATAAACTTCTCGTCCACGAGTCCTCTGGACGGCTGGACCGACAGCTTCACACAACACTGAGTCACATCCATCCTGAACTGAGCAGACAGATAAAATAACAGACAAATATATCAAAACATTGGAAAATAATAAAACCAAAGTTACCACTAGAGGGTGAAACATTTCTTTCCAGACAGATTCTTTTCTTTTTTTGTTTCAAATGCCTAAAAACAGGGTCATCAACTCTGAGGATTTTTGTGTGAGACACCTGCTTTCAGGTTCTGTGTCACGCTCTCACACCACCAAAAGAAATTTCACGCCAAATGAGAAAAGAAAACAGAGCTTGAAAGAGAAGTTCAGTCCCTGCCAACTCCAACCAACTCGGCTAATTACTGTGTGACCCCACCCCTAATACATCCAAACAACATATACCATCTTTCGGCTCCAGGTACATTGGTGAAGCGTACGAGTGTGAGCCAGATCCAGTCATCCAGTCTGTGGGCATTATTGGATGGTAGAGCTCTGGATATTTACCCTAAAGATGATTTAAAATGAACTCTTCACATTAACCAGTGGTGGAGGAAATACTTACATCTGTTCCTGTTCTGAAAAAATACTCTGTTCCAAGTTAAAGTCTCGCATTCAAAATTTTATTTGAGACCAAAAGTGTTATCAGCAGAATGTACTTAAAGTGTCAAAAGTACTCATTGGGCAGAGTAGTCCCTTTAAGAGTGTATATTATTATGTGTATCAGATAATTATTACTATGCTATTATAATATTACTACTGATGTACTGACACAAATGCAGTATTTTCATATTAGAGGAGGTGGAGCTAATTCTTTTTACTTAATTACACACTGTTGGGTATAATCTGCAGAAGTAGGCAAATGTAATGGAGTAAAAAGTACATTTCTCTCTGACATGTAAAGTCTAAAGTGATGTTAGCAGAAAATGGAAATACTCAAATGAAGCACAAGTACCTCCGTGTTGTGCTTTGTACAGTACTCGAGTACAGTACTGGCGTTCGTTCGAGTAAAAGTACTCGTTACTTCGTTCGTTACTTAAACACAACAACACAGTCAGAAGAGTAAAACTGAAAACTATGTGAATCACCTCGATCTGTGATAAGACCCAAAATTACCTGAAGACTCTTTGTATTACCTGTTTGAACTTCCGGGCTTCAGAGCTTCTGTCCTCAGGTGTGTCGGCTGGTTTCAGTCAGAAAGACACTAATCCAACTCTTCTGCAACACATTTACCGACAGCTGAACTTTCGCTCCACCGGCTGAAGTTCGGTCTCACCGGGCGGAGCTTCAGTCTCCACCCACAGCAGCACCGCGGTGAGCGGACACAGGATGGCGCCATTGAGCCGGCGGAGCTCCAGAGCCTGTTTGTTCGTTTTTGTCGGTTTTGAGAACTGTGTGAGAAGAAGCTTTTTTCAACACTTGAGCTTCAGACAACAAGTTTGTAAATAGATAAAAGTGAAAATGAGGGTTTTTTTCCATTCAGTGAAACAAGATTTAAAACCTGTTATTCGCTCTTCTTCTTCCGCCTTTCTACCTACTGCACATGCGCAGAACAAACTGCCGTCCCATTATCGGCGGTCGAGTTGCATCGTGGGTAATGTAGGCATCAAGTTTTGAGAATGAAGAACAATGAATGAAATAAAATGCTAATGTTAATCAAGCCGACTTTTACAGACATTACATTTCTGAATTTCATTATTTGATAAATGTATAATCTAAATGTGAAAAAAATGTTTTCCAATGTTCATCAAACAGTGAGAGATATAATTTAAAAACATCAAACAAGTCTTATTTCTTAATTTTTACTTTATTGACACACACAGGCAGAATGCAGAAAATATTTATATAAAAATATAAAATATTTTAATGATTTCTGTTCTTGTTTCTTACTATCTAGTTCAAAGGGTTGACAGAGGGACTGAGGCTGTGTAATAATCCTGTAGACGTTATCAGACCAGAAATATTCCGAGTTATAGGCAACAGTGGGATAAACACTGTATGATAATGCATCAACAACAGATATAACCTAATTAAATATCAGCTTGGCTCTTTAAAAAAATTACACATTACGTTATCACTTTTTCATGGGATTAGAGTTGTATAACCTCTGTGATGTCTGTATGTGAAGTAGTAACATTTAGTGATTTGTTTGTTTGTTTGTGTCATTAATCCGTCGGCTGGCTAACTTTCAAATGCAGTTTTTCAACTAGATGTTGTGAAACCAATGAGGTGATGCTTTAAATTCACAGACAGAAGACACATTAAAGATAGCAACAGCACTAAAACATGACAGAGTCTTGTGCAGAGTTTGTGTAGAGCAACAGAAATCAGCAAAACATTAGTACAGCAATACAACAGCAATGTCCACATTCAGTTCATGAAAGCAACAAAACACAGCTGAGCAACACTGATTCTAACCATTTTTTGACACATGCAGACGTGCAGAGCAGCTGTATGCCATGAGACAAATGAATGAACAAGAGTTATAATTGAGATCTTGATCTAAACATTAAAAGACGCAGTTACAAGTGCATAAAATAGTGATATCACACAACACACATATAGGCCATGCAGCACAGAGCTGCGAGACACAAATAGAGAAGATCTGTTAGGAATAAATACAAATAATGTTTAATGACATAAATAAGAGAAAACAAATAATCAGAATAGTAAATCTGCACAGATGATATGAATGAATGAATATATAATGCTGATGGAATTTAAAGCACTGTCAGTCCCATGTCTCCAGATGACCCCACACACCCTCTGACCTTTGACCTCTGCAGAGACCTGGGGGGAAGTTGTTGCCCAACTGAGCGCACAACAACAAAATGTCATCGTCTGCTTGTCAGTCAGCACCAAAACATCCATCCGACCATCTGTCTTTAAAAGGGTGTTTGAAGAAATCTGAACAAATTACGTGTTCACTCAAAATATTGTGAACTTGACTTTTAAAAAAAATTACAGTTCTAATGTTTAGTGTCTAAAGAAGAACTGGGGTCCTTATTAAATATTCCCCTTCCTGTGTGCAAAGGCATGAGTCAGACGACAACGTGGTTTCATCTCTGTGCATCCAGAACAGAAAAAGGCCCAGGATGCGTTTTCAATTCCATTTATTTATTTGTACATTGTACAAAGTGACACACACACGTAGAGCAATCCAAGCACCGACGTTTCATAATTACAGACATAAATGTGTGGAGTGTCTCTGTACATCATCCTGATTTATTTCAGACACGACACGATGATGAATGAACCTCAGCTCCCAGCAGCCCTCTGGATGCTGTGACGCTAATCGTGCTAATAACAACTCAATGTGGAAAAAAACATATTGAGGCGAGTTAAGAGGTCAAAGATCATCTGTCACCAGCCTGGTGAGAAATGTCTTGAGCCACGCCTCCTCGCCGGCTGTCCACACACACACACACACACATTAAATCACTGACAACAGAGACTGGTTAAGGGAAGCAGACTGAACTCCTCAGCTGCTTTAAAATATATTCATAGATTTAATATTCATGGGAGTCACACATCATTGTCTGCTTATTCTGTCAGGGGGGAGGGCGGGTTGAAGTGGAGGCTGGGGGGAGGGAGTGTCTCATTCACAACAAAGAGACACAAAGGGGGGGACACCTGTTACCATCAGGACTGAGTCTGCGTGTGTGTTTTGGCTGAAATTTGAGGACTGAAATTTAAATAAAGCATTGATTGGTAAAACAAAAGCATATTTATGCAGTTTTATTTTATTAGAACTTTTGCATGCTTTAGTCAAAGTCCTGCACATCATTTAGATAGCTTTCCATGAAAATCAGTTGCAGAAAAATAATGTGGGCACCTAAACATTAACAGAGCCATATCTGTGTTTAGCACTTTAAAATGGCCTCTTCACTGGAGAACAGACAAAAAACACATGTCAAAATAATGAAGCAACAGAAATCCCAAGTCTAATGAAGCACATTTTGAGCTGTGATGTCTTGTCTGTTGAAGCAGGTTTGGCCAAAAAAAAAAAGTCTTCTTTGAAATGATAGTTTGCATCATCACACTCCTGCAGCACTGACCTGCATTCCCTGTCCTGTCCACAGGGGGCAGCACGAGGGGCATGTCTCTTTGTTTGGGTGGAGGGGTCAGCAGGTTCATTTGTCTGCTCTTCCCTCTGTTTCTCATTTTTATTCTACTTCTGTCTCCATCCCTCTCTTTATTCACACCCCTGGATTTCAGCTCAAAGAAATTTAAATCCTCCAACCAAACTGGGATTTAAATCATTTGCTTTGTAAATGTACAAAAATACAAAAATGTAATTCTATTGGCTTCATGCATTTCTTTGTCAGGAGAGAAACAAACGAGGGTTAGAGGAAGAAAGAGACACCGATGACTTACAATGACTGAGTGTTTCTCTTTAAGACCAATGAGAGCGGCTGAGGATGCTGAAGCGGCACAGAGGTGAACTGAGGACACACTGACTCTGAGTCCAAGCACACACACACACACACACACACACACACACACACACACACATATATACTGCAGCAGACACAGAGGGTCCAGAGCGGGAGTAATAACAGCAGCTGCACTTATAATTTTATGAGCGAATAAAAGAGCAAAGAAAAGTAGAAAAAGGGGAAAAAATAGAAAGAAGAGAGAAAGATATATAAAGAGAAGAGCAGATAACGTACGTATCATAATATTCTGTATTTCCTCAAACAGAAAGCCACAGTCAAATAAAAGCGAGACATATGTGTCTGGTATCGACACAAAACACAAAAATAACAGCAATAATTTCCCAAAATGTGGAACTATAAAAACCAAACAAAGCAGTTTTTGATCAGCAAACACGTTTTATAAATAAGACCTTGTGTTTCTCATGAGTTGACTCAGACTGTGAAAAGTTTAACAACCAGTTTAAGACTTTTCACTGCCGTCATTCCCAGCACACACACACACACACACACACACACAATTGAGCCTCCTTAATGCCACATTTGTTTAAAAACCCAACTTCATGTCGCCTCACTCCACAGTCTATAAATAGGTTCTTTTTCTCTGCTGAGAGAAACGACCATTTACGGACTGAAGTCTGAACTCTGGCGATCAGGAGACAGCACTCGTCTTTGTGTTGAAGGCTGTAAAGAGGAGACGTTGGTGGGGGTGGATTTTATCTCCTGATGGATGAGACTCTATACGTCTAATTCCTGTATTTACAGAGCTGAGAAAATCACCTCTTGTTATATAAAGCTTTCATATTTTATATAATGGTTTAAAGACAGAGCCAGAGATGGAAGCTTGTCTGCAGATAGCAAATAATTGAATTATTTTGAATGTAAAGAGTTTGGCTCTTGTGTTTTCAAATCAGCAGACGAATGAAGGAACCTGTGGTGTTTCCAGGGGCGAATGAAGGAATGATGAACGATGTTTTCATGGGTCCTTGGTTCATATGACAGCAGCACAGTGAGAGTCGATGCTCGACTGAACGCCCGAGGTGTCGGGGTGACGATCAGGGTCTGCCCCGGGGTCAACGCCACCACAGGAACAATGACATCAACACTTCAGGCCACCGGTCTGTGTGTGTGTGTGTGTGTGTGTGTGTGTGTGTGTGTGTGTGTGTGTATGTAAAGGCTGTATTTAGACTGACCTAGTTCCTCTGCAGTGCTGCTTGGATAAAAACACATCACATGAAAACAGAGATCATACACCTTGTGTCACCTCACTGACCTCGACCTCGCAGGCAGAACAAATGTACACTTGCCTTTTATCAGCTCATCTGTGTGCTTTTTCAAAGCTGTTATGTCGGCTTAGAAAGTCTCTGAAACAGTGAAGGAAGAAGAGCCAAACATCCTCACACTTCCTGTTTTGAGGCTGGACACCAAGAATCTCTGTCAGTCTCTGGAAGCATCATCGCTACGATTTGAACCGACATTAGAGATGTGAGTTGACCTTTGCAGACCTTATATGGTTTACAGTCTTCTCATATCATCAAGACTGATGCTCTGTTCATGTCACCAAAAGATCTACAGAGGTTTTAACAAACTGGTGACCACATGGTGGCACAGGTACCGTCACTAATTTAACCTCTTCCACTCCTTCTGCAGCTTCACTCTTATGTTTTCAGAGGCAGATTGAAAACATTTTGAATCTATTTTGCACTAAATTGTCTAAACAAAAAAAGTCCAAAATCACTTTTTGCACTGATGTTGTGGCCGAGCTGCAGATCTCGAAAACTGGATCTTGTTCTTTGGGAAAAACATTGATAGAAATATTCTGTAACGAGTCCAGCATTAACATCTTTACTGAAGTAGTAAAAAATGCAAGTATCAAAATTTACTTAAAATATAGAAAAGTACTCATCATAATACAGGGTGCTCATTTCAGAATATTATATATTATATCATGACAAACGATGCATTAATGTGTTTAATCACTAATGTTGCAGCTGGTAAAGGTCGAGTTCATTTGGACCACTTTATATACATATATACAACATATACGCTATAATAATACATAATCATTTATTAGTGTTAGCATCTAAAGCTTTAAAATGGAGCCAATACAAAGAAGAACAACGGCCCTTTATTTTGGGTAGTTCAGGTTTTCATTCAATAATAAGGTGAAGCAGAACAAGTCTGACAAATGCAGATCATCTGAAAGTGAATTTTAGCTGCAACCAGCAGCGAAGCAGACAGCACAACCCTCACATCATGCAGTCAGACGGAGATAACCTGATTAATGTCCACAGATAGACGCTCATCCATCACTGAGTCAAAGCTCCTGGCTTCAGTCCCAGACTCAGGCTGGAGGTTGCAGAGGACGTCGGTCCAGGCGCCGTGTCCCGGCCTGACCTCGGCCTCTCTCTCCGTGTCCTCGGTCACATTTAGCATCGCTGCCTGCTGCTGGTGTCCCGCCCAGCGGCCCGTGGTGCCTGGCTCTGCCTGCCGTTCACCTCCATCGTCATCATCGCTCGGTGCCAAGAGGAAACAGAGGCTGCTGCAGGAAACAGAAGCTCTGTGTGAGGACAAACACTGGAGTTCACATGGAGCCAACAGCACTGAGAGACACATGAATCACATTTACATTTATAAAACACATCCTGATAATGATGGAGGGCATGTAGCCACACTAATGATTCTAATCCAGCCTTTTCTCTTCAAATTTCAAACACGGTTTATTCAGAGATTTAATTAAAGATGTTGTGTTTTAGATGAGAAATTATTGTGGAAAAGTTCAGATTTTTTTGCTTTGTTATAAAAGATTTCTGATGTAAACCAATACCTTTTAACGGCATCAGAAAACATTAAAAAAACAATATCTCTAAATGCCAAAGACAAACAGAGCCACTGAAGCCCCAACTCAAAATAATATTCACAACTTCATGCAAACAAATTATTATCTTAGTTCAACTTTAATTTATTTTAAGTCTCACTGAGGTCAAAATCTACAAGAAAGAACAATCATGTACAGTCTTTAACTTTACAACAAGGCATCACACACACACACAGAGACATTTACATTGACAAATATTTAAAAAAAAATAGCAAAAAACAGAATTTAAAATCCTCAGAGGAATGAATGTTTCTAACTTCAAATCTTGCTTAGACAATATCTCTTCTTCTCTTCTTCAAATAACTGTCTGTCCTGGAGTTTTACACTGAGCATCTCACTGCTCGTGTTTCTTTCCTCTGATCACATTTACACTTGTATCTCGATCAGATAGCAATCTGATATCAAAAAGCTAAGTCTAAATGCATCAAAGAATCATCAGTGATGGATTGAAATCTGATTAAAACCACCTCTGGGAGGGATTTGAGATGCAATATAACCAGATGTTGAAAAGGTGTAAATGCATCTGTCTCTCCAAGACGCATATATAATCTTTACTCCTCCCAGCTGTAACTGCATCAGTAACTGATTACAGGATCTGTTTCCTGTGATAATAATATGATAACCCGAACTGACACTGATTTGCATGTATTCTGGGGATACTAGGACTGATTGTATTGCGTGCTGATTAGATTTATGATCTGTCCATTGGTGAGAACATTATTATCACTGCTGATAGAAATGATGGACAAAACTACAAAGACCCAAAGTTGTAATAAACAGCAATTATCTTTTAAATCTATTGACGCACATGTGTGTAGAAAATACGTCTCTGAGTTTAAATAGATGTTGGCAATCCAATAAATCCCACACAAAATAAAGCAATTACTGCAGCATGAGAGTCTCTGGCAGCTGGAGCAGAAACGTCCACACAGACCCACTTCTGGGGAAACCCTTCATCTGCTGCCGGGGCTTCCAGGTTTTACCATCGATGACGTACTCCAGAGCCGTGCTCCTGTTGAGCGTGAACACAGAGTCGCCTCTCACCACAGCCGTGAACAGCGAACCTTTGCTGTTGGCAAAGTGTCCGGGCAGAGACGACCACTGGCCCGAGCTCAGATTATAGCAGTCCATCAGGCATCTCAGGAAGTCGTCCGACGGCCCGTTTCTCATGACGTACAGACTGTCCCTGTGGCCGACCATGCAGTGGCCATAACTCTGATGCCTGATCAGCGTGCTAACGAGCTGCCACTCATCTTTTCTTGGGACATATTCGTAGATCTCTGTGGTCTCCATCGGCCTCCACAAACACACAAATATCCTGCTCATGGCCTTGGTGCACGCCGCTCCAGCCACCGGTCGAGGTAAGTGAGCGGAAAACCCCCACCTTCCAGAAGTTACATCGTATGTTTCCACAGACGACATCACTGTTCCCTCGTATTCTCCTCCGATGGCGTAAAGACAACCATCTACACCCACAAGGCTGAGATTGTATCGCAGCTGTGCCGGACTGGGGATCCTGCTCCAGCTGTTGTTTTCAACGCTGTAGCAGAAACAAGAGTCCACAACTTGTTTATGAAGTCCATGAACTCCTCCGACGATGTAGAGTTTGTTGTCTAAAACAGTCACTCCGGCCATGGATGTGCTGGCCTGCAGCGGAAGATCTGTTAATACTCTCCAATTATTGGCACTTTCATCCAGGTAGCAGACCGTCCTGGAGGCAGCGTGTACAGTTTCACCCACACCACAGGTCACATGGGCCCCCACAGCCACGAAAACACTCGGGGTCAAAGACTCCACGTAGGAGATCAGGTCTGATGGAAAGGTTGTCCTGACCTCTGCCTCCAGGTCAACGTACATGTTTCGGATAAACAGCGCAGCAGCGTGGTAAAGGTCCATGAGCCCGAAGGTGGCGGCGGTGTGATACATCAGCAAACAGTTGTCTGAGTCAATGATGTTGATGAGATGCTTAGTGAGTGGTGCCACCTGCAAGAAAGCAGCACATTCGATAGCCTCAACGATGTCGTCAGCATCCAGGTTGGGCAGCTCACCTCTTAGAACCGCCAAGGCAATAAGGAAACCTCGAGCACGCAGACACTTGAGGTGGATTTCTTCCTGCCAACACTCCTTCATCCCAGAGCGATACAGAGCTCGGAAATAGTCACAGCTCTGAACGAGGAGCACCTTCTCCTCAGAGAAGTGAGTGTCTCCGACCACGATAGTTAATTTAGCTGAGACGAGCCCAGAGGCACGACATGGCAGATATGTTTCGCCTGCACCGTCACAGCTGCTGCTGTCCTCTGATTCACTGATCTGCGCTGACATTTCTATTTTCTGACAGTGACGCTCAAAAAACATCCTCCATGAAAATGACATTAAAGGTTCAAGCGTTTCCAAAGTCTTGAAGTGGAACTGAAGAGAAGTGATTCAGTACGAAGCAGCTTTACTCTTCAGGGACGCTCAGTTGTTTCACAGCTTTCAAAATAGATGCAGCTAAACTTAGAAGAGAACAAATGACCTGAGTCACATTCATGTTGTGGACAAGAAGGCAACCGGAGAACACTGTGACATCTGCTGCTGCGAACAGTCAGTCAGTTCAACCACTCACTTACCTACAGTATAGTGGTATCGAGCCACAACCAAAGTTTTGGTTTGCTTTGGTTTTGAGATCTTTCCTGCTGAGCAGCTCAGAAGGACCAATGAGAAAAGCAAACCACTGTGAATTTTCTGAATACATGTTGAGATACAATCGATTTTAACTCAAGTTCCTGGAATCCTTCGGCTGAAATCTGTTTCACACGTCTGTGATGTAAACAGTAAAAATCAAACAGGGATATCTGACCTCCTGATCATGATGCAGGTCTCTGTGAGTGGATGTGAGTTCAGATCAGTTCGAAGATGTTTTCACTCCAGAGAACAACAGCAGCTCTCTGTCTTTAAATCTGTTTTTGGTCGATCTGTCTCTTTACATTCACTTACAGTCGGGGAGGTGGGGCTGACCTAGATCGGGGCTCAGTGGGGCAGTAATACAGCAGGTCATGTGACCCGGCCGCTGCCTCCTCAACCAAAACAATCCCACCGGCTCCAGCAGTTCGTGAGCAGACAGAGGGGATTGTGGGAACCTTGTTTTTGATGTGTCCGACCGGCTGCAGGTGCTGCAACAAGATACTAGAAGAAGACTCAAAGAAGAAACTGTGAGGGGATCAAATCATAAGACTACACAAACAAATGCACTGTAGTACTGCATAAAAACTGTTTAATCCAAGTACAAATACAATATGTTATGTGACATAAAGGGAGGTAAAGAAGTTATTTCATTCAATACGCAACAGTTTGCTAACATGTTCACCAGATCAACTTAAAAGGTGCTGATATGCCAATGTTGTGTGGTCACAACTTGTTTGTTCTTAAAAATTAAAAAAGAAAGAATAAAAACAAAACGCAAGAAACTGAATATGCATGTGTTGATATGTGAAGGGTATCACTAAAGCGTGTTTCACATTTTACCTGTCTCACACGGTTCTCTAGGTGTTTTTGAAAGGCATTCTGGGAGATGTAGGAAACCACTGGGTAAAGAAGATGAGCAGGCTGACCTCGGCTCACCTGAAAGTTAAAGTCAGTTCAAGTGAAATCTCTTCCAGTGAAACAGTTGATGATATTGAGTCTTAGCTGGTTAAATCTGTGTCATGTCTCTTCTTGTCAGACTGTTTTAATACTCAAACTCACTGTGCAGTTATTCTCACCAGTGGATATAAAGTTATTCACTATCAGTTACTGTATATAAGCACAATGTGGAGATACTGATGTACTTATTTTTGGGCACTTTTTAACACTTACCTTCACATCGTGCCACTTTTAAACTTCTTAAGAGAGGATCCAAAAATTTCATCCACCACTGCTGCAAAGAGCTAAACTGCTTGAATTAATTTGATTTCAGACTCTGAAAGACAAACTGCAAACCATCAGACTCATAACTTACATAATTATATTGTTGCTTGATGTTGAGTTAATAAGATAAATCATCATTTCATGCCACATAAAAAAATATTAAAACCAAGCAAACAGATTGTTATAATATTTACTATTATATTTCTTACAACTCATATTACTGCGAGTCTTCAGAATCATCATTTACAAAATTATGTTGGTTGATGTTTATAATAAATATTCAAATATCATTCAAATGACAAGTTAATAACATTAAAACTAAGCATAAAAGTGATTGTTATATTTGCTATAATATTCATACAACTTCATATTATCACCATTATTTTGGGGGGGGATAAAATTGTGTTTATTTTTATTTTATTATTATTGGAAGGCTTCCCTTCTGTCTGGTGAGCCGCAGCACCGCCGGAGTGACCCTCCGCCTGTCCTACTACGTTAAACTAGTCCGCGTGTTTTCTCAATAGTTTGGGGCTCCCTTTTTTTATAAAATCACTGTAAACTGGTACATCGGCACATCGCTGTTTAACCCGGTGTGAACATTTGGGTATGAAGCGGCAGGTACGGCGGTGTTAGTTAACGTCCAGCGGGGTCCGGGCGGAGGGATCCAGCTGATGTGAGATGTAAATATTGGCGGCGGCGGCGGATTGAGACGCAGAGTGACGTTTCTCTGGATGCTGCTGCTTCTTCTGTGATAATAAACCGAACTATCGATGGATTTCCACCCTGTTTCTGACTTATTTCGCCCGTGAGAAGCTCCGAAGACTCCGCTGTTATCTGAGACTGATTACAGCCACATTTCCCCGGGTGTGTTTTCATTCTGTGGGCAGCATGCTGCTCTCTAAACTGGGCTCTTTTCCTCACATCCCGTCCAGCGTTGATCTGCCGGCGAAGCTCCATTTACAACCAGGTAACAGTGTTAAAGCTCATTCTGTGACCCGGCTGATTCTGTGACCGGATCTGGGTCTTTAATTTCATCTGGCATCATCTGAAATTTCACATTTAGTCAAATTAACCCAGCCGATGGCATCAAAAGCATCACATCTTCACATTGTAGGGAATCTAACCTGCTGAATTCAGTAATTTTACTGAAGAATTTAAAATCAGTATTTGAATTCATTAAATTCAGCCCACCAGTCGAACAGAGGCTGGCTGCCGCTGATGACCTTTAAATAACACTGTCTGGTGCCATTTTGAAAACCAGGTGTTGTGCCGAAATGTGTAATTATCTCATAATAAACCTCTTATCTGCTCTGTTTAAACTACATGTCTTTCTATTTGCTTTAAAACCGTAACATCGTTTGAAATGTTGATAATAGGAGGCGATGCTGTCGACAGGTTTAAACGGCTGTGAGGGGTCACATGAGGACATGTAGCATTCACTGATTTTGTGTTTTCTTACCAAATTAATGCAGTAATTTTCTTTAAATCTTGATACAAAGATTTTTGTGTAAACAACAACACACACCGAGGACACGCGGACGAGGGGACGGTTTTTGGGGGGGTCACAGATTTTGGCGCAACATCACCACAAATCTCATAAATTAGCTGATTTTATTATCTGTGTTTTTTCAGCCAAAGCGGAGAAGCAGCCGTTTGAGAAGCTGTACCGGCTGGGCTCGGTGCTCGGCAGCGGGGGGTTCGGCACCGTCTTCTCCGCTGTCCGCCTCGCCGACGGGCTGCCGGTAAGAGCGGGGCGCCGCTTTGTTTTGGTCCCGGCACATGGCCGCGGATCGGAGCGTCAAGTTAACACAGCGAGCAGCTGCGGTTCCGGTTCAGGCCTTCAAAATAAAAGCACAACGGTTTTCTTTTTTAAAATTCGTTTTTTCTTTCCTTCCAAACCCATTAACAGAGGTCACTGTTGACCTTGGATACAGTGTGTGACAAAACACTCCCACCACAAAGTTCATTTAGATGTTTTTAATCTCCTTCAGATGATAGTTTGGCCAGTTGTCGGAAAAGTTCACATCAAAAGTCAATTTTTGACCAGCAATCCCACCACATTATTATTAGTAATATTTATAATATATATATATAAAATATATATAACAGTTTTCCTTCTTGAAAGATTTATGTCTCTGGTTCTAATGTATATTATTAATGTAAATTTGTTCCTAAACAACATTTTTTTTCTCTTTGAATTTTAATACATCAATTTCAATATTCCAAACTACTAGTTTTTATTTGGATTAACATGTTCAGATAATCACAGATGCTGTAAGAAACAAGAATTAAACGGTGTATTTTGACTTTGTGCTTTTATTTTAAAGGCCTTGTCTACACTCTTCCTATTTTACTGTTCTCAGCTGTGCAACTTGACACCGTCCTGTCTGGCATGTGGTCTTTGTTTTCACAAAAGAAACGTGGTCTATGAAGCTTTACTCAGTTCTTATATGGAAAAATAATCCTGCTGTTTTGCTTTATACTCTTTGGAAACAGGAAGTAATTTCACATTTGATCTTAATTTCATGGCATCACCCAAAAGTGGTGGGAAAATCCTTTTTACTCATTAACAAAGAAAAACATTCAAAGACTGAGGCAGCAAACAAAAAGCTTCATGTTACAGTTGTAACAGAGTTTTACTGTAGCTGCTGTTGATTCTGTTTTTTCATACAGAGATTCACCTACCCTCACATTGTATTTTATATATAACTGCATGAGGCTGTTATCTAATGATGCTGTTTATGTTAACATGCAGGTGGCAGTGAAGCATGTGTGCAGAGACAGAGTGACTGAGTGGGGCTCTCTGGTGAGATTAACTGTTTTATAACAACTTCCTGTCACACTGATTACTGTCAGAACACATGAGTATGTTTTAAAGTCTTCAAATGAACAAAAGATTTTAACTTTCTATCTTTCATTAGTATAATATTTACAGAAGCAGTTCAGTTTTCAAGCTCAGTGTAAGCATGAGTTAAAGCTATAATAAACTTAAAATGTTCTTTGACCTGACTTGTAGTATACTAATGAATACTGTAAGGTACAAAATTCTCTTTGCTGACCCTTTTAAAATACTTTTTGTTTTGTCTTCAATTAAAACAAACTTTGGTTTATTCAGAGAAAGCTAAACCACAAACAAATGTACGTCAAAATGTGGAATGTCAGTCTGTCATTCCTAAAATATTAAATCTTTTACAGCTGCAACTAACAATTACATTCATAGTTGATTAATCTGCTCTCTTACTGTTTTCTTGATTAATCATATTTTCTATAAAATGTCAGACAGTAGTGAAAAATGGCCAGTGTGATGCCTTCAAATACATAGTTTCTTTGTGAACATTCCAAAACCCAAATATGTTCAGTTTACTATTCATGTATGACAAAGAAGATAATCAAAGATGGCTGGAATCAGCCATTTTTTCTGCTTTCTTACCTATAATTTTATGGACAGTCAGATGATGGTATGTGTTTAAATGTTCCCTCTGATATTCTCTCAGTGCGGCGCGGTGGTTCCTCTGGAGATCGTGCTGTTGAAGAAGGTGGGCGGGGCGTTTGGCGGTGTGGTGTGGCTGTTGGACTGGTGGGAGCGGGCGGACGGCTGGCTGATGGTCATGGAGCGTCCTGAGCCGGCGCAGGACTTGTTTGATTACATCACGGAGCGTGGCGCACTGGACGAGACAGCGGCGCGCGGCTTCTTCCTGCAGGTGCTTGAGGCCGTGCGTCATTGCTACACCTGCGGTGTTGTCCACCGAGACATCAAGGACGAGAACCTGCTGGTGGACCTGAGGACCGGACAGATCAAACTCATCGACTTCGGCTCGGGGGCCCTTCTCAAAGACACCGCCTACACCGAGTTTGATGGTGAGTCTGATCATCCAATCTGAAAAGGTTGGACACACGTGGATCATGAATGTCAATGTCAGGTTTGTCCACATTGTTGTGGACATGGACAAGCTCTTCAGACTGACCTTTTTTGAACACAGTCAGTGAAACCATGACCACAGTGCAGATACTCCTGTCTGTAGGTCCTAGTTTCCTTGTGTATGCTTTTTGTACTTCTGTCCTTGATTTTGGAAAATGAGAATTTTTCTTTTGGTAAAGTCCGGACATTTTTAGAATGTGAGGACAGTTTTAAGAAAGTGGAGGTGTTTTCAACAGTTGTGGAAAGGTGGGAACACTTTAAAAACACTGAAAATGGTGGTGCATTTAGACTGAGGACAATTTTTAGAAATGTGTAAAGGTATAAAGCAATGACATCTTAAATTAAGAAATTTTTGGAAAAAGCTTTAGAAAGTTTTTGGAAAATGGGGATATTTTGATCAGTCCTCACTGCCTAAAAGAGCTTTTTGAGGGTTTTGACGAAACAGAGGAAAAATTTGTCTTGATAAAATGTAATTTCAGTTGATTTCTGTTTGTGTGTCACTTAGAGCACAGTTTATTATCAAGGAATAGCGTAGCATATTCGCTATGTGTGTTCATGGCTGAGAAACTATTGAATGTTCTATCAAACAATTTTCTTATTGCCATTGATGAAGTGTCTGTCATCATATATATCACTCTTGTTTTATCGCCCATGTCTAGTTTCAACTTGGTTTTAGGGTTTGGGTTCAGGGGATCATATCAACGAGAGTCTTTAACAAGTACAGCCGTACAAACCTGTTTGTGTGTCAGCTGCTGATCTCGTGACACTAATGAGCAGCAGGATGATGATCTGTCACCACTTCCTGTTGTCGCTGTTTCCCCGCCTCCTCTGTTCGGACATACTGATGATTCTGTTGTCATGATGACTTCAGCAGCCCAGGAAATGCTGTTATCGTTTATGAGCCTCAGTCAGTTCATAGTTGTAGACTGATGAACATATAAAATACCTAATGATCCTCCCTCCAGGTACGCGGGTGTATAGTCCTCCAGAGTGGATCCGGTTCCGCCGGTACCATGGTCACTCTGCCACCGTCTGGTCGCTGGGCGTGCTGCTGTATGACATGGTGTGTGGGGACATCCCTTTCGAGCAGGACGAGGAGATCCTGAGAGGACGAGTCTACTTCAGACAGAAAGTCTCCTCAGGTCAGTCCTAGTGTGACGAGTTGGCTCTGCTTAAGATCTCAGGATGTCGTGTGTCACTTCCTGTTGAGGTTCTTCTTCACCTCCTCGTGTTTCTGTCACAGAGTGCGAGCAGCTGATTGGCTGGTGTCTGAGCCAGCAGCCGTCTGACCGGCCATCCCTGGAGCAGATCCTTCTCCACCCCTGGGTGACCGGCAGCGACGGACAGCAGACCGACATCACGCTCCACGCCATCACAGCTGACTGCTCCTCCTCATCTTCCTCGTCCAGCCAGCAGAGCTGATTGGTTCAAGGGAGACTGCCAGGGGGCGTGGCATGGACTTGATTGACAGCTGTCCACTGACGTTTGACTTCAGTGACCTTTTGATCGTTGTGTTGTCACTCAGAAGTTTTGGAGTGAGTGGCGGTCACTGTTAAGGATGGGGTTGACTCTGTGCAGCGCCCCCTCCTGTTTGAATACGATGGAGCAGATCTTCATTGAGCCGCTGTTCTCTGTCTGGTCTTCCTGTTTCAAAGTGCCTTAAGTTTGAAGGCTGCTGTGGGTGGAGCGTCGATACTGTAACTTACTGCAGATCAGGAGTTGGTCTGGAGGGTTCTTCAGAGGTTCCTTTACTTTAGATAATAATGTTCCTACCCAAAGAATTCTTGGAGCTAAAATAAAAGTGTGGTTAAATCACAGAGGAACCAGCCAGGTTCATTTTTTTACATCATATGTCTGATCAATTAAATGTTTTACATGATACAACAAGTTAGAAATGGCTTAAACATTGAACCACCTTCAGTTTAAAGAACATTTTCCTGTTCTGAGGAACCAAACTCACCCCGCCCACCCTGTGATGTCAGCTAAGGTGCTTCGCCTGCTGACACGTTTTGTACTTGAAACACACATTCTACACTAAACACACACCTCTGAGCTGGAACTGGTCCAGAACACCAGACTTGAGTCTCAGTTCTGACACCAAAACATGGCTTTTTGATCATTTACTCTGTGGAGTAAAAACATTTTCTGCATGTTACAGAACATCTCACAGACTAAAATACAGGCTAAAATGAACAAAATGATTATTTAAATATGGAAATGTATGATTTTAACAAGTGAGTCTGACTGTTCTCTCTCTTCACTGGTGCTGCTGACGTCCTCTTCAAGTTACTCTCTGTCTCCAAAAGGAGAAAAAACTTTATCTTTCTACATTTGGTTTCATCAAGACATTTAATTTGTTGGTCATTTTTTCTATTTCCTATGTCATTTTTTGAAATGGTTGGTTATGATGTCTGAGTTTCAGTATCACAACCATATGATCAGATACATGTTTTTCTATTGAACCGTTTGTGTTCAGTCAGTTGTCCAGAAGCTTCCACAGTCAGTCCTCTGTCCCTCCTCTCTCTCCAACTCTCAGTCTCTGGGTGTAAAATGCACAGTCAATGCAAATATTCAGTTTTGTATCTTGAACAGATGTATTTGTGTATACGTATATATATCTATATAATTCTTTTGTTTTATTTATTTAGAATCATTCCTCATTCTGTGGGTATTTATTTGTTTCCTGTCTAACTTTCTTTTTTACTGAGAACAAGAATAAAATCAGGTTCAGGTTTGAGTTTTCTCACGTCAGGTTTAAGAGTTTTAACTAATCCTCATTCCATTTGTTACAGTTTTTGGTGTTCTATACAGTTCTGACAGGAAAAAAGTACTTTTTCAATGAATTTTTTCAAAATAAATGTTTTGTATATAAACTGATATTGTGTGTGATGTGTGATCCTCTGTCCTTCATTAATGCAAAACCTCATTTCAGTCAATACAGGAAGTCATCAATAGAGATGGAAATAAACTGAATTTACATTTTTTAAGACCACCTTTACCAGTCACTTAATTTGTGACCATTTGCTTAATTTTAATGAAATAAAAAAATGGAGGGAGAGAAATTTTCTATTAAAATTACTTGTCAAAACCTTTATTTTCATTACAATGGTTTATTAAATTGGCCATAGTCTTCCATTAAGGAAACAAATGTCTGAGTAGTAAATTACTGAATAACTTTAATTTGGGACAATAATTAAGTACTTTTCCATTTTTGATCTAATTTTGACATAATGGAAGAATGGACAAAGAATTATTATTGTCTTTTAGTTCATAATGTGTTAACAACAAACAGTGAGTCTAGACAGCTGATTTTTTAAATAAGCATTTTCATTTAAACTAATGCTGCATATTTTTCTTTTATTTCTTCTTTCATACACAACAATAAAAACGTCTTTTAACTTGGACACAAATTGACACCACTGATGTGATTTTTCCTTTATGGAGTTTCTCACCATGCATCTGCAGCGACACCGTGTGGCGACTGCTGAGAAAGCAGAAACGTGGAAAAACTAGAAAGGGAAAAAATGTTAAATTAAAAAAAATGAAAAAATAAAATTCAGATTTAGGTTATTCGTTATTGATGTCGTTTTTTTCATTCTGTTTTATCTTTCTGGATTATCGCATATGATGCTAACAATGTGTACAATTACGTTAAAAAATGAAAAACATCACTTTGTGTGGAGACAGAAATTATTGTTTGAAGTGCATATTTTAGATAAATACGTTCGTGAACATAAAAGTGTAATTATCATTTTAAAAAACAAATATTTAATCTTGGAGGATTTGGCAGCGTCATTTTGAACAGGCGCTTCGCGGACAGCTATCGGCCGGGGTCCTGTCACCATCAACACCGGAACCACACGTGAACAGTAAGTACAGCTGTTTGTAACTGGTTCATAAACTGTTTAAATGACATATGATGTTATTGTTTTACATCTGTTGTTTAGTATAAATGTGGATTTATTTAATCCAGAGACGAACACTGAGCGAACACGAGACAATCAGCTCAGACAGCCGTGAAATATGACGCTTGTTGTTCAATAGGCACCGAACTACGTTTAAAAAATGAATGAGACCATTTTAAGCGGTCTGCAACACAATAGCAGTGTTCATTAAGTTGTAGTTAAATGTATCTTTTGCTTCATTCACTCGAGCTCTTCAATTCGGCTGACATGGAATGAACCAAACGGATGATGCATTAGTCAGTCTTTAAAACAGCCATGAGCTGACAACCTTAAATAATTCATTGTATCATGTCAGCAACTCCACTGAAAAAGAGAAACCGGTATAACTGTGGGTGGCTTGTTACTGGTTTTGTGTGTGTGTGTGTTTCCATCACAGGGGTCAGAGGTCAGGATGGGTCGCTCCTCCAAAGACAAGCGGGACATTTACTACCGTCTGGCCAAAGAGGAGGGCTGGAGAGCGAGGAGCGCCTTCAAGCTGCTGCAGCTCGACCACGAGTTCAACCTGTTCACAGGTGAGACCCACAGGACCTTCTGCACATTGGTGGATTATTGGAGGATAGGGTCCAGACACCTAACAGGTCCCCCACCTACCTTAAAGCCCCCTCCCTTCCTTCCTTCCTGTGCCTGGCTTTGTCAAAAATGTGTTAAGGTTATTTTTCTATCTCAGGTGTGAACAGAGCAGTGGATCTGTGTGCAGCTCCTGGCAGCTGGAGTCAGGTCCTCAGTCGGAAACTCAGGTTATTTGTTTTTTCAGTATACATCAATAATCTGTGAGGCAGCCCTGCATTTCAGTTCCCCCTTTTTGTTAATGAATTGTTTTGTTTTTTGCACTCAGAGGGCAGGATGAGAAGGGAGAGAAGCATGAGGGGAGTGAGGAGGTGAAGATCGTGGCGGTGGACCTGCAGGCCATGGCTCCTCTGCCGGGAGTCACTCAGATCCAGGGAGACATCACCAAAGTGAGGACATGATGAATAAACATGTCACACTGATCGAACTTTACTGATACATCTACATGGAGCAGGAGAACAATACTTTAAATAGAAGATCCGCAGAGAACATGTGTTGGATTAACCAGCATGTCCAGGCCCTCGTCAGTATTTGTGGAGGATCCCTGACTTCACATGACATGTCACTTGGCCTGTGTCTTCTTCTGTGTCTCAGGTGTCGACAGCTCAGGAGATAATCCGTCATTTTGAGGGTCAGCCGGCCGACCTGGTGGTGTGTGACGGAGCTCCAGATGGTGAGATGCTCACATCCTGTCTGTTCTCACCTGCTCACAAGTAAAACTGCAACGATTAGTCCATGAATTGATTAGTTGACCAAAAGAAAATTTATCACCAACTATTTTAATAATCAATTCATCATCTCTGTTCATAGTAACCGGCCTCCATGATGTGGATGAGTACATCCAGGCTCAGCTCCTATTGGCTGTAAGTACAGAAGTGTGCTTTTATTCACCTGTCGGTATGTGATGTCATGCTGACAGCTGTTTATCTCTCAGGCTCTTAACATCACAACTCACGTCCTGAAACCTGGAGGGACGTTTGTGGCCAAGGTGAGTCCAGTTTTTTTTACATATATGAAAAATCTCATAATCCTGGATACTTACTACAGTGTAAATAGTTGGGTGCAGTGGTGCATTGTGGGTTGTGGTCACTGTCAGATCAGACTGTTTTGACCCCGTCCTGTCCCGTGCGTCTCAGATCTTCAGAGGTAAAGACGTGACTCTGCTGTACTCTCAGTTGAAGATCTTCTTCAGTGGTGTGACCTGCGCCAAACCTCGCAGCAGCAGGAACTCCAGCATTGGTGAGCCACGGTCCCTGCTGACCAATCACACGGCTCGACAAACCCTGCCCCCACCTCATGTCATAGTCATTTATACATCTGAGACTTTTGTACTAGGGGCTACAGTCCATCGCTCTCTGTCTGTCTGTGTGCAGAGGCCTTTGTGGTGTGTCAGAACTACTCTCCTCCTGAAGGCTACGTCCCCAACATGTCCAACCCTCTGCTGGATCATTCCTATGGTAAGTAGGAGCCCTTTTTTATATGTGGGTTGTATCTGGACATCTGATCTGGATCAGGAAAAACTTCTGTAATGCGGGCGTAAATGAAGTTGGATTATAATAAAAACTGGATCATCGAGAGCACATCCAAATCTGGAGGTGGTGGCAGACAGAAGCAGCATCTCCTCCCTTCACTTGAGACGCCCCATGTTTGTTGATCTGATTACAATGTGGTCTTTGTTTAATTTTGAAAAATCGTATGTGTTTTAGTAGCATAAATCCACTCTGGATCAGTCTTTAGTTTCCCTGTATGTCCTGGTCTTGGTTGTCCTCTGTATCTTCTCAGTCTGGGTTCTGGTCTATGTCCTTCAGATGTGGACTTTAACCAGTTAGAGGGTCCAAACCGTGTCATTGTCCCCTTCCTGGCGTGTGGTGATCTCAGCGCCTTCGACTCAGACAGAACTTACCCTCTGCAGGTGAGTAGACACAAGTTTATCCCTAAAGACGAAATAAAGGATTCCTGGTTACCAAACACCTTAATGTAGATTAAGGTGTTTTCAGGGTTAAATTAAGGATGAATTAAGTCTTGTTTCAAAGTGATGCTTGTAGTTATCTTGTCTCACTTGTCTTGACGTAAACACAGTCTCACACCTGTTCCCGTTACGGTTTTCTGTCTTCAGCTGGATGCTGGCAAAGAGTATCAGTACACCCCCCCCACCCAGCCGCCCATACGGCCCCCCTACCAGCAAGCCTGCCACCTCCGCAAAAACAACCTGCTGTCCAGAGAGGACGGTCCGTCCAACTGTCCCAGCCAGAGTCAAGATGAGACAACGGAGCCACTGGCCGAGTCCACCTGATGCGTCTGGCTGCTGCTGATTGGTGAAAAAAAAACACCTGGAGATAGAGGACAGAGTTACTATTAAAGGAACAGTCTGGTATTTTGGGAAAATCTCATCTGTCTGATAAGATGACTGGTATCAGTGTCATTTCTGTGCTTCTAGTACAGAGATGGGACCAGGACTTGTTCAGTCCGGTTCAGTTTCATCCTGCCTCCAGTCTTTGTGCTAAGCTCGGATCCAACGCTGTACTGGATGTTTCCCCAATCAGAGGAGCATGTTTTTAATGTTTTGCCTGATTTTATGGAGCATTTTGTGACAGATCCTTCATCCATCAGGCTGAGGAATTGTAAACATTTTATATTTTAAAATTAAAAGTCATTTCTTAGAGACGAACCGGCGCTGTGGTTTATATGATTTTATTTTAACTCTGCAGGAAGTTGCCTCTTCTGATCTTTAAAGTGACAAAGATTATAAACTGGGGGCCTTTTAGGTGGAATCAAAGCATTAAACGTCAGTTTAAAATAAAGCTGGTTAAGAGTTTATTTTTTTATATTTATGTTAATTATTTGTTTAATAAAAACTCTCTGGTGGTTTGGTATTTCCCAAAACTCTCTAACTTCAAGAAGCAAGTATACAACTTCCTTTTTGAACAATACTCATAGCTGCTTTAGTACAGACAGTAGTTTAAGTAAAGACAATAATAAAAATATAAATAATAATAATCTTATTTTTCCACATGAACATAAACAACATATTAACAAAGGCCCTGGAAGAATAATTGTCAATATACAAGGATTATAGAATTGTACTAACTATTACGTGTGTATCCAAAGCCTGATATATCTTATTCCTCTGTCACTCTTGTCCAAAAACAATTAAAAACACATCAGTCATCTGTTGAACTGGATCACATGTTCGTTTATTACCATGAACAGACACTATTTATTTTGACTCAATCCCACATTGAGTATTTTCATGGCAGTTGACGGTAAAAAAGAATATATAAACCTCAAAGTTCAAGTTCTGAAGAAAACAATCATTTTCATGAGGATACATGTATTATTCTAAATAGAAGTACTTGTACTGTAAAACACGCCTCCTCAAACAGCCGGAGCAACTTCCTGGTTTTTCCGTTGAGCGCGGTGACGTCATGGCGTAAAGCCTCACACAACCGCATTGTTGTTGGGGGGAAGAGAAGCTCGGGCAGCTGCTGATCCACTTCCAACCGCTTCCAAACAGTCCCGTCGATCAGTGTCGATCCGGATCCTACTGCGCACCTGAAACCGGCTCCGTCGCCCTGGATACCTGTCGGTTACTTTCAGGCTTGACTCGGTTCAGCGGGAGCCGCGGCCGCCGTTGGATGAGCGGACTGAATGTGGATTTAACTGTCGCTTCGCTCCGCAGGCCGCGCCGCCATTGCTGCTGTTTTTATAAGCTGAATTCGTGAAAATCCTGAGGTAAGTTCAGCCCCACTCTGTCCTCACATTTTACTATCACCCCCCGACAGTCTGGAGGGGTTTGGATTCAGATCAGATCCGCGCTGCTCTCGGGAAAAGCCTCCTTTTCCGATCGAGGCAGCTTCTTGTTGTGTTGGTCGCCATATTTCCTCCCCCCTCATTTAGGTGTAATGCTAGCAGGCTAACGTTAGCCGGTTTGTGGACGGAGTGTCCTAATGCGTTTCTCCGGCCACCGGAAAGGCCGCTGCCGGATGAGAGGACACCACCAGGCCGTGTTTTCTGCCAACAAACCCGTGTTCGGTTTCTACCTTTGAGGCAGGTTCGAATAATCCCACAGATCATCGTTGTGGTTCGGTTGTGAGAAGCTAACGTTAGCCGTTAGCTAGCAGGCACCGCTCCGCTCTCAGTCAGACAGAAACTGGACGAGCTGAAGCTGCTGCCGCTGTTCGCCGATGCTCCTCAACAACCAGCAGCTCTCAGCGGCTTCAGTCAGGCCGGCTGACCGACCACAGGCTCCCTGGAGTCCCTGTGGAGGTGAGCTGCGGTCGGTGCAGCTCTTTCATTCATCCAGTGAACGGTGTCAGTGTGTTTCCGCCCCCTGAGCTGAAACCACATCCAGCAGGGATGATGAAGATAACGGTGACGATAATGATGATGATGATCTGGTTAAGCTGCACATCACACACTGGGGCTTCTCATCTAAATCTGCTGGCTGGTCTTCATGTGTCCTCATGAGGGTACAATTACATCCTGGTTTGGATCAGCTCTGTTGGTGTGTTGACACCTGAAAGTTGTTTTTAGCAGCTCTCAATACTTGAACTCAGTGCAGAGAGTAGACAACATAGGACTTAAATGGCTTGTGTTAATCAGTAACATTGATCATCAATTAACTAAATTACTCTTTAAGCAAAGTTCCAGACATTCTTTAGGTGAAGCACCAGGTGTTTGATGGTTTTCTTCATCCTCTGTGAGAGTTAATGGAGTGTGTTTTGGTGTGTTAGTGAGACAAAGCAGGACATTTAAATGTATCAGCTTGGGCTCTGGGAAGCTGTGATGGATATTGACAGTATTTCTACCTTTTTATAAATCTAATGAGTTACTCAAGAAAAAAAAACATTAATTTGCATTTACAAACATGGAATTTGTCAGTGTAGTAATAAACAGTGCAGAACAGATGACGATTTGTGTGGGAGTTCATCCTCTGCCTTTACTTTAATATTAGTAAAAGATGTTGACTAGTTTTGTATGTTGTTTAGTTTCTGAGTCTGGTGGACATTCTTTGATTAAATAGCTCCTGATCTAAATTGGGGAACTCTTTTAACTTTGCAAAGTTGTCTATTTAACGCTGATGCTTGTAAGTGTATTGTATTAAATGAGGAATATTACTGTGTTTAAAGTCCCTCAACTTAAGTATTGGAAATAGCTTTGCTATCTGTGTTTCTCTGGTCCTCTGCAATGGAAGTGGTACTGACGTCCTTGTGTAAACACCATAACTGCCTGACATTGTTCCTGTAAGGCAGAATTGAGGGTTACAACCGTTAATCATTAGTGCAGGTTCTGTTAGATCCAACACACCCGCTCTGTGAGCTGGTTGTTGCTTCACACAGTGAATTAATGACATGAAAAATGTCATTCTGCAATCTCACATCAGTGAGTTATTGACATCTGTTTGGTTTTCAGGGTCTTTACGGCTTCAAAATGAAGAAAAAAGGTCGACATCACCGCCCAGCGGTGCTGAAGAGGGACTCCTCTCCCATCAAGCCGTCGCCCAACCGGGAGACGCTGACATATGCACAAGCTCAGCGAATAGTGGAGCTGGAGGTGGACGGCCGTGTGCACCGGCTCAGCATCTATGACAAGCTGGATGTCATCACTGACGACGACCCTACAGCTCAGGAGATCATGGAGTGCAATAGCAACAAGGAGAACAACGAGAAGCCCCAGCAGGTCCTGGTGCGCTCTGTGCGCCTCAAAAACAACCAGCAGAAGAAGAATGCAGCACTCACAGCCTCGCACGGCGGCACCGGCACCCACGGCAGTGCAGCTGGCCTGTTGGAGCCAAAGGTTAGAATGGTTGAATACAATCTGCCGGTGGTGCCGAAGAGGCCGGCAGCATATTACAAATACACAGAGAGGACTGCGGAAGACCTGGACGAGGAGGTGGAGTACGACATGGATGAGGAGGACTATGCTTGGCTAGAGTTAATCAACGAGAAGAGGAAGAGTGAGGGCATCAGCCAGGTGTCGCACAACCTGTTCGAGTTCCTCATGGACCGCTTTGAGAAGGAGTCGTATTCAGCCACGCAGGGTCAAAGCGACCTACAGTCAATGGTGGACGAGGACGCTGTCTGCTGCATCTGCATGGATGGGGACGGAGCTGACAGTAACGTCATCCTCTTCTGTGACTCCTGCAACATCGCCGTGCACCAGGAGTGCTACGGCGTGCCGTACATCCCTGAGGGCCAGTGGCTGTGCCGCCACTGCCTGCAGTGCCCGTCACGACCCGCCGAGTGCGTCTTCTGTCCCAACCGAGGTGGAGCCCTGAAGAAGACTGACGACGACCGCTGGGGTCATGTAGCTTGTGCTCTGTGGGTGCCTGAGGTCGGCTTCTCTGACACCGTTTTCATCGAGCCCATTGATGGTGTCCGCAATATCCCACCAGCGCGCTGGAAGCTCACCTGTTACCTGTGTAAAGAGAAGGGTGCGGGAGCGTGCATCCAGTGCGATAAGATCAACTGTTACACTGCCTTCCATGTCAGCTGCGCCCAAAAGGCCGGCCTCTACATGAAGATGGAGCCTGTGAAAGAGGTGACGGCGTCCGGTGCCACCACCTTCTCTGTGAAAAAGACCGCCTACTGCTGCAGTCACACGCCTGAGGGCTGCGACCGCCGGCCGCTCAACATCTACGAGGAGCTGCATCCGAAAAATGGAGCCTGCCACAAGAGAACCGACAAGAGGGGGAAGGCCCGGGCCAAGGGCTGGCAGAAGAAGAAGAGTAAGAGAGCGGAGCCTGAGCCAGAACCTGAGATCCCCACCAACTCTGGGCCCAGTATCACCGCTTCAAGGTAGGCAGGCAACACTAGGAACACTACTGGTCTTCACAGATCCACTCAGTTCTTAGTCATTGTATTGTATGTAATATTTCCTTCTGTCTCGGTTTGGTTCAGTTTCGACACCATCCTGAACCAGGTGGCAGTTCAGAGGAAGCGTCCATTCGTTGAGCGGGTGCTGAGCTACTGGGTGCAGAAGAGACAGTCGAGGAACAACGTGCCGCTGATCCGCCGGCTACAGGCCAACCCTCAGCCGCCCAAAGCCAAGCAGATGGTCAGTGCTGCTGACACTCAGTGGCCTCTGACAGCAGAACATTATCCTTTAATGTATTTACAGCATCGCTGACAGGAAGTTTGTTTGTGTTTTGCGCAGGACCGAGTGGAAACGAACCAGGTGCTGAAGGAGCAGCTGAAGGAGTGGCACCGTCTCCGCCATGACCTGGAGCGAGCCCGCCTGCTGCTGGAGCTCATCAGGAAGAGAGAGAAGCTGAAGAGGGAGGAGGTAGCGTCATTTCAACATTTACTGCTTCTGTTTCTCAAGGTTTAAAGCTTCATTTGAAAACAAAGAATATTAAATCCATTTCCTGTCTGGATTTATTCTTTATTACCAACAAGCCACTTCAACTTGTTCCTTGTTGTTACACTTTATCAATTTGAATAAATAATGCTATGTTATATTCTATATTTTGCTACTGTCATTTTTGGAACAATCTGGCAAAAGAATTTCCTTTGGGATTAATAAAGTTCTATCATATTCTATCACATCTTATCTAAGCTTACTTTATCTAATCTTATTTATTCATCATGATGCAAGTGTTGTATAGTTACCGTGAATATCACAAAAAAACGAAATAAACAGTGTCTTCAGACAGAGTGTGAAGTGCATTTTCACCTTGTGTTATACTCACAAATTTGACCATGTGACTGTCATTGGCTGTTTGTACCAAAAACTGCAACATTCACACAAAGGAAGTGACATAAATTCAGTCAATGCTCCATATGAACAGACTTGACACAGACAGGTTTATGAACACTGACCTCTGTGTGCTCCCATCAGATGAAGCAGCAGCAGTCGGTGCTGGAGGTCCAGTTGACCCCCTTCAACATCCTGCTGAGAGCCGTGCTCAGTCAGCTGCAGGAGAAGGACCAGTACAATATCTTTGCTCAGCCCGTCAGCATCAAGGAGGTCTGTAACCATTTCCACTCTGTTCCAAAACAATAATAGTTAATGTGTTATTAATGTACTGAAAGTGATTCTTCTTGTCAGACACTCTGCAGCCGCCAACGTGTCTCATCTGTCCTCTGCAGGTTCCCGACTACCTGGACCACATCAAGAACCCCATGGACTTTTCCACCATGAGGAAACGCATTGATGCTCACATCTACAGGAGCCTGGAGGAGTTCGAGGAAGACTTCAACCTCATCATCGCCAACTGCATGTCCTACAACGCCAAGGACACGTTTTTCTACAAGGCAGCTCAACGGATGCAGGACCACGGAGGAGTCATCCTCCGCAGGGCCCGCAGAGAGGCCGACAGAATCGGCTTCGACTTTCACAGCGGGTTGCATCTGCCCGAAGCTCCAAAACTGGAGGCACCGCCCCCCTTCTCCTGGGAGGACGGTATGTCGAAAGAGACAA
This sequence comes from Holacanthus passer, assembly GCA_025331565.1. NCBI lineage: Eukaryota > Metazoa > Chordata > Actinopteri > Pomacanthidae > Holacanthus > Holacanthus passer. The sequence continues at coordinate 538,666 of JAFREQ010000130.1, forward strand.
TCTATTAATGACAGTTTGAAGAAGACTTCTACCAGCTTGTTTTGGCCGTATTAAAATATTTTCAATCAACTAATTGATTAATCAAGAAATTAGTTGGTAAATTAATCTATAATGAATTGTCAGTTAAAGTAAGCACTGCAAGTCCTTGAAATAACAGTTGTAGAGTAAAAACTGAAAGTCATGTGACTATCTCTCGCCTTCTCTTCAGTGGACCGTTTGCTGAGCCCCGCCTACCGTAAGCTGACCCCTCTGGAGGATCAGCTGAAGGAGCTGCTGGAGAAGCTGGACCTGAGCACAGCCATGAAGCACAGCCCGTCCCGCAGCAAGAGGCTCAAACTGCTGAAGAAGACTATCATGGAGGTCCGCAGCGAAATGAGCCTGAAGAAGTCTCTCCCAACACCATCACCCGCCACCCCGGAGCCTGACCCGACCCCCGCAGAGTCGGAGAAGAAACCAGTCCCTGAACCCCCGGCAGAGCCCTGCACACCACAGGAGGAGAAGTCTTTACCTCCGCCAACGTTAGAGCTGTTAACCTCACTGTCGCAGCTCGACACCTCACCCAGCGACTCGGAGCCACCGCCTCTGAAGGCCGTCAAACCCAGCATGGACCACACTCCCATGGAGCTCGATGGAGACACCGACACATCTACCTCAGTGCCCCCTGACACCCCCAGTGGGCACATCCCAGACCCGCTGCTCCACAACGGCGAGCTCCACACTGAAGCCTCTGGCGCCTGCAACCGACGGACCAACAACCTCTTCCGCAAGTCCAAGAGTGCTAGCCCCCAGAAACCACCCAGGACCCAGGAGGCATCTGCTGCGTTGCCGCCACCCCTGGGTGCTAAAACCTTCCTGTCAGTGGTGATCCCTCGATTGGAAACGCTCCTCCTGCCGAAGAAAAGAACACGCAGCAGCAGCGCCGACGGCGAGGAGGAGGACGAGGAGTCGCCGATAAAACGCCTCGGCACAGGTACTGACTCAGACAACACAAATAAGAACTCTATAATAACCAATAACTCTAATCCACTACACTACAGTGTGACAAGTTTCTGGTGTTTTTTTCAGGAATAGCAAACGGTTTTGTAGTGGAAGAGGAGGAAATCTCACAGTCTCCTCGGCTGCTGGAGCCTCGCCGGCGCTGTGCCTCTGAGTCGAGCATCTCCTCCAGCGGGAGCGTCCTCTGTGGCACGAGGTGAGTTCAGGACGAAACATCCGGAGCCATCTAGCTGAGTGACACAACATTTCAGTTCATTTCAATAGTTCATTTGGATAGTTTTGATCATGTTCAGGTTTACTTTCAAAGAAATGAAGTGAAACCCAACAGCAGAGACGTGAAACGTACAGAGAGAAGATCCATCGCCGTCTTCATCTCGCTCTCCTCTTGTCTTTTCAGCACCGTCATCATGTCTAAAACCGGTAAAGGACGGCCGCAGGCGGCTCGACGGAGCACCGTGGATGACAAAAGCACTCTGATGACCTGCATCGAGAACGGAGAGTTCACCAAAGCTGCCAAGATTTCAGGTGAGTCAGCAACATGTGTCATTTGATGAATGTGCATGAAACAGCATGGCACGCTTCGATTGGTCAGCTCTTCTGTCTGCTCAAGACGTTTACTAAACTTATTAAGAAGTCCCTGTCTGTAATTATACTAATACTGTTTATGTGCTACCATACATCTGTTTTGATTTCTGTCTCCTTTACTTCACTTTTTCTGCTGTTCCACCTGTGTGACCCAAAGAGCAGTGAGGGGAATTATTATTATTTTGACCATTCCGGGTTTAGATGTCAAAGCCTTTTAAAAGTTAATCTTGAAATGGGATTCGACTGAACCAGCAGCTCCTCAAACCTGACCACACTGAGTTTATCTCACTGGTTCTCAAACTGAGGTCCAGGGGCCTCTGAGGGTCCTGGATGAAGTCAGCAAAGACTGAAGCCATGAAGGAAGTGGTAAATGAACAAAGAGTCCACAAACAGGAAACCCGTGACTGACAAAGGTGGAAGTGAAGTGAAGTCCGTTATTTTCTTTGTGGGTTCAGTGAGTTATGGGCTCATAGCATCAACAATGTCCAATCACTGTTTTTTGAAGGTAATCTTTAAAAAACGTGTGTGTGTTCAGACTGGTTGTTGCTGTGTGTGTCTGTTGCACTGAATACTTCATAACTTGCTTGTTGTTGTTCCTGTAGAGGTGTGGAAGCCCACCGCTGCTTCTCCATTTGTTCTGGAGCCTCTTAAACTAGTTTGGGCTAAATGTAGTGGATATCCCTCCTATCCCGCCCTGGTGAGTGAGTGTTGGTCCCCTCTGTGTCTCATTACCATTCGCCCCTCTGCCATTGTGCGTGCTGTAGCTCGTGATTTGTGCTCAGGGCCATGCGGGAGCTCCCAGCTGGCCGATCATGGACTGCTTGGTGTGTGTGGGGTCGGCCGCTTCGCTCGGCGCGTTTCCGGCTCAGCTCAACTTGCATGCTTGTGTCTCTGAGTGCGGGCTTCCTCTGTGCGGCCGCTGCCACCAGGATGTTCTCCACACTGTTACTGTGAGGAGGACGCTTCACTCAGTCTCTGTCCTTCTCTGCTCTCTGGCCTTCACAGATCATGGACCCCAGAGTGCGGAGGACGACGTGTCAGCACAACGGGGTGGAGCTTCCCCACCCGCCGCTGGACGTTCTCAAAGCCGGAGAGCGGATGCAGTTCAGGTCCGCAGAGAAACTCTTCCTCGTCCACTTCTTCGACAGCAAGCGCAGCTGGTGAGGGACTCACCGACTCACTCTGAAAAAATAAGAGTAAAAAATAGAACAAAATAATTTATCTATAAAGTCTTTGTTTTCTCTTAGTATCTTAACTACCAACATTTTCATTTCGTACACCTGCTTTATGGGCAACAAAGATAATGACTTCAGTTTTTTTTCATAGGACCAGGAAAGACAAATGCTTCATCAGCATGAATGTGGACAATAAATGCTTTTTTACAGAAGCATGTTGACGAGATAGAAAGAGGTGCAGAACACATTAATCTCTGTATTACATCTACAGACTGAGGAAAAAAAACTGTCACATGATCCTGTAAAAGGAGGTTGATCAGTTTATCAATCAAACGACCACCTTAATCACCAAAGTAATGCAGCTGATCATAAAGCACCGCTGGTGAGTCTCTACAGCTTTATGTTTTATTATAAACAGCATTTCCATCCCAGTTCTTAATATGATGCAGAATGGGGAACTTTGTGTCACTGCAGGAAACCACGGCGCGTTCAACACCCACAGGAGACTGTTGGACACCAGCATTAGTTAAATATAGACACACAGTCAAACTCCTACGTTGACATTTTTTCCATTCCTCTATTTATGTTCAGTTGACAGTGTCACTACTCTTCATATTTACTTTACAGTATGATTTCCCAGCTCATATAGAACCAGTTTTCAAACCTGTTAAACATTAAGATGCGATCTGCTCTGTGAAAAACAGCAGTGAGACATAGTTTTACAAAAATAAAAGATGTCATTAACAATGTGCTTCATGAACAAAAAGAACAATAAAACATTAGCAGAAATGATGTTTGAAAAAGAGACTGAGACTTAAAAACAATTGGAATTAATAGTAAATAACTGACAATTAATACTGTTGGTGAGGTTAAAATATAGCAAAGGTTTCCAGCACGAGGAAAGTTTGAAAATGAGTTGTAAGTTGACTCATTTTCAACTGTGAATCTGAGCAGTGAGACCGGAGCAGTTTGAGCTCACGCGTTGCTTATTGTCTGTCCAGTTACACACTGACCTCGGTCCTTTGTCTCATCAGGCAATGGCTTCCTAGTTCCAAGATGGCTCCCTTCGGGATCAACCAGATGCTGGACAAACTCAAGCTGGCGGAGGCTCGATCCTCCTGCATCCGAAAAGCTGTGCGGCTCGCCTTCGACCGAGCTATGAACCACCTGCACCGTGTGAGCGGCGAGCTGGAGCCGAGCTCTGGAATCACCGTCACGGACTGAACCCCCTCATCCCCTCCTCCACCCCCACCACCTCTGAAATCCTCCCATCATCCATCTCTCCTCTTTGTCCTTTCAGCTTTTTGTTTTGAACACTGTCACAGCAGAGACGCTCAGTTTCTGCCTCATACGCACAACAAACACACTCACTCGTCATGTTTACCATTTCCTGCAAACTGGAACCACATTGTTCTCGTGTCTCCCTGCACATCTGCCCCCAGTGTCCAAAATACTGTAGCTTGTGACAGCCATCTTGTTTTGTCAAAGAGCTATGCAAAGAACATGACTCAGTTAGCGGGTGCAAAAAGTTGAAAGAGAGAAAAAAAAAATCAAACTTGGGCTGTGAGGACCGAAAAATCACGGGTCTAAACCTGTTGAATGTGTCAGAGTTTGACCTCTGACCTCCTAAAATGTGCTGCAAGACTGCTGCGACAGCCTCACTGCCACCAACATGTCCATCAGTGCGCATGTGACTGGCAGCAGCTCCTGTAAATATCCTGTACAAGGCCTGACACTAATTTATTCACTCCCTCAGTTTGTTTTGGTACATGGTGTTCAGATATTTATACAGTCGGAGGTGATGATCCACGTTGTCGCCGGCACTGATGGTGTCGGTCTTTCTGCTGGTGCTATCTCTACAGAGAGAAAAAACAAACATGCATACTGTAATGAACATTTTTATTTCAGCTCCTTTTTTACGGTTTTTGTAAGTTATTGAGTTCTCACGCTTCAAGTTCTCTCGTCTTTGGCATTAAATTTTTTTTGTGTCTGTGTGCATCTTTTTTTTTTTTTTTTTTTACCTGAATGTTTTTACTGGACTACTTTTTTTGTTTGTACATATTTATATAAAATCTATATAGATGCTCTCAAAAGTTTAAAATGCCTAAAGTGCATCATTCACACCAAAACCAAAAAATCTGCTGCCCACAAGTTTCCCACTAATGTGTTTCTTTTTTTTTTTTTTACACTTTAGTTGTGTATTTCAGGTTGTTTTTGGCCTTTTTGTTTGCGTGCTGTGATGAGTTCAAGTCTTATGTAAAATGTCACAGAATCATCTTTTCCGCCTGAACTGAACTACAGTCAGCTGTAGGAGAGAAGAGAATGTGCCTGTACTAATTTATTGTAAAGCAGAAAAATGTATATGCATTACTTTATAGAGAGAGTATTGTAAGAAAATACTACGGGCACACGAGGAGCCATATGTAGAGGCCCTTCCTCTTCTGTTTTGTGAGGTTTTTTTTTTTTTTTTTTTTTTAATTAATAGCATTAAATCTGAGAGGTGAGGTGATAGTGTTTGATGTTCTATTTTTGGCAGGGTAGCGATGGGTAGACTTCCTGTTTCGTTTGGCCCCTCTGGATGTGGATGTTGTGTGTAAATAGATTTGGTACTTTAGCTGATTCTCTGGGAAAAACCACAGTTATAGCCAACGGGAGCGGAAACCAGCCGACGGCAGGTTGGTGGGATTTTTATACTAAAACACTGAAAAATTAAAATATGTTATTGAATCACTGATTAAACGTGTCCTGGTTTCATTATTCTGTTTTTAATACACATTTAGATTTAAATACATTTTCCATATTTTTTTCATACCATTCTTCTATTTATATTATTCATGTTTTTTGTTTTTTTTATTATCCTTGTGTTTTTTTTTAAGTTTGTTTTGGTAAATTAGGTTCTTTTTTGTCATTTTCATTTTTATTCTTTTTCACATTAACTAAACCCGTTGTTTTATTTTGTTCTGTTTTCATAATGTTTTTGTTATTAGTTTCTGTGAATTTCCTTGATTTTAAAAAAACTTTTTATTTTCCTTGTTTTATTTAGTTTTTTACTGTATTAGTTTAAATTTTTTTTTTTAAGTTTTACGGATTTTTATGACAATCATGAAACATTTTGTTTTTAGAAATGTTATATGCACAGGCATAATTATAACATGCTTAATGATTTAATTTGCTCTAATAAACTGAAAAGAAATAAGTAAAACTAGAATTAAAAACAAATCAAAAGAAACCCTGGCCTCCAACCACCATGACCATTAGACAGTAATACCACAGACCTTTGTCACTTTCCAGATCAGAGGGGTTTTATTTTTCAATTTTTTTAATTGTCATACATAGAAAATCAATTTGGAATTGTCTTAACATCCAGGTGATGGATCATAAATCATGCAAAGTTCACCTGTGCAGGTTTACACCTTCACAGGTGAAACAAACTTACAGACTTTTTCCAGGTGAAAATAAACCTGAAATAAAAGGATAAAAATAAACTGAGTGTACTTTAAGAAAAATAAAGCACTAATACTAAAAGTCAACATTAAGTCCTAAAATAAAAGCAACACTGAACATAAACTGATGTAGGTAGGAATTCAGCAACTTACCTGCATATCATGAAGTGGCCACAAGGTGGAGCTGTTGTTCTGTCTGAAACCGCCGATGCAGAGGAAACACTGCAGTCTGACATCAGATCCAGCTCAGCAGGACAATAAAAACTCACGTGTTTGTTAAATAAAGATTATATTAACATGGTTTGGAACTTTTTAAAGTATCTTTTATACAGACGCGTCACTTTCCTGTCACTGATCAACAGGAAAAGAGCCTTTCAAAGTGAAAACATCTCTGTGGGCTACAAGTTCAGCCTTGTTTTTACCACGTATTTGTTCACATTTAGGCAAACTGACACATTAAACGTACGCTGAAATGATCTATTAGAAGTTCCTGTTTGCAAAAGTACCCACAGATGCATCCACCCATTCTTCATAGTTTCTTTTTCTAGTCCAGACATAAATTCTTTGGATTGAGATCTGGGTCACTCCAGGCCATTACATCATCGTTCTGAAGTCATTCCTGCGTCTCCTTGGCTTCGTCGCTTTTAGGTTTGGGTCCATTATCTTGCTGGAAAACAAATCTTCTCCCAGGTTTCTTGCAGACTCTCCTAAAGCTGCAACAGGGATGATGATGAGGAGGAGCTCAGATATCCAGGAGGAACTCCGAGTAGAACCGCGGTTCCTTTGTGTTCAAGTTGACACAGTTTGCAATTTGAGTTTAAATAAAATTTAAAAAAGCTCTAAATATTGCAAAAATGTTTTTACACTTGACTGAGGTGGAGAAGTTGATAAATAAATAAAACTCAATGTGACAAACTGTCAAATGCCTCCAGTTTTTTATCTCGATGAACTGACTCCTAATATTCACATTAACACTAGTGGATGGAAACAAGCTCTTATTTGGTTTAATAGATTTTCTGGAGATTGTGAGATGAGCACATGTGTTTCAGGATCCTGGGAGAAGAACGACTCATCGGCCTGCGACTGTAAGTCAACACCTGGACAAGCAGCAGAAAATGGACGCACGGTCGTTGGTTGTGGCGAGTGACGAATCACACTCATTGAGGTGGAACTCGACCAATAAGATCATTTCTGCCTTGATTCATTTAACATCTGTAGCTGCTGTTGTGCTCCAGTATTCCCAGTTTTCACAGTCCTGTATCTTGTGAATATTTTGCTCATGACTCATCATTTTCTTCTAATTAGCCGCAGATATTTTGGGCATCCTGAGCTCGTCGTCCGGCTCAGCCACACACAGACTCTCTGAGTCTCTGGGGGTTAAAACGTGTTTGAAGTCGAACATAATTATCTATGCATGCGGGTAATTAACGGTGTCCAGCTCATAAATAAACACATTTCCTCTGCAAACACACCATTAATGCAGCAGCCGCCGCTGGAACAGAGACCGTCTCCTGCAAAAAGCTCCGGTTCAGATCTGTTCAGATCAGTTCAGATTGGTTCAGATCAGTTCAGATCGGTTCAGACCGGTTCAGACCGGTTCAGATCACTCGTCCTCTGTTCAACTGCTCCATGTGTTCAGGTTCAAGACGCCCTGACGGGAGATGGATTTTTTCGGGGGCTCAAGCACCTCAGGAACCTTCTTGTTTGCATGTTCTTTTCTCCAACATCAACTTTAGACATTGTGTGTAAAAGAGGTGTTTCTATTATTTTGTCCACCATATTTACATCTGAGTAGATTAAATAGTAGAAACACCAGTCTGTATCATGCAAGACAGTTTAACAGCACCACAAACTGAAGCTTGAATGAACACACAGTTGAATCAACACCTCTAACACAGTTTCAACAGAAACATTATCACCTTCATGAAGGCAGAATTTACTGCAGGACTGTTAACAGCATTATTTTTAGCTAAGGGTCCCTAATAAACTGGCAACTCTCAGGTGATTTGTTATTTTAACTGAAAATCTACTTGTGAAGTTTGCAAATTCAAATTCAGGCATCCAGAATTTAAGTGTCTCACACAGCAAATCAAATCCACATCTAGAAATTCAAAGTCAGGTCAAAATGTGAAGTCGCTCCAATTTGATTTGGTGAATTCAGCCACTAGAATTCAAGAAAACTCAACTGAACCTCCAGCCGGACTGAAATCGATCAGACCATCTGAACAACATCAGGCAACAATCTGCGAGATGAGCGGAAATCCTGAGTGTTAACGGTTTCACATTCGATTGAATGATCTGCAGGAAGACACAGCGGCTGTCCAGGACCGACAAGACGCGTGTCCATTGTGTGGACATGAACCTGTTCACACTGACATCACAGGGACTCTCCTGCAGAGTGGGGACGAGCAGGAGGTCCCCACACGGCAAAGTGTCCAACCAAAGCTCTGACAAAGACGTCCTCAGTCAGACGCTGAAACAAAACGTCCTCTTGCTGAGTCGTAGTTGCTGCGTTTGTGAGAACGCGGCCGCTCGCTCGTCTCCGTCCTCGTGAATATTAATGCAGCTTGTCACCTTTGAAGTTTTGATGCCATTAGCAGCAGAGTCCTCTCTGCTGGAAACACAACAATGGAGGAGTAATTAAACAGCAATTATGGCTTCACAGTGAAAAGACAAGCAGCATTCTCAGGCCGCCGTTAATCGTTTGGAGGAAACAAATGTGTTTCGCTCTCAGAACACGAGCGTCGCCGCCTCGGGAGCTGCGGCGGCGCTGGGTCAACGTTTACCGTTTGCATTGTTTAGGGCAGTCGGAGCGTTTCAGCGGTCTTTGATCCCGGACTCAGACGGAGCTGGAGACGGACAGGAAGTGAATGACACACGGACAACGACAAGTGAACTGAAGGTTTTTACTTTACTAAGAGAAAACAACCATCTATATTAGTCTGAGGTGTTTTTCATTATTTTTCTTCACTTTCACTAAAGAACACAATCACATTTTTGACAACTGCAAAGTCACGATTCTCTACACGAGTTCACGTTTTCTTTTTGGCAACTTGCAGCTCTGCAAAACAATCTCACATTCAAAATGCACCAGTGCAACCAGAACACTCGATACACACCTCAACATGTATCGAACAACACAATCACTAACAACAGGAGCATTGTCATCAGAGTCACTATTGACTCGACAAGTTTTACTTCACATACTTGCTTGATATCGAAACGTGGGACTCTCTTGGATAATAAAATCTCACAGGACAGATGGCTGTAAATACTACAGTACCCATGAGCCTCAGGTGAAGAAGCCAGTCAGAGGTGCAACAATTTCAAAATGCTTTGCTGTTGAATTTGTGATCAAAACTTTGTATCACAGCAAAAGTTAATTGATTGAAGACTGTAAAAGAAGTTTTCTCAACACTGATCTGTGAACAGAATTTTAACCTCTGTCATTGGCTGTTCCTCATCAAAATGCACCTTGGGAGTCGTAGTTAACTTCTCGCTCTAAGTTTTCATGTCCGCCGGCTTTGACTTTTGATCAAACACAGATATTTTCTAATGGAGTTGTTCATTGAAATGAGCCAAAACAAACTGGATTTTTGCTTTTAGAACCAGGGACACAGGAAACAGCTCGTTTCTCCTTTCAACGAGTCAAAGCTTCCTCTTTTCTAAATGTTTTTTAAACAAAACAAAAAAACACCGGACACACTGAGCAGCATTCAGGCGTCTCCTGATTCAGCTTCAACATCCTGCAACATGAAACTAAAACCTGTGTTTGTGTGTGTGTGTGTGTGTGTGTGTGTGTGTGTGTGTGTGTGTGTGTGTGTGTGTGTGTGTGTGTGTGTGTGTGTGTGAGTGTGTGTGTGTTGCCCCTCAGTCTATTTAGTCGAGCCGTTATTTTAATTGGAGCCGTAATGAGCTGCGAGAGAAGAAGTTTCAGGCTTCATTAGAAACTCTCACCTTTCGGCTACAGTGAGAGCGAGCGGCTGGAGGGGGCTGATTGACAACGTGCTAATTAACCAATCAAGGAGCGCGGGGCGAGCAGGCACCTGTGTGGTCACTCCGAGCGCAATTACCTTCTGCCCGCTCCCCTGCTTCCTGTTCAGCCAATCTGTCGGCCGCGGAGAGCCTAATGACCCGCTAATAAGACAAGCGCTCCGGAGTCCATCTTAATGAAAATCAGTCGACCCCTCTCTCCTCGCTCGATCGTGCGCCGGTCCTCGACCTTCCATCACCTCGACTTGCTGAGAAACCGCGCGGCCTTGGAGAATATTAAAAAGGAGAGATGATTTCCTGGAGAGGCCGCTGGACTTAATTCTCTCCTCTGAAAGAAAAATGAGTCGGCGGACGACGGCGGCCTCTCGGCACGAAATGAAAAACCCGCTCTTTGATTTTTTTCCCCCTCTTCACCTCTCATCTCTCGATCCCCGGGTCGTTATCGGACGTGATTGGATGAAGCAGCTGGGTTCACCTGTCTGTCCTGCAGATCCACAGCAGAGAAAGCTTCAAAATCTGGACTCTCAGTTGAAAATCAGAATATAAGTTAGTGATTCAGATCGCTTCAGCTTTGAACTCCGAATTTGATCTCACTTCTGCTGCAGGATAAAGAAACTCAAAGTTGGTAAAGTCTTGAATTTGGCTTCAGTCTGACTTCATTCTGGTTTAATCCAAGAAACAAAAAGTGATAACGATTTAAAACATGAATCCAGAGTCATAATTCAAAATTTGACATCTTGACCAAACACCGCCTCGTCCTTTAGTAAGTTTCCAAGATCAAGAATGATCTTTGAATCTGAATTCAGTTTATTACTTTCAGAACATGAACCCTTCAAACAGTTCAGAGTTCAGAGGACAAATCTGAATCAAACTAAGTTCATCATCACTGTGTTTTTTCTACCTGAAACACCCGACAAGCAAATAAAACAACAACTGGAATATCACAGGTATCTCATCTCCTTATTACAGCAAGTCTCTCTCTCTCTCTCTCTCTCACACACACACACACACACACAGTGAGAGTCTGCAGTGTTTTTGGGTGACAGTGATCAACGGGCAGTTACGGTCACACAACCTGCTATTATATCTAATGGGACATTGGACCGTGTGTGTGTGTGTGTGTGTCGCTGTGAAAGTGACAGTATATTTTGCAGAGGTATGAATATTTTATGGAGTGAACTCATTAGACGCTCGGCCTCTCGGGAGCTCGGAGGAGAGTTTGTTTTGTTCCAGATTATTTGCGTGATGAATTATACATCTCTGGGATTCAACAATATGAAAACAACACAGCTACAATTAGACGGAGGGTGGAGGCCTATATTTACTCTGCACACATCAAAAAGCTGCCTGGCCCACTTTACTGTCCACCAGCTCACTTCCTGTCTGCGAAGGACACTTTGAATGCGCTTTAAAACAATAATAACCATTGTAATGAAAAATAACTGGAACGAGACTCGTTTAAGAATATTTTTACAAAGTGATTCATATTTAATTAAAGCGACTCTTTTTAATATTTTCAGACAAAGTTCCAAGGGAATTCTTTCTTTCTTTCTTTCTTTCTGAGACGAAAATATGAAATTAAATATTTTTTTGTCTGCTGCTGCGTAAATATATCTGCTCTGTACATCACATCACACATTGTATATTTGATAGTTTTCAGTTTAATGAATTAACAAGCCAGAATGTAATGACGTTGGTGTCGGCTGGCAGGCTGAGCCCCGGCAGGGGAACGAGAGACAAACTGACCAAACAAGCCACTGAGCAACAGTCAGTGTTGGTGGTGAAGAGAAACACACCAGTAGCCTGCGAACTGATGTTACACGTTGCCCCAGTTTGTTTGATCGGTCACTCGCTCGCTCAAAATGTGACTTATTGTTTAAAGTCTGTGAATCTTGTGTAGCTGCTGTTACTGATGCAGATGTGGTTTAAAATGAAATGAACTGATTGGCTGCATGGAAACAAGACCTCCGTCTACATACCTGACAACGCTGTGACCTGTTAATAGACAAGTAGGGGGCGCTATCATGAAATCAAAATATAAAAGTTCTCCCTTTTGGGTTCAGATTGGTTTTATAATTTCTCAAAGAGGACGGAACATTTGATTTACAGGAGAAACACGTGTGACGGAGCAGAAACAAGACACGCAATCAAATTTCAGTTGGACTCGACTCAAACACAATAAAGAAGCTCAGTGCTCACTTTCCACCAGATTTTCCGTCTTTATGGTCGACTGTGCCTTTTAACACTGTGCTGGGTGGGGGGGTCGGTAACTGTGGGTCCGTCTCCAATCTCCACCGGCTCTATTAGAGAGCTGACAGGGCTGTGAATGGGCTGGAGGCCCCGTGGCCTCGGAGCAATCACCACGGCCATTTCACACCCTGCTGATCCCCTCATCTGCTGCGGAGACGAGAGAGGGGCTCCGAGGGCCCCGGAGGCCCCTGATGAAGTCCTGACCTCACTCTCCAGAACCCACGGGATTAAAAAATTACTCCTCCTTCTGTGAGTGAAGACGGCTGCTCAAGCTAGTCGACAGACAAATTGGAAAGTTTTATTGCAAGATGAGAAATGTGACTTTATGAAAAAAGTCACTCTGAAGTCGCTGCACTTCACAGAAGGAGCAGAAACTTAGAAAGGTAACATTGAAATACTTCATGTTTTTTGTCATAGAAACAAGAAATGAAAATTATGGAACATGTTCTGTCCATTTTTTTCTGTTCAATGTCATATTTTAGAAAGTTTTTTTGACATTTAAAGCTGCTAAATGATGATGAATGATTCTTTTCTGTGGTTTTCTTGATTCAGAGAAAGTGAAAATAAATAATGCACATTTTGATCATGGATGTATAAATACAACCAAAATAAAAAGCTCTCTCCTGCACTGATGTTCATGTAGTAGCTTGCACATAAGTACATGAGTGAAAAGAGAAAACGTGTGGAACATTAAGTTACATCGGTTCAAATATTTGTTGCTTGCTAGCTTGTGAATTTCCCCCAAGGTCAAAAAGTCTGATTTTATCTCAAACTATACAAATACATTTATTTGCTTTTCATGTTTTGCATCTTCAGTCTGAATCTGCAAAGTAACTATCAAAAAATGTACTTTCTGTCTGAACTGCAGTGGAGTACAGAGTAGATCTACTTAGTTACTTTTCACCACTGGTTGTTGCTTATGCATGTCTGTCTGTTGCCTTTGGATTTGTGTCCTCTTATATGATGCTAATAAAGTTCATATGAAAAAGGTTCAAAGTTCAACCTGGCAGGTTCTGGGTTCGTGTGAAGAGATGGATCCTGAAGAGCTGAGTTTCCTTCACATTGTGCAGGTTCAGTATGTTGGTCAGATCTACATGTGGATGCAGACTTTAATGAAACTGGCTGTCGGCCTGTTCACTCTGTGCAGAAACAGGAAAACAGAAGAGAAAAAAACACACAATTAGAGCTTTAAATGACAATCTGCTGCCTGACAAAGCCAGAAATGAGAAGCACAGAGAAGAAATGCCACATTCAGGGACCGATGCAGTCCCACTCGTGTAATGATCTCGAATCAGAGGCCACTAAAAGGACAATTTTCCTCCCCAGGCTTTATGTGTGATACTCATCAGCTTCTCCGCCTCAAATAGAAACTGATGTGCCGGGTCTCTGCCTGTTTCTGGGGAATGTGAGAATTTCAATTACCTCGCCTTAGCGGCGGCCAATCTTAATAACTTCTTTCTTAATTCGTGTTCACGTCGGCGTCGAGGCGTTGCATCCAGGCGTTTCCCCTCACAACGGGCCGGCGAATACACGACCGGCGCCACTTAGCTCCGTCAGGACCCCCCGCCCCTCCCCGCTAACCGCCCAGCTCCCGTGGAATAAAGGTCAAGTAATCAGGCATCTGGAAGGACAGCTCATTTGTCATCCCTTGATAAATGCGTCAGCGGCTAATCTGCGGAGCAGGACCCCGCCGCGCCGCCCCGAACAGAAAGGTTAACCGAATCAAAACAGGAAGGGATGGAGGACGATGGCAGCGCGAGCAGCAGCTGTGGGGGGAAAAAGAATAAAACTTCATTTTGATTCAATTGTTTGGTGGCTATTTCTGGACCGGTGGATTGTGGGAAGGCTCCGACAATAACCTCCACCCCGCCGCTAAATGACAGCAGACTGCAGAGAACATTAACTGTGACAAGACATTAGCGGCGATGAGGCGATACGTTTCACTGCGGGGAGGAAAAGCTGCTGCCTCCGTCCCTCCTCACTTCCACCTCCTCTGCCTCCCAACAGGTTCTCCTCCTGAAAGTCAACCTGACAACACTGAAAAAAGCTGCTTCACTATTTTAGAAAAAAAAAAAAAAAAAAAAACTTGTACCAAAGACTTACAAGGTTCTTAAAAGTTCAAGTTCTGGGTTGTCAAGTTCTGCACTGTTGCAGTAATTGGCTGCTGAGCTATTAACCTTATAAACAGTGCTTGTGTAAGCTCGTTTGTAATGAAGCGAACACGAACAGGCGGAGCTGCAGACGACGGTCGGGAGTGACAGTATGAACGATGGTGCGTTCACTTACTGATGGAAGTAAAGTTCATTTGACCACTGATGGAAGAGCTGAGCTTAGAAAAAAACCCTACACAATCAGCGACTATGAATCTTTGAACTGAGCGAAACAATTTGAACTGAGTGATCTGTGATTGAACCTCGACTCGCCTGCAGCGATGACGCAAACATTGTGAATTTGGTGACATCATCTCGTGATGTCATGTCTGAACATTTTCAAACTTTCTGAAGTGTTTCCAGCAGCGAAGCGTCAGCGAGGGTATTTTTATCTGTGAAGTGAATTACGTCCCTCACATCGATGATTTATGAGGCGAGATTTGCATCATCGGTGGGAACGCAGGGATCTATTTCCTGGAGAAACATCAGCTGTCTTATCCCCATAACAATCTCTTGGCTCATTTGTGATGAAAAAAATGGTATAATGAAATTAGTCTTTATTCAGTTTTGATTGGAGGGAATTATTTTCTGTCTCAGAAGAAGAGCGACTCAGTTAAACGATGCAACAAATACTTTCACTTCAAAAGGTCCCTCACTAGATTTTTTTGAACTTTTCAACCACGTCTTCTTCAGTGAATGGAACTGACTCAGGTGGAGCCAAGACCGAGAACCGAGACTCCAACACTTTGATCCAGACTGAAATATCTCAACAACTGTTAGACAACAAACTATTTGCTCTGAGCAACTTTCTTCAGGGACAAACCCGTCAGGTCTCAGTCGGTGGACGAGGCCGATCGGCGCTGATATCAACGAATCACAGAACCGTCCAGAGGATTTCAATCAGTAGATGTCTGAGAGAACAGAGCGAGAGCTGGACAGAGTCATTGGAATAATAAAAAATCAATCGTAACGCGTCACTTCTGATTCAGCGAGCAGATCTGCAAACTGCCCTGTTTCTCTCAGAGGCTTCACTGCTAATCACCAATTATAGAGCATGAAAAAAGCATTTTTAAAAGCCTGAATTATTAATTGTATGAATGAGTTATTTTTGCTGCCTTGCTGTCTGCGTGGCTCTTGGGATGGTAATATCAGTCATGACTTTTCCTCTAGCGCCACCAGCAGGTTGACATTTGTGGTTCTTGGTGAATTATCTCAACAATCATTGGATGTTTTCAGGTTTAATCTGAGCTTTGAGTTCTGTGAATCTTCTCAGTTTTTTGTTTTTCAATTTTCGGACAGGTTGAAGTTTCTCTGAAGCGTCAGTGTGCAGCGACTGTTTGAATCAGCACACACTCGACTTAAAGACCAGCCTTTGAACGGGTGGGAGACCGGAGGAGCTTTTCAGTCGCCAATTACTGCAGTCTTTTCTGTCCAAACCCCGCAGGCTGTGTGGGATCGATCCGTCCGTCCCCGCAGATCACAACTGAAAAGACTTATTTATACTCTGAAGCCTCTGAAGAAGCCAGAGCTTCAGAAACAGCTGAAGTGAAATGGTGGTTTTCTCTCAGACCGAACAACACGATGGGTCCGTCATTACTGATGCACGTGTTTTTTAAAGCTGAGCGATGTTCAAACCACTTTTTGCTTTTTTCTCCATTAAACACTTAATAACTAAAACCTGCAGTATGTTATTAATGAGTGTGGTCGGGCCAGATAAAACTTTGTCTTCTAAAAGTTATGGTGCTTTTTGGAAACACCTCTTCAGCTGAAGTAACTTGGTCAGATTGATTTTATGTTAATTTCAAGATGCTTTTGGGAAACAGAGCGCAGGTCCACTTTCTCCTTGTCCACTGCAGAAGCTACAAAACCACAGAAGAAGACATGATGTCATTCTGTCAGAACAACAGGGTCCAATCAGGATTCAGCCCCTGAGTATCACATGGTGGGCGGGGCTGCCCTCTCCACCTGCGCCGTGGTCAAGTCAGTTTATATCGAAGCCAAAGTCACCTTTTAACAGAGCTGTCAATCACACGCACGCACACGCAGCGTCAAGTCAAATGACTTATCGATCAGCTGATTCATAAACACAGCAGGAAAATATTCAGCTGTAGCACATTTGCATGATGGGATGGACATCGAATATCTGTCAGCCTCCGCACGGACTCATTAGCATATTTCACACCTTCAATTAGCTCTGACACAATTGGCCACTGAGCTTGCAAAAAATAAATCTTTGCACAAGGTTAGCGGCCGTGTGTGTGTTTACAGACTGCAGTCAAAGCAGTTTACACGAGAAGCAGCTGATTCAAGCAGATGACAAACTGAGAGCAGGGTTTTTTAATCATTTTAAATGTTTTTAATTAGACAGAAAGTTCAGAGATGAGGAAAATGAGGATGCACGACCTTTGGAAACAGTAGTTTGCAGAGGTGTCAGCGAGTAAAGACGAAGCCCAGTGCAAAATCTTTGGCCCTACAGTTCAACTCGGGTTCTCCACGTCAGGCGGCGCGACATGAACATGATAAGATCAACTCTGATACTGTGTAATATCACACACAATAAACTGAATGAATATAATAAAGATAGTTAATAAACACTGTTATGTCAGTCATCCTGTTTATACACATACAGGCACAGAAGTTGTTGACAAATACATTAACATCATAACATCAGCGCCATCGAACCATTAATTAACTGTGCTGATAAATACTAAGTCAGGGAGGATGAAGCAAAGTGTTCACAAAAAATGTTTAGATCCTTAAATTAAAACCTTGATTACAACAAGAAGAAATATCTCTTGATAGAAAGTACTAAAATAAAATGAAAACATAAATATTATTTTGTTCATCAAACCTTCAGCCATCAGATGTTTTCATTCTAAAAATATCTTGTGATTAAAAGGTTTTCTGCCCCTGTGTTTCATACATTAGGAATTTAGTACAAAACAATCCACATTACTCACAAAGTCAAGTGTTTATCACAACAACAACAGCCAACATACACAACAATAGCAACAGCAGCCAACATACACAACAACAACAACAACAGCCAACATACACAACAAACAACAGCAGCCAACATACACAACAACAACAACAACAGCCAACATACACAACAACAACAACAACAGCCAACATACACAACAACAACAACAACAGCCAACATACACAACAATAGCAACAGCAGCCAACATACACAACAACAACAGCAGCCAACATACACAACAACAACAACAACAGCCAACATACACAACAACAACAACAGCCAACATACACAACAATAGCAACAACAGCCAACATACACAACAACAACAGCAGCCCACATACACAACAACAACAACAGCCAACATACACAACAACAACAGCCAACATACACAACAACAACAACAGCAGCCAACGTACACAACAACAACAGCAGCCAACATACACAACAACAACGACAACAACAAACAACAACAACAACAGCGGCCGGCTGAGTTGTGATTTAAAGAAGCCGAGAGAGAAATCCATCTCAGCAGCCACAGATGTTTCTGTCTGAGCAAACTGCACACAGACAAAAACACATTCCCAGCAGAGCTGAAGCCTCTGAACTGAGCTCTAGATCCAAGTCTTAACCTTGAACAGTCCTGTGAAGAATGAAGAACTAGACGAAACATCCTCACTTTAAGATTGATAATCATAAACATCCTAATAAAGCAAAAATAACCTTTCCTTCCAAAAAATGTTTTCTTTGAGTGTCTGGACCTGAAGTATTTTCTGAGACATCTCCCTGTGTTATGTGCTTTGCCACAAACTGCCTTTCTGATCACATCAAAGCTTCTAAACTTTCCAAAAATGTCTTAATTTTCCAAACATTTTAGAGCTTCTCAAACATGTCTTCAGTTAGTCTTCAGAACCCCTGCACGGATGAACCTTGGTGCTGAAATGAACATCAGGATGGTTTCATTAAATGACTTCAGTGTTGACCCTGACTGAGAATCTCTTCAGACGGATCCTGTTATTTACGGACCTGCTGATGTTGCGGCGTCACACCAACGATGTGGTGAAGACGGAGAGTCGAGAAGCGAAACGTCAACCTGATTCTGCAAACATCAAGAAATCTCACCCAGCTGCTGGAAATCCTGACGACTACAGAAAAAAGAGATGTTACTTCAGTCCACATGTGTATTTATATCATCATATGTGCAGCTACAGCAAATGTGAGGTTTGTGCATTTCTGGTTTATAACTACAGATATAATATCTAGGTGTTAACATGGCTGAAACACACTGAACGCAACTATCTGACGGAGCTGTGTGGGGACGAGTTCAAGCTGAAACAATCTGCATTTTCATGTTTTTACCTGAGCGCTGGTAAAAACAAGCAGAGTTCACATTAGTTCACATTAAAGGAAAGCTGAGGAGAAAAATGGTTTTGAATTTGCTCAATCAGCCTGCAGGTGTCTGGGCCGCTTCAGATGTTCTAGTCCATCTCTGTAAACCAGTTTCTGAGTTTTAAGGTCTCTGAAGAATTTAAAAAACAAACAGCGTCCCTGCGAGCTGGAGGTCGGGCCGCAGTCTTCCACAGAGGACGCCGCTCGTCAGCGAGTCTGAGTCATCTTCTCGATATTCAGTCGCTGACCTGCTCACTCTCTGCTTTCATTTTTTTCCCTCAGTAATGAAATGAAGTGCAAACAGGCCGGCCGTCCTCCATGCATCACCGAGGCCGCTGACGAGAAGATAATCAAATTGCTCATTTTCAATTTTTCATTTCTTTCATTATTTAAAAAGGCGCTGTCAGCTGCTCGGCCTCACACTGACCTTCACTGATTATTATTTGTGCAACACTTTCTCTGTCAATTGTCCATCTCTCACCTCCTCCAACCCTCTGTTCATCATCTCCTTTCAGCTGCCTGTCAAAGCTTCATCTGCCTCCCTAAACTGAAGAGTAAATAACCACCGTCCCGTAAATATGCTCATTACTTTCACTATCATATTGCAATGTAAGCTGGCGTTCTCAGGTCTCAGTGTTCGTCAGTCGTCGCAGCTGCAGTGGCTGAAAATCAACTGCTCAGAAATTTGGATTAAAAGTTGAAGCGGCTGAAAGCGACTTTGTTTTCGTCTCTGTCAAAGTTTGATGAAACAAAAAGAAGTCAGATTTATAGACGACATTTCAAAGCTAATGTTGGGTAATGAGGGTCAGGGCGACAGATTGAATTCAGCAGATTTATTTGAATATTTGCTTTTGTACAGTTACAACACAGAAAGTTTATTTCCAGTCAAACAGTAACGCAGACATTAGCCGGCCTCATTAGCCATCCCATAAACTGATGTGAGCAGTTAAACAAGATGCAACCAGCGTCGTTTATGGGACTGTTGAGTCCAGGTGTTCTGTCATTATCCTGAAAACCAACAGGTCACATGACCGCACATGAATCCTGAGACTTTATCACTGACGGACGTTTTACGAGCTTCTGTAAAAAAAAAGCAAAAAGTAGGACGAGGTCGAGTTGATGTTGCTCCTCTCATCAGAGACAGAGAGATAACCTGCATACAACCTTAAAAACCTACAAAATATTATGGAACAATCATGTTCAAATTTAATTAGCAATAAAAAAAATTTAATCATTAGTTGACCTCAAGCTTGAAAAACAAAAATCTAGATTGTGATGTTTGTCCATGTTGCCCGGTCCCACAAATAAATAAGCCAAAACAATGATGCTGTTCAACTGAAAACTGGACATGAAAATGAAGAGATGACAATTCAACTGTTCAACAGACGTTTTGCACATTGAAGCTCTGAATAATAAAGACAGAGTGTGAGAAATCAAAGACCGAACGCAGGTCAGGGATTCATTTTACACAAAAAAAGTACAAAAGCTTACAGGATTATCAGGCAGGCGAGGGTCAAACCAGAGACGACGGGTCAAACCAGAGACGACGGGGAGTCCAACAACAGGTGAGGTCCAGGAAAACTAAGCAAAAGATCTAAAACACGAGAAGAACATGTAACATGTCTGACACAAGGTTCAAAGCCAAACTGACCCTGACGCTGATCACAGGTGAAACTAATCACTCATCCCAAAGGTGGGAAAGAAACACAAAGACAGGAAGTAAAGACAACCAAAACACACCTGAGGACAAACTCTTACAAAATAAAACAGGAAATGAAAATGAAGCCCCATGAGAATCAAGTGGTTTTAAAGATGTAAGTGGAGGCAGGAGATGTAACAGTGAGGGAAAGGATTGTTTCATAATGTGATATTTACTGACGTCAAGCTCGCAGCAGTTTGTCCAAGTTCCACTGATGAAGCTGTGATTTCTCTTTCATTTGCACTCGTCCTGTCTGAAGTCGGTGTCATGTTTTTTCAGGAGGAATCCTTCACATCGTCTCTCACGTGTTGAAGCCGCCTGACAGACGGTTTATTTCTCTGCTGGCGTCCGTGGCCATGAACACTGACTGACAGATAAATGCTTTTATAACCTCCACCCTCCCACACACCTCCGTCCGGGGCTGCTGGTGATTGAGCGGGGCGGCTGCAGAGGTCAGAGGTCGGGGGGATGGAGGGATACAGTCCATCGGCTCCAACGGTCTGAGCCGAGAGGATGAAGCCAGACATTAGAGTTTAACTCCCAACGGAGTCAAATCTATTAGAGGGAGAGAGATGGAGGCTGGAGGAGGTAATACTTCTCTTCTCCATCACGAAACTCTGACAGTGAGTTCTGACTGAGTGCAAAGGGAATTTCATTGCATGCAACGTCAAAGCAAAGACGTAAGTGGACACTCATAAGAATTTGAGTCTTAAAAGCATCTTAACACTTTAGATTGAACCACTCCTGAATATTTGATGTTGAAACTTGAACAACACCAAATTTATGTCAGTGACATATTTTACTTGTATCTGTCTGAATTGTATTTGAATTTCCACTGATTTTAAATGTAAACTGAGACAGAAAATGTAAATATTCAGAAAAACTAAATTCAAGTTGTTCATTCTAGTAATTTTTGGATCAAAGAAAATTCAAGTCAAATAATAAAAAAAGCTGCTCAGGCTCGGATGAGCAACTAAACTGTTTGTGAATATATTATCTATACATATGAATATAATAATTGTGAACATGAATAACACCAGGGTGCGGCGGGATTCGTTCAGATGGAGGGATCTGCAGCTGCTCCTGCAGTAGGATAGGAGTCGCTAGCGTCGCTGCCCGATCTGTAACTACTGCCTGATCAATATCATGGACAAGCGGCACTACGATGTAACTGGTTGTGAAACAGTCGTGGTTAGATTAACCCATTGGTCAAGTTTTAGCCCCTGACCTACGCACATGCTCAGTACCGATCGGGCTGGATCAGGCACTGACAGGAAGCTCCAGCTCCAGGTCGAACACTTTGTTCAGGGTAACATTGATTTTGCTCATTGATTAACAGTAAGTAGAGTAAAGCTCAAATAGAAATGAACAAGATAACGTAGCTCTGTACCTGAGGCCGACATGTGTCACACAAACGGTTTTGCTTCATATAATTATCTGGTCCTTTAACTGTCGGCTCAAGAGTTGTGAGTTTACATTGATGAAACGACATCACAGCGACAGGAGTCAGCTGTCCGTCATCCTGATGGCGAAGACGCCTCGTGGTCTCACATCACCTTCCCAATCTGTCAGTGTTCAGTGGAGAGTCTGACACTCGTCCTGCGGCGCTACAGGGAACTAAACTTTAAAGGGCCAATATCACGCTCCATTAACTCTCCTCCACACACACCGCAGCTTCTCATTACACTCGGCTGTTTGACGGTGGATCTTCACCGCAGATCGTGTTGTTGTTCTCCTCAGGCCAAGAAAAAAAAAAAAAAAGTTGAACTCGGGTCATTTTCTATTTGTTTCAGAATCTGAATTCAGCTGCTGGCGATCAAACAAACTGTGACGGCTGAACCTGCTGCCACACAGCTGATTTAAATCAGTCAGTAACCAGAGTTTATAGTTGATTTAGTTTATTGACCTTTTGACCTCATGCACATTTTGTTCACATTGTAAATCAGCAAACAGATAAATGAGGACTTTTGCTTCAGACATCAAACTCAGATTCAAATACATCAGTTTCCATCTGTCTTGAACACATTTAATTCATATCTGTACAGTCACTTTAATTTGTCTCTAAGTTTGCATTGAGGAGTGTGTGAAAGAACAGAGTGTGAAAGTGTCATTGATGGTGTTTGTCTTTCTGTTACCCCCTCTTTTTCAAGTCCACCCCCTAAATGATAGTTTGTGCTTTGATACCTGAAAAATGAATGACATTCCCATCATTAGTGTAAAGGCACCAGTGTGGATTTTCACCAAGCGGCTCAACACTGACGACATGCAGAGCAGGAAATGTTCAATGCAAACAATTATCACACAACACAAACATGTTCAGCAGACGATCGGTGCAAGCTGTTAAAACATGACAGGATATGATCACAATCACAAACACACGACAGAAGACAGCCGCTGAGACGGCGGCACAAAGAGACACAATCAGACGAACACAGACAGACAGAAATCAAGCAAATGAAGACAGCGACCTTCATGACGGCTTTCATCTTTTATGGACGTGTTCATTCAGCTGTGTGATCATTCTGGAGGCTGCAGGTTGTGTTGCTGTTGAACTGGACGACATCACACTGGCAGGTGTTTCTGTCATTCAGCCTCCTCTCACTGATATAAATGTGTTGGACAAGTCTCAGTGGAACAGACGTCTTGCTGCTGATACAGGACTTCTCCCTCTGCGAGTCCAGTTCGGTGTCTTTTGTGTTCACGTTCTTCTGCTCGTCCAGTCAGCTCCGTCTCTGTGATGCGTTCTGGATTAGCTGGATTAACCCGAGTTAACTGGGCCGGTTTATGATCCACTTCATGATTCCAGTTATCAGGTAACTGACGTTACGCTCAGTGAAACCAGACGACCGAAAGAGAAGCAGACTAAGTTTGTGACTCGGGTCTCTTCGTGTCCTCCACTTTGAAATTCTCCTCCATGTTTCCTCTGCTGAATAATAACTCACCGCAGTTCTAAATATATGAATCAAAGCTTATAAATTAATATCCAGAAGGCTTGTCTGAAACAGTTTGTGGCGTAATTTATCTTCTGAGCTCATGATCGGGTTATGTAAGTAAATATGGGAACAATCCATAACCGGCGACCTTGTTAGTTGCCCCGAGGTCACTGCTAATTGGTGGGAAGGAGCGAGCAAGTGAGCGACTGCAGCCGCCAATAAAACGATTTCCTGCTCTCAGTCGCTGCAGCGTTTACTGAAGCCACATGGACAAACAAAGGAAGCCAATGACAGAGTTCAGAGATCAAAGGTTAAGAAAAGCTGAACGGACTGTAGACTGACAGTGTGACACCACTGACGCTGTCATTTACTTTCTTTTCTCTTCTTCTTTAGCTGTTTTTTTTTACTTCAGGTGCGTTTTGTGTTTTATTTCTTTCATTATTAGCTTCATCAATAAACTTTTACTGTTGACTGAATTAATAGTTTGACAGAATATTGCATCTGTCCTCCCCCTGCCGAAAGATGCACATGGTTTCGTCCACACCCACAGAAGATGAACAAAAATAGTTTGTCTTCAAACCACACGTCGATCAGTTGCTGCTCTGAATGTGGCGCCGACGCTGTCAGCTGAACTGTGAGGCGATCAATCACATAACTTTATTTATATATCATGTAGAGACAAGCTGAGAAAACCAGTTAAAAAAATAAAGGAATATCTTATCCTCAAAGTGCTGATGTGGGGTTTTCACACCGTGGAAATTTAAAACTGTTCTATTAATATTTTCATTCATTTACAGACACATTTGTCGGCTTTGTGTGTATAAATAATGAAACAATATATTAACAACCTAAATCTCTTCTATAAAAATATTTTGAGCAATTGTGACTAAAGATTTGAACATTTTCGTTGGAGCCTGTGTCATTTTTCTTGTAGTTTGAGTTTCTAAACTTTGTTAAATTGCCAACATGATGAGTCGGACTTAGTGGTAAATGAAAGGACGTGTGTGTGTGTGTGTGTGTGTGTGTAGGCAATTTATTACTATTTATCCTGTTTGCTGTAAACCTTCATTAATAATTAGAACAAATCCAGTAAGAGATGTGTTGGGTTCTTGAATAACCAATAGTTTGGCCGACTGCAGGAGCTGAATTTTAAATACAAAGCCAGGACTTCAGTTTGAAATGCAGTGAAACAGAAATGAAGCTTAATGCATTCACACTGCTGACAGTTTATTTTCCTGCAGGTGTGACACGCTGTTGTATTCAAAGACACACTGAACATTCATGAGGCTCTGTGCAGGAGACCCCCCTGCAGGAGGGGGCTAATGGTTTATTCAATCACTCTCACAGACCGTCTGCCATGTTATGACAACCTATTAAACACTAAATTAAATGTGCTGTTTGCCCCAGAGGACGCCGGACGTTTTTGCCGAATGTTCGTCGTTTCTGCTCTGAAAAGCTGTTTGTTAACCTTCTCTTCCTGCCGTCAGAGCGCCGAAGGGCCGACGCCGTTTCAAACAGAGATAAATGGCCCGTCAGCACAGATGTAGACGGTGTGACTCGGACAACCCAGAATGCCGCAGTGTCGCCGTGTGAAGGGCCTCTGATTGGCCATGAGAAATGAAATGTCACTCGACTGTGACCAAGCTTTCGCCGTCGATGACATCACGCGCCAGCCGTCAGCGCCAGTCATTTTTAGTGCGGCCACATGACCGACAGCTGAGTGAGAGTCGCTGCTGTGAATATTAACATCTGCACGTGAACACGGTGTTACAGCACTTTGACTGTGATTCAAGCAACTGAGCTTTGAAAGGATTCTCTGATGAGACTCACTGGTGCTAATGAACCTGATGTCCAGATAATCAATATCAAGCTTTCAACAAACTTTAACTCGACGCACAGCTCTGATTATCAGAGCAACTTCTGCTGCAGCGCGTTTTCACATCCCGTCCTCAAGGACATGATTTCAGCTGAGGGGGGGACATGTCTCCTCACTTGTCCAGTCCTCACCTCAAAGTCCAGGCGAGAGAAGAGAGGAGCTGAGTCTGAATGTGAACTCTCAGCAACGAGCTCCAGGGATGAAGTTTTCAGATACTTTACTTAAGAAAAAATACTAATACACACTGTAAAAATACTCAAGTACAAGTAAAAGTCCTGCATTGAAAATGAAGACATTTTTGTAAATTTGGGACATTTTGATAAGTGAGGACATTTTGTCAAAGTGAAGGTCGGCGGTGAGAGAGCGCATAATGACAAGTACAGTGTTGACGTCACTTTGCTGTTTCGTATTAATCACAGATCACTGACCTTTCACTCCGGTCGGGGACACTGTCTCTGGACCGCCCTGCGGGGAGGGAGGGCCGGACTTCTTGTCAGCGTACCTGGACAGAGTATCATCCGATGTCCACCGTGACCCCGTCCCCCCTCTCCGCTCCCGGTCCTCCGCCCGCTGCGACACCGACATCCATCACCTCTGGATGCAGGTCGACATCCATCAGCCGCGGAGCTTCGGCGCCGGCGTGACAGGCCGAGCCCGCCCCCCTGGGTGTGAGGAGGTGTGTGTGTGTGTGTGTGTGTGTGTGTGTGTGTGTGTGTGTGACATATTGACCTGTCATCTGAATATCTAATGAGGACCTTGAGAGCATGCTTCCATTACAGATTCTGGTGCACTTTGACATTTAAACCTGACAGATAACGTGAGGAAAGAACCATCAGTTTCGACAAAGCGAGGACGTTCTGGAAAGTTGTTGTAGGAAACGGGGACGTTTGTAAAGTGAAGACGTTTTTGGAGAAAGTGGGGAAATACCTGAAAACATCAACCGAGGACAGATCCCTGCTCTGGGGTCAACAGACATTTCTGAGACATTAAGGACGACAAATAAAACAAGAACATAAAGCAGCTCATCAAACAAACCCAACAAAAGATTGAAGCACAGACTGATCAGCCACATCATCAATAGATCAATCAATAGATCAGTGATTCCTGTGACTGTTGGAACAGACCATCATCAGATCAGGGTGAGAACATGTCACCACTTCAGTAAACTCTGATACATGCAGCTAATTCAGACAGTTTGTGATTCAGATGACGACTTGTTGCTTCTTCAAACCCCTGAAACTCTCCGGAGCGACTGAACACCGAGCTGTGTTTCCTCCCTCCCTCCCTCAGAGTTCATATAAATACTGAAATATTATCAAATGTTCGAGTGAATATCATCTTTCAGAGCTTTGTGGGCTCTGAACCTGAAATCATCGGAGCCTCGTCACCACACCTGGATCTGGATGTGTCCGAGCTCGTGTCTGTTCAGAAGCTCACAAACAAGATCCAACAAGATCCAACAAAAAAAAACAAGTAGGGGAGAAAAACACACACATACATTTTCACCATGTTTGTGACTTTTATAGTTTCAGGCTGATCTTCACACTGAAGACAGAGTTAATAAAAATGGTGATACACACCTTCAGCAGCAGTCAGTGGTGTGTGAGTCTGGTTCTGCCCTGAGTTTTGCCTCTCAGGCTGCGTTCAGGTTGTCCTACATTACTGGCCTGAAAGGAGCTGCAGACGGTTCTCAGGGCTGAGAAAAGGTTCTTTAAAAAGTCTGTATATGTTTATCTCTTTGTATCTTTGGATGTATATGTAAATATTAACATAAATATATATTAACCCGCTTTTGTTTTTTTTTTTGGTATTTAATTCTTGTGAAGCTAAACCTCTGACCATGACTGTAACCTAAAATGAAAAATGGCTGAAGAACAGAAAGCCACTTCGGGGTTTGTCGTTTTCAGGCACAAAAAGTAAGAAGTGCTGAAAGTGTGAAGGACGAGTCTGATAATTAAATGAAAGATCCACTGTTAACAGAAAGTGACTTCTCGCCGTAAATCAGAGCTTTAGGATTAAAACAAATTATGGCACTTTTATTTTAAGGCACTAACACGAGTCCTTGGCTGACATTGTTACACTGGACCTCCATATTTTTGAGAGCTCCGACAGCCTCCTCCCTCTGCTCCAGAACGAGTTTCCAGCGTTAAATCAAAGGGGAAAATTAATGACAGCGAACGGCGTACCTGAGCTCCCCATCCGCTACCTGCTGGATGGCAAAAAAAAGAAAAAAGAAAAAAACTTTATTTAGGTCAGAGCGTCCCCTCTGGTAACACGGGATCTTCTGGCTGCTGTTTCTGTAACAGATTGTGTGGGGATTTCATCGGGATGCCTCCATGGCAATAGAGATTAGGCAATTAACCTCGATGTCACTGTAATTATTAAGACACTTTAGCAAAAAATGAATTAATTTCCCAAAAGGTGCCAGAAGAAAAGGATGTACCGCCGCTCGGCCACGGAGAAACAGAGAAGCAGAACCGCGCCGATGGCTGATTGGAGGAAATGTCGGCGCAGGTCATCGCGGAGACGATTTACAGGTGAGACGGAGCCGAACAGACTTTAAACCAAAGTCTGGATTCACCTCACTGAGGTTTTCAAACACACAAATTCTCTACACCTGCCTCACATGTTGATGATAAGTCCAACTGAAATCTTTGGTCCTCTACAACACACAGACACATCTGCTCTGTCAGTTACTTTTCATGTCTTGTCCTTTGAGAATAAAAATCAAAAACCATAATTGGCGAAATTTGTATTTTACATTTTTAGTTTTTTTGATTTGTTATATCTCCCTAGTTTTCCATTAACTTGAGTCCAGTATCCACTTTACTTTATTTCAGTACAGCCAATCAAATCCTGCAGCAGGAGCCGTCTTTATCCTTCACTTTTGTTCTTGTATTTTTGGAAAGACTGAAAAAGAAAAGACAAGCCTCCAAACTCTTTGCACACGAGTTCAGCTCCATGAAAACGGCTTCAGCGTGGAGAAATCCAAAATCTGACAGATCGAATGTGCCTCTACAGTTTCTTATAGGTTTCACAAACGGTAGCTCAAACTCTGATCACACATGGAAACACATTCTTCCTTTTCTCAGTCTCATACGTACGAGAGATATTAGATTTTAGTGTCTTCTTCTTTCTCCCTCACTCACATCTCAATATTAACATTTTTACACATTTCACGCTTTTATTTGTGGAAATTCTTTAAGAAAAAAAACCTAGAAATTAAAACCACCTTCACAAAATCACTTTCACCTCTTTGAAAGTGGAACAGTGCAGACTCTCTCCTCATGAATACTCAACGTTCGCGTCATAAAGTGAGCTCAGGTTCTGTCGACGCTCCGTCACGGTGTCCGTCGTGGTGTTAATATTAACATCCTGTGCGTCCGTGCCGCCGCCGCCGCTCTCGGTTTGATGGACGCGTCTGAACATGTGGGAGGACGGAGGAGCCGCCGCCCACATCATCAGCACTTCAGCGGATTGATATTCACCTCCAGCCGCTCCTCCGGCTCGTTAATTACATCTGAGTGCACCGAGGATTAATGAAATCAGTGTCATGGCGGCGGCACAGAGGGGTCAGAGGTCGCAGGAAGACCAGAGGGAGCTGTGTTAGTGAGTGGGAGGAGTGCGAGGATGTGCATGCTGTGGGATATGATGGTATTTTAATTAGTATGCTAATGTGTAACCGTGCGAATGTTTCCAGCTCAAACTGTTTCCATTAATTCTGCAGTTATTTACGAAGACAATGGCTGAGATGACAAAGCATGAAGTAAGTGCTGACACGAAGGTCTGAACTTTTAAATCCATCTCACTCCGGGATGACTCATCACATGTGGGGAGTAAAAACATCAAAAATCTAAATCGCACAAGTTTCACAAATGAGATCAGACTAAAACATTATGTTTTGTGTTTTTTTTTTCAAGCAATGTTCAGTTTAGTTACACAATGGAAAAAGTGCGAGAACAAGGCAAAATGAATATGTGCAAATTCTCCCTGATGCAAAAAATGTGGTGGAAGGTTGGACGTTTTTATCTGTCGTCACATGAAGAACATGTCGTTTCCACACGGCCTTCCAGAATCATTGAGGACTTTCAGAAGCTCCTCGTCTTTAAAGTTTCGTGCAGTGTGTCGACGCAGATGATTGACATCCACACTCCTTCTGATTTAAAGTAAAA
This sequence comes from Holacanthus passer, assembly GCA_025331565.1. NCBI lineage: Eukaryota > Metazoa > Chordata > Actinopteri > Pomacanthidae > Holacanthus > Holacanthus passer. The sequence goes on from JAFREQ010000130.1 coordinate 568,307, forward strand.
TTAAATTTCATTTTTGATAAGATATTAGCATATGTGAGCTTGAAGTTTGTTATTTGTTCAAACCAAAATAATATGGATTATAACATCTTATAATATTATGACTTTATTTTTGAAATTTCAGATTTGAATTTCTCAGAACATTTCAACTTTAACTCAAGTGACCTCAGGACTCTTTTAAGTTACGAACGAACTGAAAGACAAACAAGGAAACGTTTAAGAAGGAAAGAGGAAATTGGGACAAAAGGAGGGAAGAAAGAAGAAGCAGTGAATGAGTTGATGGTGTTTGCTCAGTGTTTTTGGTTTTGTGTCCGTCGGCCTGTAAAGCGTCGCAGTCGCAGAGACAGATGACTGTTTTCATTCAGCAGGTAACGATTTTTCCTCCTCTCGTTTGTTTATCCTGCTGATTAGAGCCGTGTGATGGCGCCGCTCATTAAATGCCGCTATGCTAATGAGGACGAGCCCGCATTCGTCTTAACAAACACTAATTACAGCTGCTCGTTAAGCGAAGGCTCTTGGTGACATTAAAATTCACAAAGACCTTTTGAAGCTCAGAGCCTGGAACAGAGGAGGAGCCGAGCGCTGTTGTCTTCGCTCAGAGACGGGCGGCGGGAAAAGCTGGAGGTCGGGAAGCTTTAAAAACAACTTTGTGAGATGAACAAGAAATTCTTTTATTTTCAGTGTTTTATTTGTGGACCTCAATAAAGTGCTAAATAAACAGCAGTGTCACTAAAACACTTCACATCAATGAGGCGACGTTACAGTTTGTACTGGAACTTGTAAAAACAGTGTTTAACCCAATGTCCTCACAAACAAAATGTCCTCACAAACAAAATGTCCTCACACACAAAATGTCCCTGCACCCCGGATCTTCTCACAACCTCTTGCGACCAACATGTCCTCAAGAAAACACCTTCACAGACAGCACTCACAAGGATCATGTCCTCATGAACAAACTTCTACAAACATGTCGTCAGAATCAAAATGTCCTCACAACATGTATGTCCTCACAAGCACAATATTGACAGAAACATGTCCTTGCAACCAAAATTTCCTCACATGCTAAACTCTTAAATAAAACACGTCATCACAATCCTTGCAAACAACATGTCCTTGAAACCAGTTTGTCCTCACATCCAAAATGTCCTTGCAAGCAACATGTCCTCACAAACATTAAATCCTCATGAACGACATGTCCTCACAACCAAAATGTCTTTGTGAGCAACGCGTCTTTGCAACCAATATGTCTTCACAAGCGACATGATCTCACGAGCAACATGTCAACAATAAAATGTCCACACAACAAACTGTCCTTGCAAACAACATGTCGTCACGACCAAAAGGTCGCGGAGCAAAATGTCCATACAAACGTATAGAGAGTATAAAAAATCAGCTTCTGGTTGACATTTGTGAGTCTTTGAAAAAAGATCAACTACGCGAGTGTGTAAACTGGAGGAAACACTTCTGTCGCACGTCAGGTGAAAAAATGCACCTGCTTCTGTTCTCCAGCAACGAAACGTTCTCTTTGGCTTCAGTTTCCATCTGGATCATCGCCTCCTCTCAGGAAAACTGCCTCAGTCACACTTTCTCCACACACACACACACACACACACAGAAAACCCATTTTTCACAGAATATACAGGAGATCTTTTAATACCCCCCGAGCCTGATCATGGCCTCAGATTCTTTAAGTGCTATGGATTCTGGCAGCCGCCAGGAGAAAAACCATGACAGAGTAAAAACAGCCTCCATTAGTCTTATCATTACCTTTTAAGTAACACTGAGAATCCATTTAATCTGCTGGTATCTGACGGAGCGGCGCAGCAGGGTGTGTGAGAGCGTGTGTCGGCGGTGGGAGGATTCAGATCTTTCACTCGTGTAAAAGTAGAAATACGGCACAAATGATTATATGTTATGAGATTATTCAATTATCTGTGCTGATGCACAAACCTCCTTCAAAGTCCTCTGAAGGAGAACAACAGCATCAGCTGTTTCAGCCCGCGCCACAAAACAAGCATTGTTTACGTTCAGGGGACAGCGCCCTCTAGCCGTCGTAGGAATAATGACGGGAGCAATGGAGGAAGTCAGGTGACGTTATCATGGAGAAGGAGGTTGAGGTGGATGGAAGAGTCAACAAAACATTTCATTTTGACACTGAACTCTGCTGCTCATGTCTCAAAGCTCAGTCGTTGGTTTCCTCAAACCTCGACCTCAACAAATGAGTAATTTTAACCCAAACCCACGATGATTTCCTGAATCTAACCTTCTGTGCCTAAACCAAACGAAACCTAAACCACAGAGATGCCACTTCAGTTTTGGACGACTCAGACGAATGATGTCGATTGCGGCGTCACATCAGGAAACATTTCTCTGTGTTGTTCCGGACAACAAACATCTCCTCAATGTCTTTGTGAGTTCACATCCACTGCAGATTGAAATGTGCATCAAAACACAACATTTCGTTTGACTGAAGTTCTGTGAAAGGCTGAATTTTGCCAGTGACGTCATCCAAATGTCACTGAACAGAACCAGAAACATCAGCACTCATGTTCTGTTAAACTTGTCGAACGTTGATTAAACATCTGCAGCTGGAATCAAACCTGTGTCACCTGTGGTCTGAGTTGAGAGAGGAGCCGTGCACATTAATGCACGGAGCAATTATTGAAACCTTCACAGTGAAGTCATGTGGAGTCCTGAGCTCCGTCAAAGCTGCCTGGACTTTTGCTGATGATAAAGAAAGTCCCAGCTCCACTATCTCTGCAGAATCTAATTATTTCCAGAGGATGATTATAAATAAATTTGCAGCTTTGCCTCCTGCAAAACACTGGCAGCAGTGGATTAATTGTATAATTGAAGGCACACTGTCTTCTCACTTAAGTAATAACAAAAAGAGTCATGGTGGAAACAGATTTGATTCGTTGCTGTAGTTGTTGTCTCATTGCACAGGACATGAATTCCAGAGTCTCCTGAAACATAAATTAGACTGAAGACACCTGTGCTCGTATATGAGTGACGTGCATTAATATTTGTGCTGTTACGTATTTGTCTTTTCTTCGACAATCCTCACCGTCTCTCCTCTGGTTCACTCAATCTGTCCTCTGCGTTGAAAGATGATGTTTGGGCCTCGTGTGATTGGTCGTTACTGACGCTCGCCTCGACTCCACCAGCTGAGTTCTGTCTTCCTCTGTCTCCACGCTGTCCTGTCTCCGTCCTTCATGTCTTATCGAACACACTGAAGTATCAGATCTGAAGTGTTGTCGCGGCGCTGGAGGAAATGGACCGTGGCCGCGCCTGAAGATGGCTGCCGGCAAACTTCCCGCAGACACACTCGACCTTCTTCTTATTTATAAAGTTGTTTTATTTTCTGTTTTTATTCCGCACTGTCCGACTGTGAACGGATTCATATTTCCCTGTCAGGACAAATCTTTACTTCATCATTTGTGCCTGTTAGCGGACTCTGCTTCCAGCCACTCATTTACACTCTCATTTCTCTTTTTTTTTCTTCGGTGAATTATTATCAGAGATGGGTACATTTATTATAACGAGGGGTTATGTTTCCTGGAAGCCATTTCTGGGGGAGTGGTTAGTTCCTGTTGATGAATGTTAGCTAATCGCAGGTGTCAGATGCCGTGTTCTCTGTCATTTATCACATCTTTAAAGGACGTCCCTCTGGGAATATTAACCAGAGCGCTGCCACCGCTCCACTCTTTAAGAAAGTCTTTAGTAATATTACAGCAGGTCTTCATATCAGCTGATGGAGGGAGAGGACTGAAGGTTACGGACGAGACGCATTTCTCCAGATGATTGTGTTTATATACTTGGTTCATTAAACGTGTGTATGTGAGACTAACGAACCCGAGAGACAGACAGGTTTGGATTATTAGTCAAAAAATGTGACACAACTTATTTCAGAGGTTTGTTGATCTGAAGGTCTCAGCCGGCTTCAAACTAATGAGTCTGTATGACATGTTGTCAAATCGCATCTAAAGTCAAAGGGAGATATTCATGAAGCTGGTCGCGCGTTAACATCAGAGCTGATCCATTTTGCATCACTGCAGTTTTTTTTATTTTTTTATTTAGCAGGTTTTTATTAAGACTACAGATGTAAACAAGTCACAGTTCATCTGATCGGAATTAAGTGCAGATAAATAAGAGCTGTTGTCGGGCTGGTTTGAGGCAAGATTATTAGAGCTGCTGAAATATTGTTGGACGAGAAGACAGATTTGCAAATGTTGATTCATTACAGAAAAGGAAATCTTCATGTGACAAAATATTAGTTGAATAAAAATGTTGTTAGCTCAACGAACAGATCAGAGATTGAATGAGATGTGAAAATAAGTGATGGAGATTTTTACTAAACTTTAAACTCCTTTGACTAAATTATTTCTGTAGGTGTGGTTCGTGGATTTACATTATATAAATATATATGAGGGCAAAATAACAGATGCATCTTCATTTGTTTGTTCTCTCTCTCTCTGTTTCTGTTTGCTGAAATCATGCTGCTGATTTCACACCTTCACACACCTGATCGATCACGACATGAAGTGAGCGAGATTGTTGGATTGTGGAAAAAAGCAAACATTACAGTTACATAGTGAAATGAACTTTGGTGAAACACGAAATAAACTCAAGAAAATAAAATAGCAATTTTAATATGTATAAATAATAATAAGTTGTAATATTTCAAGGAAACAAAGAAAGTGAGATGACAATTAAACCAGGTACATGATGTTTGAACTGGAAATGTTTTGAAGCAGCTTTTCCAAAATATATGACTTTAATAAAAATCCAGTGGTCCTAAAACACTGCTGTCAAATTAGAGATAATTGGGAAAGAAGTTGCTGAATGAAGAAAAGTGAGACCGACAAAATGAACCGAGCTTCATCCGTCTCTGATCTCTGAGGAGAAAGATTTTGGCTTCAGTTCAGTTGGGGATGTCTCTGTTCTCCGTTCTGTCCTGAAGACTCATCGTCCTCAGGAAAATTCAACCTGGTTTCATCATAACTGTCGCCAACATCGAACTCACGTTGAGTTGAAAGCTCTTGCTGTTTAAAGTTTATCGTCTTTTTATCTCCAAACAGTTTTTACACGACGTCGCACTATTGACATAAGCAAGAATTTTCCAGCTTCCTTGTCAGAAAGTGACCTTTTTCCCGTCACTACAGCTGCAAACTAGAAAAACAAATTAAAAGATTTGGGCAATTAAGTGAAACTTTCTTAATGAAACAACCTGCTGTTAACAATCTGCTGAGCTCGTTCAGAAGGCAGATTGTTTCCAGCAGGGATCAGACACAACGAAGAATCTCTCCTCTTTAAAGCGGCCCGGCTCGGCCCGGCTCGGCCCGGCTCTCCTTGTCAGCTCGTGATTTGTGGGTCTCACAGGAGAAGAACGGGAGGAACTCCTCTAGGTTAAAATCTGCAAACAATGAGTCTTCTGTGGGCGTGATGGATGGCGCACATCCCGGCCCATTTGTCTGTGCTTTACGCTCGCCGGTATCAGTTGTTCGAGAAACTTTGCTTAACATGCAGTCCTGAATGTTGGCCGGTCACAGCGGAGCACAGAGGAAGAAAAGAAGATGGAGGAAGAGAGGAGATAAGATGGATGTTCACTCCGGCTGAGGAGAAATTAAAACGGCTGCTTTCTAGTGTTTTTAATTCTCTTTAGAAAATGCTGTTTTTGTAAAGATCTCAGTATCTCAAAGTCAAATAAAAAAGACTCTCACAGTATAAGATAACAGTGATATGACGACAAGGTACAGAAATCTGTCCAGTCAGGTAAGTTTGAAAGGCTCCATTAATCAAATGTACTATTGACGAGCAACAGTAAAGGTTTTGATTTTCACTTAAAGCAGCTAAAATCCATATAATGACAATGTGAAGTCATGAAGACAAACCTGCAGAGAAATAGACTCTGCAGCTTTACGGAGATTTATTCTGAGTTTCAACTCATTATTTAGTTGTTTGGCCACAAATTTACAGTGAAAGCAAAAACCCACTGTTCACTTCCTGCTCAGCAGCAAACAGCAGACAGACACAGTTCAACAACACGGTTCAGCAGCTAAAGAGCCAGATTCTTCCCTCAGGAGGTGGTGGAGACCAAACATGGAGCTAAAAGAGAGAGAATATTGGACAAACATTCGCCTGCCAACAGTGATGTCACAGTGTACTGAGACGCCCTGGAGTACATTCCTACATCACTGCAGCACGGTGAGAAGTTAAACCACCAGAGGTCAGCAAAAACAAGATGCTGTTTAAGTTATTCTTTCCTCTCTTGGTATCAAAGATGATTCTCCGTTCTCAATCCCATCTACAAAGTTCGACTGACCACACAACTGCAGCAGAACCATCGACCTGTCATTTTTATTCCACTCGTTCATCTTCCTTGTCAAAACCTGATGCCCACACAACCCACGGTTCACTCGTAGATTTCGGTGTGTTACGCTCGCAGCGGCTAATGTTGCCTCTCGCCTCAATCAGAGATGAGGAGCAGCTGCTGAGGCCTGATCAACTTCTTTCAAACTCCACATCCCCAGATTTGTTTCCTTTTCAAACTTGAAGTCTTCAGTCCGAGGACAAGTTTTGTCACATGTACTGTAGTACCGCCCGCGACCTGTACACAGACTTTAATGATTTTCTGAAAGTCTGAGCACATGATAAGATTCCACACTGAATATAAACCAATGAAATGACGCTCCGACCATCTTTTTTTCATTTGGTATCTCAGCTCATTAATTCTAACGATCAGTTTCCTGACATTTAAATTGACATTTTCACTTCTGTCTTTGCTTCACTCGGTTTTAGTTTGAAACATTCTGTTAGCTTACATTCACGGCGGGAGGTCGGACCCTTGTATTACATAACCTCATGAAGGTGAGTTATATTAGGAATGTTCTGGCAAACGTTTGTTGTTCGGCCGTCTGTGTGAAATAACAGAAGTGAATTCAGTCATTTGCTAAAATAAGAGCCGCTGTGTTGTCTTTAGCATGTTTGTCCAGGTTTTTGTCCCTTTAAAGAATCGTCACATCTGTGTGCCATCGTCATAACAATTAAAAGTCTGTTGGGTGGAAATGAAAACTTTTACTCTTCATTCAAACATACAATTAGCTCTGAATTTGTATGAGGAAGCCAAAGCAGTGTATTTTTAGCATCTTTTGTACCCAGTGTGTCGACAGCCAATCCATTGGCTCCTTGCTGGACCAGCGATTTGCTTCATGTCCAGCCACCGTCAGGCTAATTGGACCTCTAGAGGAATAATTAGGTGACTCGATGAAAGCGACGGGGCTTTTTTGGCTTCACCAACAAATGTCACTTTTCTCCCTTTTGTACTGCAGATCATGGCGTTTTGCCGTCGCCGCAGGACAAACCGTCTGCACAGGAAAAGTCTACAAGACAAAACTTTCTCTACTCTTTGGTGACACCAAAAATGCTCAAATCTCTCAAATCTCAGGGAAAGTTAAGGCTGAACACGCTGTTGTGCTGTTGCATTTAGCACAAAATCAAATGGAAGCCAGTTTCAGGAGAGCGTTTCTAATCTCAACCTTAATAAACAAAACTCCACGTCCACTTCTCTAAGCTTTGAATGACATAACAATGAAGTTAATTTTAACTCATAAATAATTTTATGCTTCACGTTACAAGACTTAGAACCCTGATTCCAAAAAAGTTGGGACTCTGTGTAAAACATAAACGAACAGAATGTGATCATTGTCTGATCATTTTCAACATAAACTCAATTGAAAACAGCACAAAGTCAATATATTTAATGTCTGACTTCTTCAACTTCATTCATTTTTGGAACTATGTGCTTATTCTGAATTTGATGGCAGCAACATGTTTCTAACAAGTCAGGACAGGAGCAACAAAAGATTGTGAAAGTTGTGGACTGATCCAAAAACACCTGTTTGGATCCTTCCACAGGTAAACAGGTTCATTGGTAACAGGTGATAGGATCATGATTGGGTCTGAAAGGTTCATCCTGGAAAGACTCAGTCGTTCACAGCAAGGATGGAGAGAGGTTCAACACTTTGTGAACACATGGTTGGATAAAGGAGATTAATACATGGACTCAGGAACAACTTCAGGAAACACAGTTTGTTTGTGAATGATTGTGTAAAACATTAATAAAACCAGAACGCAGAGTCACAACTGTTTTTGGAATTAGGGTTGTACCATCACTCCTCTGGTTGTTGAGCTTCATACTTCCCACTGACTGAACTACCACTACTGTTCTCCAAGAGGAACACCCATAAAGTAACTTGAAAAATACGGATACCAGTTTTATCTCGATGTACAGAGATGACTCCGAGCTCAGCACAAACACAGGAAGTAGTCCAATACACAAACAATTTCAAAGCTAACAATTCTGTTTGGCTTCTAAAAAACTATTTGGCAGTCAGGTCAGATTAGCTTATGATTCACTTTAGCAGATAAAGAAGTTTGGATTAGCAGAGGGAACAGTTTCCGAAGCTAAAACAAAAGGTTCAGTTCAGCAATTCAGTTTCACAACAGCAGCTCTCAGTGTACACAAAGTCCTGCTATCAACCAGTGTGAATAACTTCACAGATCTGGACAGTTTCTTCTTCTTCTCTGCCGGGATCCTTTCTCTGTGCAAGTTTCCGGCAGTGATGCATGAGTTTGACGTCACGGTTTTGCAACGTGCAACTGTCAAAAAAACATCGATAAAAGGAGTGGACAACTTTGGAGACATACGATTGTGATGGATCGGACAGCTCGGAGCTGGTTCTCAACAGATCCGGTCCTTGATTCCAGACCAGGGCCAAACCAACGCAGTAAGCTGATCGTCGTGCTTTAAAGTTGCTGCAAGCTTGCATGTACATACCTGCAGGTTTTGGTGTCCATTGAGCCGTGGTTGAATTTTGTGTTTACAGTAACCAACAGTTCTTGTGTAGCACTGCAGCACCTTTAAAGTTCAGTTCAGTTGTTCAGTTTGGTGACGTTTGTTGTTGAGACACAAACCACAAAATCAGTGTCTCTGTCATCTGACCAGCTCGGACACATCGTTTGATGTGTTTATGATCAAGCTAATGTTAACGTAGGATGCTGCTGCGAACGTGCTGGGGACGTATTTGCTGTTGGTTCTCTCATGAGTGAAAATGTTATGTCATGATGTTTGACAGGTGTGTGAGAGGGAATCTATGCGAATAGGTGTGGACCAGCCTGCAGAGGTGATTGGTCCACCTGTTACAGGTCCCTGCAGGTTATTGGCTCCTTCTACAAATATAAAGAGCCAAGATGGCGGCAGAGCTTCATGGGGCAAAACTCATCTCCCTCAACTGGCCACACGTGTCTCTGCTGCCTCTGGATTCTGAATCTGGTTTGTCAACTGGATGTTAATGTATATAAACATGAACAGTTTGTTGGAGGGTCGGATCTTTTTTATTGCCTTTCCAAAACCAAAAACGGGTCAAATGGGGATCAAATAAGGGAATTAGCAGGTGCCCGAGGTGACGACTGTGGGCTATTTAACCAGGCACGCTCGTGTTTGAACCATTCCTCGACCTTTACTCTTGTGGTTCTGGTTTTGAAAGGTGTTTTTAAATAAGACACCAAACTCTTGCAGACGTCCATGCTCTCAGGTTACGTCACTTCATTTCCATTTTTAATCCGTCTCGGCAGTTTGATAACTTGTTTGCAGACTTGTGCTGCAGAGACGACTGCCTTTGGTGTTAATACAGTATATCTGTGTGTGTGTGTGTGTGTGTGTGTCGACCCCCGCTGATGATCTACTAATGACAAATGGTTGGAACGAGCCGGAGGAGCCCTCGATGGGGGAGCCAGCCGTGTGAAGTCAAGTGCAAAATTGATATTTGAGGACAGCTGATGCATTGTGGGAGCCAGGTCTGCTCGGTGTCATTGGCTCAGTGTCACCGCGATGCTACACTGACTCTGCTTCTATCACGGCTTCATCCGGAGAGGTTTCTTTCCCCCTCCGACCGAGCGAGGACGGTGTCTCTAGAAAACACTCGGCGGCCGCGGGGAGGATGTTCGCAGCGAGTTTAGATTTCTGTAAAATGACTCTGATTCACTGACGCGACTCAAATTAATGTTAGAATATAGATGACCTGGAAAACACTGATGTTATAAAAGCTGCAGCTTCTTTTTCTCCCTGAAGGACTGAAGAAAACTGTAAAACTGAAAAATAACAGCAAGATTTCTAACTTTCATTGTTCTTATGATCTTCTAAACATCATTTTGAGGGTAACTTCACTTTGTTGTGTTTTTTTTATCTTTCCATCAGGTGGAAATATTCTTCATGTCTTCTGCTTCTTTTTTTGTTCCCTCCCCTGGAATTTAAAATAGAAAATTAATAGAATAAATAGAAAAATAAAAGCTGACAGTTTTACAGTTTATACACGACATCAGCTGTTCTTCGCCCTTTTACACATTATATTTGGCCATTTTTAGGTCCCAGCTTCTTCAGCAGGTAGTTCTCAAGTCAGTGCAACATTAATGTTATTATGCTTTTTAAAAAGGTTTTCATAACTATGACGTAAATTCTAACTTGTGCAAACTCAAGGTTTTACAATCTAAAACTAGATATTTAACACAAAATGATGACAATAACTTGCATAGTTATAATTGCTAATTATCAGGTAATAAGTTAATATTAATGGACACAAAAAAATATATATTTTCAGTCTTGTATGTAAATCTGTGTATTTTTGTCTGTAGTGGGAATGTGAAAACATCTTTGTATGTAAAAGTAAAAATAAATACAAACAAAGTAAAAGTGAAGTGATTGATGACGCTAAATTAAACCTGGTTTCGGTGTTTTTCCAGCTGATAGAATAAGAGCGGGTTCCTCGTCTGGATCCGTCGCGTTCCAGCGACACTGAGCGATGAAGCTCTCCGCTGATTTATTTCACACAAAACGTTTATTTATCGCAGGAGCTCACGTCCTTCTGCTCTCGTGTGGATTTAAACCGAAACCCGCAGAGCTGGAAGCTTCTCCTCCGGGAACCAAAGCGGCCGCCGCCTCCCTCGGCGGCCTTGATGGATGGTGCAGGAGAAGAACGGGACACGTTTCCCAGGAGGCCGAGCGTCTCGCTGCGGGTTAAACAGCACTCAATACAGAGCTGCTTCGCCGGCGTTTTCTGACAGTCGGACCAGAAACTGTTCAACAATATCAATAACACAACAATAATAATATTATAGAACGGTTTTACAAACTGAGTCCAGGTATTAATCTCCTTCATCCAACCCTGTGTTCACAAAGTGTTGAACCTCTCTCCATCCTGAGTCTTTCCAGGATGAACCTTTCATACCCAATCATGATCCTATCACCTGTTACCAATGAACCTGTTTACCTGTGGAAGGATCCTAACAGGTGTTTTTGAGCAGTGAGTTAGACAAAGAGAAAGAGACTCAATCAATCAGTCTATACAACCTCGGTCCAGCCTGCCCAGGTGCAAGACATCAGGTGAGATGACTCCGCCCATCTCTACCTGCAGGAAACCTGCTCAGAGAAACAACACAAGACGGAATCAAAAAATCTGTTATGGCAAGTTCAACTTTCCAGCTAGCGCCACCATCAGGCCAAAAGTTACATTTGTGTCGTATTTTGGTTTATGACCAAATTCCTGCAAACGTTCCCATCAGCCTCAGCTGTACTTTGTATTTAGTGTGAATTAGTAAATGTCAACAGACTAAACTAAGACATCATGGAAAACATTACACCTGCCAAACATCAGCCCGATAAATGATTATAATAACAGTTAAAATAAAATTCTTACCAACATTTTTCCACTTCAGGAATCAAGAGCAGAAATGAATGAAGAATAACTGAAATTAACATAAAATCACGGAGCAGAACTTTGTTGATCTCAACAAATCAAAGATAAAATACAAATAAACACACGGTGACGTCATAGTTTCTGGATTTTGATTGGACGACCAGCAGCTCCTGGACCCTCACCCACACTTTATTTATTGATGTGGTTTATTTCCATATGTGATGTTACACGGTGCAACATCAGTTCACATTAACACATGGTCCAATGAAAGAAACATATTTTCCCTTTTAAAGGCGCCCGCTCGCCACTCGTGGACGACAGCGGAGCGGACGCCGCTGAGCTCGAGTCCTCGCTGACCTTCGTGACGGAGAGTGAATCATTTATGTTTGTTTCAGGTCCATCTGCACATTTTCACCATGATGATCCTGAAAGAGAGGATCAACACGAAGAGAGAGGACGAGAGGACGGAAGAAAACATCTGTTACATCTCTGAGATCTGAGAAGTTCATTTCTTACAGGAAGAGTTCAGGTTCCATTCCCTCCAATCCATCCTTCCTTCCTTCTGTTCCTCCTTTCCTTCCTTCCTTTAATTTATTCCAGTTTTTCCATTATTTGCTGCTGTCCTTTCTTTCCCTCTGCCTCCCATTTCTTCCTTCTTTCCTTCCTTCCTCCAATCATTACTTGCCCTCCTTTTCTTTTTACTCCATTTCTTCTTCTCCTCCTTCTTCCCTTCCTTTTATTTCTTCCTTTCCTTTTTTCCTTCCTTCCCTCTCCACCATTTCATGCATTATGTCCTTCCTCTTTTTTCGAGTCATTGCCGTCCTTCCCTTTTCTTGCCTTCTTTCCTTTGTCCCTTTGTCTTTTCTTCCTTCACTTCTTCTCAGAAACAACAGGCTTTTCTTCATTTTTTTAATCACAGTTGCCATAAAGTCATTAATTTCTTTCTGTGTCACATGAGTTAAGAAATTCTGGAAAAGAAGAAGAAAACAATAAATGGATGAAAAGAAGAAGGAAGTCGTCTCGGTGCTGACGTCCACTTTAGACTCGTGTTTTTCTGTTTGTGACAAGCTGTTGTCTGACATGAAAATAAAAAATGCATTCATTCATTATATATTTATAGCAATTACAGTATATAGAATATATGAATATATGTTTTGTGGAAAGATGAAATTCACTTCCAACAATGAGAACGGTCTCGTGTTCAGGTTTTACATCCATTAATATATTTATTTAAGATCTATTCAGACTGTTTGCATCTGAAAGCTTCTTGGTTAAAGGTTAAAGTAGAAGGAGCTGAAAACCCAGAATGAAACATTTGGTCAGACGTCTTCCACATTCACACGAATGCATTTCAGTTTTCAAACGTATAATTTGAAAACTGAAACTGAGACCTCTGGAAACGCTGCGGACCCTGTTTCAGTTTGGAAACTCCAGGACTGCGTTGTAGTTTCCTGGTTTGAGTCTTTGACACGACTGAATGAAGTTTGGGCAAATCACAAAGTTTTTAATGGAGATATCAGCTGTTGCTCCTTTTTGTTTTTGTCACAGATTTATTTCTTTATTTCTTTGACTGTTTCACAATAAAAAGAGAAAAACTGTTTCTTCAGCAGCTCAACATCAGTCTCATTTTCCTAATTTGTGATGTTACTGAGCTTCGGGTCCTGAAGGAAAAAAATGAAACCTGGGGCTGTGATTCGAGCTCATCCAGCAGCGGGAACATTAATCGCAGCCTGTTCAGCTCTCGGTCTTCACACAGTCACATCTGAGAGGAGGAAATCATTCCAGCTGTTTAATGGTGTCGTGTGGAATTAAACTGATATATTTCGGTGTTTAGCACCACGGGGCGCGGCGCTCGTCTTCAAACTGGCCGCAGGACAAATTAGCTTTTTAAAAATCCAGTGATCTCAAAGACGGTTTAATTAAGAAAATGAGACATTTTTAAATTTCACTGCTGAATTCTGCAGATGATAAATGTCCCTGGATCTAATTTAGTGTGTGGAGGAAAAGCTGAGGCGGGAAGCTCAGGGGAGACGAGTGAGGCTTCATCTGCGGCCTGCTGGGAGTCCTTCGAACGAGCCGCCGCTCCGTCCCTGTCCACAGGTGTCATGGCGGCGATCTGGGACCGTCGCCTCAGTCCTCACCTGCCTCAGTCCCCGTCCAACCTGCAACAAACTGCTCTGACCCCAACATTAATCATCTGCAGGCAGCGTCGTGTCTCTATTCCCCCGACGTGTCTCACAGGGACCGGCCTGTCGCACCCGTCTTACCTCTCGTACCTGTCGTACCCGTCCTCCTCCTCCTGGGATCCCGGGCTCCTGGGCCTCTTCGGCCCGTTAACGTCGACCCTCCTCTTCGTCCTTCAGAACTCCTTGACGTCTCTCTGTCCTCGTGACCTCACCTGTCCTGCCTCTTTCAGGTTGTCACATGACCAGTTTGCATCAACCCCACACATATTCAGGCACCCGTTAAACCTGGTGATGTCACAGAGGTAACAGAAAACTTCCTGACAGGTTGCTGTGTCAATCCAAACCAATCAGCACGGGTCCACAATAATTTCGAGCACGTCAGCTCCTCTGGACAGTTACCAACAATGTCCTTTTCAGTGCAAGTTCTCAAAGACATTCAGGAGAAGCCGAATATCAGACGTGCAGATGTCTTTGATCCTTCTGCATCTCAGCATCTTTAGTTCATATTTCACCTGCAGACGACCAGCAGCAGTCACATGTTACCACATCAAAGTTTGAAGGAAAAACTTTATTTTGCAAAGACAAACATGACGAAGTAAACCAGCGTTGACCTCGATAAGACGTCGGCCTCGTCGATCTGTTTCTCCACGTCGCCGCTGCTGCTGCTGACATTTAATCAGCACGGAGAGGGCAGAGCTGTAGAGCTGATGTGGTATCGATCATTTGGACGGTGAATGGATCACTGACCCTGTTTACTGAGCTGCCGTCCGTCTGGTTCCTGGACCAGGATCACAAACTGGATCGGGGACCTCCATCTGTTGGATCCACATATTCTGATTGACATGCAGAAGGTTGAGCAGAACATCCAGCAGAAAGTTCAGCTCGTCCGCTGTCGGCCTGTTTTGCATTTGTTTTCTGCAGCGTCCCAACTTTTTTGGAATCGGGGTTGTGAGATGAGATGAAGCTGTCGTCAGCGCCTCCTCCACCAGGTCGACTGTTGGTCAGCAGCAACACACCGACGCCTCACTTCCTGTCAGATAACACAAACCAAGTCTCCGTGACCTTCCGTCCTGCGTGTCGGACGGTGAAACCCCCTCCGGGTGATGGAGGGATGGAGCAGCGGAGGTGTAGTAACAGGATTACAGGAGGCAGGAGGCGGAGGTCTTTTGTCGTGAAGCGCCTGGTTGTCGCAGAGCGCTGGAGACCAGAACTGATTGATTCACGACCGAGCGGAGACTCTGAATGTCACCTTCCTCGACGTCGGAGAGACTGAGAGGGAGAAGACATTTACATTTACACTGTGAAGACAACATTCATTCACACAATCTGCAAAACCTCTTCAGATTATGACACAAAAACTGAAACTATGACAACCTTAAACTCTTCTGATGTTTTCCAGTCTGGATTTGTGCCTGTTCAGAAGAGTGAAGCTTTATTGATTGATTAATGAGGTCATACTGTGACTCACATAAATAAATGGTTCAATGGAGCTCAGACACTTTGCCAGTTTTATTTCAGTTCCACATTATGAATAAATAGACTAAGTAGGATCCACCAGTTACTGTGATTCTGCAGCTCGTGATTTATGTCCAGTACCAGTGTCAATGTGAGGAGTCCTTCATGTACAGAGGTTCAGGTCTGTTACAGAAGTCCAATTAAAGTTTTATCAACCCTCACCATCGACTTTCCTCTGACTTTAAAAATACTGAACAGATGTGGAAAAGTAATAATTTTTAAAAAATCTATAAAAGCAGGCTCCACAATTTCCATTTGGGATAAATCATGTGCTCTTATATGGATCAATATATAAGTAGGTAAATATCCATGTCAGCTTCAGATCAGTTGACTATATTGATATATTGAAAATGAGAACAGTGAGAATATACTGTCAGAGTCCAATGTACAGGACCAAGCTCCGGGCTGTAAACAGAAAATATGAAAATGTACGTGCATCACATCCTGTTAAACATGAAACTCCTGACCTTCAGTTATTCAAACTGAAACACACACACACACACACACACAGTACATATACTCTATATGTGCTGCATGTCATATATAGCATGCAACATAATTCAGGCTGATGGAAAAAGGCATTACTCTGCTGTGAGAAGCCTGCGTGTGTTTGATAAAGTGTGTGTGTGTGTGTGTGTGTGTGTGTGTGTCATCATGCTAATGTTACATGTAGGATGATAGTTTTAAGGGGAGCTGCTGCATTTTTCATGCCTCCTGCATCCATTACAGCTCCGAGCTCTGCGGGTCGTTCAGCGTCGACGAGCTGAGGGTCCTGAACGTGACGCGGTGAAAAGATGAGAAGAAGAGTTTCAGCTTTCAGCTTCAGTCCTCAAACTTCTTCAGTTCTGTGTTTTCAAGGACACAAACCTACTGTAGACTACACTGCTTGTTCGTGTTCATGCAGATGGTATGTGCGTGTATATGAATACATATACGACCACACATTTACATTTTAAAGGATGTTTGGTTGCTGATTTTTTCCAGGTAAAATTCATCAGGACACATTGAAGCCTGAGCTTGAGTCGATCAACAACCTGCCAGAAAAACAACATCTCACTTCACTTTTTCAGGCTGATGATGAATTTAAAAGTCACTCTGACCTTCAGGTTTTCTGAAACTTGATGATTCTTTCTTTGTTAAATTTGTAAATACTTTTTTAGCTTGTTTATATTCATTCATTTTTCACTATTTTACTTGCTTCTATGCTCTTTGCTGCTGTGCAATGTGAATTTCCCCACTGAGGGACGAATAAAGCTTTATCTTATCTTTGTCTTATCTTTATCTTATCTTTATCTTATCTTATCTTCTTGTCACATTTCTCTCCGACCTCTTTCAGTTTGTCATGTTTTTATATGAACTCTCTGTGACTCTGTAAAACACAAAGATTATAATTACTTAAATATGAAATTAAATTTCTCCAAAGATACATGTCAACTGATCCTGGGAGCAGGGCAGGACGTGATGTCATGTTGACTAAATCTCGAGGGTCATTTAAATAAAGTGTCTGTCTTGAAGCGCAGTGGAGACGAGACAGAGACACAACGTGAGGCACGAAAAGACGATAAAGCTTTAGAACGTAAAAACGTCTTTCACCAACATGTTGGACGGGAACACAGATTTCACAGAGGTCGGTGGGCGGGGCCAAGCGATCAGCCGTCGCCTCTCTGAGCCTTAACGAGAGCTGACAGGATGGAAATGGGCTTTTTAAAGGAGCTGGCAGAGTCTCCTCGTTCAGGTGTCCCATAAACGATCGGAGGTTTCCAGCTGTGGAGAGGTCTCGTGTCAGGTGGAGCGAAACCATGAGACCTGAAACTTTCTCTCTCACTTTCTGTCCAGTTCATTCAAAGGGATTTTCTTAGAAGATTGTAAAGTACTTTTGTAGACTTACAAAAAAAAAAAAAATCAACTCAAATATTTCAGACTTTCCTTTAATGGTCCTGCTGAGCCGAACAATGGTGACATCATTTCATTATCGAAATCCAGAGGACGACATCTGCACAGCTACCCACCTAGGTTCCACGAATTTCTAATTACAGCAGCGAAAAATACAAAGTCGAGCTGAAGCTGATGGGAAAGTTATTAGATTAGATTAGATTAGATGATGGCGCTAGATAAAAAGTCTGATGATCTTCAGAGTTATTGCAAATTATCCTGAGGCCGACATAAATGTTGCACGATAATCCATCCAACAGCTGCTTATATATTTCACTTAAAACCTCAAATATGTTGGAGCTCGAGGAAAAATGAAGGACCACCAAAGTCATTAGGATTCATCCTCTGGGGAACTTGAATGAATGTCTGTTCAAAATTTCACTGCAATCCATCCAAAAGTTACTGAGATATTTAAGCTTGAGGTTGAACATTTGATCTTATTCAGACTTGGTGTCGAAATGAAGTGCAGTTTCTTGTCCGCCCTCGTCTCAGATTTTCAGAATAAGAGTCTTCATTTTGTTTTTGTCCGACTGAGCTGAGCGGCTCTGAGCTTTTCTAAACACTGTTCCAGATTCCCACACTGGTCTTTACTGCTGAGAAACACTGCTGGAATATCAAATGTGACACACACACACACACACACACACACACACACACACACGGGTCACATTTTAATGGCATCATGTCAGTGAAGCTGGCAGGGCTTAATAGAGCTGGGCCGAGCTTTGCCAAGTCTGGTTTTAACATTCACAGACTGGTTCACAGACACAGAGAGAGAGTTTACATCAGGACTGTGAGGCTCCAGATGAAAACAGCTCCGGCGAGAAACAGCAGCTCTGCCAGAAACCGTCTTCTTTAAATCGAGGTATAAAGAACAGTCTTTATTTATTACAGCCCAAACTGAAGGAAAAGATGATTCTGTTCTTTACAACTTGGCTTTTAATGTTGTGCTTCTGTCCATTATTATCTAACAAACACTGTTAAAGGCGTCACACCAGCTTTTAAAAAGGTTCTTGGAAAGATAAATTAAAGAGTGAAATAGATTCATGCAAATCTTTTGTGTTGAGTTCAACTTTGACGTGTGAATTTGTGCCGTTGAACAAACAGTACTGACGCTGCTGATGCTGGTTAGTGATGAAGATAAAGCCTGGATCTTTTCAGAGTTCAGTTTATTCAGAGAGGGAGATAAAAAAAAAAAAAGCGGGATCTCCATGAAAATAAAACCAGCTGCTCCGAATCCAACACAAATGGAATAAATAAAAGGTGAATGGAAGTGTTTGCTGAGATTACTGACAACTTTAAGTTTAAGTGGGTTTAACTGTGAAAAACAACAAGCGTCATCTATGATCATTAACTTGACGTAAATAGAGTCAACACAAATACACACAACATTATCATTAACATTATCACAATAAATGGACCAAAGAGCGACGGCCACATCTTCCACAGGAGAATTGTGCAAAAAGACAAAAGGTGAAGAGGATGAGAGGAATTTATAGAATTTATAATTCATAGTTTTGATGTCATAGAAGAAGAAATGAAGAACGTGGCTTTTAACTTAAAGATGCAAACTGCTCCACGACAGAGACGTGGAAGATGATTATGAGACAGAACTGGCTTGAACATGTTCATCTTTTGAATAAACTGTGTGATCAAGATCTGTTATGGCTGAGCAGCATTTTCCCAGCAGGCCGCTGTGGCGGCGCTTGGTTTGTGGTGTGATCAGACTTTAATAGCTAAGAAGTGGGAAAACGACGACACGGCTAAAAACCGAGTCTGACAGGTCAAGAAACACGAGCGGTCGACGATCAGAAAAGTGAAACTCACAGTTATTTTCATTATCAGTTAATCTGCTCAGCGTTTTCTCAGTGAAACACACACAACACACACACACACACACACACACACACACACACACACAGGGAGTCCCGGCAGCAGAGGTGTAATAAAAGGTGTTAATGTATTCAGGTTGTTAGTGATGTTAAATGGAGCCTGACAAGTGGCTGACATCAGCTCAACTCCCTGCAGCCACGGGGGGGGGGTGAGGGCAAGGGGGGCGATCACAGGAAGTGTTTCTGATTTTACTGTTAAATTTCAGCATTGCATCAATCAAAATACTGTGATTACAACAGTATATTGACTTGTGTATCTGGCACTAAATGACAGACTGTTACTGATAAATCAAAGCTTCAATTAAATGTTGATCTATAAAACATTAGAAAATATAAAAAAAGTCTCCGTCTCAGTTCTCAGTTGACTCCATGCGATGTCTTCAGTTTGCAATGACATAAAAAAAGAGAAAAGCAGTAAATCCTCACATTGAAGAAGCTGCAGTCAGAGAACAGAAGGAAGTTCTGCTTCACAAATGACTGGAACAATGAATTAATCATCAAATTTGTTGCTGATTAATTTTCTGTGGATCAACTGACTGATTAATCAGCCAATTGTTATTAATTATCTCTCACTGGTTTTTGAATGAAAAAGTATCACTCATTTTAAATGTTGACCTTCCTCATGGACTTCATATGTACCATAATGTGCTCATCATCATCATCATCATCATCAGGACTCAGAACTTCACCTGTTTCCATCTTCTTGATGAAAGAAGTGGCTCAAGTTCTGGTAAAATGGTTTGGTTTGGGTTTAACTGTGGATTTTATGGGCAACAAGACTGAAAACAACATCAATGGAAAAATGTGTTCGGACCCAAGTTTGCACAAATTGATTCAAAGATCCATCTATGAAGGTTGAAAATGTTCAGACTTTATGACTGAGATGGTGGGAAACAAGTGAAAGAAGCAGTTTGTGGTGAGTTCAGGGTTCAGTCAGAGGCTGAACACACACACACACACACACACACACACACACACTGACACGGTCAGCAGTGTGTGAACAACTGTCTGTGGTCCAGAACAGAAACTGAATGGCGGCTGATACAGGTCACACCTGAACCTGCTGAGACCAGTCTGCTCTTCTTCTCTCCTTTCCACCACTGATCACTGGTTTCACTTCATTTAGGTTAAGAAATAGAAATGAAACCAAAACACTTCAGGGATGAACTATATAACATAGTGAGTATGTACCTGCCTGCTAGTTGTGTGTCGACCAATCAGTGACACATGATTTCTTCCTTTCTGTTGTAAAATCACATCCATATGCTGTAAATGATAGTTTACACCCCAGCGGACTCTCGGGATCCTGATCTGGCTCTCGAGGCCTCGCGTGGTCTGGATGAAGGACTGTGCCTGTTTGTGAGTTTGCAGGAGCAGGAAGTCAGAACATGTGATTCATTTGACAGAATTCATAACAAAGTGTCGACAGCATCTTTCAGCCGCGGCTCTAAATCGACTTCAAAGCCGCGGCGACGACGTCCCGTCGGCTCTCGGCCGCTTTAATAAACAGGTAAAGCAGAGGAGGAGACTGGTGGTGATTTCCTGCTCTGTGTGTGGAAGTGGGCTAATAGAAGTGCTGAGGGGAAGAAGTAGGCCAGGATTTAAAGTTAATAAATAAAAGAGGATAATGTAAGAGCAGTGAAGCCTCATGGAGCTCAGCCTACATTCGCTCAGTATTTTTAGTCCATCTGCATCAGAAAAGCGACACATTCGCTCGGCGAATTCAGCAGGAAAATGTCTGAAAGCGTCTGAAGGCTTGTGCTTGAAAAGGAGACGAGTGAGCGAGTCCAGAGGAAGCAGCTGCGGATATAAATCACCTGAATGTACATGAGCGTGTTTATCTGTACGTCCACAGTAAATCACCTCCACGCTGTAGAAAACCTGTTTATCTCCCCTGCCATCGTCGGCCTTATCTGAAGGTCAGGACGTGGTCGTATTGTTTAGTTATCAAACACATATGATTAATTATCTCTGAGGATATCAAACCACTTTTTATGACATTATCTCAAAACATTATCTCAAGGTTAAATCTTAATTATCTTTTTGCAACCACGTTAGTTTTTCAGTCATTTCATGGCTTTATAGTTCTTCAGTAACCATCATGTGTGTTTTGGGCTTTTTTCAGACTAGAGTTTAAAATGGCTGTGTTTCATATATATAATTATCACCTCATCAAAAAAATGTCTTCTTTCACAAATTTAACTATTTAATCTAAAAAATGTACAGTTTTTTTATTTTGGCACTTTTCTAACTCCCTTTACTGTTTATACTTTTACCGCCGCTTCAGAACAACTCAAACATTCTTCAAATAATATAACAATAAGTTTGAATATAATTGAAAATGTGTAGTTATTTGAGCCTGAGGTAATACTGTGATTACTGCTGCCTTCATGAAGTTGTGAGGTTGTATTTGGTGTAAAACTGGTTTCTGGGACAAAAACTGGACGTGGCCTTGTTCCTGTTTCAAAAATGGTAAATTATGAAATTGTGAAATCTTCCTTTTAACTGAGTCCTGATCACCACATCACTGTGTCGGTCTCACCAACACAGTCAAGTCGCCTGAAGATGCTTCCATGACACTGAGAAAACAGCTTCAGGCCTGTTTCCTCATCTCGACTTCAACAGTTCTTTAATCTGTCGTAGCAGAAATCCTTGGAGACGACAGACAGACGAACTTGTGTTTTCTGTTTAATGAAAAACATGGTTCATCATGGCAGAGCATCAAAACAGAGACGGTGAGTTAATCTCGTCCGGCCGATGGAGTCTGACATGAATAAGGCAATGAGCTACAGACACACTACATTCTGGGGTTTGGTGTGTGTGACCTACAAGAACCGAAGGAAAACTCACTTTCTCATATGAAACATTTATAAGTTGTAACTAAGGACTTTATTGATTCATGTTGATGAATTATTTACTACATCTTACAAAAATCCCTTTGGCTGCTGTTTGTCCTCGTCCAACATGACACTTGGTTTGTCTTTTTATCTCTTTAATTCAGGTCTGGGATCATCTGGAAAAGATTTGTTCATTAACGACTTATTAACATTTACAACCTCAGACTTGATGGGTTTTTGTAAGAAACCTTATTTAATGACTCAACGACAGACACAACCAGCCGAAGGGATTTTTCACTTCCAAGCAAATCAGTTTCCATCTCAACAGTTTATAACTCATCTATAAAAGCATTAGTAAATGACTCATTAACAATGAATAAAACCATTAGTTACAACTCATAAATGCTTTATAAATGTGACTTAATAAACGTCGTCCTCCGTGAACGAGCTTCGACCTGCAGCGGTGTTCAAACCCGTGCAGCCGGCTTCACTTCGTGATCAGCAAACAGAGTTAAATAAGGTTTTCTACAAAGATACAACATATAAAAACTGTTCAATATAGAACTTTTGAAAATACATTTAATGCTTCTTTCCCCCAAACGGACACGACGGCTTGGCTTCGAGCGTGAAATGGTTTGCTTGATGTTCCATTAAAACCTACCATGACTGCGTGTCGACTGGAAAATGTCAAATCTGATTTAATGGAATGTCGTCTGGAGAAGAAATCATCCACAATTCTGCAGGTTTTATGATAAAAAGTGGAAACTTTGCACACTGATACCAAACATCTTGGAGAATATTTTAAAGTTGGACGTAGTGGAAATACGATCTTTCCACTGGGGGGCGCTGTACTGAGACAGCCTGCTGTTACGTGACACCAACTCATGGGAGAGAGAGCTAAATGCTAATTACATTTACAATGCTAATGTGTTGATGAATCATTGTTCACCTCCTTAGTTCAGTGTGTTACCACATGAACGTTTGCTAATATGAACGATGGAAATGTTACAAGTTTTGCAGGTTTTTATTCTTAAGTATTGGACACATTTAATTTTGACCTGATGATGGCGCTAAATGGAAAATGAATCACCCAAGTTATTATGGTTCATCCTGAGGGGGAATGAATGTCCAAACCAAATTTCATTCCATCAAATCATATTTTTCAGTCTGGACTGACTAACAATATCCGATAATATCTGTTATTAATATTTTGATAAATTCAATCATCAGGATGTTGTTTCATTCATCTTCACCATCAGCAAAAGTCTACAAATAAAACTGACTTGACTCAGTGTGAAGGCAACAAATAGTGAAACTGCAAAACAGAACAAGATTCATGTTTTAAATAAAATCAAAATGGACTGAAAGAGGCTCAAAATAGAGTTTTATTATCATTTTTTGTCTGAGTTGATTTAGTGTCTGTGTTGAATCTTCATATATGTGCGACTGTATGAATGAGTGATTGTTACATTCACCTGGTTCCCGTGTTGAATTTGTTCTCGCCCTGGTTGATTGACAGTTTTCCCAGAATGCCTCGAATCTTTGAAATACGTCTTCAGGTGTTTGCTAAAAGTGCACAAAGTCGAATGTTCTCATCATAGAAACGCCTCATATGATTTTTCACCTTCTCCAGCCGACGGACGTCCCGACAGCTTCATCTCTCATACAGATACTGTACATGTTTTTATCATTAACTCATACACAATTTTACTTTGCTCAGTTAAGTCACTTACTGTATAATATCACAATGTGTTCATTTCTTTACATGGACGTGGTGGCGTGTGTGTCGGGGCCTTCTGAAAGTCTCCGCCCCCTAAAAACGTCTCATCGTTGGCTCTGTTCATCTTTGGTCTGTAAAAACGAAACAGAGTTTTGTGCCGAAGAAATAAAATCGATCCAGCAGGTTTTTCTTTTAAATCTCCTGGAAAATAAAGTCACTTCCTTCCCATAAAGAACTTCAGACTAGTTTCCTCAGGTCACCCGAGCGGGAAGCAGGAAGTGCTGACGCCTCGCTCCGCGGCTCTGATGGCGGCTGGCGGTCGGTCATCAGCAGCTTGGTGATGATGGGCGATGGACGATGGGAACCAGTCTTTCTCTGGGGAGCGTCTGTCCTCGCCGCCGCTGTCAGGAGACCTGGAGGACAGAAGTAAACGTGAGCTGGTCTGAGCGGAGGAGAGGCCGTCGACATGTATGAAATACACTCCTGCACTCAAAATGAATAGTACTAACACAAAAGTATTAGCATCAATTATACCTTAATCAGAAAAAGTAAAAGTACTCATTATGCAGAATGGCCCATTTCTATTACTCATTATATCATTGTATTATAATTATTGATGCATCGTTTTAATGTTGATGCTGATTTAAATGACTTTTGAACTGTTGGCGAGTTTGTGAATTTCTCTCTGGGATCTTTTCTCATTTTAACCTGTAATAATGCATCATCATTGATTTCATGATTCAGTTTTGTATCTGAATATTTGCATCTGCAAAGTAACTAAAGTTTAAATCAAATTAACGTAGTGTAGAGAAACAGTCTTTTTCAAGTAATTCATCTTATATAGCAAATAATTATATGATCTACTCTATTACATGTATGTAATAAAATACATATAACAAATAATACACACTTTATAAATTATTACAAAACCAGCATGTCCATCTATGAATATACAGAACAACTGATTCAGTTGGAGCCAGTTGATGTTGATGATATTTAAGGATCGTTATATTCATTACTATCTATTACTCTCAGTACACACAGGAATAAAACTTGTTCCTTCAGTGCCACAACATGCACAATTCAAACGAACAAGGGCTTCAGGTCAGTGCAGCCAAAGAGGATGAGCACATTTTACAGGCACCAACATCAGACCCACGGCTGCAAAGGAAGAGAGAAGAAAATAAATGAAATACTGTCAGTACAGTTCCAGTTGTGCTCATTAGATCAAGTGCAGCATCAGTTCACTCTGTAACTTAAATGAAATATATAATAAAGCACATATTAAAAGTACAGACATGAAGTTATTGATTAGGCTCAGACTCGGCCTCATGTTTTCCTTCCAGCCGCTGCCGGCGAGCGCCTCGACTCCGCTGAGCTTCATTAGAGAAAAACGAGCCTCACGCCGACCACAGAATTAAAAACCACACAGTCCTTCATCCAATTAAAGCGGCCGAGCTGGAAGTGAAAGTGAACGGAGTCAGCGACAGGACGGGAATTCAAACAACAGCACGCCTCTGCACGTTGGAGACGCAGAGGGGGAGGACGAGAGAACGAGGAGCCGAAACATCGACTCCACACAAACATTCAGAGAAACAGCATGAAAGTACGACTGACTGCAAAGCTGAAGAAGAGCTGCTCGCACACTTTTCTAAACAAGTGGAAAACATGAAAGTCGAGTTTCACCATAAAGCTCAAGACAAACAATAAAAGATGTCGACCGCAGCCGCAGTCAGCAGAACCGACTGAGCTGATCACAGACGTGACCTTCGTCTGCTCGCTTCTGGATCCGCCTCATCGTTCGGATACAACAAAACAACGCACATGTTTTTCTCACATCAGCTTTTGCTTCTTTACTTTCGCAGATTCGACTATGATCAAAATTTTTACAATAACAATCCATCGAATGACATGAAACGTGAAAACAATGCGACGATGTTAAAGGCGTCTCTCATATGAACTTACAGTGAACCATCACCTGAATCTGCAGCTTCTCTCGGTTTCACACAGCTTTCAAGTTTCACTTCACTCTTCAGCTTCACTGCTTTGTTGCACTCGCTCTTATAACATTGTTTTCGGTTGCATCAGGCCAAAGCTTGTAAAAAAATGGATGCCTATGGAACCAGTAGACACTCAAGACTTGAGCCAAGGAAGCTGGATGTTTGACAGAACTTCACACTGAACCAAATACATGAAAAAGGGAATTTATTAGTTGTTATAAAACAGTCAACAAACGACTGTATCTGAGCTACAGTATATCTTAACCTAATCTAACCTAGTCATGATAACACTGGGGAGGAAGGGGGAGGGGTCGAGGGATGAACGGATGAGGGATGGAAGGATGGAAGGATGGAAGGGTGAGAGTGAGGGCGAGGAAACAGATGTGGTGTGTTTAAGTACCTCTTGTACGGAAACGTTTGAGACAAGGTCTTTGCTCTTGAATCGAGTTATAAAACTTCAATCGAGCTCTAACTGATTCAACAATGCTAATTTTGCAACTGCTTCACACGTCGCCAGCAAATATATAAAGATGCTGAATTTGCTCGAATCAGAAAACTGTGTTGTTTTTTTTTTATGAAGAGCTAAAGGATACTTTCATTTGACGACATGCAGAGTCTGCACGTCATGGAGCGTGGACATGTCCTCGTGAAGAGACTCATGAAGCTCTGGGGACGAGCAGGGACACTTCATTTGTGTCTCCTCTGTGGAAGCAGAGCTCTCTGTAATTGCTTTCAGGTGAAGACGCACGAGAAGAAGAAGCGGCGGCGGCGGCGGCACCTCTGAGCCGCTCACCCCTGAATTATTCATGTTCATCCTGTTCGACTGCAGCTGGAATCCTAAAAGAGCCGGAGGAGTCAGACAAGGACGAGCTGGATTACAGCGGGAATCGTACATCACTCTGAAACAGCATCGACATTCAGACCGTCCCTAAACGCTCCACTCGCGGACGATTAAACGTGGAGGTGAAGGTGTGTTTGGAACATTTCAGACGTGTTGCTCAAACTCTTGAACACGTGAAGTGTCTTTTTAGGAAAAGGAGACAACAGACAGGTTTGATGCTCGGAGACTCTCAGACCAAAGCGAACTGAGTTTTGTCGAGCTTTTGATTCTCGCTATCCCAAATTATCCAGCGTGTCGTCACCTGTTCCCTTTTTTAATGTCATAAATCATAATGCTGCTTCATGTTTAGACGCTAAACTCAAACTGTTCGGTCTTATAGTTTCTGGATTCTCCTAAAAGCGTTTTCTTTTCCCTCAGAATGATCTTAGTGTGAGCACAGACACCTGCAGCAGGAAGCTCATTATGGAATTAACATTAATTATCTACAGCTGATAAAATCTGCTGCCGTTTATCATTTTAACCGAAGAAGTGACTTTGTCAGCGCCGTCTGAAAATGAGAAGCTGAAACCTGAATTATTTCTACAGCTTAATGAATTTGGACGTTTGCCACCCGGGAGCCTGTGTTTCATGACCTCACCCGACCGACTCAGGACATCCTTGGTTTGAAGGGAAGCGAGAGGAAAACAGACTGTGCAACATGAACGCCGTCGAACCACCGCTGAATATTTACAGGGAGGTTTCAGTCAAACTGACCCGAGAGTTTCTATCTGAGCAGAAAACACGGAGGAAACAGCAGCTGTAATCATTTCTTCTTCTAAAAAAGAAATGTACAGGATATTCAGTCTGTGAATTTGCATCATGCCGCGTTCACGTTCACCTTCTCTTCAAGGAGAATTGGATTTCTGTCTGATTGAGCAGACTGTGATTTGTTCCTCCGTCGTTTTCTCCCTGTGTCACTGAAACAAATTCAAAGAACCTGGTTTCAAGGTTTCAACACACAAACGTGCAGAAACATGCAGAAACATGCAGAAACATGCAGACAGGTAAAGTCACACACTTTTTTCAAGGACAGTCGTGTTGTGGTAAAAACAGGGATGCACTGATACCAGTTTTTTTCAGACCATGGAGAAGTGCTTACATTTGGGTACACACACACACACACACACACACACACACACACACACACACACACACAGATATCAGTCAATGCCAAATCCACTGACTGCAGCAGCTCCATTGAAATGATTTTTGTTGTGTACATGATACTGTAGCTGCTTCAGTGTGAACTGAAGGGAGAAACTGACGTAATCAAACTGACGTCATTCTCAGCTCAGAATCATCAGATGAGTGAAAACAACATCGAATCCTCACTGATCAGATATTAAAAACAAGTGGACGCCATCAGGTGATCTCCGCTTCGACCGGACCAACCCAACCGATCGCAGCTTTAACCCGACAACCAAACGCTTCCCGTCTCCTGACGTCGACTTCGCAAAAGCAGCCGCGGGCAAAAAGTTTAAACCGCTGCTCCGATTGGCTCCCGCTAAAGCCCGACGGCCCAATGGGATCAATTACAGGAAGAGGATCTGAACGCAGCACCTGTCACGCGTTGCCCGCTCCTTTCCCTCGATGAGAGAGATCTTTTCATTCACAGCCAGGTGTTGAGACGAATGAAGACGTCAGCCTGAACGTGAGCACAGACTGAGATGGAGCAACCAAACCTGCTGTTTCTTCTACATGTGTCACACTAGGTTTCTAACCAGCTTCTCACATGTTCACATTTGCGAAACGAAAACTTCAGCTTCCAAGTGGCGCCAGAATCTGTTCCTGATTATGTAAACACTGATTAGAAGAGTGGAACCAATCAGTAGCCGGCGTTAATAAAACAACATTACTGTCTGCGGCTCGTTAACACAAACTCAATTAAAAGCAGACAAACAAATTATTAGCAGGAGAACGACAAAACAAGCAGATACCATCAGAGCAGAGAGGAGAACATGTTGGAGGAGATGATACCAAGGAACAGAGAAAACAGAAATGAGCTTCGTCGTGTTGTTTAGTTCCACATCAGTTTAAATCACATTACGGCCCAACAGCAGCAAATACAGCCTTCACTTATCAGGTGTGTGTGTGTGTGTGTGTGTGTGTGTGTGTGTGTGAGTGTGTGTGCGTGTGTGTGTGTGTTATCTGCCGTTTCCATGATAAACGCTGCAGCTGGGAGTAAACTGGAAGGCAGACGGCCTTGTTTCCAACATAATTGCTTTATGATGAATTGCGGCTGGTGATGAGAAACAATGAGCTCCGTTACTATTTATTTCACTTCCAAAGCAGAAAACAAGCCAGAAGTCGTCTCATTAATATTGCAAAGCTGCAGCTTCTAAAAATATTAAAGAGAGCTATAAACCCATTTTTAATACTCTCGGGCTCCTATAGATGTTTATAACCCTCCGGGGAGATTAAAGTCCAGCTCCGAAACACAGGTGAGACAGACAGACAGACAGACAGACAGATAGATAGATGGATAGATAGATATCCAGAGAGACAGATTTTTGGGGTTTAGGGATGTTTGTTTCTGAGTTTATGGGACTAAAATTAGTTTTTAACCATCTTAGATCCAGACCTGAGAGTCTCAAACCAAACCTGTCTCCCTCTCAATCACCGCCTGGATTATCTTCAGAGGTAACTTTTTGTGATTGAGGCTCTACATTGATGGACGGTCGAGGTGGATGGCGACGATCACCGAAGACCACCATCTTTCCTGAACATTAACCAAGTGCCGACCGACCGATTTAGATCATCGACCAAACATTTACACACGTTTCTCTCTCGACTACAAACTCAGACCAGAATCACAGTGTAAAGAGGTCATGAGAGTTTTGGGATGTCAACATTGATCATCAGACTATGAAGGATCCACAGATGCCAGTCGTCTCCATCAGTCAGACCTGTTTCCTCCTCCTGACTCATTATATATCAGCAGTTAAATCCTCTACACTTTCTGTACATGGCTGTGAGTCTGTAAACCTCCTCAGGGCTAATTGAACGTCCTTTGTTCCTCTGATCCCGCTCTCGGAGTTTTAATGAACGCTGATTCCTCTCCTCATGTAAACACGGCAGACTTTCGTGTCGGTCCGCCCACTCAGCTCCACGTCTCTGTAATTTAATTTGCCTCACAGCGAGGCAATCAGATCTGCCGTCCTTCATTAGCAGAGGAGCTTGTTTGTGAGAAGCTGCTTTTAAAAAATGAGATTTTTTTTTCCGTTGATGTGTTCAGCGCCGGGCCGGAGGCGGCGGACGCACCGACGCATCTCTCAACCAAATGAAGACAAGAAACGAAGGAGTGTTGGTTGTTGTGCGTGAGACAGCTGGAGTCCAGAGGAGCAAACATCTCCCAGAATCCTCAGCTTCCGGTTAGAGTCAGGATTGTGGTCCAGATCGAAGAGAAGCCTAAAATCATCATCCATCATGGTATCAGTCATGTTTTAGGATGATTTAGACCTGAAATGTTCTTCATATCTTAATTTCAATAAAGGATATTTGTTTTTAAAAAAAAGGATCGAAGGGGTTTTAAAGGATGTATCCACGAAGGCTCTGTTCATTAAAGGATATTTTCTAATGCCTTTTGTGTCTTGTTTGCAGAATTATAAAATGTGAAAATGCACATTAGGTTTATCCAAAGTCCATCATATAAATCCCAACTATTAACCTTTAATTGCTTTTTACTTTGACTTAACATCTGGATGCGAGTGTATGAAAAGCCACATGTAAAACCTCCAAGATGGTGAATCCATCACAGATAGGAACAAAGTTTTTAAAAAGGACATATAAGAACCAGTAAAACCAAAAGTATAAAATCTGAAATCTATTTTTTTGTCAGAGGGACAAATGTCCCCTCCATGCATCTGATTTGAGACGTCAGCAGCGTCTGTCCGTGTCCTCAGGAGGCCGAGAGGCGACGCTCCAACGATCTGACTCTGAATTTCAGGACGGCAGGAAGCTCCTCGCTCTGCTGTCCATCTTTAAAACAACACGTTCCCAGCGGAGGAGAAACTCTCCGACAGGGAAGAGAGGAGGGAGGTTCGTGAGCGTCCCGACGTGTGGAAGTCAGCCGAGGTTCGACAGACTTCATTATTCAGAGAGCGGACGAGCCAACCGTGCAGAACGCAGGAGAGGAGGGAGCCGAGGTTTGGTGTCAACGCCCGTCAGCTCTCAGACACTCGGAGGAAACATCCACAACTTTCAAGCTCAGTCAAAATGTAAACTCGAAGAGCTTTGGGGAACCTGACAAAGCAGGTTAACGATCACAGTCCAGGTTACAGGTGAGTTTTCATCACACATTTCTGCACAACAGAAGCAGAAACTGATCTTTTCAACAGACGGAGATGAAACTGAACAAGACAGCAGATAATCAGCCTCATCGGTCTTCAGCTAAACACAGGATGACGGAGAACTGGAAGAAGATGAAGAGCCGTGTTTTAAAAATCAACAAATCTTGAATGAGGTTTGCTTGATGCGATGATATCTGCTGCGTGAAGAGACTCTTGAAACAAGTCCTTAATCAGCCGCTGTGAAGAGTGGCAGACGGAGAAGAGAGAGAGAGCTCGAGGGTGGCAATTATTCAATCAACACACACACACACACACACAGGCAGTTATTTTAATAAGGGCCAACAGCTTCCTCGTTAGAAGATGTTATTATGTTATTAAAAAATAGATCTTTGATTGAAATTAAACACAAAAGAAAGGAGGAAGGACAAAAGGAAAGGAGGGAAGGACAGAATGAAGGACAGAGTCATATTACAGAAGAAATTAATGCATTTATGTCTGTGGCAGTGACGTCGACAGGTAGATGATCAAAACCAGTCAGCGTCTGCACACCTGCCTTCTTCTCAGTGGCCCTGTGGCTTTTTCACTGCCTGAAAACTTTTTACATGAACAGGTTCAGGTTCAGTCCGGTTCAGTCCGGTTCGGTTCTCACCGTGGTGGTCTTGACTCGGCCTCCCGGTTGCGTGCAGGTCCAGCCCGACTGATTGACCAGGAGCTCGCAGCCTTCGTCGTCCAGACAGGGGGTCATCTCACACCACTGTCGACTCCACACGATGCGAACTGAAGAGGAGGAGGAAGAGGAAGAGGAAGAGGAAGAGGAGAAGGAGGAGGAGGAGAAGGAGACAGGTGAGTTTATGTGTTTCTCCTTCATTTTTGTTTATTTGCAAACTTCCTTCGATGACTCTCTGTCATGTGACCCAGCTCCTCCTGACTGTCGTCAAACATTCGCTCCATCATGAATAAATGATGATTTTATTGTCTTTAATGTTGCTATATTTAGATTATAAACAATGTCGATGTAATAAACAACCACTTCTCATATAAATGAGTCATTGAAACGGCTCCGTGCAGCCTGAGACCGTCAGCAGCTCATTTACACACTCGACTCCAATTTGGCCGTTTTTTTCTCGTGTTGCTGCAACACGGCGGCAAAACAGACAAGTTCATCTCCTGCGTTTTCACATTGTGCTTCTTCATCAACGTACATCTGCGAGTTCTGTTTCAGAGGATTCATTAAAGTCATCAGCAGACAAGCAGCTGATTGTTGGCTTTCGATTTCTGCTAATCCAACTGTTTACACACTGTCATTGCATCTTTAAAAGAATTCTTGTTCCTGTTGTGAGATGTAAAGTCATTAATACACCTACACACAGACGATCAAAATCAGAGAACTGAGGTGAACGAACATGAGATGCTGTGACATCATGACCTCTCGTCTTTCGTAAACATCCTCGTATTCTCGAAAAATGACGCTGAATCCTCACAACATCGGGACGTCTTCTGGTAGACAAACAACTTTACAATTTAAAATGACAAATTCTCATAACATTATGATTTTTTTGTCTTAAAAGTACGACTCTGTTCTTAAGTTTATTACTTACCTGGCAGGGGAGATACCATGATCACGAAGGTGGTTCGCCCAGGGCGAGGCTCAGCCATTGCACTGCGGTTGTGTTTTATTCCCCAAATGTGGGAATCTCAACTGCAAAATTTGTGGTAGTGGGGGACTGCGTTCGCGCTCTCCCCTGATTTTTTTTTGCAAATTTCCCCACTGTGGGACGAATAAAGGTTTATCTTATCTTATCTTATCTTATTCTTACTATTGATCTAAAATGATAAAACAGCCCTAAAATGACTGAACCATATAAAACTAAACGTAAAGGAGAGAACTTACAAATGGAAAAAGCAAACTGAACATTGACACTGATTCTGTTTACCACACCTCCTCTTCATCACAATCAGCAGCTATTTATAAAGAAATAGGACATTCTCGCCAACGCATTTGCATATTGTGGCTCCCTGATTGGCCCACAGAGAGACAGGAGGTGATGAAGAGGAGGAAGATGATGACGAGGAGGAGAGCGAGGACTGGCTTTTAGTCCTGTGTGTGGGCCAAGCTTTGAAAAAAGTAGATCCTACATTTCCCATAATGCAACTCTTCTCCCCATCAGACCCCCCCGCCCGGTAAAAATCGACATCTTTCAGCCTCCGTGTCTCCAGTTTATACCTCAGGCTTTCTGTTACAAATTTGTTGTTTCCAAACCCGAGCGGAGACTTTTTCTGCTCAAAAGTCAGACGAACCATGATCAGCTGAACTTCATGGGCAGAATTTGGTGAAATGACCCTTTAAAACTAGGTTGGACTAATCGGAAGTTGACTTTTTCCATTGTGTACAACTGATCGTCAAGTATAAAACTGGTGGATGTTCCCTTCAATTAAAGTATTCTGGGATAGATATCAAACCTCCAGATTATTACAACATTACAGAACTGAAGAGGTCAAAGGTCAAAGCGAAGAAGCAGATGTCTCTGTGACTCCGGGGTCACAATAAAAGAATACGCTGTTTATTTATTCAGCAGAATACGGAACAAACATCTGTCAGTAATTAACAGTTTGTGCATCTCATTAAAGATGGCCGCTCGTTTCCCAGAGGAAAACAAACACACACGGGAGGACGGAAAGTGATGTTGCTCATTATGGAGAAGAAAGAAACGAGCAGGAAGCATCAAACATAACAACACGGATCAGAGAAACACTTCCTGAAACAAACACATGACTAATGTCGGTACCAAGGTCACTTTTCTCTTACAACATATAATATACATGTAAAATTTAATGCATTATAGAGAGAGAGAGAGAGAGAGAGAGAGAGGGAAACCAGGTGAGCAAGACCACATAATGACTTCACATGACCAAGCTGTGCATTAATATACAGTCATCAAACGTGGATTCTCCAACCTCCTCTTACATTTATTTACATCATGAATAAACTGTTTGCTTTACTGTTGATCAGATTACATCATTTTCTGGCTACATACAATGTGTTTGTGATTGTCAGAGCAAAGATGGAGAGGAAGAAGACTGAGAGAGCGAGAGCAGGAAGAACCAGGCGAGAACGCGAACGGATCGTCGAGAGTGTTATCGAGGCAAAATGGGAACTTTTAGGAATCACCCCTGACACAACATCACGTAACACAGCGAGGTAACACAGTTAATGGTAGTAACCATTCACGAGCGAGGATGGAGCGAGGTTCAACACTTTGTCAAACACGTGATTGTAAAAGCAGACGAATACATGGACTCAGGAACAACTTCACTTCATCTGTTTGCAGATGACTCAGGGTTCTTTGATGGCATCCATCGCTTTGTGTAAAGTCGCAGACGCTCTCTCTCGTCGTCTCTCAGCTGATCCTGTTTCCAGCTTCTCTCTTCCTGTCGTCTCATTTGAGAATGAATTCTTCACTCGGAGGGATTTCCTGCTGTTTGGGCAACACTTTACTGACCCCGTCGTTCCCGACGTTCAGGCCTCACTCTCATTCCCCAAACTAAATTACGCTCTGTCCAGAGCCCGGGGAAAGATGGAGAACATGAGAGCGTGTGCAGACCTGTGATACATAACCAGGTAATCAGTTCTCCCGGTGGAGCAGCGGCGCGGCGGCGTGATTGTGATAGCCTGTTAGCCCCCAATTATCAAACCAATTTCCTATTGAACAGCAGCTCCTCTCAGCCATGATACTTAATTAAATTCTCATGTCTCTATCGTGATGGAGAGAAAGATCCTGGTCCAGAATGAGGACACACTTCAACCGCTCATGAAAAGGTTATTTTTAGAATTTAGGTTTAGGTTAAAATGTATGTTGCTATTTGTATATTATTACAAAGAGCATAAAGGTGTTAAAGGAATATTCCAACATTTCGGTGAAGCTTCTTGCTCTCTGTCTCCTCCAGATCAGTCTGACCTCTGTGCTTTCAGGTCAGGTCAGGTGACAATGGACTTCTGACAATTTTCAATCATCATCATAACGGTAATTTTTGCATCTACAAAATGTAAAGCAATGCATTATGGGATTGCTAGGAGACAGTCATTTTGCTTATGGCCCTTCTCCTCCTTCTCAGAGATGGCTGATAGAAGGTCAAGAAATGAAGTGTAAAAACCATGAAACACACTGAGACGCTGAACTCGGACGATGTCTTCAACATTCACACGACAGTTGTTAATAAGCCCGTTAGTGTCCCTGCTGCTCAGGTTTGTACCGAACATTTCACCACCTCCCTCCATGCGGCCCGGCGGTGCAGCACTGAGCGCGCTCACATTCCCCCTGAGACACAATGAAAGGTGTCAGAGAGCAGAGCGGCAGGAAACAGCAGCGGCCCGTTTGTTTCTGAGAGGACGACGTGTAATCACAGCTCCTCCAGGTCTCCCGCCGAGGACGAGGATGGGAGCCGACAGCGGCCGCCGCTTTTCTTGATTCGTCTCTTTCCTCCGTCGTCCCATGGCGCCTCTGCTGAGCGAGCGGGCCACACGCCCCCCCGCGTGGCGCCTCCATTACCTCAGCGGTGTCTGAGCGTTTCATGAGGACGCCTCGCAGTGAGGCTGTAAACGCTGCCGTTTCCTGAAATCAGCTGGAAACATTCAGACTGAACACATCAACTCAAAGAGGACAACAAGACAAACTGTCCAACCAGGACCTGTAACAGCTCACGAAGTGACCTGATCAGAATCAAATCCAAGGTCACGACATCAGTGACTGTTTGATATAAACAGCAGGTCGAACTGAAAATCCTGTTTTCTGTTGTTTCTCTTGTTCAGATCTTTTCAACTCTTCTTGAGAGCGACTTACATTTTCTTCCCTATAGTTTGGGGTTCGGTGTTTTGCTCAAGGTCACCTCAACACGTGGACAGGAGAGAACCAGCAACCCAACAATGAGTCGACACCCGGCACCATGTGATCTCCAGCCGTCCTCAGCGCTTTTACTTCAGCTGACTTTCAAGGGGAATCAGTGTCTTTTCAGGTGTTAAATATAGAAACCAGTCAGAAACAGAAAGCAGACTTTCATATTAACAAACAGTGTTGTGGATTAATCTCAGGTATCAGTGAACACCTGAACACCTGCGAGCGCTGCATCACCGCGCTGATTAATGAAGGAGCGCAGCGCGGATCCATCCGCCGCCGCCGCCGCTCAGCGCAGTTCATTTATCCGAAAAGAGAGGAGGCCATTTTGTAATCGCTTCATTCATCAAAGACGGCGTCCAGAAGGAGGGACGCCGCTTCGTCCCCAGAGGACGAGAGGAACAGAGACGGAAGAACAAAGAAGGAACGAAAAGGAAACGAAGCAAAGAACCGACAGATGGAAGAAAATAAACAATAAAAACTGTGTTACAGTCTGAACAGGAAGTGGACACGGAAACTATTGCTCCTCATTTGAAGAACAAACAGTTTGATGAGTCGCAGAGAAAAAGAAAATCATCCTTTTTGTTCTTTTCCGTTTCCTTTCTTTATGTTTTGCTTACTCCCATTTTCTTTTTGCTTCCATCCTTTAAATCGTCCTTTACCTGTTCTGCTTTTTCCTTCTTTACATTTCCTGTTTCATTTCATCTGCATTCAGCAAAGAAACAGAAGACGCCTTCTCTTAATTATGAGATAGATAGATTTTCTAATTATCATATAGCTTTCACAGAATCTCAATTACTCTCAAGAAGACAAAGATCTCGTTAGCTCACAATCACAAGACACAACAACAATCTTATAATTACAAGACAAACTTCTGCTGATTAGAAGATTTTATAAACATCTCATAGATGGTTTTATTGCAATTAGAGATATCTCATAAGTATGGGATCATTTTCTCATAGGAATTCCAAAATAGTTTTCTCTTTAATTACAAGATACAGATTTCATTATCAGAAAATAAAGTTGACACACATATCATTATAATCAAACCATTTTCATGCAGATCTCATTTCATTAGTTTTGAGCTAAACATCATAATTATTTCTGTTTTTCCTTGTAGAAAAATATTTGCAGCTCGATAATATTCTTTCACTTCTTCACATGAATTGATTTCCTTCCTTTCCCTCCATGTTTTCTTTTCCTCTCTTCTGTCTTCAGGTCCGAGGTCAGAGTCGGTTCCAACGTCTCTCAGGCTGCAGGAATCATTCTGAACGCCTCACAGTCCCTGAACGCACCGCCTCTCTGCCCTTTTCAGTTCGTCTCCATCTGATGAGAAACAAAAAGGTCTCATCTCTGGTTTGTTTGTTTCACCGCGGCCTCTGAGCCTGCGGCCTTTTTCTTATTCACGCTGTCAATCTGATAAAGTTACATTTCTGTCCAGGTGAAGTTTCTGTATCTGTAAACATGTCGGTTCTCTCTGGAGGATAATTCCTCTGTGTGACCTCCAGCGATGCATGCTGGGATTATCCCGCTCTGAGTGGGACCTCCGCACAGAAACCAGGACTCAGACTCGGGGAAAAAGTCGGTCGAGGTATTTGAGCCGGAGCTTTGGGATGCGAGAGGACAGATGAGAAGCGAGTGCGGTCTGATCCGTCCTCTGAGCTCTGCTGGTGGATTTCAGCAGCACGGCAACAAAAAGCCAGCAGACGCCTCAGATTCGAACTGACAGAAAAACCAACACGCAGATCTCAGCGGCAGAGAAAAGGTCAGCGAGCTGCAAACGGAGGTCTGAGCTTTGCTGGAGATTTTCTGACTGCACTTTGGCTCTGGAAAGCTGGTTTGTCCATTTTTAAAAAAATGTTTAGCTTAATTCATCACAGAGAAATTCTGTGCATCTTGATACACATAGTGATACATACAACTAAAATATAATATATTCAAACAATAACAGAAAATAAAGAGTTGCAATTTTAATGAAAGTGTGTTCCAGCATTTAAACTGTTCCAAATTCTAATAAGCTGCACAGAAAGATGCATCTACATTACTGTGTAAAAAAAACTATACACTACATGTATTTAATAGCTACAATACTTTTGAGATTAAATATACTTTGAAAAAATGTTTATAAAACATGAAGCAATATTATCAATGAAACTGAAGAAGAGATCAGTTGCCTTGACAAACCACAACATTAAAGTGCAGCTTACATGTTGATGCATTAATAATATTTATAACATTGGAGCCTTGATGTGAGCTTTCTGCATAATGAGAACTTTTACTTTTGTACAAGTACATGTTCTCGCTGATACTCATGTACTCTCACTTGTAAAGGAGTATTTTTAATTCACAGAATCGCTACTTTAGCTTCACACGTCTTCCACCTCTGTTGCAGGTCCAGTGATGTGAGCGTGGAAAGTTTTTTTGTTTACCTCATTCTGCTTTGTTTCTATTTTTTGACTAACTCCCCTGGGTTGAATAAAATTGTATTTTATCTGAACTACACCAGTTTCCTATCCTGAAACACTGAGTAGACTTTAGAGTTCATGTTACCTGAGATTGCACCAGAAAACACATTCTGACATAAATACCAACACGCAGCTCTGTAAAGGTCACAGAGACTCACACGGAGGCTAAAGTTTGCACTGAATACTTTGTGAAATAAAACTCTTTCTGCTTCACAGTGACAACGATTCGTCCTTCATTCAAGTATCCAATGTGGCTGAAATGATCGGGTGTCCACATACTTTTGTCCATGTTTATCAGTTATTTGTTGTTTTCATTTTAAAGACATATATCTGACAAAAGGAAAAACTGGTCATCCACTGCAATGAAGAGGGTTTGAGCAGGTTTGGTTTTAGTTTCTCTGAGACATTCAGGGACCAAAAAAACAGGAAGCTGCTGATGAGTCTCTGAGCTCAGAAAACAGGTCG
This sequence comes from Holacanthus passer, assembly GCA_025331565.1. Lineage (NCBI taxonomy): Eukaryota > Metazoa > Chordata > Actinopteri > Pomacanthidae > Holacanthus > Holacanthus passer. The sequence continues at coordinate 607,127 of JAFREQ010000130.1, forward strand.
CAGTGATCAGTGTTCTCACATCGAGTCTGCAGCTGAAAATATCCTCCCACAGCAGCAGAGCACGTTCAAACAGCTCCGATCAGTGACGGCACAAACTTTAACCTGTTCGGCTCCAACATCGTCTGCCACAACATCGTCTGACCAGAATCTCTCAGCTGATCCATCAGTGAATAACATGAATATAAAGGGTTCATCTACAGACACATAAGACATTTTATAAATTGTTAAACTGTTGTTTAAACTGTTGTTGTTAAACTACATGGATACGGTGACCAGGCGTCCCGGTTCATCCAGGATTGTCCTGGTTTCAAGCTGGGTTCCATGAGTCCCAACAAATATCTGTGAAACACTAAAATGGTTTTCAACATTCACAACAAAATCGTCCCAGTTTTCAGCACAATAAAGTAATATTACACATTATACTCATTATGACCTCATTGAATCAATAATCAATGATGCAGCACGTGTCTGAATTCAACACTGTCACTGTCAGTCGATGAATATGTTGCAGCCAGGTGAAAAATCAATCTTTGATATGATCATTTTGGATAGTTTGCCCAAACTGAAAGTGTCCTGACTGTAGGAAATAAATGCTGATGCGAGGAAAAAAACCTGAAGACAAATCTGACGAAGAAAGTATCTGAAGTTCTGTTGAAGAGAAATCAGCAGGAGAGACTGCAGAGGTTCTTCAACTCGGCTAAACAAGTGTTCACCGTCTCTGGGAGAGCGTGTGAATCCCTGCAGAGCAGACCGAGTCCCTCCAGCTGTTGTCAGCGTCTCCAGATGGCACAAAGAGAGAGGAGGAGACAGCCGGTGATGAAATGCGATGCAACTGTGGGCTGTTCCCATCTGGGTCGTGACTTTGTGAACATCGCAGTCCAGATGAAGAGATGTGCAGGATTCAGAGGGAAGCTGCAGGTGTCGGCCCTGAACCTCGAGTTCAAGCCTCCAGCTGTGAACTGATTCTGCATAAAGGCAACATCCTAACTCGCTGAGAGACAACAGTCGCTTAAAACACGCTTCAGCAATTCTTACTTTTCCCGTAAAAACAGAGCAAACACCTCATGGTCAGAAGCATAACGTCTCTGTCGGGAGGAGGTGATGGATGGATGAGTCAGCAAAACATCAGACTTTATCTCAGAGACGCTGCTTGTTTCTTTTTTCCAACCAACAGTCAACATTGTTTTTCCTTTGTTGTTCCACAATCTGAACCATGAGTTTATTAATATATCCGTGTCGACGAAGGCCGCCCACGTGGCCCCGCGTCAGGACACAGATTTATTCGTCATCAGTGATTGTGATGGTTTAGAAAACTACAGATCAATGATGAAGCTTCTTTGTGTCGTTCTAGATGGATGACATTATTTTGCGGTTTAATGCGAAGGACTCAGAGGACGGAGCTTCTTACCGTCAACGCAGGCCGGTCTGGCTCGTGTCGTCCCGGCGATCTGTCCCTTCCTGCAGGCGCAGCGGGCCGTCTGTCGGGCGATGGTCCTCCTCGGCTGGCTGCTGTCCCGGTCCAGAGTGACGATCTCGCAGGTCCCCGCCGCCAGCTGACCTGAGGGACATCATGCAAATATATGTTTTAACTTTGTCTAAATTGCAATGCTTTCCTTTATTTACCTTTCTCTTCTGTTACTGTGTAACTCACTTTGCAATGGCCTCAGGTTGAGAGCCAACAAACAGCTGCAGCACTTTTGATGGAACAAGGCTCGCAGTCCTGCTTCCAGTCTCTGTGCAAAGCTACATTAAACACAGCTGCCAATCATTTCTCAAAACGCTGAAATGTTCCTTGATGAACACCTCATTTCCTTATAACCAACAAGCCAAAGTCGTCTCATTGACATGTTGTGTCCTAATAAGCAAACAAACATGTTCAAGGATGAAGGTAAAGTTTTCTGTTCCATCTTTGTTACATCCTTTTGGATTTGATCATTATTGATCATAATTGCAGTTTCAGTTTTTGCCTGGCTGCAGGAAACCAATGCTGATGTAGGAAAAACTAACATCTGAAGAAAAAACTGAGGGAGAAAATATCTGAAGTTCTATTCAACTGAAGTTTTATTGACGAGAAAGCAGCAGGAGAGACAGCAGAGCTTCTTCAGCTCGGCTAAACAAGCGCCTCAGTCTCTGGAAACCTTTCCAACCTCGTCTTTCTTCTCTGTTTTACTCACTTCTCAAAGCAGTTTGAGAGTCAACAAACAGCTCCAGGGCTTTTGATTGTGCACTTGTTAACAGGTTCAGGTGAAAGTGGCTGATTCACGAGCTGATGCTTCGTACGACTGTGTGAAACCTCTGAGTGGTCAAAACCGACAGGGCACGTTTGAACGACAGCGAACAAAGACGAATAAAGGGATGGAGGTTCATCTCACAGCTGAAATTCACTGAGTGCTTTGACATCGTGTCCATTTCTCTATTAGTCTTTACTGGTTACTATCATCCTGACACGCTCCTCACAGATTTCCACATCTGCAGTCGAGCCTCACACAGTCAGCGTCTACAGGTCTGAATGAGCTTTTCTTCTCTGGATATATCTGGAACATATATACAAAGATATGAAAAACAACCCTAACACTTACTAATGCGAGCTGTGACTGTGAAGGCCTGTGGATAAAATGTCACTGTCCAGATACAGATCACCTCTATCACACAGGTGCTGATTAGTAATTTAGACAGATTTGAGTTCAGCTTCTGGATCCATCAGCTCAATCATTCATATATCTGAACATCTGGATTTATTTTCTGCCCACGAATGAATTTCCAAAAAAAGGAAGTTTTCTCCCCCAGGCTCGATCTTTTATTTTGTTATTTCCCTCATTAGTGTCACAACTGACAAAGTGCTGCTGTCTGAAACCAGACCACAGTTTACAGATGGACAGGAAGTGAAATCATATTTCTTTTGGTAAATGCAACAAACAGGTTTTTCTGTCTTCAGTCTCCGTCTCGACAGGCTGAAACATTAAAGGCTGCATCCTGTGATAAAAGATTGTGGTATGAGATCAGCTGAGCAGTTTTTAAAGAGAATCAGGAAGAAGCACTTTTCCTCGCTCTGCTGCTGCGACGCTGAACGAGCTTTAAAGGAACAGTTTGGTGTCTGACTGACGTCTGAACTCACTCACGGCCGATTATTTTCTGTCAGTTCTTGATGCACGTCAGTCGATCTGTCACTCGGTCGATCAAATCCTCTCACACTCGTTTCAAATGATACCACAGCAACCATAGAAGCAGAACGCTGCTCTCTGATTGGCTGACAGGCATCGGTTTAAAGTCACATATATGTGTTGACCTCAAACATGTTTCTCTGTTCAAACATACAATGACCTCCTCAACCTCCTCCAGCATCTCAGGAACCTTTTCAGGAAACGAGAAGACAACATGAAACATGATCACAATGACAATGCTGACATGTTGATGTTTACCATCATCCGAGTTTAGCTTGTTAGCTGCTACAAGTGCTAATTAGCATTAAACACAACTGAGGATCATTTGAATGTCATTAGTTTAGTACATCAGGCTCAATGTATTGATTTAAACAAATCTTCACTGAGTTCATATGAGGCCGAGGCTGAATGATGGAGGGGTAATTGCTGGTTGAATCAGAGGGGACAGAGGCCTCAGGAGTCGGGGGGGGGGGGCTGTATTTGGTTTTGCAGAAGTGGCCCCCTGCATGCTGATGAACTGTCATCAATAGAGCCATGGACCGTCCCCTCTTCAGAAAGGACCAGACCCACAAAACCAGGACCTCAGAGTCAGGAGGACAGAGGGAACAGTTCTTCAGTCAGACAGAGGTCAGCGGGGTCAGACCAGGAAAAACAACAACAACAACAGCTCATTTAAAACCAGTCTTTCTACAAACTACCCCCAAGGTTCAACGTGATCTCGGATTCATCAGGTCCTTTCTCTTCTGGTTTGTCCATCCAACAAGATCTTAACAAACGGGGGACAGACTTCCATGAAGCCATGATGTGGACAGAGACTCTTGAGGGACAACTATCAGCTGAAAGACAAGGTTCAAATGATCTTTGGAGGCCGATGGCATTGCTCAGCCACTTTAAAAAGGTCATCATTGGAGAAGCAGATGGAGCAACTGTCCTCAAAACTCATGAGCAACATAGAGAACGATGTTTTGTTAAACAAGTTTTTCTTTTTGAGTAAAGAAAAAATCTCCATCCTTCTTTTCTGAGTCATAACTCGGTCAAATCTGAACAGACGTGATAGATACAGGATATTTTATTGTGAATAGAAGTCCAACATTTTAAGGTTTTCTTCAGGATCACAGTGATCCAGTGATTGTTGTCTGTACATCCATGTTCAGTTCAGTTCATTCAGCAAACTTTCAATGGTGCCATTTTGTCAAAACCCAAAGTGAAACTCCAAGGTGACGTTGTCCTTCCTGCTTGGGACAAGAGCGAAACACCTGGAGCCACGACCAGGTGCTCAAGGCGGGTGCAGAAGCGTCACCACAGCCCTTCAGTCCAAACAACATAACCTCAGGATGAAAACCATCCCTTTCCTCAGAGCTGGAGAGAAACCTCGTTCACAACCGCAGACAAGACTGTGACCAGGCCCAGACTGGCAGCAGAGAGTGGATACTGGAAAACAACAAGTTCCCTCATCACATTACACAAACAACACTCTGGCCAGACACGATCATCTTCTCAGATTCCATAAAGCAGCTGATCCTGCGGGAACTGACGGTGCCCTGGGCAGAACACATGGACGAGGCTCACCAGAGGACGCTCGCCAAAAACCAGGAGCTGGTGGAGCAGCGCCGAGGCTGGCGGCCTCTCTGCGAGCCAGCGAGAGCGGGCTGCCGGGGGCTCGCCGGGCGCTCGCTCTGCAAAGCTCTGACTGGGCTTAGAGTCAGCAGAGCAGCAAACAGGATGGTCCATCAGTGAAACCGCAGACAGAGCGACCAGGTGGCCTCGGATAAAGAGCTCATTACTGCCGGGATGGAAGCTGGGACTCGATCAACTCTGGCTGAGTCTGAAAACCCCAAACCCCCCATGACCCCAGGAACATAACTGACGATGCACCGAGAGATGCATCACGCAGCCTGTTCACATCCCTGCACACGATGGCAACTGTGGTTCACAGCAAAGAAAACCAAAGAATAAAAACAGACATGTTGAATGATCAGTGTATCAGGCTCCTTTATCTGTTCACATACAGATATCTTACCATGTGAATCCAGCCATGTGCTGTAAATCACTTTTAACTGGGCACCAAAAGTTCTTTCAAGAAACTCAAGCTATTTAAAATCTTGCTGAAAAAAGCTTTTTTTTCTATCTATAGCTGACGTGAGATGTAAGAAGAGAATCTCTTGTCAAAAGCTCTGCAGATGATGTTTTTTTCTGTTGCGTACGAATCATTATTTTACTGTTGTTTTACAAAAGGCTCCACAGTCTTTCAGCTGTTTTCTGAAAATCTCTTCTGTCATTTCTGCAGCTGCAGCGGTTTGCAGTCCTGTGTGTTTGGGTAAAAAGCTTCAGCTGTCAGCCTGAAACATGAGGCGGCGGCGGCAGCACTCAGGAGCTGAGAGGTTCTGATGCAGCGAGCAGCGGTTTCTGTCAGCGGCGTCTTCGTCAAACACGACTGAAGACACGGCGCTGTTGCTGTTTCTATCGGCTCAGAATCGTCGCTGCCGTCCATCGGGTGAGTTATCGCTCAGGTGGGTTAATACCTGGTGACTCTCCAAACACACAAGCTCTTTCAGTTTTACAGGAAAATGAAATCAAAAGAATGTATGAAAACATCAAATGTCCTGTAAAACAATGAATCTTCTCAAAATCAGAGCTGTAAGACCAAACTAAACCAGTCTTACACATCAAGTAGTACTTTCAGCCCTGGAGGAACCTGGAGGAGGGAGAATTAACCCTGATGACATGAAGAAAACATGAGATAAAACACAAGTCACTCAGCTCCAGACTCAAGAAAACAATATAGAAAAAATGAAAAAACAAAAAATATTCTCACTTCTTCATCTTCAGGTCGGCAACAGGTTCAAGCATCAAATGATTTATACTAAAACAGGAAGTGGAAGCAGCTGGTCTTTGTTTATCAGAGCTGCTGGACGGGAACCAATCACAGGCCAGCCAGGCCATCAGTCGAATCAACCAATCGCAGCAGCCCACCTGTCGCTCGTCAGACACACGACCTCACACCAACACTCAGTCTACAGGTGTTCTGTCTCATTTCCTGTCTCACGCGTAACTAAGTACATTTACTTAAGTACTGCACTCAAGTACAAATTTGAAGTACTTGTACTTTACCAGAGTCTTTTCATGCCACTTTCTACTTCTACTCCACTACATTTCACTTCACAATTATTCGACAGCCTTAGTCACTAGTTACTTAAAAGACTTTTCATACAAGCATATGAAGCTGAGAAAATATGACGTCTTAGTCTAAATGAAGTTATATACAGTATATACAAGTACAGCTGAAGATTATTTGCTTTTACATGAATGCACGAGGAATAATCATCTAATGAGAGAATATGGAACAGTACAACAGACATTTTTCTACTTTGACTACTTCTAATGTTTGTAGTTTCAGTACATTTCCCTGATTATACTTACAGACTTTGACTCAAGTAACATTTACAACGCAGAACTTTTACTTGTATGTGAGTATTTTTATAGTGTGGTATTAGTACTCTTGCTTAAGTAAAGGAGTTGATACTTTCTCCATCACTGCTATTATCATTTTTCAAAGGCTGATAAAGCCTGAACTGAAATCAACCCTGAGCTACAGAAAGCTTTAGACTGACTGAACCTGCTTTCACACCAGTGAGCTCCACTTTAAAGGATTCACATAAAAATGATTCAGTAGTTCTGTTTCATAAAATCCAACAGTTTGAATTTTCTTCCTAAAAACACCAACACTGTTCACATCTCTGTGTTGAGACTCTAATGAAGCTCATAATTACATCTGACAGCCTGCATTAGCACGACTGCTGCTTCCTGTCTGATCTGTTCCCCCTCCCGTTCACCTCGAGGCTACACGGAAGCTCATAAACTATCTCATCTCTGGCTGAGAGCTGCTGTGATGAGGGTTATCACCTCCTCCTGCTCCTCCTCCTCCTCCTCCTCCTCCTCCTCGGGCAGACAGTCAGACCTCTGTGAGCTCTGTGGAATCAGCACTTTATGTACAGTCGTGTTTAAAGGGTCAAAGGTCACAGTCTGACAACCAGCGACACGACATTAAGACGAGAGGACACGTTAACCTTCGTTCCTCCGACTGTAATCATATCTGACACGAAGGTCAAAGGTCAGAGGATGAGCGCTAACACACACACACAGAAACGCAGAAAAGTGAGAGACTGAGCTCCAGAGGAAAGAATGAGAGGATTTGATGAACTGAAATTAAAACCTTAATGTTCTCTGGACTCTTGAACACCAGCTGTCCCTCCGACCACCGACACACTAAGTACATTAAAAACATCAAAGGCATAAAAGTTCTTATCAACAGGATCAGAGTCCGAGCTTCGGTGAAACAGAAAGGTCATCTTTTCCATTTCACCGATCCTGATCCTGGAGGCGCTGAGCTCGAGAAGCCTCGGAGCTTTTCTGCTGTAATTAAGATTCAGTGTGCGTGTCGATGATGTAAGAGACGCTGCTCGCAGGTGTCACATGTTAACCAGAGACCGAGCGGCGGCAGGTCTCTGCTTCCTCGTTAGTGGACTTGTTTAATTCTCCATCTGCTGCAGCACGACAGGATGAAAAAGTCATTGATTCTGGTGTCGGACGTCTGAGCAGAGGACGCTGGGAGAAGACGACTGGAGCAGGAAGTCACAGCAGCAAAATTTAAAATTATAGTTATCTGATTATATAATCTGACAAAGAAATGTGAGGCTTGATGCTGCAGTTTGTCATGGAGCTGCAAAATAAAGGTGCTGCATCAACATGAAAAACTGGAAGTGGCTGCAGGAGTTTTATCAGCTGACGTGTTTATAGCATGAACATGAAACATACTAGTTTTTGACAGACTGATATGAAATGTGCTGTGAATATTCCTGCAATGACTGGACGAGCTCAGACTAAACTAAACCAACATTAGACTGAGGTTTTCCGTCGTGCACACAGAAACTCTGCAGCTTCTTCGGCCTCAGATTTTCTCTCTGTTTCACACGAAGGTCGTCTGATTTTCCCCTGATAACAAAAGACATTGGCAGCCTCCTCTCTCATGACAGGAGAGGATGTGGTGACGCCGAGATGCTCCAAACAGTCGGAGGAGCAGAACAACGGCATGAACTAAAAAACACACTTAAACAGCTGATCGATAATTTGTTGTGGCAGATTCACTAAATGATTAACAAAACGTAAAAAGTTCATATGATCTCAGCCGCACTAGTTTTTACCACATTTGTCTCCATCACAGACACTTTCACAAATTTAAAACCGGTCCTGAGAAACCTTGATGCAAAAACTAAACAAATGGGGATTGTTAATTATGGCTAATTTATCACTTCACATTGTCCTGCGCCTCGCTGTGCGTACATCCTGAGCCTAATTTACTGTTTACGTATTCATGTCCAATTTAAAAACAGCGGCACCCCAGTTCGCTCTCAGTCCCTGAGCAGGACGTGCAGCACATTAAAAGCAACATGGTGTAATAAACACTAATGGATTCGGTGCAGTGAATGCAGTTTAATGACTGTACCAACTTCAAACTTTCCTTAAGAGTGAATAACTCATTCCAGAACAAACGCGCTGAAACAATCTGTCATTTTTTCACCTGCCATTAAAAACAAGCAGCATTTGCACATCTGCATATTTACTTAGATTTTACTGCACAAACCATAATTAATCTTTTATCATTCAACATGTTTTATTCAGTGTGTGTTTCTACTTGTTCTACTTGTTGTTTGTCTTTTACTTGTGAACCCAAAAACTAATTTGAAGGACAAACTGAGGGAACTCACGAAGACATGAAGACTGTGAGATACAGCTGAAAGCTCAGGGATCAAGCTAACAAGTGGAATTGAAACATTGAGGTTTGCAAAGGTCAAGTGTCATTGTCATGTGGAGGTAGAGCAGTCGTCCACCAGTCGGATGGTTGGTGGTTCGATCCCCGGCTCTTGCAGTCTATGTGTCGAAGACACTGAACTCCAAATTGCTCTCGATGGCTGTTCCATCAGTGTGTGAATGTACGTCCCTTTGGATACGAGCGTCTGCTAAATGAAATTGTAGAACTGTAGCTGAAAACATCATAATGTTTCACCCTCCGACAATCAGATTTGTGAACTTGCAGTTTTTCCACCTGCAAGATTTTTTTTATTATATTCATCATCAAGAAAATCCACCTCATAAACAGTCTGATTTAATTTTCTATGTCTTGCCAGCTTTTTTATTAATATTCCATTTTACAGCAGTAAACCTGCCGTGATGACTTCCTGCCTGCAGGGACGGGTTTCCTCTGGTTTCCTCCCTCTGCAGTTTGTCTCTGCAGTAAAACTTTATTTGACTTTGTGATTCGGTTGAATGAATCTCAGATGAAACTCCTGCCTGTCGCAGCATAAAGACTCCGAACAGCTCGCTCACATTACAGCGGAATAATGAAATTACAATGCGTTGTTTTCGCTGCTCGGACCGCTGTTTTCTCAATCACGGCTGACATGTAATCTATTCATGAACGAGAGGAAGGAAGATAAATTGACATCTGCTTGATAGCCTCTGGTTGAGCTTTTATTATCCGTCATCTCTTTTAAATTCCCTGCAAATTGAAAATAAGAACAACAATCACAGAGCAGGAAAACTGGAGTCACTGTGTTTGTCCTGAGAGTGAAGACAGAAGAATAATGATGAGGCTGAAATTGGTTTTGACGCAACACGGCGGCTGTTTTCTGATCCTCTGATGACAGTTAATGAGTTTTTGCAGCAGGAGACAAATCCAGAATCCAACATGAGGTTGGACACAAAGTCTCTGAGCCGTTTGGAAACAAAAAGGACGTTAATACGAGTCAAAGTCGTTACTGTTGGGTGAGTTTGACGTGATGACTGAGAACAGCTTCATGACAGGAAGTGGAAAGACTGGAGCTGCGTTTCATTCTGCTGGTTCTGGTTCCTCCCATCTTCAGCTCATAACCCTGAAACCAAACGAGGTCTGACATCGTCGAGGACGTTCCAGTCCTTTACATATGTCTCTAAGGAGACAAGGAACCACCTGTTTATTGACGAGTCAGCTGATTTTATTATTCATCTATTCCTTTTTAGTGCAATTGGACAAAAAGGTGACACATTAGAGAGATGTAGGTTTAATACGTTTTGGTTGTTTTTGTTAGTGGGAGAACAATAATGTACAGAACATATAGACATTTCATATTCATATGTGTTTGTGTGCAGGTATGTAAGTGTGTCGTGTATTCATATATAGTGTGACGAGAGGAATGTGCAGCCATGTGTGAGGAGGAGGGAAAAATAATTAAGATAAATAATTAAATACACATATGCATTCAATGTTATTAATTAATGTTTTTTATATGTAAAATAATTATTTAGAAGATTATGAAACATGTTCTTTTCAGGCTATTGTTAAATATTACTTTATATTTATACTAATTATCATTAGCTTTGAAATTTAATTAATATTATTGATCTTTATCTGCCTATATTTTCTATAAACTCGATTTTCATTTGCACAATAATGCACCATGTATCCAGCTGCAGAAGGACGTCTTAAATCAACAACAGTAAAAACATGAGAAGAGGGTCATTAAGGCCGCTCTGCACACCTGCAGTCGTATGATTGGATGCTACTGACCACACTTCTGTGACTGAGCCAATCACTGTGAAGCGTGAATGAAACAACTGATGCAACTTCAGTTCTCCACCTGATTCATTCAATAGCTTTATAATGAGGTTAATGAGAAACATATCATCATAACTGTTGGGAAAAAGCACTAAAACAAGAACCAAGAATTCAAAGATCTTCGATGGAGTAAGTTTAGACGTGACAAACAATAAAATCCTCTCTGAAGCAGAAACTCGTCAGTTTTTGTTTGGCGGCTGCTCCTGACTCTCATCCTCGTGTGCAGATGTTTTATATAATCAGATCTGCTGCAGAAAATCGTGAAATCCAGCAGCTGCTCATTGAAATTCATCAATCAGAGCTCAAACAGACTGAGCTGAGCAGGCTGAGGTTTCCCATGATGCTGCAGAGGCTCTTATTTTGAAAAGACATGAGGTCCATCAGTGTCAGGGCTGATTTGATCCGTCCGTCTTCAGGGGTCAGGGACAGGTTTCAGGCGGGACGCAGGGGACATGTCCTCCTCAATATTCAAAATACGTCCACATGAGAGTAGCAGAGGACTTTTATTTTGAAGACTGTTTGCTTTACTGATTTATATTCCATTATATTTTCAATTGTCACCTGGTGCCTGAAGATTTTCTTTTCCTTTACATGTTCGCCATGAATTAATGCATCTCCCCACTTATGTGTCTCCCACCGATGTTGAAATGAAATTTTCAGAAAGACATTTTCAGGTTTTGTGCTTGCCACCAAATCAGTCACTGATGTTGACGTGAATTTATTTATTAAACCTGTTAAGTCTCTGATTTTAGTTCCTAAATGTTTACTATGATTTTAAAAGGTTTTTTTCTGAAGTAAAGTTTGTGACTTCACTCCCTGACTCTTCTGCAGAGACTCTGAAATCTGTAAGTGTGCTGATTCCTCCGTCTGACAGCGGTTGATGGTCTTGTCCTCGTCTTTCGGGGACGTTCATTGTTGTGCAGCTGAGGTGCGATTTCAATCGTTAAATACAGTTTCAGTCATGCTCAGTGTTGAGTCACTCGCTGACGTTCCTCCTCCAGATGATTTTATTCAAATCCAATTACACCCTCTGCAGCTTTTTGCTCCGTTAATTTTTGTTTGTGTTTTTTTCTTCTTCTTCTCAGCTGCTGATTTTCTCTTTCATTCAGACGCGGCGTGTCATAATTCCCATGAATATATGCTCGACTTAATGGAGCATTGAGAATTCATTTGGACTCCGAAGGCTCCTTAGGTAAGCTCTCGACACCGCAGGCACAACAGTGTATCTGCTGCATAATAGGCTTGTTTCCAGGATCTAAATGAGCTTGATGAGCAGGCAGAGAAAAGAAAAAGAGAAACTCAGTAAACAGAGAGCGTGAGGGAATTAAATCCAGTCTGCAGTTTGTGCTCATTAAAGCTTTTCACATTGAGATGATCAATGAAGAGGAGACGACAACAGACTCCTGAAACAGATTCCTTCTGTTCTTTAAAAGGCTCATTTGATCTCCCGTGTGGGATTTGAACTGCTGTACATCCGAACGTTAACACGACACTGTGTCTGATAACAGACATTTATACTGATGTGATCTTTCACCTCTTTAACCTGACGATGGAATAAGAACTGATCTCTTTTCAAAATAAGAGCCTCTGCAGCATCATGGGAAACCTCAGCCTGCTCAGCTCAGTCTGTTTGAGCTCTGATTGATGAATTTCAATGAGCAGCTGCTGGATTTTATGATTTTCTGCAGCAGATCTGATTATATAAAACATCTGCATACGAGGAGGAGAGTCAGGAGCAGCTGCCAAACAAAAACTGCATCCCACTGCTGAAAAATAAATCTGTTATCAGGTTTGAGTTTAGGCACAAAAACTTATTTCGGTTTAGAGAAACAGTCTAGTTTAGATTTAAATTACTCCTTCAAGAAGATTAGGGGACAAGAATAAACACATGGTTCAGGTTAGATAAAGTCTGTATCTTTAAAAATTAAATCACGTAAAAAGATGTTGTTGGTTGTTTTAAAACGTGGTCAACAAACAAAACAGGAAGTGGGGCCCATTGCAGGTGAGTATATAAACCTGATGTGTCAATCGTTGGTGAGATCACAACAGGTAAAAGGTCACT